>CM076577.1:1352862075-1353059575 GCA_034641835.2 Pinus albicaulis | reverse complement strand
CCTAGAAGGGACACCCCTTCGGTGTCCTTTTAGGAATTGGGGCCACATAATCATTAGCCAATATGATTTTCTCGCATTTATTCCCTTCCTCGTTCATGGTTTGAAATTTTGGTGTCCCAGGCATAGAGGAACCACACCAACCCATCCCGAACCTGGTGGTTAAACTCTACTGCGGTGACGATATTGTAGGGGAAGCCCTGCGGGAAAATAGCTCGGTGCCAGGATGATAAAAAGATTAATGCCTCTTCTTCTCATTAGAAGGTCGTCTTCTCAAAAACTCCATTTCTGACATCTTTTCTTTCCCACTCCACACTTTACTTGAAACACAAAACCTGCGTTCGCTCATAGTGATAAATTTTCTTATTGCTACTGATTCTATGATTCCTATAGGACGTGGTCAGCGAGAATTAATTATTGGGGACAGATAGACCGGCAAGATAGCAGTAGCTACAGATACTATTCTTAATCAAAAGAGTCAAAATGAAATCTGTGTCTATGTAGCAATTGGTCAAAGAGATTCTTCCATGGCTCAGGTAGTTAATACATTTCAAGAACGCGACGCAATGGAATATACCATTGTGGTAGCGGAAACTGCGGATTCTCCTGCTACATTACAATATCTCGCTCCTTATACAGGGGGATATTTGGCTGAATACTTCATGTATAAGAAACAACATACATCAATAATTTATGACGATCTCTCCAAACAGGCACAAGCTTATCGACAAATGTCTCTTCTATTAAGAATACCACTTGGCCGAGAAGCTTATCTGGGAGATGTTTTCTATTTTCGTTCCCGTCTCTTGGAAAGAGCAGCTAAATTAAGTTCCTAGTTAGGTGAGTGGAGTCTTACTACTCTACCAATAGTTGAGACTCAAGTTGGAGATGTTTCAGCTTATATTCCCACTAATGCAATTTCTATTACTGATGGACAAATATTTTCATCGACCGATCTATTCAATGCCGGGATCCAACCTGCTATTAATGTGGGTCTTTCCATATCTAGAGTAGGATCCGTGGCTCAGATAAAAGCTATGAAAAAGGTAGCTGGAAAGTTGAAATTACAGTTAGCTCAATTTGTAGATTTGGAAGCCTTTGCACAATTTGCTTCCGATCTTGATAAAGCTACTCAAAATCAATTGGCAAGGGGTCAACGATTACGTGAGTTGCTCAAACAATCTCAATCGGCTCCTTTGAAAGTTGAATAACAAATAGCTACTATTTATACTGGAACAAATGGATACTTGGATATATTAGAAATGGCACAGGTGAGAAATATTCTTGTTTGGTTACGCGAGTATTTGATAAAGAATAAACCTCAGTTCGGAGAAATTATATTTTCTACTGGTACATTTATAGAAGAAGCGAAAGCCCTTTTGGAAGAGGCTCTTAAGGAACATACTGAACTTTTTTTACTTCAAGAAAAAAAATGAATATTTGATAATTTGGTGGGATTATTCAGAACAGGAAAAAGAGCTGAATAATTTGTTCCAATACATTGCACAACAATTTAAAACAATTGAAGAGTATTACGTCCAATAGGATTTGAACCTATACCGAAGGTTTAGAAGACCTCTGTCCTATCCATTAGACGATGGACGCTCTTTCTATCTTCCCTTTGTTTATTTTAACTCCTTTTGGCATACATTGTCCCGATCTACCTTTTTATTCACAATGAGGTTATAGGATAGGAAAAGAATGGAATCTATTTCACATTGCAACGGAAAATTTATTTCGAGTGAATCATGAAATTATGTTATATACTTAATCACTTTATATCTACCTATTCTATCTATATAGATAGATATAGAACAGGTAGATATCTGTTAGCGGGTAGCGGGAATCGAACCCGCATCGTTAGCTTGGAAGGCTAGGGGTTATAGTCGACATTGATTATTCAATGCCTCTAATTCAGAACCGAACATGAGAATTTCATGTCATTCAGCTCCTTCATGGGGGATAGAGAGCGGTATGAGGGAAGAAGCGGAATATTTATATCAAATCTTTGTGAAAGGAAATTTCAATTCTTTTCTTTCTCCTCTTTTATTTTCGAATAAAACCCTAATTTCTTATCGTACCCATGGCATCTACGTCAGTTTCTTCTCTTTTCTACTCTTCTCTTTCTTTAGTGAAGGGCCCAAAATCGTAGAATACTTACTCACTTTCTAGATGATCCCGATAGAAAGAGAAATTTGAAAAGTTTCAAATAATCACAAATCTTTCTAGTTAATTCGTTCCCTATTTCTACTGATTCTGATCCCCAGGAGAACAAATTCCACCGAGCTCGAACGAAATGCCGATAACCCAAGTAAACCAAAGTCATCGTTCTATAGCTATTCCGCTTCAACCTGGGGTCCTTCCATCCATAAGTTGAAGGTTTAGTCACGATGAAAAAATATCTTTGGATCCCCATAGATCTGGAATTTATCTAACCTTTCAAACATTCTGTGTCGCTACCTTGGAACCAAAAATGTGTTTCTCTTTCATCATTTCAGACCCAGATTACGAGAAGGTATGCTATTCCTGGGCATTCATAGGGAAGGGTTTGAGCCTATTTGGAAATAGAGCTTTAGATGGATCTTTGATCCATGTAAAAGATCCTTCAACTATTTGAGTTGATAATGTAACGAATCACACTTTTACCACTAAAATATACCCGCAACGATCTAATTGTAACATATGGATTGATCTTTTGTCCAAACAATAGGAATATGAGGAGTTATCAATCAACCTCTATTGAAAGTTTCTATCAATCATTACCTCATTTTCATAATTACATGAATCTTCGGAGATGGAGATTCATGTAATAATAGATTACCTTTTCTTACCTTTGCGAATTGATGATAAAACAATAACTAAAGGGCCTGATACAACCATTAGAGTCAGAACAGTGAGTTGTGCAATAACTTTTAGATCCATTTGGTTTTCTTTCATCCTCCATCGACTGGATGTATGAATAAAATTTTGTCGATATCAATCACTTTTCTTCTATTTTGTCTTCTTCGGACTCCTACCCATTTGTGTAGGTTTGATCAGGAACCTATTATGGCCTTGAGCAACTAATATCTTTACAATAATCTAATATCTTTAGATAGAGAACCCTTAAATATCTAGATAATAAAATTTGATACTGGAGAGGAATAAATGGACTAATCCATCTAACGCATTTATTCAAACTGATTGGGGAGGGAATGAAGAGATGATAATAGAGGTTCAATTTTTGATAGCTTTTTTTCTTGCCTTTACAGTGAGTATACTAGCTCTCAAATTAGATCAAGCACTATATGAATGATTTTTTTGACCTGCTTGGCCTAGCCAATGGCCAGGCCAGCAGGTCAGAAAAAAGAGAGGAAAAGAAATAACTATTTTGAACGAAATGAGCAATACGATTAACTAGATTGTTCTTTATCCAACTGAATAATTGCAATATTCATTATATTGCAGATACAATCCGTACATACTATGGTATACACCTTTACTCCACCATTCATTTTGTTACACATGAACTCTTCCATCTTGGAGAGATGGCTGAGCAGACCAAAGCGGTGGATTGCTAATCCGTAGTACGGATCATCCGTATCGAGGGTTCGAATCCCTCTCTCTCTGTTCGTACACTATTGATCCTGAAAACGAATAACCCCAAATATTTCTACGGAACAAAGCAGACCCATTAACCTGGAGACTTTTTTCACTATTCTTTACGTCTGGGATTACATCCCGGATCGTTTGATAGAAATCCAAAGATAAAAAGAGAAATGAAAAATACCACTACTGCGTAAACGAACAACTTAAGAGTAAGCATTGCGTAATCTATGGAATCCTGATTATAAGAACAACATAATATATCATTAATCTTTGTACCATATATGGATACTTGAATACCAAACAATAGTATGATTGTTACAAATCACGAAATTATTTCTTCGAATCACGTGTGAAAATAAATTTGAAAGAAGAAGAGAAATTTTCTCTTTGTTTTCCAAATGGTCTTTTTTCCCTCTTATTTTTTGGATCAACTAGATATTTATTGAATATTTATGAAAATATGTCATTGGTATCGATCGTATCAATACATGACCCAATATCCCGATCCAAAGTGAGCGGTGGGATCGGAAGGAATTGATGAAGGTTAGTGGAAAAGTTTTTATCCGGGAGCAGATAAGGTATTTGAATCTAGTATTGTCGGGTGGAACAATGATAAAACTTTTGTCACAAAAAAATGGAAAGAGTTATACAAAAATTGGATCAATGACAATGATCCAAAAACTTGAAAAAGAAAAAAAAAGATACTTTTTATCGAAAACTTACAGCAACTTGCCAAAAAAAGGCTAAGAGAAAAGAGAGAACATGAATAATTGGCATTACATCGACAATTGGATCAAAAATTGCATAAGCCTCAAGTAATTTTCCAAAAAAGGGATTATTTGAATGGATAAAGGCATCATCTAGACAAATATTGAACATAACTGGCATTTTTCTTCTCCAATAAAAATTAGGGGGGGGGGGGAGTAAAGCCAGAAAAGTCTTTAATTGATCGAATCGATCGAAGCTCTTCGGCAAGTTTGACCGGACATGGGGTTGGAAGGGATGATTCTTTCATACATACAATATTTTACCCAATCTAATAGAAAATGATCAATGAATGAATATTCTTGTCCCTTTTCTATTTTTGCTATTATGTCCAATTCCATCAATAACCTATTTTTTTGAAATATCAAATTTTTTTTTTTGCCCAATTTGGATCTAATCTATTAATCTTGGATCCTAATGGGTTGACAAAAAATTTGATATAAGTATTCATTAGCATATGAATAGGGAAATAGGATGGGAATGGGGTGTGGCCAAGCGGTAAGGAAACATTTTTTGATCCTGTTATTCGGAGGTTCGAATCCTTCCATCCCAAACTTATTTCATTGGTTCCTGTTTTCCCTTCCCTCACTCTTCCCTTTCTTCTTTCGTAAAGGGTAAATCCAATGGAATTTTGTTTTTATTTTTCTCATAATTTCACCATACTTAACTTATCAGAAGGGAATGTTATTACAATAGGGAAGAGATAAAGGGATATCTCTATGGTGAAAGATGGGAATACAGATCAATTTGAGATAAGGTTCAATTTATGAAATTAGCCCATTGGATGTATGCTGGTCCTGCTCATATTGGAACTCTACGAGTAGCTAGTTCATTAAAAAATGTCCATGCCATTATGCATGCTCCTCTAGGAGATGATTATTTTAATGTAATGCGTTCTATGTTAGAACGGGAAAGAAATTTTACTCCTGCAACTGCTAGTATAGTAGATCGTCACGTACTAGCACGTGGATCTCGAAAAAGAGTTGTGGATAATATTCTTCGAAAATATGAGGAAAGTCCCGATCTTATCATATTAACACCTATGTGTACCTCTAGTATCTTGCAAGAGGATTTAAAAAACTTTGTGGATAGAGCATCCATAATCTCCGATTGCAACGTCAATTTTGCGGATGTGGATCATTATCAAGTGAATGAAATTCAGGTAGCGGATAGAACTTTGGAACAGGTAGTTCGATATTATTTGGATAAATCCCATACATTGGATCAATTCATAATAGATGCACCTTCTGTAAATATAATTGGGATTCTTACTATGGGTTTTCATAATTGACACGATTGTCATGAGTTGAGACGTTTATTAAAAGATCTGGACATCAGAATTAATCAAATAATTCCTGAAGGAGGATCTGTAGAGGATCCAATAAATTTACCAAAAGCTCGGTTCAATTTAATTCCTTATCGTGAAGTGGGCTTAATGAAAACGATGTATTTGAATAAGGAATTTGGAATGCCTTATGTATCTACAACTCCTATGGGAGCTGTAGATATGGACGAGTGCATCTGACAGATAAAGAAATCTCTTGATATCTTGGCGGCTCCTATTTTATCGAGAAAAAGGGTTGATTATGAATCCTATATTGATGGAAAAATTTGATTCCTTTCCCAAGCTGCTTGGTTCTCAAGATCTATTGATTTTCAAAACTTTACGGGGAAAGAAACAATCACTTTTGGTGATGCAACTCATGCTGCTTCAATCACTAAGATACTTGCTAGAGAGATGGGAATTCATGTGAGTTGTATAGGTACTTATTGTAAACATGATGCAGAATGGTTCAAAGAGAAAATTAAATATTTTTGTGATGAGATGATCATCACAGATGATCATGCTGAAGTAGGAGATATTATCGCTCGCGTGGAACCCTCTGCAATATTTGGTACTCAAATGGAATGTCATATTGGTAAACGTCTTGAGATTCCCTGTGGATTTATTTCCGCACCAACTCATCTCCAAAAATTTTCGTTGGGATATCGACCCTTCCTAAGTTACGAAGGTACTAATAAAATAGTTGATTTAGTTTATAACTCATTCGCTCTGGGTATGGAGGATCATCTTCTAGAGATTTTTTGTGGTCATGATACGAAGGAAATAATGACTAAATCATTATCCATGGATATTAGTCCAATTTGGGATCCTGAAAGTCAGCAAGAATTGGGTAAAATCCCCCGTTTTGTAAGAGAGGAAGTAAAGATAAATATAGAAAAATTTGCACGACGAAAGGGCCTTTTGAATATTACTGTTGAGGTAATGCACGTAGCTAAAGAAGCATTAAGTTAAGTACCTAATAAATATCAATTAATTGATTACATTGAGTGTAATCTATACAAAAAGAGTGGATCCAATTCGATACCTATTCCTATCATATCAATTGAGTTAATGACTATTCATAATCACATCTCGATCATGATTCGAGATCAGGTTGGGGTCTTCAAAACATCGTCTGAAATGATGTGGTAATTTACATAATTGGTTTCGTGAATATGGATTATGAAATCATTTCATATTCGGATCAAGTGCCCTTGGCTCAAAATTATTCTTATTTTCTTATTTTCTTATATACTCTCCAAGTCAATCTTGTTTCCACGTGATTCAATACAAAGATGACGAATATTTGGATCGTTCTATTGTTAAAGCCTAGGATTTTCTATCAATGTGTCTAACATCTCATCCCAATACAGAGAAAATCCAACAATTCATTTATCTCTTATTCTGGATTGACAATAGTGTATTGTGTCGATATAATTTGTCCATTCACAATAGAAATATATATCTTAGGTTCATCATTTATCAGTGATTCTATCCAATCATGATAATTATGTCGATGGATCATTTATTCATAACCTAGATTAATTTATTATGAAATGGTGCATCAAAACTATACATATCCATATATGAACTGACGAGTGAATTATTTGGTCATTCACATAGGTTTTTGATCCCTCCTGTTCATCAATTAGATTGGTAGGATTCTATTTACCGGCTCATATTGAGTAACCTCGCATTCCACTTCGATCGTATATATATTCAATATCTATTTGCAATATGGGTTGCTAACTCAATGGTAGAGTACTCGGATTTTAAGTGCGACTAATATCTTTTACACATTTGAATGAAGTAGAAAACTCATCGATACCATCGGTAAAGTTTGGAAGACTACGACTGATCCTCGAAGTAAAATGAACGAAAAAAAAGCATGTCGTTCCAACATATGATCTTTATGATACCTGATATTATTTCTCAGATACCTGATTGTATTTGATCAGGACCAGATCTGATTCAAGGAATCAAATGGGTGGGAAATGTATATTGTATACCTGGATGGATGTATAATATGCTCATCCTTTTGGATCAAATGTGATAATTGTGAATAGGATTTAATCAATTTGCGGTTAAGTCGAATGAGTTAATGGAGAAAGCTACATGACTTGAATCATAAGTAGACCCAGAGAAACGAGCTTTTGTTCCTTGTTCCAGTTAAGCAAGCGAGGAATTCCCTTTACTGATCAAAATTTAAGAGCAGTTTAGTACCTGATATCGGGAGGTTTTCCCTGAGTAGATCAGGGATTTATACACTCACAATGAGTCCTAAGTACTCAAGTACAGATGTGTAAGATAAATAGTGTACTGACCAGGTTTATTTATTCCATGAGTTATGAGAGCGATTGGTTTCCAAGATAAAAGATTTTTGTTCTTCCTCATGACGAATGAGATCCTTGGGTAGTAAATCTATAGAAGATAAAATCTTTATTTTCGGATATATCTCTTTTTTCCTATCTTGTTTCGATTAGATCGCACCATGTATTTTCTCAGAAATGAAGAGGTTATTCTCATGAACGAGGGCCATAGCTGAGGTTTGGAAATGGATGAATTCCATAGATATGAAAAGGAAGATAACTCTCGGCAACAATGCTTTTTATATCCACTCTTTTTTGAGGAAGATATTTATGAAATTTCTCATGATCATTATTTGGATGGATCAAGTTCTTCTGAACCGATGGAACATTTAAATTCCAATGATCAATTCAGTTTCCTAACTGTAAAACATTTGATTGGTCAAATATGTCAACAAAATCATTCAATTGTTTTATTCGTGAATTGCGCTCCAAATCCATTAGCTGATTGCAAGAAGAGTTCCTATTCTAAATCGGTACTAGAAGGACTTACATTGGTCCTGGAAGTTCTGTTCTCTATACGGTCAAAATATTCTGTGGAAGGGATGAATGAATGGAAGAGTTTCTGGTCGATCCATTCAATATTTCCGTTCTTGGAGGATAAATTCCCGCATTCAAATTATATATCAGATGCATGAATACCCTATTCTATTCATCCGAAAATTTTGTTTCGAACCTTTCGTCGTTGGATTCGAGATGCTCCCTCCTTGCACCCATTACGTTCTGTTCTCTATGAATATAGGAATAGTCCAGATAATTTACAAAGATCAATTATTGTCGTCCCAAGAGTAAATACGGGATTCTTCCTGTTCCTGTGGAATTATTATGTCTATGAATGCGAATCCATTTTATTTTCCCTTCTTAAACGATCCTCTCATTCACGATCGTTGTCTCATAGACCTTTCCCTCAGTGAACTCATTTTCATCGAAAGATAAAACATATTATCATATTTTCGCGTGGAAATTCACTAAAAAGTATCTGGTTGTTGAAGGATCCTAAAATTCACTATGTTAGATATGGTGAAAGATCTATTATAGCTATAAAAGGTACTCATCTCCTAGTGAAAAAATGTAGATATTATCTTCTACTTTTTTGGCAATGTTATTTCCATCTTTGGTCCGAACCATATAGGGTCTGTTCTCATCAATTATCCAAGAATTTTTCTTCTTCTCTAGGTTATTTTTTGAGCGTTCAGATGAACCCTCTTTTGGTCAGAACCAAAATGCTAGATGAGTTATTCATTGTCGATCTTATTACCAATTAATTTGATCCAATAGTTCCGATTGTACCAATACTTGGATTATTGGCTAGAGAAAAATTCTGTGACATATCAGGACGACAAATTAGTAAATTGTCTTGGACCAATCTAACAGATGATGATATCCTCAATCGATTTGATCAAATTTGGAGAAATATTTTTCATTACTACAGTGGATTCTTTGGTCGAGATGGTTTATATCGTATAAAGTATATACTTTCAGTATAATGTGCGAAAAATTTAGCCTGTAAACATAAAAGTACGATACGTGTAGTTCAGAAGGAATTAGGTCCAGAAATCTTTCAAAAATCGTTTTCAAAAGAACGAGAATTTGATTCTCTGCCTTTTTCGTCAAAAGCAGCGGCCCGTTCGAAGAGAGAACGAATTTGGCATTCAGATATTCCCCAGATAAATCCTCTAGCTAATTCTTGGCAAAAGATACAAGATCTTAAAATAGAAAACTTATTTGACTAATGAAATGCTCTTTGAGTAATTTCCTCGATTCAGAATCATTTTTATTTTTCTATCCGAGAACTAAAATTAATGTAATGCTCACAACTTTCCTCTGGATCTAGCCGCTATTGAATCTATTTCAATAGGTGGATAATACTCTGATGCATTTTTATCATGTATTTCTTAATTGAAGCATACCAAGCCTTTAAATAAAATGAAAGGCTTGGTATGCTTCAATTGTTTGTTGTTATTCTTCATACTTATTCCCCCATTCCATCAATAATGGATATGTGCAGTTCCCCTGCATCCAGCAGGAATTGAACCCGCGAGTTCGCCAATTATGAGTTGGGCGCTTTAACCATTCAGCCATGGATGCTGGATTATGATCATCAACATATTCATTAGACATTCAATTAAAATTTCATTGAATGAATTGATAATAAGATGAACAACTTGTTCGAGATTTGGGAATTAGTCATCGATCTTGCTTTGATCCCCTATCGGAGTCACCAACCCACACATGAAAAAACGTTAGCTCGTTTTTTCTTCTTGGGGGAAATGACGGTAGATAGATAAATTGGCTTGTTTTTCCGGGGCGGACATAGCCAAGTGGACCAAGGCAATGGATTTTGAATCCAACACGCGTGGGTTCAATTCTCGTCGTTCGCCCATAAAATAAGATAAAAAAAATCGGACTGGATCCAATTCGTTGTCATTTTCATATTTCATTGAAATAAATTATATCCAGTGGTATAAGGGTATTGGTTGGTTGACACGAGCTTTCCAATTATATTTAATAAATATTATATTATATATTCTATTCATTGGGATGAAAAAAAAGGGAGAGAGAGGGGGTAACAAAGAAATGAAAAAAATAAGATCCTGGATAATCAAATTGGAAGAGATACAAAGTTATCAATTTCTATGCAATCCATGGAACAAATCCAATTTGATGAGATTTTTAATTCAAATCCTTTCACACCGAGAGTGCCTTATAAAGCTCTTTGACCCTAGAATTTTCAGTACGTTGCTTTTACGCGATCTACGTAAAAGCAATCCATATTTTTCGGTCAAAGGTATAGTAGTACTTACATTATCGATCCTCATATATCACTTCAATCATAAAAGTAGTATGATTGAGAAAAAAAAATTCTATTCCATGAAACTCTTTCCTATAAATAACTTTATGGAACTTGGAAATGAAACACCAAAAGAATATTTAAATCCTTTCACTAAAAATTGGTTGATATTTCCACATCTTTTCCTGTCTTTCCAATTGAAAAATTCTTACAATCAATTCATAGAGCATTTTGATCCCATTAGTTTCAATTCAGGATATGGCAGGAACACGAACAAGAAGGATGAGATGATATCAGAGAATCAAGGACCAAGCAAAACTCATTTGGAAAATAATGAGAAAGTTCTCAATTTGAAGATCGACTCTGTTTCGGGGAAAAACACCCTAGAGGTTTGTTGGGTCAAAACCTCCACAGATCAGGGCATGCTATTCAGAAGGACTCACACACAACCATACTTAAATGTTAAAAACTAGATAACAACAATAATAGAACTCACCCGTAGTCCTACGTTTGATGTAGATCTCGTGGGGTCCAAACCCCCAGTAACCCTTCTTCCTCTTCAACTTGGAAAACAAGAAAGAACATGCACGGAACCCTAGTTGTATAGCATATATTTCTCCTAAACGTTAGTGTAATCTATGTGAAACATTATATAAACAATAATAAATGCTTAATAATCAATATTTTCACATATGCAAATAGATATTAACACACAAGTTCAGGAACAAGATGGTTCTTCATTATTACGAACAGCATGTACAGAAATAAAGAGTGGAGAGATCACCCGAATCCTTCCACGATCTTCGAACAGACCGTTGTCCGGATTCGTCCCACCCTTGCCTCGCTAAGATACTTTCAAGACTTGTACACTCGAGATGGCATATAAATGGATGAACATCTCCAGGAAACAAGGGTTTCCTGTAAAAATCTGGGAATGTGCAGGAGACACGGGAATTCAGACTTGAATTGGGATTCCAACAGAGTATAATATCTATAAAATTTCTCTCTCCCTTAGGCCATACACATGAGGGGCTTTTATACTCCCTCAAAGTAGTTTCAATCAGTTGGAAACAGTTGGCCACGTACTGGGATGGTTGAACTACTGGAGTAACCATCAACCCAGCCCGAAAAAAGGGAATTTTTATATATTTTTTAATGATTTTAATGGCATACGTGGAAAAGTACATATGGACTCGCGTATACATGTGTAAAAGTCTGGGCATACCCGCGTATGGGAATTTTAACACTGTTTTTTATGAATTTTGTTCAAGTCTGTGGGAATGGGTGCCCAAGGCCATAAAGACAATCATGAATCACATGAGGGTGAAAAATGATGCTATAACAGACTCGACTCTTAATTCAACCGAAAATGAGTATTGGGAACCTGAAAAATATCTTTGTGAAGATTCATTTATTGAAAGAGAACAAACAAAAATAGAAATAGAATTGGATTTGTCCTCAAAGTGTTTATCGAGGGAAGCGGACAACTTGCAGATTCAAATTAGCAATTCCATTTTGTATGAAGATGGTGAAAGAATCCAAGTAATGAGTGATACAAGTATTCCATTGGTTCGAACTTGTCTAGGATTTGATTGGGAACAAATAGATTCTATAGAATCTGAGGCTTATGTTTCTCTTATTTCAGTAAGAACAAATAAGATCGTTAACAATATGGTTCGAATTAGCTTGATGAAATACCCCCCTTTTTTCATGGGGAGAAGGGACAATAAAGCAAGTTCAAATTTGATGTTCCATAACAATTTGGACCACACTAATCTTTTCTCTTCCAATGGGACGAGTCAATTAATTAGTAAGCATCAAGGGACTATTTGTTCATTATCGAATGGGGAAGAAGACAGTGGATCTTTTATGGTTCTATCACCATCCGACTGTTTTCGAATCGTTATATTCAATGATTCTAAATGTTATGATACGGGAAATAAATCAAATAGAAAGGATCCTATGAGAAAAATCATTGAATTTTCAGGTCTCTTGGGTCATTTACATAGTATAACCAGCCGTTTTCCATCCTCCCATTTTATAACTGATAAAAAAGTATTATCAAAGAAACATTCCATTTTCCACAATTATTTCATGGATGAAAATATAAGAATTTCTCATTTTGATTCATGCAGGAACATTATTTCCAATCTCTTGGGTCCAAATTAGTGCTCTTCCTCATCCGAATTCTGTAAAAAAACATTTCCAATAGATAGTCTTGGAAAATTGATTCCTGAAAGTGTATGGATATCCGAGGATGAACCACTCCCCAAATCTGGTCAAATTATAGCAGTTGATGAGGAATCTTTAGTCATTAGATCACTTAGACACTTTAGCATTAGGACTTAGGGTTGTGTAGTTTAGGTTTCTAAACTTAGATTTTTAGAGCTTAGCTTAGGATTGAAACCTTTCTACATCACTATTACATTGCACCGTGACATTTTACATCAAAACCATAATCACTTAGGCCTTTACCACTATATACTTAGGGTTACATTGAAATCATGACACCATGTTCAAAACACCATCATGAATAAGCAACGAACATCGATATTTGCACTGAAGACAATACTGTCGAAGTTGAAAAAGCTAACGATGAATTGGACTCTCTGGAAAAACTGAAATGACAAGATCCTCTTATAACTTTCCAAATATAAATGTGCCAACATTAATCCACATCTTACCATCCATCATGTTAGAAAATTAAATATTACAGAGCAATGCAACATATAAAATATGCGGAAAACACAAGCACACAAAACACATAAAACCAGAGAGACATAGATATACGTGGTTCACCCAATTTGGGCTACGTCCACCTCGAACAGCCAATCCTTCCTTTCTATTATCCAGCAAAATGAAGAGACACAACCTACAACAGATCCATTGTAATATCCTCTATTCTCTCTCACAATCTCCCTATCTATTTCTCACTCTGAGAATACACATAAAATTGACAGCCACAATACAATACCCTCATACAAAGCGAGGGGTTGCCTTCTAGGAAAAAAAACCCTAAACTAAACATGACTTCTACCGTCAAATCATCTGCCTAATGAACGGCCTAGATTGACTAGAAATTACTAGAATTTTACAAGGCAATTTTACATCTGTTTTTAGCTTCGGGGGCGCTGCCCCCCTGGATGCCCCAGGCAGCGTTTAATTACGGGTGGTGTTGTCACCCCCATTAAGGTATAGGGGTCCAACGCTGTGATACAAAATAAACGATATAATCAGGCTCCACACCCAACAATCTCCCACTTGGAGACTGATTGTAGCAACTCCACCACTACTTCATCTGCTGGACAATAACTCCTCTTTGGACCTGGTTGTTTCTCATCTTCATCGTCATCCTTGAAGACCAATTGAAACTGAGCATGTTCTCAGTTTCTCCCTGGTTACAACTTTTGTTAGCATATCTGCAGGATTCTGGCTAGTGTGTATCTTTTCCAGCTTCAATTTTCCATCTTCCAATACTGACTGTGACAGCGGGACTACCCATAGCCCCGGTTTAACTTGGTCCCAACCTCAATCTGTGTGTAAATGCATCCAATTTTTCTTGCCCCAATCAATCCACAATTCTGGCTAACTCACACTGTTCTATTTTCTTGGTCTGGAAATTTTTTTTTATAACCAAATCTGGGTTATTTTAATATCTCAATTCAAAGAATTGAGATATTAATTCAACATTCCGTTTATAGCTATAACCCAATAGTCCTTCTTCACATGATTCCGCTGGCAGAGGTGCCACCTCTATTCTATGGTTCAAATCGTAATAATACCATCCCTTTTCATGCACACTGTAATATCTATATATATATATATATGCACATTCGCTCATACAAAGGTCTTTTATGGCCAACACTCTAAGGGTTAATGTGATGCCTCGACTTCTACAAAAGCCGGTGCCATCTCGCATATAATTAATCTTTATCAATGTAAGCACACGTCATACCTTATTAAACCCACAGACCTTAATAATGATCAATGCATACGTACGCATGGGCCCCATCGCTAACAACCTTCACCATCCGACGGCTGTTATCCTGTCGCGCCACTTCGTCTGATCGGACGGATATCACACGGTATAGAACCACGAACAATAACACGTGATGGTGTGCAGTGGAAGCGGTTTTCCCCGACCGCTTGAGGCCACGTGGCAGACGGCTAGTGGAATCGCTCCCGATTCTTAAATACCACTTTCCCGACGGAAGGTGGTGCGATGAAAACCACCGTTCAGCTCCAAACCGCGTTCACTGTTCACTTCTTGGTTTCGCTCCTCTACTCCAGGTTCCGTCTGCGTACTTTCGCCAATCCGTTTCTCTGCGTTATCAATTCATCTGACCACAATACTGTTATATAGCTTCGATGGAATCCTTATGGACTATTCGACTCGATTCTCTTGCATTCAATAGGAACACCCTTCTTTGCATTGTCTAACACATCCGGAATGCACTATTACTTTGATCGACAGAGCTAATGTCCCTGTACACACAGAACATGTCCATGGCTCACTCTCCCAATAGGGCTTCACACAGAGTTTCAGGGCATTCCACACGAGAATTAAACCAATCAATACCCAAATACTCAAGGTGTTCTCCACACAAGGTTAAACTTCAGCGAATCATAATACGTGACTCTTAGTCTTGACCAATATGAATCGGACAAGAACATCAGTCATTCCACGGTCTATTCGCACACGATTAATATATATTCAATATATACACAGCAGTGTATAACTACGAGCATTAAGGAGTATATAAATTAACACATGGATGGAGTACATTAACTGCAGAGTCAAAACACTCTCGCGCATGCACAGGGACAGAGTATCACCAGAACTCAATCATACACAGGATTTCAATTCCGTCTTTCACACAGAGATTCCTACTATCAATTGTACAAAGTTCTATCACTCTACTCATATCCTTACTTATGGGATTCGAACTTCAATTACACAGAATTCAATCGTCATCCATCAAGAGCCCAAATATTCACACATGAATTAAATCCACAAGGCACAAATATACTGAAACATTTCTTATTTACACAATGAATTAACTTACAACTACTAGCTGGCCAGATCTTCAATCTGATGGCCTTCTTCCCCTATGCAACTCTATGCAGTTACAGGCAGGTCTATGTGTAGGCTTCTCGACTCTATCACAGAGGTTTATTTTTATACATATTGGAAATCAATCGATTCACTTCCTTGATGACTCTTGGACTCCTAAAGCTAGCCTAACTTCTGAACTGACTATCTCTTGAGGTGCCCATCAATCATTCGGGAGGTTACAATATTTTCCTTTCTAATTAACCAAAATAACTCAACTATGAATATTTACATGGGGAAACAAAACATGAGACCCCCCCTTAGGTTTATTTATGTACAAAAAGTGTCTTGGGCCTAATGCCCCTACATGAGACTCCCCAGGTTCAAATGATTCATGATCTTCTGATCATGTGCTTTATTTTTTTATCTGCCTGGATCCCATACTTTGTTCTGCAACTGGTTATTTGTTGTAGCATTCTTCTTTCGCATTCCTCCTAGCTTCCATATCTTGGTCTGCATCTTCGCACTTGCTATGCCCTCATAGTCTGTGACTGTCTTGCTTTTGCTGCTGCTAATTCTCAGCTTTCTTGATGTTGTCCTTTTCTGAGGCATCTTCTACAATTCACTTTCTCTGTCTAATCTTTCCTCTGACTGCTGGACACTTACTTTTGTTTGCTGCATTCTTATTTCTTCAGTTCTTACTGCTGCCCTAGCTCCTATGCTTACTGCCACCCAATCATCCATACCCTCTCTGCAACAGTAAAAATTTTGCTCCTTTGCTGGCAACACTTCAGCTTCTTGCTTCAGCACTCTCTCCAGCAGCACTCCAAGCTGCTGCTCTGGCATTTCACTTTCTTTTCTGAATATCTTCAACAAAAATTATTGCCATATCCTTTGGCCAAACAAATCTTCTCCATGCTGCAACTCAGGTTCAACATATTCTTCCTCTGCCTTGGCAATCTTCCGCAATTGCCTTCTTTCTTCTTGATTGAATCCAGCAATCAAATCAAGTTCTCTAGCCATTGTATCGTCATCTTTTGTCAGAGTGAAACTCTGGTTCTCCATTGCTGTAGCAGCCCCAATAGTCTACCATACAACTTCTTCAATCTTCTCTGGGCTATTCGAACAAGCCAATTCTTCCTTGCTATCAGTAGCAACAATTTCTTGCATATGAGACATGGTTGTCCCATCTTCATTCAGCTGCTCATCCTCATTCTACAACAGCTCTTCTTCTTTTAGGACAAATCCAAGTGATGGATTGTCTTCTGCGTTTCCTGTCAACACAGCCACTTCATCAGTTCCAAAACCCCAAGACCCAATGGTCCCTACTGATGGGTCAATCATCAATTATTTTCTATCCTCATTCCATTGTGTCTTCACATTCTGCAATCCCCAATTCTGAAATTGAGGTCTTCTCTCTTGTATTGACTCCTGCTGATTCAACATACTCTCTAGCAGCTCAATTTCTCCATTCCATGGTTTAAAGTCTTCCACAGAACTCTCCTTCTCTTTCAATTAACTGCCCCATGCTATCAACTTATCTCCATTATCAACAGGATCTACATTCATCAAACATTTGTTAGAACAAAGTCTACAAGGCCTCAGAGCCTTTCCTTCTTTTGTCAACATCTCAGTATGTTGTCCTAACTTTCTTTCCTTCTCGATCAGCACATCAGAATGCTTATTCCAATTCTTCAAACATTTCTTGAGACTACCACCTAGTCTCTCTTCTGCACCATCCCCTTCAAGGATGTCTTTCTGCTCTAGTTCATAAAAATGAACTCTCTCATCTTCAATCATCCCTGTCCTTACCATCTGAACACCTTCTTTCTGTGTTTGTTTTACATCTTCATTATCTTCATTATCTTCTACGGTCACTATCTCCTCAATCTTCATCAGAATAAAATCCTGATTTTCCATATCTACAAAGACTCTAGCTACCTGTCCATCATTCCTTATTTGGCCATTCATCAAAAGCAGCCTATCATTATCAGCATTAATGACAAATTTATCTTCCTCAGCTCCATTGAAACAATCTCTTCTATAGAATAAGTAATTAATGAATTCCCTCTACTGCAATAGTTCAATCTGTTCTTCATCTGAAAGATACTCATCATATCTTGCTTGGCAACAGTCAGCTTCATTCATCACAGTCCCATCATGTGAACTGTCTTCCTTGACACCTGCATTCACACACAACTTGTCATTTGTAAAAACATAAGACCTCATGGTCTCATTTGGTGATTTGATCACCACATATTCTTGTTGTTCCAAGTCTTCCACATGCTCCAGAGATTCTCCAATGGTCTCTTCTTGAATTTCTTCGAGTTGTCCAACTTCCAGCTTTAGGCCAATATCATAACCTAAATCTCTTCTGCTTCCAATATTTGGGAAAGCAGAATATTTCTCCAACTGTGCATAGACATCTTCAAAACATGTAGTTGCTCCATTTTCTTCCTTAGTGACAACACCAGCAGTTTGTTTTCTCTCACCTGCTGTTCTTGCAAAAATACAAAATATGTCAGATGTAAGGCTCTTGGACCGCTGGGTCCCACTTGAAGCTTCAGTCTCCAAGTCCTTCTCTAGATACTCAATTACTTTGAGTATTTTCTTTTTCTTCTGAGAATTCATCATCTGCTCCTTCTTCCTTTGTAGCCTCTACCACTTTATCTTCTTCTTCATGATCCAACCAACTCTCTAGCTTTATTCTATCCTTCTCTTCAGTTCATTAAACTCTTCCTTGATCTCAGAAAATTCTTTCCAATATTATTCATCTGTGAGTCTCTTCCTCATGCCATTTTCTTTAGCATCTTCCCACACTCTGTTGCTATGGCCTCTTTCAAAACCTCTGCAATCTCTGATATGGTTCTCAGTAGCCATTTTCTTCCCTAGGAGTTCTTCACTCACAAGCTGCACTAAGCCTCTACAACAACAAGCTCTCTTGCTGCAACTTACCTCACCAAGCTTCTCTCCTGAGCTCCAGCTTTTGGCAAGTACTGGTCCCCTTTCTCAGGAACCTTCTGAGAACTCTCTTCTGCTCTCTAGGCTTCACTCTGCAAATTTCTCAAGAACACCCCTTTTATTCTTTCATCCAACCTCAGTTGGGAATTATTTCAGGTTCTGCCACACTCTTTATGCACTCAGAATCCCTTGATGGACTCTTCTATCACTGCTCTCAAAGCTTGTGATCTGCCTCTGCTAAGATCCCTCCTCAATTGCTTGCACTTTGTATTCTGCAAACAAATCCTTCCAACCAGAGTTCAAATAAGGCTCATCATCTTACCTCTCAAGATCCTTGACTGATCTTGCTTCTCCTTTCTCACCTGCACTGCATCTACCTGTTGCAATATTCTGTCTTCAAGTCCAGATTCTTCTCATCTGGAGACCTTCACTGCATGTCAAATCAAATCTGCAATTTTCTGTTAAACAGATTTAAACTTCAATTTTTCTTTCCTGTTCAGTGCATGTGAATTTCCAAAATAAAATTTTCAATGAGTTAACTAAATTCTAGCTCTGATACCACTTGACAGAGGGACTACCCATAGCCCCAATATACCTTGGTCCCAACCTCAATCTGTGTGTAAATGCATCCAATTTTTCTTGCCCCAATCAATCCACAATTCTGGCTAACTCACACTGTTCTATTTTCTTGGTCTGGCAATTTTTTTTAATAACCAAATATGGGTTATTTTAATATCTCAATTCAGAGAATTGAGATATTAATTCAACATTGCCTTTATAACCATAACCCAATAGTCCTTCTTCACATGATTCTGTTGGCAGAGGTGCCACCTCTATTCTATGGTTCAAATCGTAATAATACCATCCCTTTTCATGCACACTGTAATATCTCAATATATATATATATATATATATATATATGCACATTCGCTCATACAAAGGTCTTTTATGGCCAACACTCTAAGGGTTAATGTGATGCCTCGACTTCTACAAAAGCCGGTGCCATCTCGCATATAATTAATCTTTATCAATGTAAGCACACGTCATACCTTATTAAACCCATAGACCTTAATAATGAGAAATGCATACATACTCATGGGCCCCATCGCTAACAGCCTTCACCATCCAACGACTGTTATCCCGTCCCGCCGCTTCGTCTGATCAGACGGATATCGCACGGTATAGAAGCACGAACAATAATGCGCGATGGCACGCAATGGAAGTGGTTTTCCCTGACCGCTTGAGGCCACGTGGTAGACGGCTAGTGGAATCTCTCCCGATTCTTAAATACCGCTTGCCCGATGGAAGGTGGTGCGATGAAAACCACCATTCAGCTCCAAACCACGTTCACTGTTCACTTCTTGGTTCCGCTCCTCTACTCCAGGTTCCGTCTGCGTACTTTCACCAATCTATTTCTCTGCGTTATTAATTCATCTAACCACAATACTGTTACATAGCTTCGATGGAATCCTTATGGACTATTTGACTCGATTCTATTGCATTCAACAGGAACACCCTTCTTTGCATTGTCTAACACATCCGGAATGCACTATTACTTTGATCGACAGAGCTAATGTGCCCTGTACACACAGAACACGTCCGTGGCTCACTCTCCCAACAGGGCTTCACACAGAGTTTCAGGGAATTCCACACAAGAAGTAAACCAATCAATACCCAAATACTCAAGGTATTTTCCACACAAGGTTAAGCTTCAACGAATCATAATACGTGACTCTTAGTCTTGACCAATATGAATCGAATAAGAACATCAATCATTCCACGGTCTATTCGCACATGATTAATATATATTCAATATATACACATCAGCATATAACTTCGAGCATTCAGGAGTATATACATTAACACATGGATGGAGTACATTAACTGCAGAGTCAAAACACTCTCGTGCATGCACAAGGACAGAGTATCACCAGAACTCAATCATACATAGGATTTAAATTCCATCTTTCACACAGAGATTCCTACTATCGATTGTATAGAGTTCTATCACTCTGCTCATATCCTTACTTATGGGATTCGAACTTCAATTACACAGAATTCAATCGTCATCCATCAAGAGCCCAAATATTCACACATGAATTAAATCCACAAGGCACAAATATACTGAAACATTTCTTATTTACACAATGAATTAACTTACAACTACTGGCTGGCCAGATCTTCAATCTGATGGCCTTCTTCCCCTATGCAGCTCTATGCAGTTACAGGCAGGTCTATGTGCAGGCTTCTCGACTCTATCACAGAGGTTTATTTTTATACATATTGGAAATCAATCGATTCACTTCCTTGATGACTCTTGGACTCCTAAAGCTAGCCTAACTTCTGAACTGACTATCTCGTGAGGTGCCCATCAATCATTCGGGAGGTTACAATATTTTCCTTTCTAATTAACCAAAATAACTCAACTATGAATATTTACATGGGGAAACAAAACATGAGACCCCCCCTTAGGTTTATTTATGTACAAAAAGTGTCTTGGGCCTAATGCCCCCGCATCAGATTGTATGAAATGGTACTTGAGCTGTATGTGTTTAGTCATAGAATGAAATGCTGAGTTCTTTGCAAGATGAATGGCACTTTAGCTATCATTGTATAATGTGCCCATATCATGCTTCTTACCCAATTCATCCATACACCTTTGTAACCAACTCATTTCCTTACTAGCCTCTGTAGCAGCAACATATTCTGCTTTTGTTGTTGAAAGTGCAATAACACTTTGGATTTTTGAAACCCAACTAACAGTTTTTCCACCTATAGTAAATACATATCCTGTAGTGCTCCTCCTGTTATCTCTGTCACCTACCATATCTGCATCAACATATCCCTGTAGAACAATGTTTGAACCACCAAAGCATAATGCTTGATTTGTGGTACCTCTCAAATATCTGAGAATCCATTTCACTACCATCCAATGTTCTTTTCCTAGATTGTTCATGTACCTACTTACAACTCCCATTGCATGTGCAATATCAAGCCTTGTGCAGACCATTGCATACATTAAGCTTCCAAATGTTGATGCATATGTAAATTTAGACATGTAGTCCATTTCTTCTTGGGTCTTGGGGCACATCTCCTTACTAAGTTTGAAATGGCTGGAAAAAAGTGTACTAACTGGTTTTGCATTCTGCATATTAAATATTTTCAACACCTTTTGTATGTACTCATTTTGAGACAGTGTTAATTTACGATTTTTCCTGTCTCTAGTTATTCTCATACCAAGGATTTTTTTTGCAGCTCCCAAATCCTTCATTGCAAAGGAATTTGACAATTTTCTTTTGAGAACATTTATTTCCTGCATGTTAGACCGTGCAGCAAGCATGTCATCTATATACAATAACAATATCATATAGTTGCAATCATTTTTATTTTTCAGATAAACACAATGATCAGAGTGACATCTAGTATAACCTTTTTCAGACATAAACTTGTTAGATTTTAGATACCACTGCCTTGGAGCCTGTTTTAAGCCATACAAGCTCTTCTTTAACCTGCACACTAATTTTTCTTTCCCTTTGACCTCATATCCTTCTGGTTGCTCGATATAGATCTCTTCCTCCAAATCTCCATGGAGAAATGTTGTCTTTACATCTAATTGTTCAAGATGTAAATCTTCTTTTGCTACAAGACTTAAAATAGTTCTGATTGAATTCATCTTACCAACAGAAGAAAATATTTCATCAAAATCAATACCTTTCTTTTGTGCAAACCCCTTCACCACAAGTCTAGCTTTGTACCTCTGTTTTCCTCCATCTTCTTCCTTCAGCCTGTAAACCCATTTATTCTGTAATGTAGTTTTACCTGCAGACAACCTGACTAAGTCCCAAGTCTGCTTATGCATTAAGGAGCCCATCTCTTCTTCCATGGCTAGCTCCCACTTCTTCCTGGTTTCAACCCGCATTGCTTCTTCATAACATTCAGGTTCACCAGAATCAGTCAAAAATAAATAATATAATGAAGGGGAGTATCATTTAGGGGGTCTACTTATCCTGGTAGATCTTCTGACACTGCTTTCAAGTGTTTGAGGTGCCTATCATTGTTGTGGTGGTTGCTGTTGATTATTAGTATTTTCAGGCACCTTTACTTTTCTGTGATCTCATCAAGAATTGTGTATTCTTTGTTTTATTTTTCTTGTTTCTTTTCTTGCAACTGATTCTTATACAAGACCATTTCATTGAATATTAAATCTCTGCTCCTAATGATTTTGTGATTTTCATAATCATATAAGCGATAAATAAAATCATTAACACCATATCCAATAAAGGTACATTTCTTTGATTTTGCCTCAAGCTTTGTTCTATTTTCTTTATTAATATGGACAAAGGTCTCACAGCCAAAAGGCTTTAAAAAAGAGTAGTTTACCTTTTTACCTGTCCATGCTTCCTCCGGAATACCACCATCCAAGGAACTTGAAGGCCCTCTATTTATTAGATAAACAATAGTATCTACAACATCTGCCCAAAATTGTAAAGGCAACCCTACATGCAATCTCATGCACCTTGCACGCTCCATGATTGTTCTGTTCATCCTTTTTGGAAACACCATTTTCTTGTGGTGTTCTTGGAACTGTCTTCTCTCTACGAATTCCATGCTATGAATAGTACCTATCAAACTCTTTGCTGCAATATTCACCTCATTGTCTGATTTGAGACTCTTCAACTTCTTTCTTGTCTCAATCTCAACCAAAGCTTTCCATTTCTTGAAAGTATCAAATACACCAGATTTATTCTGAATACAATAAATCCAAGTTTTTCTAGTTGCATCATCAATAAAAGTAGCATAATAACGAGAGCCACCGAGAGATGATACCTGAGCAGGTCCCCATACATCTGTATGCACAACCTCTAATTTTTCGCTCTTCTTTTCTTTCCCAAGTTTGAGAAATATGACTCTCTTCTGTTTTCCGTAAATGCAATTCTCACAGAAATCCAAATCAACATTCTTCAAACTTAGTAACAAATTTCTTGAGTGAAGAACCTTCATCCCCTTCTCACTCATGTGTCCGATCCTATGATGCCATAATGTTGCATCTGCTCCTTTGGAAGTTAAAGCATTAACAGAGTTAGAAATAAAATTTCATAAATACAATGTACCAACCTTTTCGCCTTTTGATATTACCAGGGCTCCTTTGGTGACCTTCCAGGTTTTATCTATGAAATTTGTCACACAACCTTCACCGCCTAACTGTCCTGTTGAAATCATTTTTTTTTAAAGATCTGGAACATGCCTTACCTCCTTTAATAACCATTGGTTTCCATTCTTCTGTTTTACAAGAACCTTACCCATTCCAACAATTTTACAGGGTTTATCATCACCCAAACGGACTTGTCCGAAATCTCCTTGAACATAGTCATGAAAATATTTCTTATCAAGTGTGGCATGGAATGAAGCCCCTGAATCTGCTACCCAGGAATCAATAACATTTTCGAAAGAAATAATCAAGGCATCTTTTAACACATCACCTGTCACATTTGCTTCATGATTGTTTTCTTGCTATGCATCTCCTTCTATTCCCTTCCGAGATCTACAATCTTTCTTCAGGTGTCCTTTCTTTCTGCATTTCTAGCACACTATCCCCAATCTGGAGTTGGAGCTTCCTTTCCTTGATTTAATACAATATCCTGAGGTCTTTCCTCTTTCCATTTTTCTTCCCCTAGACTCTACACTCAAAGCATTACCTGATGTCTCACCGGAGCTTTTCCGTCGCATTTCCTCGCTAAGGATAGCACCCAAAACATCATCAAACTTTAAAGTACTAGATCCAGAGATAGAGTTACTAATGGCCATAAATAAACCATTCCAACTTTCTGGCAATGAGCATAAAAATAAAATAGCCCTAACTTCATCATCAAAGTTTACCCCTACAAAACTTAACTGACTGGTAACTGTATTAAAATCATTTAAATGGTCTGCAACATATCCACCTTGTGACATCTTCATATTAAATAAACGTTTCATAAGAAATACCTTGTTTGAGGTCGAGGGTTTTTCATATAATTTCACCAACACCTTAATCAAACCCTTTGTTGTTGTTTCATTCGAAATATTGAAGGCTACCGATGCCACAAGGCATAACCTTATCTTTCCGAGTGCCTTTCTATCGAGAATCTCCCATTCTGTGTCTGTCATAGCTGTCGGCTTCTTTTTTTTTCCGCTCAATGGTAGGTACAGATCTTTCTGATACAGATAGTCTTCCATCTGCATCTTCCACAATGGGAAGTTTTGGTTGTTAAACTTCTCGACCCTAAACTTACCATCTTCTACCACTGCTCCCACTTGAACCAGGAAACCTTCTTTCCTTCAAGTTTATCAGCCAAATATACCTTCGGCTCTGATACCAGTTGTTAGAAAATTATATATTACAGAGAAATGCAACACATAAAATATGCAGAAAACACAAGCACACAAAACACATAAAACTAGAGAGACACAGATATACGTGGTTCACCCACTTTGGGCTACGTCCAACTCAAACAACCAATCCTTCCTTTCTATTATCTAGCAAAATGAAGAGACACAACCTACAGTAGATCTGTTGTAATATCCTCTATTCTCTCTCACAGTCTCCCTATCTGTTTCTTTCTTTAAGAATACACATACAATTCACAGCCACAATATAATATCCTCATAAAAAGTGAGGGGTTTCCTTCTAGGGAAAAAAACCCTAAACTAAACATAGCTTCTACTGTCAGATCATCTGCCTAATGAACGCCCCAGATTGACTAGAAATTACTATACTTTAACAAGGCATTTTTACATTTTTTTTAGCTTCGATGGTGCTGCCTTCGAAAACCCCTACCAAGGGGGGCTCCATAAAGTCGTAGCCGCCCCCCCTTGGACCCCCCAGACAACATTTAATTATGGGCGGTGTTGCTACCCCCATTAAGGTACAGGGATTCAAAATTGTGATACAAAATAAACAAGATAATCAAGCTCCACACCCAACACATCAGAGATGTTCATTGATTGAGAGTGTTACTTGATGCCATGTGTCAAACGATGGAAATATCATGTCAAGAGATGGAAACTCCTTATGACCAACTATGCCTCATTTTCACCTATGGTTCATAAACTTTGACGAATGTTTTCTCTGCCATATTGTGTCCAAATGAGAAACCATAGGAAGCACCAGATTCATAGTGATAGACACTTCAACTTGATGTTGATGTCAGGTTGAGTTGGAACTGCCCATTTTCTGCACAAGTCGAAAAAAAATTGCTACATCGGACCATCTTGGTTGTTAAGAAAATTTCTACTTAAACATACAAGATCCATTTCAAATCATGATATAAGGCCAATGCATAAAACAAGGCGTAAAGGATTTTAGGCAAAGAAAATCTTTACCAAAATAAAATCTCCCCGATGGTCATTCTCATACAAAACCATTAGTAGGACTTGCTCATTGCCATTCCACCTTTCGCAAATCACAAATTTTTTTTTTTTTTGTTACCATCTACCATGTATGCTTTCAAACTCCCCTATGCGATATATCGCATTGCATCTCTGCCAACCTTCAATACATCCATACAATCCATCGATCTTGCGATTTCAATATGGATATCACATCATAAAACTCCCAACACTCTTGCCCCTCCAATGTTCTGATAGCTCCAATATGTCGATAAAAAACTTAAGGATTATTTAAAAATAAAAACTTGGTCGCATATTGATAAGATTGACACATCACATGTTTTAAATTCATGCCCCCAAACAATGTTGCGATGTGATATTTTAATTAAAAGCCAAGTGTCTAAGTCAGGCACATGAACCCATGTTTCTCATAATTACTCAACCATAACGGTATGATAGTCTTGAACCTCCAAAGTGATTTGATGGCCTGCTATTTAATGTTTCATATTTTTTCCATGTTTAAACTATATTCTCCATCACTTCAATTTTTATTTCTAATCGCTCCCGCATTGCTATTATTGTTCTTCATTTTATGTTTTTCTACTACAGGCTAGTCCCAAAAAGCAACATTTTTCTGAGATGTCAAAGGTTGCAAAAAGAGAAAAAAATCCATGGCTCCTCCAAACCCAACACGTCTTGCTTCAAAAGTAACACATATTCCTCCATTTTTCTCTGACACAATGTGTGCTCCAGAAAGTGTGTCTTCCTCATGGGAATCCATGTACATGTTATTTGAGGACGAAAAACCCAAGATAATTCAGAGAGTAGCCATAACTGATGCTCCAAAATCTTCTGAAACCTATATCAATGAGGTTGCCAACTCCTTTCTCCATAAAATTTCTTCTCACCGAAAGGTTCTTCCATATACTGATATGGTAAAATGGATAATTGACAATCTCAATATCAGTGATAGAACATTTCTGACTTCAAGAGATGCAGTGATAGGGTATTTTAAGGCAAAGGATTTGAAGAAAATATATCATATACCTTGTTATTCATCAATAATTTTTTCCTCTATAGATGACTAAGTGCTTATCCTAGATTTCTAGAAACAACATTCATGAATATTGTGAGTTCTAGAAATCTCACTGCCTTCATTATCCTTAGGATAATTTTTTCACTATTTCATTATCCCATCATGTCATGCTCAACTCACTAGTCCCATAAGACCCATCATGGGCTCATACCACTCATTTTTTCTATATTCTATCACCCTTGACCTTAGTACTCCATTTTGGCTTGCCTAATTCCTCCACTTTCCACCTAGGATCACCAACAAACCTACTCACTCTTGTGTTTCCTGGATACATCAAGCATTGATGGTCTCTAAAATATCTCTGTAGACTCTTTAGATAAATCAAGTACATCAGATTTTGGATCTTCAATACACCACTTTTTTAATACTCTGTTTTTACACTTGAAGATTCCAAACCAATTTTCAGTCAAAGAGAGGTAAAAAAATCCACACTAAGTCTATTAGGGTTTCATGTGTTCAAGGTCATCATCTCCAAAAAAGACTACCATTCAGCTTCAAAGTCTGCACATAAGGTAATGGGATATCTTGACACTTTTGTAGAATCAATAAGAGGCCAACCAGTAGAAGAAATTGATAAGATAAGAGGTTTGCTACTCAATGATGACACCTTGCAGCAACTAGTGTTTTTGAGTGCAAGTTTCTTGATTTCATGACTTCCATGGTTAAATAATCAACAAGGTTTGTATCCTAATGCTCTAACACCTTCCCCTATCCTTAATATACCTTCATAAATACTTCCCATCACTCCTATCCCTCAAAATCATCATTTTTCTACAAAACCTAGTCTATTGCCACAATTTGACACTTTTTGAGACTAGGAATGTGTTTTGCCCATTTGGACCCCTTCCCCTCACTCAATTCTTGGAATTCCACTTTCCCCTACTCTCTAACATCTATCCATATTCCCCAAAATTTCCCCAAGAATTTAGACAACCCTTAACCCCTTCATTCCCCTCCCTTTACAAGGCAGTCCTAAATTCCCTACACCAAACCCTAATTTCCTCTTCCAACTAAGCTAGGGTTTGCTGTGGAAAAGAGGCATAAGAGAAGAATATCCATATGGTAGGTCATATCAGCATTTATGAATCCATAAAAACTCATAAACATCATGCCTCCATCTTTTTCCAGGAATTATTTCCAAAAGACAAGCCATGTGTCACACCTAGGGCCTGTTTTGCTTAAAACTATGTTTCTAACCCCAAAAAGATGAATTTGAAAAATGTGAGAGTGGTTTTTGTCCATCATAGTCCCAAGAAGTAAAACCTCCTTCAATTTTTACATGGGTATCATGGTTTGGGAGAAATTTCAAAAATACAGTTGTCCTAGGAGAATTTCTGCAGTGCTCAAGTGACCTTGGGAAAATCAGGTTTTCTTATAGTTGTAGTGTCCAAATGACTTGCTTGATGAGTCAAATGACAACTAGACTTGAAGATATTTCCAATGAGCTATCATGAGCTCAATTTGGAGTTAAGGAAGGCCTTAAAAAATTTTCTACACTAGTGCTCTGAATTTCTGCACCATCACTTAGTACTTTTTGACCAGTCTTGGGAAACTCAACCTTTTATAGAGTGAATCAACTCCAATTAGGGAAAAAATGGTATATTTGGACATTGTACAGTTTAATATTTCCAACGCGCTATCACGGGCCCAATTACAACACCGGGAAGGCCTCCAAATTCCCTCTGCAAAATGGTGCTATGCGCTCAGGAGTTGGTGTTGCGCCCCTAGAAATGTTTTCCCATGTAAATTCCACATGGCGTTGCGCGCCTGGGAGGTGGTGTTGCGCCCTTGGCCATGAGGGCCTCCTCGACCCTAAAAACACTCAATTCACTCCCAGACTCTTGTTGAAGGTCCTCCAGGCATATTGAAGGTTAAGTACCATCACATCAGCCCAACCAAGCATGAATTGAAGATTTCTAGAAATTATAAATGAAGAAGGGAAAAATCCCTAAAGCCTAAAGTTTGAGAAGGTAGGAAAAGAGGTGAAATGAAGAACATAAATCTCCATGATGATAGCAGGTATAAGTTTGAAGAATGATATCAGAAGGTCACCTCCATGGTTTTTCAAGGCAACAAGGCTTCACTGCATCAAAGGGATTGAAATACAAAGAGTATTAGTATGAGGGAGCCTAAGCCCTCAAGTTCAGTCAAAGGTCTTCAACATGGTCAATATGAGGAAAGCATGAGGTAAAGTGTAAAAATAGAACATCAAGAAAATCATGAGTTTGTTGTTGAGTAACTAAAGTTGTCAAGATTCTAAGAATGACAAAGGAGACTAAATAATTTGTGTCATGGCACCTCCATGAGCAAAACAGAAGTGGCCAACAGAAGACATGGTGGACATGATTTACAATCTTTGGAAAAGTATAGATGTCATTGTCATAGTAATTAAGAGGGGAGAAAGTTATATTTTCAAAATCACCCACCAAAGGATCATTTTTTATGTTCAAATCACCTCCTGCAAAAGAAAAAGGATATCAGTGATAAAGTGACCAAAGAAAACATAGAAAAGTGGGTTTTTACAAATTTGATTTATTTTCCAAAAGGTATAAAAGCACCTTAGTCTCCCTTTTCCAACTCACTTATCACTTAACAAGGAGAGAAAGATTTCAAGGTGAAAATTCTAAATTCCTAGCAGACCTCGAGCATAAAAACCCTTACGCTACTCTCCTGAAAAAGCATGCTACGTGCTTGTGTATGCCATCTTTGGAAATTTCCATAGGGCGCTGCGCACCTGTGTAATGACGCTACGCTTTTAACAATGTGCAAACCTGGCCGAGAACCCCTGCAAAGAAGCACGTTCAGTGCATACCCGACAGCGTGCAGCTCTGCCCGGTACTAGCGCCTGTTCGTTCAGGCACTACCCAGATCCTAACTTCTCCTTCTCCCTCTATATAAACCAGCTTTCTCCCTTTACAAAAGCTAGAGATGAACATATAGCCAAGAAGATGAACTTGGAGAAGAGACATTATATCTGAGTAATCATTATAGAGAAGTTCGAACCAAGGAGGATCCTGTAGAGAGAGCCTCGTCTGAATTCCCGACGAGCTTTGTGAGACGTGCTCTGCTGGAACCCTGTTGGAGGAGATCGCAACATCGAAGCCCGGTTGTACTCTTCCTTCTTTAAATTAATATACTCGACTATGATATTGTTTCCATCTCTATGTTATATTTATTTAACACATGTGATTTAGTCTTCTTTGACTGACTGATAGTTAGGAATGTGAAATAGTATGTTGTGTATGTCTTCATTTCTCGTGTATGTGCAGGTATCCGGGCGTGAGAACGAGCAGATTGTGACCTGTCAAGTCAGGAGCGGGAAGCAGCCATTATTCCGGACGAAACAATAGAGCGGGATCTATGGTAAGTGATCTACCAAGTATTTTTCCATTCTTAACTAGGAATTGATGTCATAGCGTGTCTTGTTTGTGGCTAGACCCACTCTAGGGGTAGTGGGATCGCCTATGTCCGCAGAGGGGATTTACCTCACCAACAAATTGGCGACTCCACTGGGGATCAGTGCGAGTTTGTCTTTCATCTATTAGATCTTATTCTTGGTCTTTTCTTGCTTAGCTTGCATTTCTGGATTGTTTTGTTGAGTCTTAGGCCTCTGTTCAACCCCAGAGGATCAGTTTTGACCTCTTTTTTTCCAAATTTTCATTTTTTCATAGTTTCCTTTATTGGCGCGGTTTCCAGCCTGACAGTCGCGCCCACTAGCGTGATTTTCCAGTTTATCACCTGTGCCATCCCTTTTCTGGCGCGGATTACAACCAGAAAGTCGCGCAAATTCTTGTAGGTGCTAGGGTTTCCCTTGTTTTTGATTTTTTGTCCATCCTGGTGTCTTTGGGTGTTTTCTTGACTTGATTTGAATGCTTTGGGTTTGTTTGAGACTGTGATTAGCTCTCTTCCTTCAGTTGTTTGTCCATTTCTTTTAGCATCATGGCTTTAGGGCTTTCTAGTGCTTTGACATGCTAAGCCTCCTCCTGGAGTTTGGGTCTTTTGTTTCACGGTCACCTTCGTTATTTGCTTGATTGCATTAAGCTCCCTGGATCCATTTTGAGTGGTTGCTTTTGGTGAAATGAGTCTTGAGTGAGTCTTGTCTCTTTCATTCAGATTTTCTTCATATCACTTCGAGCATAGCTCACATTGCTTGTATGGGTTCGGTTTGACATCTTTCTTCGATTTGAGAGATTATGACATTGGTTTGAGTTCTTGTCTTGTTGGCTTTTGAGTTGTTTGAGTTGATTTGTTTCAACTCTTGCATTGGCATTCTCGAACTAGTGTGAAGACTAGTTTTTCATGTTATTTAGTGCGATGTTTTCTCTATTACATTAAAAAAATGAAAAATATAGTTTGTTCTTACATTTTTTGTTTGCATCATAGGATTGGAAAATCTTTTGCATAACTGGCATTCAACATTCTAGGAAAGATTTTTCATTCTCAGTAGTTTGCATCAAATGCTGTGGTGAATACTTCTGTGTGTTCTCATTATTTGCTATCGCTTGAAATTCCTTACCTTCTCATAGATAGCTCTTCATTGAACGAAATGGTACTCTATGGCATGTAGCTTGCATTCAGGAATTTGTGAGATCCAACATTCGGTAGGACCTTGGAATTGAAACATAAATATAATATGAACTTAAAATTTATTCAATTAACCTAAGGCAAAATTGAAACTTAACGAAAAATTTAGTGTTCTAAGTTAGAGATGTGTTCCAGCATCTTAAAACCTACCAGCTGTCACTTGCCATCTGGCTTCAGACAGCACTAGTACAGACTTGTGCTCCCCGTACTGTCAAGTATATAAAGGGAGACCCCTATAGGTTGCAATCCTTTTACCCATAAGAAGTCGAGTCTGCTGCCTTGTAACCATGATACACCGAACACAACATTTGGGGAGACTACCTGCACCTATGTCAAGTCCTTGGTTGATTCTTCTTTAATTTCATAACCAAGGTGTATATGGCAGTTCACAGGAACCTGATACACCCTTTTACCTAGACTATCTGAGCAGTCATTTTTTATCTTTACTGACTCCATAAACTTAAAAAGATCATCGAGCACTTGTCCTTTCACACTCGCTTAAAACTAAAAGAGACTAGAGTCATCTTTGACTGTTTCTTGACTCTTAAAACATGAAACAACAAACTTTTTGTTTCAATGTGGTAAAATAAATTACCTACAATTACACGCCCATTAAAGATTGATTACTTGGCATGTATTTGTTTGCCTTGGATTTAATCCAAGAGTCTTCATTTTCGATCTTTTTCTCTTTTATGGTGTGCTACAGTCATAGTGGCAGAACCGTCATTTTCATCTACTGGTAGTCCTTTCTCGGACGATTCATCTCAAACTTCACAGATCTCTGGGTTTGTTGAGCTTCAACAGCCCATCATCCCATCACAGTATCCCTTTGGAGAACCAGTTGAGTTCCATTGGCGTCTTTCAAATGCTAGGTTTGGATTTGGGGTTGGGGAACATTTCCCCCCTCTTACATCGGGATCGTCGTTTTTGGATGCTATCACTCCTAGCCCCCTTACACTTTTGCAAGATCTTACGGTGGATTCAGACATGGATTCGTCTGGTCCTAATGGCAGTGAGGGTATTCTAGTTTCTGATGAACAATACCAACTCTTCCTAGAAGACATCCAAATAGAACCTACTCAATCTTCACCTTCGGTGTCATTTCCAACCGTGTATAGGCCTTTGGGTCAGACTATGGCCGGTATTGCTTCCATGGCAACATCAATTCCGTCAAGGGGTCCGGTCCTTCCATCCTTAGGTATCTTGCCGGCGACACCTGTCTCATCATCGACACCTTTTTTCATGTCTGTTCCCACTAGGCCCATTGTCTGTGTGGCTGCTTCTTCATCGATTATCACTGCACAGTCGTCGGGAGTTTCAACTATGGTAGAAACCTTGATTGCCATGGCAATCCCTGACGGCCTTTCAATTCAGAAGTATTAGCTGGTCGTTCAGCAGCAGAACTCTTAGACTTATCATTCCCCTTAGGATCCTTATAGGTCTTATTTTTCTCATTCTGGAGCAGACAGTACCCTGATTTATTCACTTTCGTTTTAGCATGAAGAGAGGGAAACCCTATCTACTTGCCTGTTCCTAACGCTTATCAGTTTCTTTTTGGTGTTATGCAACCCTCTAACCAACAAGGACAACCCTTTCAGGGACAACCTTCGGTTCAGCAGGGGTATGCTTATGACACGCAAGGACAACCCTTTCAGGAAAAACCTTCGATTCAACAAGGGTATGCGTACGACCCACAAGGAAAACCCTTACAGGAACAAACTTCGGTCCAACAATGATTGTTTTACGGCCCGCAAGGGCAGCCTTACAATCCTCAAGGTCAACCTTTGCCAGCCCTGCCTGTGATCCAACCAGGGAAACCTCAAGGACCAGTTGGGCAGCCGGTATATCAACCCTAGACCTTCATATGGTCCCCGGGGGCAGATTCATCCATCTCAACCTTTGGTGCAACCTCAACAGACTTATCTTCCGATTAATACAATATATTGCACAGCCAAGGCCCTCTTATGGTCCTAATCCAGGTCAACATGTTTATTAGGTACAACCTGACCCACCGCAGCCATCAGGCCAACCCATTCAATCGGGGCAACCTGGTGCCCCTCAGCCACTAGGCCAACCCGCTTAACTGGGGAAACCTGGTGCCCCTCATCAAACAAGTCAATCTGCTTAGCCATGCCAACCTGCACAACCTATTCACCTTGCTCAGCCACTGCTCTACTCTGTGCCACAGCCAAATCAACCACTGTGCTCGATGTATCTAGCTCAATAGGGCCCCACTTATCAGTAGCCTGTTCGACCCCAAGGCGGTTATTTTCCTCAAGGTCAATATCGACTAGTTTACAACCGTCTCAAGGTCCTACTTATCACCCTCAACCGCTGGGCTATACTTATACTCCGCAGTAGAATCCTTATGCTGCTCAATCAAGACCCTTGTATACTTAGAATCAGTATTCTGGTTTTCAACCCCCATATCCTGGTCCTCATCCGCCATATCAACCGAATTATCTAGCTTACACCCCTTATGGTCAGAATCCCCTGGGACAACACTAATGGGGGCAGAGTTATACTCAACCAGGATGGAGTATGGGTACGGGTCCTTATTAAGGACCTGCTATGCCATTTAATCCTCAAATTTTCCTCACTACATTGGAGTTACCATATGTGTCCAAATTGACAAATGATCCCATTCTTCATAATCCATATTGGCCTCCAGTCCCAACGAAGGTTCTTGGTGATTGTCCCAAGTTTGAGGGAAAGTTTGGAGAAGACCCCAAAGCTCATGTCATGACATACCATTTATGGTGTTATTCTAATTCTTAGATGGACGATTCCATTTGGCTTCGTCTCTTCCAGTGCACTCTTACCAAAGCTGTTGCTAAGTGGTATATCGAACTACTGCGTGGCATCTTTCAAGATTTCAATACTCTTGCTATGGCATTCCTAACTCATTTCCAGTTTCCGGTTTGTTATGAAGATGGGACGCATCTTCTTACATCCTTGAAATAAGACAGAGCTACCCATATCTCAGACCACATTCATGAATGGAGACGGTGTCATCATTTGATCAAGTTTGAAATTCCTGATCAACTTCTTACTCATTGGTTCACTACCTCTTTTGTCAATTAGATTGCGAAAGACATTACCATGGGAGCATGTGTAACCGAGGAACAAGCCATCGCTCGTGCCCAGTACCTTGATTTAGTGTACTCACAATTAGGCATTTTCTATGACATCTTGATGGAAGCTCCACATCCTGGGAACTCTAAAGTGCCGACTACCCCATCAGTCGACGGTGTTATTAGTTCCGTATCTCAGACTTCACGTAAGTCTTCTAATGGGAAGCAGATATCAAATTCTTCCAATAATTCTGCTCCTTAGGCTACCCCATATTCTAGTAAAACTGTGGAGGTCAACGCCATTCAGGCCAATCCTATGGACAAGACTTCCAAGGGGAAAAAGAAGGGCAAAGGCAAGGCCAAATCGGATGCCCCAAAATTGGAATTGTCTAAACCTCGTGTTGATGATGGTTCACAACTAAAGTCAAAGTATCCCTGTCTAATTTGTGATGAGGACCACTACACTAAGGATTGTCCTAGATGATCTAAGGTTAGTCAACTACTCAAAGGCACTAAGGGAACTTCAGCGGTCCTTAAAGAACCTTTCCCATCTAAGCAGACCCAGATGGTCGAGCAACCTCCCCCATTTGCATCGTTTGGCTCTCAAGTTTTCATGATGAGTGGTTCTGCACCCGCTTCCATCGCTACTTGGTCAAAGGATTATGCCAGATCACGCTAGGCAGCCGGGAAAGAGGTCATTGATGGTCCTCCTCCCCCACCTACCTCTAGTCCCCTTGAAATTGAAAGGCCCTATGTTGAACCCATTATATGGCCACCTTCCAAAGGTGTTCTCCGGAAATCTTATTATAATCCTAATGCCCGTGCTACTCAGCATTACAGTATTGTTGAGGATTTGGCATAGGCACCTTCTGCGATGTCTATGTTATAAGTGCTCCAGAGTTGTTAGTCTCAACGGAAAGCGTTATTATCTGCGATCTGCAGGATTGACCCTATTGATTCTAGCCTTCTCTCTTTTGACTTAGATAATTTCGTCCCTCGACTTCTGCACCAGATTGCACTTGTCATACAAGTCGGTATCAATGGTCTCAACATTCATAGAGCTGTAGTGGACAAAGGTGCATCTACCTACGTCATGTCATCTGCTTGCTGGAAGGCTATTGGCTCTCCAGCCCTTAATTCGTCACCCAATTCCCTTGAGGCATTTGATGGAAGGGAATCAAAACCCTTAGGTGTTCTCGCTAGTTTTCCGATTACATTGCAAGGAAAGACAGTCAACGTTGAAGTAGAAGTAGTTGATGCGAAAATCAAATACAATATTCTACTCGGTTGCAGTTGGACTCACACTATGTTGTGCATTCCGTCCACCCTCTTTCGACTTATGAAGTTTCCACATGAGCGAAAAATTATTACAGTTGATCAGTTGTCATTCTTTACCTCTTCTTCTGAGAACAACATGCCATACGTGGATCAAATTCCTAATCCCCCTGATAGTATAGGGCCGGATCTTTTCAAAGATCCCACTCTCATGCATATTTTTCCCCTTCCACCACCGAATATTGTTCAAGTCAATATGGTCTCTCGGTCCGATGACCCTTGGATCATTCCTTCACCTGAACAAGTTGATTTTTTTGAAGATTCAATGCCACTTAGTCGCATCGAAATGAATTATTGTGAGATTACAACTGCATTTGATTCTCCCCCCCTGAAGCTACTCCTTTGAGCATGTCTCTCGACGTGTATTCTCAATCCCCCTGGCTCGGCGATGCGAATTTGCTCGATCCTTTGAAAGAAATGTTTCCATCCTACGAGGCTATCATGGAAAAAATGTCTCTTGAGGATCTTCCGTGGAGTGATGGGCATCATCGTTCCTCGTTCATGCCTTGCCTCGGAGCCATGTCTAACTGTCTTGAGCGCTTTTCATCCCAAGTTCCTTCTCTGCCGCTTCAGATGCCCATTTTGACTCATGAGGTCTTTGCGGAAGGTAACTTGGGGAACATTACTCAAACGATTCCTATCGACATTTCTGTTAAGCCGGGGATTGTTGAGAACATTCATGTGGGAGTCACTTGCTCTTCTGAGGAAGTCCAAGTGTACACTAGTCTCTTTCGCGAATTTCATGATGTTTTTGCTTGGTCTTATGGAGAAATGCCTGGAATCAACCCCAGTATCGTGGTGCATGAGATTCTAACCTACCCAGGTGCAAATCCTGTTCATTAGCGTCTTCGTCCCGTGCATCCTCAAAAAGCCGCCGCTATCAAAGCTGAAGTTGAGAAACTTCTTAAAGTGAGTTTCATTTATCTGATTCCCCTGACTAAATGGGTTTCTAATATAGTTCTTGTAGATAAGAAGTAGGGTGCCATTCGTGTTTGTGTTGATTATCGTGATATAAATTGGGCCTGTCCTAAGGATAATTATCCCACCCCGTTTATTGATCAAATCATTGACGATTGTGTAGGGAGTGAAATCTTCTCCCTTATAGACGGTTTTTATGGCTATAACCAGATTAACATTCTCTTGTCATCAACACAAGACCTCTTTTATTTTTCCATGGGGAACGTTCACATATAGGAAAGTCCCATTCGGCTTGAAGAATGCTAGGGCTACGTTCTAGTGCGCGATGTCCTATGCTTTTCATGATATTCAACATATTTTCCAACCATACCTGGATGACCTTCTGGATCATTCAGCTGCACGGAAAGACCACCCAAAACATCTTCATCAAATCTTTCTTCGTTGTAGATGCTACAATATTAGGCTCAACTTGCATAAATTTGTCTTCTGCGTCAAATCTGGTAGACTCTTAGGGTTTATCGTATCTAAAGATGGAATTTGCCTTGACCCTCTTAAGGTTAAGGCTATTTTCAATCTCCCCTCCCCGTCCTCGTTACATCAGCTTCAGAGTCTCCAAGGGAAAGCCAATTTCCTACGTCATTTCATCCCAAACTACACCGAAGTAGCCAAAGGATTTACACGACTCTTAAAACAGGACGTCCCTTTTTGTTGGGATGAGATTGCTCAACAGTCTTTTGATAGACTTAGGCCGTTGCTTGTCAAATCTCTGGTAATGCACCCTACGAATTACCATCGTGATTTCACCCTCTACCTAGCTGCCGCCTTCAGTACAATCACCATGGTATTGATTCAAGATGTTGATGACGATAACAAACATTTTGTTTGCTACCTGTCTCGCAACCTTCTCGACCCTGAAATTCATTACGCACATGTAAAGAATTTAGCGTTGGCTGCGGTCTAGGTTGTCCAACATTTTCGTCATTACATTATTTTACGCACGGTGATCGTGATTTCTGATTGTAATCCCATGACTTATATTCTGTCACGGTAGTTGTTGGGGGGCAAATACTCAAAGTGGATTGTCATCCTCCAAGAGTTTGATTTGGAGTTCACTATGGCCAAATCAAAGAAATCACTTGTGTTTGCTGATTTGATTTGTTCTCTCCCCGCCGACTCTGCTCCTTCTTCCTCTAAAGATCATATTCCAAACGAAACTCTCTTCTTGATCAGCACCCTCGACCCGTGGTACGGTGATATCATCGTATACCTCCAAACATATAATTTCAGGTCTGAGCTAACGAAAGATGCCCGACACTGCATTCGGCATCAATCGAAACCTTATCGCATCGTTGGAGATTCCCTTTATCGTGTCAGAGTTGATTCTGTACTCTGCCGATGTCTGACCCTCGAGGAAGCTGAGAAGGTTTTAAATGACTACCACAGTGGCACCTATGGTGGTCACATGTCTGGTTATGCCACTGCACAGAAGATCCTTCATGTTGGCTACTTCTGGTTGTCTATTTTTAAAGATTGCATTGTTGTAGTACGTAAATACCATGCATTCTAGATTTATCAATGCAAGATGCATGCGCTGCCTACTCCACTACACCCTATCATTACCATTGGCCCTTTTTCCAAATGGGGCATAAATTTTATGATGTGTAACCCTTGTTCGACCGGGGGGCATGCCTATATTATCGTTGTTGTCGATTATTTTATGAAATGGGTCGAAGAAATGCCTACACTAGCTGTAAACGATAAGACAATGGCACAATTCATATTCAATCACATTATTGCTTGGTTTGGTGTCCCTCAAGCCATCATCACTGATCATGGTTCTCATTTTTGGGATTATATAATGGTAGAGCTAACGTCTAAGTTGGGTTTGTGTCATGACAGCTCAACGCCTTACTATCCTCAAGCTAATGGCCAAGTTGAAGCTGTAAACAAGGTCCTTGTGACAATGCTTCAACGAACAATCAAGATCCACAAATCAAACTAGCATCTCATGTTGTTCTCATCTCTATGGGCTTACCGAAAATTGATCAAGAACGCAACCGGGTTTACCCCATTTCAATTGGTATACGGTCTGGAAGCCATGCTTCCGATTGAATGTGAAATTACTTCACTGAAATTAGCTATAGAATTATTGCCTGATACTTCACCTGAAGAAGAACGTCTCCTCTATTTAGAGATATTGGACGAAACTCATCTCCTAGTTTCCTTGGTCATAGAAGCACAGAAGAAGTGAGTCAAAGCCCGTTTTGACCAATCAGTTTCTCCTTGTTCTTTTATCGAAGGTGATCTCGTTCTTCTATATGACCAAGCTCATGACAAGCTCGGGGCAGGAAAATTCCAACCCATGTGGCATGGGCCCTACATTGTCAAATGCATGTTACAGAATGGGGCTTATGAGCTTATTGACTATGAAGGTTGTCCTTTATCGCAGCTCAGAAATGGGTTGTATCTGAAAAAATATTATGCTTGAATTATTCACGCGTGATATGTGTACATAGGTGATTGTTTTCATTTTGTGTGCATGCTTTGATTTTGATGTGGTTTGTGAGATTTTTTTTTCTTATTGGGTCTTGTTTTCTATGCAGATGTCTATTTCCCCTTATGTTGGTTTCACGAATGGTGCTTCCTGCAGTACCAAGAACTTGTGTTTGGCAGCTTGAGTAATTTATGATCCTATTGGTGAGTTGATTAACTTACAAGGTATTTGTCTAGGGCCAGCTACAAACAATGTTGCTGAATATAGTGTAGTTTTGGAACTATTAATCGAGGCAGTCAACCTCGGCATACGCGCATTACTTGTTAAATTGGATTCATAACTTTTTGTTCTTCAACTGAACAGTCATTATTTCGGTTCGAAACCCATGCATTTTCAGATTTTATTTGCGTATTGGTTCACTTGAATGACATTTTGATTTCATTACTTATCAACATATACCAAGAAAAATGAATACATTAACAAATGCAATAGCTAACATTATGCTAGATAGACATTTGCGCAATTTATAAAAACATCATGATATGTACATAGACCCATGTAGAATATATATATATATATATATATATATATATATATATATATATCCTTTGTTTACAAGTTGTGTGCATCATAAAACCCACAAAAAATAATATATTTCTGTTTTGGTTACATCATGAGACAACATGTCTCTCACAAATGTGCAGAAATAAAGCTTAAATGCCCAGTTAGTGTGGTGCTCATGATAGCATGTCACTGCCCGTACCAACCGCCTTAGCAAGCGGTGGATACGCTTGGCACTCCTACAATCTGCCTTTGATAAGATCGAGGTACATCATCAAAATGGGCATAATCTCGGACCCCACGGGTGATTCCCTCTAGGTTTTGCACTAAATCCTCATCAATGCCCTCACGTTGGCACTGAAATATGGGTAATCGTTCCAAGAAGAATGATACCAGAATTGACCCATACCCAAATTGATTTAGTTTGGTCTTCTTGCATTTGGTGAGTTGTCGTTTGATGTTCATAGTCACAGTCTCGGCCTAGTTCAAGATGGTTGGGTTCATACACTCTGAAGCAAGAAGTAATTGCGTCTTCGTAGCCTCATGTGATGCATGCAATCCCACGGCGTGCGTGATAGTGTGTAGCACTAATCTAAGTGCTAGATCAAGTACGGTCTGGGTATCCACTTTACCTCTCCCTATTCCTTTTTGTGCCCCTAGGTACACCCTGTTCATTACCATTGTCATGATTTCCTCGGAAGGCTGGGTACCAGTCAGAATAGGGACTGCACCCCTACGTGACAGTCCAGTGATGAAATATACATCGAATACTTCAAGCTCAAGCTCTTGGTCCCAAAGTATGAACTTCTCTTGATCTTCATCGCAAATGCTGATGAGATACTGAAGCAATTCAGGCTGAGCCTGGAGACACGGTGTTAGGAAGAAATTTTTGAGCCCACAATTCCTAAGGGAATTCATTCATTGTTCGTTTTCCATTGCTTGTTCATCCTCTTCACTGTGTTCTCTCTCCTTCCACTCGATTACCATCTTTTCATGCTTTGCACTTGCACGAAATTATCATAGGAACATTAGAAATCCCCTTGGGTGTTTAAATTTGCAAACTATTGCTTGCATTTTCTGAACTTCAAAGCAGATTTTGGGTTAAGTAGTTGGTGCGACCCTTGTGTAAAATAGGGTCGATTAGCGTGGGTGCATGCCTAAAACCCACGCCAACTGCGAAGCCCTAGATTTTTCCAATCCTCCCCTAAGGGATCCCAAATGACAACTATATGCAATAAAATATAGCTTAAAATATGGCCAATGGAATCAACTCTTACTTGAAACAGATGGAATCCGGATTGGTCCACTGGATTGTCCACAATCATCAGTTGAAGATTGCAAGAGAAATGGGTCACTGTTGCTCTGCAAAGAGGTAAAAAGTGAAAAGTAAATATTTTTTACCATTTATGCTCTTTTATAACTTTTCAAACTCCTAAAATAGGTTTTAAAACATATTTGTCGATATATTTTCATATTATTTTCATGGAATATGTTTTACACGTGTCTTTTTATGCAACGACGGGTTTTTTACGTGGTTATGAAGAAGTGACGAGTTGTATTTTATACTTTTTCAGACTCGGTAAAAACAAGAAAAAGTCACTACTAGAGTCACCTTTTAGCTCTTTTGTGACTCTCTAAGACTGAAAATATTGCCGAGTCACTTGTCATTTTGAACTCGTTAATTTGGCTGCGAAACAATATCTACCCAGTATACGTTTACCCCTTTTTCTGGCTGGGACAGATTATTTACGAAAAAGGAATACCCTAGCCTATTGCGACTAGGAGGTTCTCTCAGACATAGTTTTCTACCTTTTCAGATCTATGGGACTATTTATGAAAAGTGACTGCTGGAGTTTTCTTTTCTACCTTCTTTTCAAACTCTCTAAATATGAAAAGATGTCGAGTTCTCCCTTTGTCAGACTCGTTAAAAACTGATGACATTAGACTCCGTCATCATGACGTTACTCAAGTTCCTCCTTCTTAGGGCTCGTAAAATGTACTAGGCTAGATTTGTCCGAAGGACAAACTTACATCGCAAGCACATGCTATCCCCTTCAAGCTTGTTTCAAAAAACAATTGGGGTACTCGCCAGAAATGGTGGGGGGAAACGGAACCAAGATTGTAGTTGTGTTGGGTATGTTGCTCTTGAACATGGCACTTGTTTGCATTCGTGTTGGGTTGGGTACATCTCATCTCGTTGTTGTTTTCCTCCATGGGTTTGGGTAATCTCTTTTGACCGCTCATCTTCTCTTTTCCACGTCACCATGACCTCATATCCCTTGATGTCAAATACTGCCAAATCTAGTGTCGTGGTGCCGATATGTTCAAGAGAAGTTGGCCTTTCCAGTTTTCAACCTCCCTCTGATTCTCTGTTGATCTTGATTCACAAACATCATATTCCTCTATCTCGTGTTGATGATGTGGGAAACATTATGGCCCACCTTTGATCAAGGTCCCTTCCTGTCGACTCCAGCTCATTATCTAGGAAGTTGATCTAGAGACTCCCTTCAGGTACCTTGGAGCCTGCATGCCTCAATTGCAGGTTCTTCGCACTCGACGTAAGGTCCACATCATTGGCCTTCGATCGATTGACTCTGCAGGTGTTCAACATCATATCATTGTTCATATGTCGTGGATTGTACCTTTTGTACCTTGAGATCCATTGTCATTATTGGTGGTTTCTCTCCCGTTTGTTAGCAGCTTTCATCATTGGCTGGTAATCAGATGATGTTCTTGCATGTTCGACTTCAGCTCACATATTTACATGCTCGAATTTGTATTGTGTTCGGGTCGAGATGGAGCGCAAGACCTTGGGTTTTGTTTAATGAAATCCAGGCTGCGGGTTCTTTGTAGATTATTATGACTTATTGTATGACTCCTTTGATTGGATGGCTGCGACCATACCTGAGTCTATTTATTGATCCCTACTACTGGATGGCTATGTCCATACCTCGGATATCATTGTTTATATACTCTCTTATGGATGGTTCCGCCCATGCCACATGTCATATATCAAATGTATTAGTTGTATTCATACTTGCAGGTTTTCTGACGGCAGTGTTTTGGTCGAACACATTCTCATAAATGATTTCACCCCTCCCTCTCTCTCGAATGTCATGCTTTAAGGGGCATCTGTTACACAACATTTTGTCACCGTCCCTACAATCCCTCGCCCCACATATTGGAGGGTCTTTCCCGTGACCTGTGAGTAGTTTCAAACTCCGCAAATACCTTGTTTGCATCCTTCTGCATAAGGACATGATTCTTCCTGTTGAACATTTCCTCAGAAAGCACTCAAAAACCTACGTTTTGGCATTGGCACAGGTATCCAGTTCACCCCTCGTGCCAATGGGGTAAATTTGCACTAGAGGTTGTGCCAACTGGTGCTCTATCCCTATGTTAAGCCTGCACCAGCCTTTTTTGGAATGTTTTTTAACAAATTGGAGGCAGAAATTTCCTTTAACCACCTTAGGAATGACTCATTTCAAGTGGTTAAACTCGATAAACCACAAATATCTTCCTTTAGGAAATGGTTGATGGAACATTCTAAGAGGATAGGACTCCCCCCACGATTATAGGGATCCTAATTTCTCCTTCTCCCTCTATATAAACCGGCCTTCTCCCTTTACAAAAGCTACAGCTGAACATATAGCCAAGAAGCTGAAATTGGAGAAGAGACATTATAGCTGAGTAATCGTTATAGAGAATGTCGAACCAAGGAGGTTCTCGTAGAGAGAGCCCCGTCTAAATTCCCGACGAGCTTTGTGACACGTGCTCTGTTGGAACCTTGCTGGAGGAGATTGCAATGTCAAATTCGGGCTGTACTCTTCCTTCTTTAAATTAATATACTCTACTATGATATTGTTTCCATCTCTGTGTTTATATTTATTTAACGGATGTGATTTAGTCTTCTTCGACTGACTGATAGTTAGGAATGTGAAATAGTATGTTGTGTATCATCTTCGTTTCTTATGTATGTGCAAGTATCTGGGCGTGAGAACGAGCAGATCGTGACCTGTCGAATCAGGAGCAGGAGGCAACCATTCTTCCAAACTACACAACAACGCAGGACCTACGGTAAGTGATCTACCAAGTCTTTGTCCATTCTTAACTAGGAATTGATGTCATAGCATGTCTTGTTTGTGGCTAGACCCACTCTAGGGCTAGTGGGATCGCCTCTGTTCGTAGAGGGGATTTACCTCACGAACAAAAGGACAGTGAGAAAGAAGAAACAGATGATGAGGCAGAGAGTGAGAATCATGAGGAAATAGAAAATGGCAGCGATGAGCAAGAAAATGATGATGATGAGGATGATGATGAAAATCAAGAAACAGGGGCAGATTATGAAGAAGAAGACAGTTTAGAAATGGAAAGCAGTGTGTTGACGGGAAAATTTTTCCGGCCGACAATAGGGGATCTCCCTGGTAAAAAGACTCAATTAGACTCTGAATCATTTGTGATAGGTATCCTGTACGGGGTGTGGGTCCGACTACCATTGAATAATCCTTCTCTTGGATAAAAATGAGCCCTGTAGAGTTATAGGCATACAATTATTGGATGATACAAGACAAAATATCGATGATTGTCGATGAGCATAAAACACTACAAATAGCAAGATAAAAAAGGAAACATGCAGCTGAAGGAGATGATGTTAGCAGCATGTCATTAAGGTTGTGTTTGTAAAAGTTGTTCGAACCATAGAAGAAACAGTTATGCTTGGCAAGAACAACTTATGCTTACTTGGGCGTTTTCGTGAATAAGATAGATGTCAATAATGAAGTTACAAACATCTCCTAGGTAAACAACATACCATCCTTAACACATCCAGTGAGCTGAAATGCATGAAGAATATAAGCAGAAAACACAGATCAATTAATCATAAGATATCAGACATATACGGAAAAATACTCAGTATTAACACATTGATTCTCATAAGATCCAATAGTGGATTTAACGTAGATGCTTGTATTCATTCATAAGGGGTTTTTCAATGCTTTAAAACTCTCTTCTCTCCTTTGGAGTCCAAAAAAAGGTCATTTACAAGTCCCTGAAGGGAGTATATATAAGACAAAATTGACCCTTGGGTGTCTTGACTTTTCGCCTCCCTGCTTGTTGGTATGATTTGCGACCTACAGCCTGACCATGGAATATGGGACCTGTGACCCCTCCTGTGGGTTGTGCCTTGTGATCTGATCATGGGAGCATGTGTGTGATTGTGAGGTCAGGAACATCTACTTATTTCTCTTTAAAGGAAATTTTTCCATGCACGATAATCTGCAGCAACTGGGGAGATCATAGGAGTATCTTCCCTTAACCTGTGTAGGCATTCTAAGGCATTCGGGATCAGAGTTTCTCTCTTGATTGTGACTTGGCTGGATAAGGAAGTCAGTTTGGTGTAAATCCAAACTGGTGTCATGACGAACTTAACCAAGTTCTCCTACGATGGCGAAAGATCAGGTGTAGTAGTGGCTTTCCTAATAGGTTACAGGAATGCCTGAATTTCTTGATTTACCTATTCCCATGTCTTTTCTTTGCCCAGCGTAACTAGATAAGGAATATGGTGCAGTTCAGCCATCGAGTCAATGCCACTGATCAAATTCTCATAGGCAGTCATCGCCTTCTCTAGGTCTTTGAATAATTTCTCCTTGGATTACACCTTCATGCAAATTTGGAACTTGTCGTTCTGAGTGCGAATCCAATATTTCCTGGGAAAATTTTCTGGAGCCTGCAGATATCTGTTTGTCCATTATAACATTCTATCCAAGGCGGTGGAGGCTTCTTTCAGTTGCTCATTCCTCTTCTTAGTTTCTATTTGATCTCTCAGTAGAGGTGCAACTGTTTGCTTTATGGTGAAAATTTCCTCGTATACCTGCCTCATGGTGGCTTCTAGTGTCACCAAATCTCTTTGGATAGTGAGTGGTACTTCGTTAACAAGGGTGTTCCTACCTTGGAGCTATTGGAATTCTTCCCTTAGTGCTCTCTTTTCTTGCTCCGACCTAGCTTCCCTTTGTTCGGAGTCTTGTAATCTATTTTGTAGGGAAAGGATTTCCCTACTCATCTGGCTCACGTTTTCTTCTATGGCTACGGCGAAAGTAGTGTCGGCTGATGCTATCATTACTAGATTGGTCCTAGTGTCCAAGACTATATCCTTTTTCATTGTGGCTGTGAATGGCATGGCAGGGTTCCGTGCTACACATATCCTCTTTTTCTGCCTGATTTTTAATGTGAACACGTCATAAGTGAGTCTCATCAGATAGGACACTTCCTCCTCCTGTCCTTCGAAGGTACCTGGTTCTGAGAGCACAAAACATGTGTTGATTACAGGAACTTCAATGGCCAGCAGCTCTGTGTGTAACCCTTTTACTGGAGGAGGTGTCTCAGTGTCTTTGGAAGAATTGTCTTTCGATCTTTGCTCCTCTTCCTCTTTTCCCTTTTGTTCTACTTCTTCTTCCAATAGCCACTCCGCCTTTGCCTTATCTTGTTATTCCTTTTGTCTATGCTCAAATTTTTCCTTCTCTAGTTCTATCTTGAGCTGACGCTCAACCTCTGCTTTTGTTTCCTCTTTTTCCTTCCTTTTGCATTCAGATTCCACCTTATCTAATTCTTTCTTGAGCTGACGCTCAGCTTCTACTTTCGCCTCCTGCTCTTCCTTTCTTTTGCAGGTGTCCTCTACCTATTTCTTCTTCTATTCTGCCTTTAGGTGTTTTTTACATTTATCCTCATCCTCTTTTGCTTTCTTTTCAGATTCTTGTTGAGATTTTACTTCCTTTTCTTTCTGTTGGGCGGAAGAGCTATGGCCTGTATTAGTTCAAGGCTTCTTGGCCTGGGAAGATGAGGCTCCTCCTTATTCGTGGATTCTCTTTTCCAGAGTTTGATCATCTTGGTCCTCCCGATCGGTCAATTCCTCTGGGGTGAGTTTCCTATCCTTATTGTACTATTTTCTTACCCCATCTTCAGCTGGGTGTTCAGTATGTTGGTAGCTCCATTTAAACTTGGCCGGTTTGCAATGGGCAGGGACTATCCTCTCAGGATCGTATGTTCGGTGTTCCAAAGGTGCCAGGAAGAATCCTCTGATTTTCTCAGCTTCTGCCTCCACTTCTCTGAAATACTTGACTGTATAAGCACTTATGGTGAGTGGAAGTGTGGGCCATGGCTTCTTCTTACCTTTAGTAAGGACCTTCGAGAAGCCGGAAGTCATCTGATAACATGTTTCCTAAAGTAGCATCCTGTCAGTGACGAATGGGGGCAGAGCATGGGGAGTCTTTAATGAACCGAAAACTTAGATGAAGGTGCCTTCTGAAAATGGAAACTAATGTGCCACCTTGATTATCGTTTCCATGGCTTGCGAGGACATGCATGGGGTATCCTAACCGAACAATTTCCTGTAGAGTGTAAGGATGAAATTGTGTGCGATTGGCTCTATATCCTACTTATATTTGGAGTCCCAGAATACCTGCAACTCCTTATGGATTGGGTGTGCGTGCTCCTGATCCCAGTTGTGAGCCCATCCCTCAAAGTGGCACCTGGCACAAACTACATCCAATAGATAGGAAGCCATGTAAAACTCGGACGAGTATCCATCCTCGGGTGCTAGTCTTGCAGATATGTTTGTTTTGAGGGTTGCTATCAGTAAGCTGGCCCAACTGAAATGGGTGCCATGTATGGTAACAAAGTACATAAGGGATACCAAGAAATACTGAAAGTGGTGGCATCGGGACGGCCATACATTCTACAAAGCCTAGTTGATACAAGCTTTTAGACCTTTCTGAGGCCTACTACGTGATACTCCTAGTCCTTCTTGACTTTGAACTTCTCTGGTTCTTCCCACCATCCTCTCAGGGTGTCTGCTATGGGAACCTCATGCGTAGTGGCCCATTCCTCTTTGAACATTTATTCCCGCTTTGGAAGTGCGTAATAGCAATCCTCATCCTAGCCTTTTAAATTTGTAAAAGCTTTCCCCTCGTGATCCTGAATCACCCACATCCTGAGATTGATCTTTTGTATGATCCATTCAACAATTTTGTCACATGAGAATATAGATGGGTGGGCCCCTGTGTAGTGAAGCTTCGACCTCTTAACTTTCACATATGCTTGCTAGTCTGGGAGGTCCTCTGGAAACACAGTTTGCGAGAACTCTTGGTATACTTGATACCAACTCATGCTTTCTCCTTTGCTGAATATAAATGTGGTGTCCCCATAGATAAGGGGAGGAGAAATAGGTATTTCACATTCGGTGATCTCTATCTTTGGGCTCTTGTTTTTCCTGAGAACTGTCGGAGGCCCCATGTCACTTGAGGCTGAAGAGATGGAGATGCACTCTAGCTCTACTTCGAGGTTCCCATGCATGTTCATAAAATAGTCCCAGGATAAGATAGATGCCATATTAATGAATGCTTAATATTGCTTTTAACTTTGCCCAACTAAGGTCAATGAAGGGGTGAATCTGCGACTTAGTGACCCATTCCTTGGGTCATTGAGTCGAAAATGCTTAAAACTTTAGAGGAAAGCGACCTTGCAACTTCATGACTTGCGACTGGGTCGCAGGGTCGCTGAGTCACACTAGCCTAAAAATTCATGAAGATGCGACCTTGCGACTTAGCGACTTGTGATTGGGTCACCAGGTCACTGAGTCGCAAGGCTAATTTTTTTTAGTTTTGAGCGACACGCAACTTGGCGACTTATTGACCAGGGACCGAGGTCGCTGGGTCACAGGGGTCACATGGTCATGGGCTCGGAGGGTGCACTAGGGCTAGGCAGACACTTTTGAATGGCAACGTGGTCTTTGACTCAATTTTAACTTAAATCAATAAAGGGAAATAGGGAGGGAAAGCCATAAATTGAAGAATAAATGGTCATTAGAGGAAGAGACTGACACAGGGGAGGCTTGTTGGCTTCATCTACAAGTTTGCATAGGAATTATAGGGTTTGGAGGCTCAGAGAAGAATGCAGGTTCAAAGAGGGTCTGAATGGAGGAGATTGGTGGCTTAAAAGGGATAAGATAAGGGGGTAAGGGGAAACAAATATAAAAAATGGAAACAACAGGAGGATTAGGCAAATTACCCAAAAAAATTGCACTCCAGTTGGCCTGTCAGAAGCATTGATGACATGTGTGACTTCGTGACCCTGTGACCTTGTGACCGTGGGGTCACAGGGTCGCAGGGTCGCTAGGTTGGAATTGCTTAAACTCGAATTCGATACACGACTTAGAGACTTGGAAACCTGATAGGTCGCAAGGTCACTAGGTCACATATTGGAGAAAATGCCCTATTCTTCAACTTAGCGACTTAAGGCTTTTGAAAATATTTGAACTTTAGGTTTTGACTTCGCTTCTTGATGCTCGAGGCTAAAAAAAATTTTAGAGGGTGAAATTTTTGGAGGGTATTGTAGCGGCTACAACAAATGGCGATTCATTGGTAGGGTCCAGAACCTCTGTCAGTGTTTCATCTTGAGGGGGGTGGGAGGGCATAGCGCACTGTTCATTTCACCCTATGGGTCCCACTTCTTCCGTCTTCAAGCCTTGCGCACTCGTTCTCCCTATTTGCCTGCCCTTGGGTGCTGGTTTACTGTGTTTTCATTCTTAGAGACCAGATGGAAAATTTTGGAGTAACCTCAGGGATTTTCAGATCTAGTATATTTTATTCGGTCCTCATTGTGTTGCTCCACTGCCAGTGAACCAGATGGTCCCGGTGGAGTCACTGCCTCGGAATCATGAGCGTTGCTTTGCTGCCAGCGAGCCTGGTCAGTACCCCGGCGGAGTCATCGTATCACCTCTCTACGCAGGAAGCCTTTCTCAATCCTTTACCCTTTATTTATGTGCTTAATGCACTTATTAAAATGTGCTAGGGCACTTATTTTTCGTGCTCAGGAAACTTATTTTATTTGGCAATTATTTTCTGGGCAGATGAGGGATCTTGACTTATTTTACTTGAAAGAGAGGTTGCTCCTGGTCTACATGAGGACATGGGGTTTTCATGGATTTCTGTTCATCACCTGAGGCTAACTCCTCCCTTTTCCATCTAGTAACCGATTTAACTGAACATTTTCTTTTGCACAACAATCCCTTGGGCTAACATACTAGGTAAGCTGTCGTGTCTTGGTCCGTGGGCCTTAGTCATGTTCTCGCCATTGAGTTCCCATCATAGGTATGCTTGCCTCTTTTAAACTCTGGGAGGATATAATACACCAGCATAGATCTTGACTCAGTGTGCCACTTGGGTAGCTTCTATATCCCCTTTCAAAAATTTGGATGCCAAAGAAAAGAAACAATTAATGGGAGCCTGTGTGGAACAAGCAATTTATTGAAAAAAAGAAAGGTAAATAACGAAAAAAAACAAGAAAAACTATGGTACAGGTTGTAGCGATGACCCCTAGGGGCTGTCAGGTGAAATAGTGCTTAAGGTCGTGTCCATTCACAGGGATGACCTCAATCCTCCCTTCAAGAGTTTGTAACTTGTAAGTGTGGGAACCGACCTTCTCTCTGATTTGGAAAGGGCCTATCCATATTTCCTGGAACTTGGAGTGTTTCCCTTTATCTTCATGAGCTTTATCCCATTTGAGGACAAGGTCACCTACCTCGGAAACCTTGTTCCCAGCTGACTTCTTGTCGAACCATCGTTTTATCCGTCCTTGGTGGATGGTGAATGTTTGTCGAGTTTTTTGCCTTTCCTCCTCAAGTTTCAATAGTGTGTATATTCGGGCTTGTAAATCAGGGCAAGGAGCACCATGAGTCTCCTGAGATAATCAGACGGCTAGGAGAGACAATTTGGGAGGAAGGATAGCTTCTTTTTTGTATACGAGGAAGAATGGAGAGGTGCCTAGGGAAGGTTTGGGTGTGACTCAATCTGCCCAAAGGGCGTTGTGGAGTGCCTTATGCCAATATTGTTGTTGGGACAACAGAGTATTTTTTTTTATGCGGATTAGGTTCTTGTTGGTTGACTCGGCTAACCTGTTTCCTTGAGGGTAATAGTTGGCAGAATGTTTAAGTACGATACCATTTTCTAGAGAAAAATCATATAATTTCAATGATGACAAATATGTTGCATTATAAAAAACAAGGGAGGTTGGAATGCCAAACCTGATCATGATGCATTGGGTGATGAAGGCTATTACCTCTTGATCATTGACTTGACGTAATGGTACCACTTCAACCCACCTTGTGAAGTAGTCCATGACGGTGAGGACGTACCTATGTTTCTTGGAAGAGTGTGGCAAGATTTCCCCAATAACGTCCAGCCCCCATTGTTGAAATGGTTCTTCCACTACGACAGACTATAACGAGGCCGAAGGCCATATATCTCTATTTGCGAACTTTTGGCACTGCTGGCATCTCCAGAAATATGCATGTGCATCTTTAAACAAGGTAGGCCAATAGAAATCGGCACGCATGATCTTGTGAGCAGTGGTTTCCCCTGCATAGTACCCCCTAGTGGGGCCATCGTGAAGTTTTTCCAATAATTTCTGTGCCTCATCCCATTCCAAATAGCATAGCAAGACACCGCTGTGATGTTTGCAAAAAAACTTACCCTGCACTAACTGCTGGATACAACTTTTGATCTCAACGCATGCTTCTGCTTGGTAGTTAAAGAAGGGCCCATGGTGCCATGTTTCAGATATTGCAGGATATCTGATGCAGGGGAATTAGGCTAAAAGAAAAATCCTTGTAATTCAACAAAATTAGGGTTGTTTGAGTTTTCAAAAAGAGTTGGATTTTTATAAATAGTTTGAGTGAATTTTAATGATTTTTAATTAAATATTGAGAAGAATTGTAAATGTTCTCAAATGTTTGAGAACATGAGTGAATTAAGCAATTTGAGAGTGTATAGGGATTAAGAGATTTTGTAAATCCTAAATTAGATTTTGTTTCATAAATTGTGGAGGAAAGAGGATCCTTAGGGATTAAGTAGTGATTTTAGGATTTTGTTGAGACAATACAGGAACTGAAAACAAAAATAGATTTAGGACCTTTTTTTTATAAATGTAAGCCTCAAAGGCATAAGAAAGACAGATTTGGTAGATAGGAAGGAGACTTCAAGGTAGAATAGAAGTAGGGTTTTTATTGTAAGCCTTCGGGCAAAGTAGTGGAAGAAGGCCACTGATATAGAAGATCAAGCCGAGAGAAGAAAATCGTTTGTAATTATTTGACTTATATATATATATATATATATATATATATATATATATAGAGAAATTCATTGTTGAATCGTAGGTGCGATATGTATGTTTCATTAATAAAAGCAAATGAATCAAAAAATAGCGAGTTACCATCGGTCATAGAATGGATCGATGGTGTCACACTGATAGTATGATTCTTAAATGATATGCTGGGGAATTGATCCTGGCATGTGGAAGAGAATTCAAATCAATTTTAGAGTGGATCGATGCCATCGAAGAAAAGGATGAGTAACCATGTGTGGTGAATAACCGTAAGGTTTTGAAGGTTGGTCAATTTCATAACAAAAGGGTGATTGCACATTTTGTTGTGTGAATACACAGAACAGTGAAGGTCCGAGATTTGAAATTCCTTTGCGGATTTTATTATCTTCATAAAAGATGGAATCCAAGCAGAGGTCATAGGCGCAGTGGAAATTCAAGTAATGGCGCAACAGATCTGAGTTTGAAATGGAATCGTGAGACAAACAACGTAGTGGAATTATGAGAGGAAGCAGTGGAGTCGTGGAGCAGTTTTGAAAACCTCAAATGGTTTTCGTGTGGTTGAACCTAGGTAAGTGGTAAAAATGAAATGGAATGCGATAGTGTTAAGTGTTTGACACGTAACCTAGAGGTGGTATTAAATTACCATGAATTTCACGTTAGTTTGGGTTACTAAAGTGTAGAAGTGAAGTTCACACGATAGTCGTTCGATCGTTGGTATTGAAGATCCAACGGAGGGCGCGTGAGATGTTGCACAAGAGTTAACAGAGGTGGGTTTCCGACAGTGTTAAAAGAAGCATTGATCTTGAGTGCAATATCAAACGTTGTCCGTCAGATATGGAATATCCAATTAGACGACGAAGATTGGATTGCGAAAGGTGAGTTATAACTACTGTGGGGCCCAACGTTCATATATGTTGGCGCATGGGTTTTAATCCAAGGCATGGCGTAAATGTTTATATGATTTAATTTGACATTTAAATTTTATATGGGTTCAATCTTTGAACGAAATAAAATGATAAGGTGTGGGTATAAATGCTTGTTAATATTCAGATTGGCGAACACATATAAACATTGAAATTATGAGACTATAAAAGCTGTGGCCATTATTATATTAGGTTTTAACCAAAAGTCGAGGGTTGAAATTAAAGTGAGCTGGTAAGTATAAAAGCCCAATATTTATTTGGATTTTAATTGAATTTTGAATAGTTGATTCAAAAAATCATAAGATGGATTTACTATTATGGTTTTATAACCTTTGAATAAATGAAAAGAAAAACTTCCTCTTGAAAATTGCCCAGATTGAGAAATAGGTTGGGCGCATAAATGAACTATGCATTTTATATGCAATCAAGGAAAGGTGAATGTGGGTTTAGATGCTATCAAGTGGTATCAGAGCAGGAAAGGCTCTGTTGAAGTAAAATATTTTTTTTAATTAAATCTGAATGCATGTGTGATGAGAGGAGAAAGAGATCAGATTCTAAATCTGGTATGCAGCAGATACACAAATGAAGTGAATAGACATTTGCAGGAATGAATGAAGCTAGTACATTAAAAGTACAGATGAATGAAGAGAACAAGATCATATAGAGATCTTGAAGGTAAGATAATTTTAATCTGATTTGGAAATTGTGATTGCAAAATTATGGTTGCAGATAAGATGAAGACAATTTTTTGATGGTGATGGCAGTGAACCTGATATTCCAGCAGACCGTTGGATAGGGAGAATAGAGAAGTGTTCTCAAGAGAAGGTGAGTTGAGGATATAAGTCTAGAGAGAGAATAATGGAGTGCTCAAAGAGGTTCTAGAGATAGAGAACCAATGCTTGCCAAAAGACCAAATACAGTGAGGGGATTGGTGAGGTAAGTGGCAACAAGGAGAGCTTGTTGTTGTAGAGGCTTAGTGCAACTCATGGTGAGTGAGGAGCTCATGAAGATGATCATGGAGGATCAGAGAAGAGGTTATAAAGAATGCCACAGAGATCAGATGAAGGATAGAGAAAGATAAATTTCAGTGATGAAAGTACAACTAGAGGTACTAAAGGAATGGCTACAAGAAGAGGAAAACCAGAGAGGAGGATGGATCTTTCCACTGAAGGGAAAGAGAGTAATTTGGTGACCATTGCAAATGAAGTGGAGGTAGAAGGAGATTGCCTTATGGAAAGAGGAACTCAAATTGTTTGAGTCAAGGATGGAATTTGAGGATTCCACATGCAAATCTGTTCAAGGAGAAATGCTCGAAGAAGCAAAAGAGACTGAAAAGTATTATGTTTTTAAAAATAATGAATTGTGTATGACTGCAAGTACATTACAGGATGATGAACAAGATTTAGGGTTTGTTAAGGAGAAGAAGTTGAATCTGAAATCTGCTCAGATCAATGCTGAGATAGCAAGATCTCAGGAAGACATGAAGACATAAGGGTCTCATGAGAATATTCACCAGAATATTGAAACAGAAGAAGGGCCATCTGATGATTGGTCAAGAGAAAATGAAGGTATGGAAAGTTGTGTAAAGTTTCAAAATTCTATTCCAATTGAACTTGTTGAATTATATAGAAAATTAGATCTTCAGAGAAGAGAATTGGAAAAGCAGAGGATATATACACAGGATAAATTGCTGAAGAAACAAGACAGCAAAATTTTCATGAATGAAAGTCAAGAGTGAAATTGCAGAGAAAGAAGTTCATTATTGTGAGCCAGTGCCGAGAAACATTCATGAAACAGATGACGGAAAGAAGGAGAAACTAGCTAACAATCTCATCGAGAATGTAAATCAGCATACTGATGTGCTGACAAAGGATTTGGAAGAAAACTCAAAACAACATACTGATATGTTGTCAGAGGAGGAAGAGACATTAGAACCTTGTAATTTTAATACTGATAATTCATGTGTTAATTATGCAGGTGTTACACCATTTTTTTGGTCATCTAACCTATTGTCATTAGATGGACCCAAATACACCATGTAAGACCAATTTTACCCTAAGTGAAATTGCTTTCACTATGTGAAATAACTTAGTAAAACACCTTTATTAAGTTGTTTATGGTCTAAACAGGAAACCCCAAAAGGAAATAATAAACAAATCTATATTTTTTTATATTTCCTCAAGAAATAATTAGTTAAACATCAATTCAATTATTATTCCTAGTCATATTTAACCCAAAACAAGAAAATTAATTAAATAAATCCTTATTTATTTGATTATTTCCTAGGAATAAGTTATTTAATCCTTATTTAAATAATATTCCTAGTTAAATTTGACTAAATCATTATTTATTTAATTATATTTCCACCATTTCCTTAAAATAATAAATAAATTATTTATTTATTTATTATTTATAAATAAAGGATTTGACCCAAGTCAAAAATCCTTTTCCCTCCAATAAATATAATAAAATATTCCTAAAAGGTGGTTCTAGAATTTAGTTAATAATATTTTATTCATACACCAAGTTCTAGAATACCCTAATATTTTGTTATAAATAAAAGGGTTTTCCCATTCATTTATCACCTTTCATTTGCATATTAGATCACTCTGGATCTATACTCTTGGTTTGACTTTGAGCCATCATCATTGTCACATTCTCCATCATTTACCTTGTGAGCTCCCTTTGAGTTCTATGTTTGTTTGGGTTTTCTACACCAACAAGAGAGAGAAATCTTAGATCTGAAATGCTGAGGACTTTCAAGAACCCATCCCATTGAGGAGAATTGGAAACACCTTTCTTGTTTTCTTCTCAAGTGCCCATTTAATATAAAAATTCTTTCAAAAATATTGTTCTTGTCTTATCTATTGGATGCATGGAGCAACATTTCATTTTTATTGCTTAATGTCTTTTCATGCATAGATCCAGATTTGTGTAGCTTTATTTGGATCAACTAACGGTAGATTTGAAGTTATTGGCAGCCATAATTGATGTTAGGTCTATTTGTTATGCATAGCTAAAGTGGTCTTTTTTCGACAAAAGATTCATACTAACAATTGGCGACTCCACTGGGGACGAACCCAGAATCTCTGGTTTCACAGACCACTTTAGCTACGCATAAAAAATAGCCCTAACATCAATTATGGCTGCCAATATCTTCAAATCTATAGTTAGTTGATCCAAATAAAGCTAGACAAATCCAGATCTATGCATAAAAAGACATTACGCAGTAAAAATGAAATGTTGCTCCATGCATCCAATAGATAAGACAAGAACAATATTTTTGAAAGAATTTTTATATTAAAGGGGCACCTGAGAGGAAAGAAAGAAAGGTGTTTCCAATTCTCCTCAATGGGATGGGTCCTTGAAAGTCCTCAGCATTTCAGATCTAAGATTTCTCTCTCTTGTTGGTGTAGAAAACCCAAACAAACATAGAAATCAAAGGGAGCTCACAAGGTAAATGATGGAGAATGTGACAATGATAATGGGTAGATCCTGCTGATGACCAATTGATTGTTTTTGATGCCCGCCAATCAAATCATTCTCCTTTCCTGCTTCCGTTGCTTTCCAAATCCTAGTCAAAATCCGGAATGCTAACGTAGCTCGGTGTATTATTGACGAGGGGGTTTCTACCTATGTGATGTCTGCTTCGGTTTGGAAACAACTCGGATATCCTGAGCTAGCCCCTTCCACCATCACCCTTTATGCATGGGATGGCCATGCCTCCCAGCCCATTGGTCTCTTCCGTAATTTCCCTATCTCTCTTGCGGGCAAGACGATTTGCGTTGACGTTGAAGTCATCGATGCCCCTCTTGATTATAACATTCTTTTGAGGCATAGCTACACCTATGCCATGTCTACTGTCCCATCCACGGTTCATCGCAAGATATTTTTCCCTCATAATGGAAAGATATTCACTATTGATCAGTTGACATATCATGAGCCAAAACCTCAGACCTCCTTTGATTCAATCATCTCTTCTGTAGCCAATAAGCACACTGTTGATTCTTTTACTAGTGTCTCCCCCGACATCTACAAAGACTCCTCCTTGCTTGGAACCTTCCCTGGTTTTCCTCCTCCTCTTGTCTCTGATCCCAGCTCAGCAAATGTTTGCATGATGCAATTGTCTCGGGTTGAGCTCAAGCGGCCCACTTTGGCTAGTTAGCAACCTCAACCTCGCCCGCCACAACCTACTCCTAGCCCTTCACCCCCGCCAATTGGAACTCTTCCTTCTAGCCCTTCCCCTACAGCTGGTACCCATGAGCCTCTCTACCCTCCTGGGTCAGTTCCCCAAGTCTCAACCATCTTGGCACCGTCCCTCCTGGCCATTACCCTGCTAGTCAGATACTCTTTCTTGCTCCCCCTCCCGGAGTCTATTCGGTCCCCATCATGGCCACCCTTTCCCTCCCCAATCTGACCCTGGGAATTCCCGTCTGGTACCTTGACCCTCCAACCGCTACCCCACCAGGTCACCCCAAACCATACCTTGCTTTGACACCGGTTCAACCAGTTCCCCTAGCTTCTTCCGTCGCTACAGTGCCACCCACACCTTAACAAGACCCTTCTCCTGTTGTGACTACTACAGGAAAGAAAGGCAAAGCTCACAAGGGGGCATCCAAAGATAAGGCCACCCCAACTGACCTTGCCCCTCCCCTGCACGCAAAGCCTTGCACCTTGTGTGATGTCAATGGTCATGCCACCCATACTTGTCCCGAGTTTCCTCATATTAAACCCATGGTTCAAGTCACGTTCCCTGAATCTACGGTCCTTGAAACCTATATTTCTTTCTCGACCACAGCCAAGAACCCAAAGACTATTCATACCAACAAACCCTGTGCTCTCTATGGTGTCCATGGCCATTGTTCCCACCATTGTCCCCACCTGATGCATTACCGCACCTTTTTAGAGGTAATTCGAGAATACGAGATTGAAAAAAATAAATCCACCTCTCCCATACTTGCGCAGTATGCTTCAGGTCAACTTGAGGATTTACCTTCTCCCATTGACATTCCCCCTCCCGATGTCGAGATGACGGAACCTGCTGCCACCATTTTCTACCTATCATCATCCATGAGACCTTTGGTGGAAGTCCCCTTGGAGACTTCCCCTGATGTTGCGCTTGACCTCCCTTCAGCGATCACCCTGGGCTCAACATCGGTATATCCTTTATCTGCTTACTCTTTTGTCACCCCTTGTGACGATGAACATGTGACCCTCTCTTCTCGTGATGATGAGTCAGGTAGCTTCGCCGCGTCAGGTGGTTTTTCTTCCACTAGTCACCCCATCTTCTATCACGATGATGACATTATGGACAAAATCATCACCCCTGACTTTATCTGTTCCCCCTTACATCGAACCCATGCATTCACACCACATACACCTTGTGGCCATTACATTGAAACCCAATGTTTGGGTAAGGGGGCACCCACATTTGAGAGACCAAGAGAAGCAATTCTCCACAACTCTCCTAGAGTCCCATATCAATTCAGATCACTCTAGGGATGATACCCCTTATCATTCCTTCATCTTACATAAGCAACCCAGTCTTTTAGACATTGTTGTTGACCAACCTATAGGTTTTCTAAGAGAGTATCAAATCATTATCTCCAAATCATCTTTTTGGGATAATGACACCAGGTATGCCAACCCAGAAAATTAAAGTCCATTTGATTCATATATGTAGTACTAAAAGAGATTGGTAATCCTCCATTTCCTTTCTCAAACTGCATAACCATAACGAAAAAAATGGCGCACCATATCATTAAAATGTGTTTAGATTCACCTTTTTCTAAATACATTTTGGCATGACCACAACATGCTTGGGGGAACCTATGCCCCTCAACCATACAAATCCCAGATCTCAGCCAAAAACAGCACTGAAACCCCCTTTCTCTGACAGGTCGCACTTTTCAGGTCATTTCCTAGGACAAGTCACAGTTTTCTGCCCAGTACTTGCTACCCAGGTCGCAGAACAGGCCCAAAAAAGTGCAACCTGGCCTATTCATGAGCTCTGGGTACTTGTTAGTTTAGTACCTTAATACTTCACCAGGACACATTTTACCCAAGAAGGGTCTCTTCACCTCTCCTCAAAATCGGATTTCCTCACTTACAACACTTGTACTTGAGACACCACTTTTCCGCCATACTTGTCCTTGTTCGTGTTGATTTTCGTCATGAGTTACCATCTTGTACTCATGTTTTCATGGTCCCCCATTGGACCTTTACTGTGTGGCAGCACCATCGATTCGCCCTTGTTTAGAGCATCCGATTTGAGTCATCATCGCATTCATAGAGTCTATCCTGAGTCCCTTTGTACCCCGCTATAGTCCTCCATCCTTCCTTGCTTGGTCCCTCTCTCATGTCGCACATTATGGCCTTCAGTCCCATTGTCCCCTATCCCTCATGATATTGTGTTAGTCGCTGCCAGGTCATCCATGCCTTTTATGCTTTAACAAGGGAAGTCGTCCATTCGCTACTCAGTATCCCCTACTTCATTATCATCATTAGTGTCAGTTTGTCAGTCGCTCTACTATTTTCTCTCGTGCCTTAGTTGAGGATTCCTTATTGCCTCAACTATGGCGGACCTCCTTCTGTCAACATCAACTCATTCATTCCAGAAGACAGGTCTAGAGGGCGGTGTACCTTGGTTCCAGCTTCCACTCTTGTTCGGCGCCCCAGATCAGGCAAAGGGACTACTTATCGCCCTTTGACTTGGGTTGTTTCTCACATTCAGCTCCTTTCAGCATGATCGAGATCCGTATACTTGATGGTCCAGCAATGCAGCATCAAATATTGGTGATTCCTGGGTATGTGTGAGATGTCTCAACCATCATGAGGGGGTGGCCCTGCAGGTAGCCCCCCACATGCCCGGATGACCTCTTCATTGCATCCTTCGATGTAGCCCCATATATTTGATGATGTCGGCCTTAACCGATTGCAACGCCTCTTTCATTTGCATGTATCAGTCAGATTTTGCGAGCCCTTTCCCATGTATAGGGGGCATTTGGGTTGTATTTGTATCTCATGTACTTAGATATTATTGTATAAGTCCTCGCTGTTATCCCAGGCACAACATGTATTTGGGATTCCTCATTATATCTTCTATCTGGCTTCTATTTATGCCAGCATGTACTTTACAGTTTGGTTCCTTGTTTACTGGACGCACTATTCTTTTGTACTTTGTCTCAGCGGGCATAGGTATGCCTCCCCCCCCCCGCCTCTAGCATAGGTACCCTCTCATAAAAAGAGACTTGTTGCATCTATAAGTCTCATCTCCTCAGGGTCTGGTTCTTCAGCACATTAGGCTACCTTACATTTCTCTCTCTGACTTTCCTTTTGATGTCTGGTGATTGAGTTCTTACAACGTACTTCGGTCATATGATTTTCTCCTAACACTCACACGCTGGGGGGCAATCTGTTACACCATTTTTTGGTCATCTAACCTATTATCATTAGATGGACCCAAGTACACCATGTAAGACCAATTTTACCTTAAGTAAAATTGCCTTCGCTATGTAAAATAACTTAATAAAACACATTTATTAAGTTGTTTATGGTCCAAATAGGAAACCCCAAAAGGAAATATTAAACAAATCTTTATTTGTTTGATTTTCCTCATGGAATAATCAATTAAACAATAATCTAATTATTATTCCAAGTTATATTTAACCCAAAACAAGGAAATTAATTAGATAAATCATTATTTATCTTATTATTTTCTAGGAATAATTATTTAAATCTTATTTAAATAATATTCCTTGTTAAATATGACTAAATCATTTATAACTAATTAAATAAATTATTATTTATTTAATTATCATTCAACCACTTCCTTAAAATAATAAATAAATCATTTGTTTATTTATTATTTACAAATAAAGAGATTTGACCCAAGTCAAATACCTTTTCCCTCCAACAAATATAATAAAATATTCCATAAAAGGTGGATCTAGATTTGGTTAATATTATTTTAATCATACACCAAGATCTAGAATGACCCAATATTTTGTTATAAATAGAAGGTTTTATTTTGCGATCATTGTCGTTTTATATATTCCTGCATATCCAGCTAATTCAGACCCTAGGGTTTCTCTTCAGTTTTTTATTTTTCCTATTTTTATGGTGTTTTTCACCTCTAAAACCCTCAAACATTAAAATTTTTAACTTCCGTGTGTTTCTGGCCCTATTGCGCAGGTGACAGACATCAACCGCAGCTGAGACGACAAATTTTTCTGAAATCTGCCGCCGAGAGACCCGGATCTGCAGGTCGCAATTATCGGCCCAAAACCTATGACCTAGCCTAGAGGGTGCACTTTTCTGCCCCAAAACTGCGACTTGGACTGAAAGCAGGTCAGGACCTGCGACCTGCACCTTTTTCTGCACTTTTCCAGCAATTTTTCTAGGTTTGTCTGAAGCTTCTGTCAGGGTTTTCCTACCTCTGTCTTCGCCTGTTTAGACCTGTTTCTGATCTGTTCTACTCAACTAAGTGGGAATCTCACCCCTTAGGGATTTAGTACCCTCCACTTTTTGTGGAAGAGTTTTAGCTGTTTCAGACGTCTGAATTTTCAAAGTTTCAGCCTGCTTCTTTTCAGATCTGATACCTCATTTTCAGATCCCTTTTAGATCAGCTCTTCTCCCTTTCAAATCACCTCATATAGTTTTGTTTGGGTTTGCCTCTAGGGTCACCTCCTTGTCCCTTCTACCTTTAGCTAATTTCCTCATTTGTTGTAGCAACCTTGCCTCTACCTCTTTGTTATTTTCTGCATCTCTTTTCAACAGAATTATCCTTTAGATCCCTATCCCTCCTGACCTTAGATATATTGGCCTCTTTTTTGTGTGTTTTGATTAGCTTTCTTCCCTATTTTATACTATTTTTGAGAGACTCACCTTCTTGGGTTAGATCAATGCATTGTTAGCTGTTAATTTTCTGTTATTTCAGCCTTATTTACTATTCTCTGCAGATTTATTTTCAGTTACGCAGCACACTTTTCCTTTTACTCTCAAAATGTCTAGGTTTAAAAATTAAAATTAACACACATCACACACTGACCCTAAGTGAAGAAGAGCTTGGTTAACACTGCCAAGCAAAGACTTTAAAATCAATTGACACTACACATCTTTGCCCTTGCTTCGACATCATCGTCTTTTGTTTCTACACCTCCCTGCCTTTGTTGGTCCTTCTTCTTCCCTTTGTGCCGTCACCATTGCACCTCCAAGGCGTTTATCGTAGAGACTTCTTGGCCTTCACCCTCAGTTTCCGGTTGGTCAACTTACTCCCTCCCGCCGTTGTCGAGTTAGTCCTCCCCAGAGTATACACTCTGACTCTTCTTCTGATTCTTCGAGTTCTCCCCATACTACTGGTTCTCCCCCTATTACCTTCACCATGTCTAGTTCAAGGCCTAACGCTAGCAGAAACCCCGGTCCTACTGCTGGGTCTGTTTCTAGCAGAACCCCCACAAGAACTACCTCGAGTGTCCCTTTTCTCCCTTATATGGTCGGTCTCAGTCTCCCCGATTTCAATCAGTTGATCAACGATCCTATCTGCCATGAGACAGTTGGCCTGCTATGCAACCAAGCTCCCCTCCGACATTCCCAAGTTCAAAGGCCTTGCTAGTGAATATCCCTCCAACCATATCCAATCTTTCCACATGCTGTGTTCATCCAATTCCCTTACTGATGATTCCATTCGTCTTAGATTGTTCCAACACATGCTTACCGACGAAGCTTCTAAATGGTATGTTGATCAGACAGACTCTTCCCATACCACCTTTGCGACCATTGCCCAAGCCTTCTTATCTTATTTCCAACTCCCTCTCTGATATGACACTGGTACTGAACTCTTGACTTCTTTCTGTCAATCATCTTCAACCCGCCTTTCTGCTCATGTCCAGGAATGGCGGAGAAGAAGGAGCTTATGTCGCGCTCCCACCTTTGAAGATCGGGTTTATATGGATTGGTTCCTTCGCTCTCTCTTACCTGCCATCGAAAAATATGTCACATCCCAGTTCCCTCAAACCGAGGAAGTCGCCCTCCAAATAGCCTTGAAATATGACCTCATCTATGCTCAATCTGGTTATGTTTATACCGTCCTTCCTGACCTCCCCAAACCCAGTGGCGCTAACCCCCCGAGGGCATCTCACTCTGCCAAAGGTATCATTGGTGATCTTTCACATACCTACCCTCAACCTCCTATGGGCTATGGTTTCCCTCCAGGAGGGGCCAGCACCTCTAGCACTTTCCTCCCTCCAGGTAGCATGTATCCAGGATACGGCATGCCTCCTTTTTCCCACCCTCCTGCTTACCTCAATGTTGCCCATCCTAACCCTTATCCTTACCCACAGCCTGGTGTCCCAGCTCCTCCAGCATTTGGACCTCCAACTCCCTTGCCTTCTCAACCCCCACAACAACAACTACTACCTCCTCTAGGGCAAGTATTTGCACAACAGGGTGCGACTAATCCTCCTTCTCAAAGAAAGTGGAAATGAAATCAAAATCAATATGCCCCTGGTAATCATGGATCCAATCCTCCAAGTATTGATTCTAACACTGCTAACCAGCCACAGGGCTCTCATCCCAAGCCGGACAGGCCTCTTCTCACTAATAAGCCTTGTTCGTGTTGTGGTGTTTATGGTCATTACACTCACGATTGTCCCCTTTTACCACAGATGCGGCAGATGTGGAAGTCTCAGGCTACATTGCGGGGAAAACATACCTCCCCTACTATTCCCCCCAATGCGGCTACTTCTCAACCAGCCGTGTTTACCGATCCTTTCCCTCAACAAGGATTCATGGCTACTCAACCACCTCATGCCCCGATAACCACTCAACCTTCCCCTTCTGGTTCCTCTGATTACCAGATTCTCATGATGACTTTTGACCAACCTCTCACCGTCGACCTTAACCTTCAAACTCGATCTCGTTAGTACCCCACGCCTCCCGCTCTGTCTATCCCCAAGTCACCTTCTTCAGGTCCTACAGAGCCTCTTTCGACACCAAATTCTCCTTCGCGGATCCCTCAACCCAAAGTTGAGGTCCCTATCAAGGTTCCTAAAGGCCTATTACACTGAAATGCTGCTTCTGGTCGAGCTGCTCATTTGTATAGCATAGTAGATTATTTGGCACAGTCTCATGCTACCATTTCAACACTGGAACTCCTCCAGTCATGTCCTTCTCAAAAGAAGGCTCTACTATCTTCCATGGGCACTGTAGATCCTGCTGATGACCAATTGATTGTTTTCGATGCCTGCCAATCAGATCATCCTCCTCTTCCTGCTTCCATTACTTTCCAAATCCCAGTCAAAATCCGGAACGCTAACGTAGCTCGGTGTATTATTGACGAGGGGGCATCTACCTGTGTGATGTCTGCTTCGGTTTGGAAACAAATTGGATCTCCTGAGCTGGCCCCTTCCACCATCACCCTTTGTGCATGGGATGGCCATGCCTCCCAGCCCATTGGCCTCTTCTGTAATTTCCCTATCACTCGTACGGGCAAGACAGTTTGCGTTGACGTTGAAGTCATCGACGCCCCTCTTGATTATAACATTCTTTTGGGTCGTAGCTACACTTATGCCATGTCTACTGTCCCATCCTCGGTTCATCACAAGATTTTTTTCCCTCATAATGGAAAGATAGTCACTATTGACCATTTGACATATCATGAGCCAAAATATCAGACCTCCCCTAAGTCGATCATCTCTTTTGTAGCTAATAAGCACACCGTCAATTCTTTGACCAGTGTCTCCCCCGGCTTCTACAAAGAATCCTCCTTGCTTGGAACCTTCCTTGGTCTTCCTCCTCCTCTTGTCTCTGATCCCATCTCAGCGAATGTTTGCATGATGCAATCGTCTTGGGCTGACCTCAAGCGGCCCGATTCGACTAGTCAGCAACCTCAACCTTGCCCGCCACAACCTGCTCCTAGCCCTTCGCCCCCACCAACCGGACCTCTTCCTTCTAGCTCTTCCCCTACAACTGGTACCCATGAGCCTCTCTACCCTCCTGGGTCAGTTCCCCTAAGTCTCAACCATCTTGGCGCTGTCCCTCCTGGCTATTACCCCACTGGTCAGATACCATTTCTTGCTCCCCCTCCTGGAGTCTATTCAGTCCCCATCATGGCCACCCTTTCCCTACCCAATTTGACCCTTGGAATTCATGTCTATTTCCTTGACCCTCTAGCTGCTACCCCACCAGGTCACCCCAAACCATAACTTGCTTTGACACCAATTCAACCAATTCCCCTAGCTTCTTCCATCGCTACAGTGCCACCCGCACCTCAGCAAGACCCTTCTCCTGTTGTGACCTCTACGGTAAATAAAGGCAAAGCTCGCAAGGGGGCATCCAAAGACAAGGCCACCCCGACTGACCCTGCCCCTCCTCCACCCGCAAAGCCTTGCGCCTTGTGTGATGTCATCGGTCATGCCACCCATACTTGCCCTGAGTTGCCCCGTATTAAACCCATGATTAAAGTCACATTCCCTGAGTCTACGGTCCCTGAACCCTCTGTTTCTTCCTCGTCCACACCCAAGAACCCAAGGACTCTTCGCACCAACAAACCCTGTGCTTTGTGTGGTGTCCATGGCCATTATTCTCACCATTTTCCTCACCTAATGTATTACCGCACCTCTTTAGAGGTCATTCGCGAGTATGAGGTTGAACAAAATCAATCCGCCTCTCCCATCCTCGCACAGTATGCGTCAGGTCAGCTTGAGGATCCCCCTGCTACCATTGACATTCCCCCCCTGATGTTGAGATGACAGAACCTTCTACCCCCATTCTCTACCTATCATCATCCATGTGATCCTCGGAGTACATTCCCTCTGAATCCCCTCCTGTTTTTCTCGATCCCCCCTCAGCGACATTCTTGGGCTCCACATCGTTTGACCATATTTTTACCTATTCTTCTGTCATCTCCTGTGATGATTCATATGTGAGCCTCTCCTCCCACACTGATGATTTAGGTAGCTTTGCAGTGTCATGTGATTTCCCTTACCTTTTTCTTCTCATCCCTAACTGGGATAATACCATCTGTATCTATGATGTTCTCCGTAGCCTGAGCACCAGCTATCCCTCCCGTAGCCCTCATACACCACCCTCTCGTCGGTTTATAAGTTATATCCATCCTCTCCAAACTACTTCCTCCCGTCGTTGTCATTTGATGTCTACTCTCCATTCATGCTACCATCATTGTTCTTCCTCCTCTCATTTATTGTCTTCCGACACTCTTCTGTAGGACCTCCTGTCCACACCTTATATCAGCTACGCCGATGGTGCAAGTTGCTATTCTCGGAATCTAGCCTCAGCAGCTTGGGCCATCTTTACGCCCTTGCACACCGTTGTTCTCTCCCATGGGATCTGCATTGGTGTTCCCACTAATAATTAGGCCGAATATGATGCAGTGCGTGGTCTCTTAGCTGATGCCCTTTCTCATCGTATCCTCCATCTACATGTCCGTTTAGATTCCCTGCTTCTTGTCCTGCAACTCAATGGTGTTTATCGTGTGCATAATCCTATAATTTTTAGACGATACTTACGAGTGAAACTTTTGATACGTGAATTTAGAGTCATTACTTTCAGTCATGTACCTAGAGAACAAAATCACTACGTAGATAGCATTGCAAACCACGTTCTAGATTAGCATTTATCACACATGTTTCCCATAAGACAATAGCATTCAAAATCATCAAAACAATTCATATCCATAATATGTGTCGTACAACATGTTTTTAGAGTTCATCTACTTTGCTACATATGACATTCCCATAACATGTTACAAAAAACAAAACTCAAAACTAGGGGGCACCACTTGCCCCTACATACATACTAGGGGGCACCACCTGCCCCACATCTATTCACTATCTGTAGGATCTCGAGCCAATGGCTCTACCCCCATAGCTCGTAGATCACGCACAGTCTAACTATCCATCGCCATGTGCCGCATGACCCCTCGCCATTCCGAGGGTAGCCCAATACATAGCTCTATGTACTGGTCGTCTAAGTCTTGCCAACCCTGCTCTGACACACCGGTCAGCAGCCCTTCACATCTACGACAGATGTCCTCTAGGAGGGCATCCATGTCCTCATTTTGTGTCGTTCTCGATCCACTAGCACATGTAGGTCCTAATACTACAGGTCGTCCCATATATCCGGCCGGTTTTACCGGAGCTCTATCTACATACCAAAAGTGTAAGAATCAGTACCATATATACTATTCACAAAATTTACAATGCACATACAAGATTAGCCACTTTTCACTTACCATAAGGCCCCCATACTCGACTAGGTGGAAGTGGCAAGTCCGGATCTCCACAATAACTCATCCCACTATAGGGATAGTCATCTATGTACAACGGCATCTAATCCCAATGGGAAAATAACTCTGGTCGGATCACCCGTCCGACTGCCCCTCCTCCTCCTCTACTCAGTAGTCGCCCCCACCGGCGCATCCTGGGTTCTCTCGGACCCCCATCTGGAAGCTATACACGAGGTCATAAGGTCGGGATCTTCTCAAAAAATAAGGAACATAATATCATCCCATACGTGCAATCATGGTTCACTTGTTGCTTGCAAAGCGACAGCTGTCGTTTCAACGACACCAACATCATTTGGGCCCACCCATAGTAGGTCCCACTCAACACATTCTCCACAATCATCATCTGCCCTCCAGTGATGTGATGGAGCACCTGGCTGCCTAGGATACTCAACACTATTGCCGCCATTGCATAGGTCTCTAACCTCTCTAGATCCCCAATCGGTATCCAAGTCCCTTTGACTCGGAGGCCTGGTCAACAATTTTTCTCTACAAACTCCATGATGTGACGCCCCCACGGTAACACTAGTTGTGTGTTTCCCACCTTCCCTAATGGTGGCAAACCAGTCAGGAAATATAGATCCTGGACTATCAACTCGATCCTGTGCCCCTGCACTATAAAAACCTCATGATCTGGATCCCAATAACTGACAATCCAAGCCAATAAGGGATCCCTATCTCTAATCAGAGGTTTCTCCACAAATTTCAAAACCCCAAACCTGGCCAATGCCTGACGGACACCCTGATCCACTTGGATTTCTGACCGTAATGTACCTAGGTCTCTCTCTCTCCACTTGATCCGTATGTATGCCATATCTGCAGAAAACCATCCTCTTTGTCAGTATACAGACCAAAAAACTGTATTCAATTACACAAAACTTGACTCTCAGCCCACAACAGCACTGAAATCACCTCCATCTGACAGGTCACACTTTTTGGCCAAATCCTGGGACAGGTCACACTTTTTGGCCAAAACCTGCTTCCTAGGTCACAGTTTTTGGCCCAAATAGTGCGACCCAGCCGTGAAGATGAAGGAGGGTTTGTTCCTGAGATTTTGGACCCTAATATAAACTTTCAATCCATCAAAAATAAAGAGTAGGATTAGGCCTCTTACCTACAACTGATGGATCTCGATTCCAACAGTCGGTTTGTCCGCTACGATCGCCGCAAGATTTAGGGCCTTCTCTCCTCTCCACATTCACCACAGCTACACAAGAAAATGAATGCATTTGGAGTGAAAATGCCTTATTAGAAGAGAAACCCCTGATTTTTCTTTCGCCCGCTGCGACCAAACCATAGCCTCGTTTGACAAACCGTCTGCACCATTGGAAAGCTCTCACCGAGCGCTCAACTGGACATCTTTTAGTTTTTTGTGACTTGATACTTCACCAAGACACATTTTTTCCACAAAGATTCTATTCACCTCTCCTCTAAATCGAATTTCCTCACTTACAACACTTGTACTTGGGGCACCACTTTGCCTACTTACTTGTCCTTGCTCGTGTTGATTTTCGTCATTAGATACCCCCTTGTACTCATGTTTTTATGGTCCCCCATTTGACCTTTAATACGTGGCAACACCACCGAGTCGCCCTTGTTTAGAGCATCCAAGTTGAGTCATCATCACATTCATAGAGTCTATCCCGAGTCCCTTTGTATCCTACCTTTGTCCTCCATCCTTCATTGCTTAGTCCCTCTCTTGTGTCGCACATTATGGCCTTTAGCCCCACTGTCCCCTGTCCCTCATGATATTATGTCAATCGTTCTAGTTCATCCATGCCCTTTATGATCTAACAAGGGAATTCGTCCATTCACTACTCAGTCCTCCCCCATTCCATCATCATCATTAGTGTCAGTCGGTCCATCACTCTACTATTTTCTCTCATGCCTTAGTTGAGGATCCCTTATTGCCTCACCTATGGCGGACCTCCTTCTGTCGACATCATCTCACTCATTCCAGACGACAGGTCTAGAGGGAAGTGTACCTTGGTTCCAGCTTCCACACTTGTTTGCATGATCGAGATCCGTATACTTGATGGTCTAGTGATGCAGTAGAAAATATTGGTGATTCCCGGGTGTGTGTGAGATGTCTCAACTCTCATGAGGGGGTGGCCCTACAGGTAGCCCCCCACATGCCTAGATGACCTCTTCATTCCAGCCTTTGATGCAGCTTCCTATATTTGATGATGTCAGCCTTAGCCACTTGCAGCGCCTTTTTGATTTGCATGCATCAGTCATATTTTGCGAGCCCTTCCCCATTTATAGGGGGCATTTGCATTGTACTTGTATCTCATGTATCATTAGGGGAATTTTGAGGTCTAAAATGGGCCTCCTAAGGAAATAATAAAATAATAACTGAACCAATAAAATAATATTTATGAATTTTCAATTCACTTTTTGCACCACAATCCATCTAACCATAGTTAAATTCAATTCAAAAGTTGTACCAAAATAAAATTAATAAAAAAATTGTATTGATGTGACTATAAATATGAATGATCTTTTTAAGAAAAATTCATTATCATTGAAGAACTAATGCATTTTTCTTTTGTACTTAAATAACTTAAAATAAAATATAAATATAAATTTATAAACTCTTAATTATATTATATGCTATTAATTAAAATTTATATTATTTAAATTGTATAATAACATGTAGTTAATATACTATATAAAAATAATATAATATAATATAATAAATGTATATGGACATGAATTGTTTCTTTCAAAAAATATGAAATGAAAATAATATTAGTTTATTCAAAAAATGTGAAATGACATTTATTATGAGTACTTTACTTTGACTTTAAAAGTACTTAGAGCACTACCATGGTTAACCGTGAGTTTTTATCCACCATTGAGAATGTGACAAGTAAGAACCTTTAACTCAAGCAATGCCACCTCAACCATTAGGGATGATGTCATCCACTAAAATGTGATTGGTTCTCATAAAGTGAATTTTGATTGTACATTTTCCTTAGGAGGCCCATTTTAGACCTCAAAATTCCCCTAATGTCAGCTCTTATTCTATAAGTCCCGGCTGTTATCCCAGGCACATCATGTATGTGGGATTCATCATTCTATCTTTTATCTGGCTCGTGTTTATGCCAGCATGTACTTTATAGTTCAGTTCCTTGTTTACTAGACGCACTATTCGTTTGTACTCTGTCTTGGCGGGCATAGGTATGCCTCCCCCGCCGCCTTTAGCACAGGTACCATCTCATAAAAGGAGACTTGTTGCACCTGTAAGTCTTGTCTCCTCAGGGTCTAGTCCTTTAGCACATTAGACTACCTCGCATTTCTCTCTCTGACTTCTCTCTTGATGTCTGGTGATTGAGTTCTTACAACGTACTTTGGTCATACGATTTGCTCCTAACACTCGTACGCTGGGGGGTAATCTGTTACACCATTTTTTTGGTCATCTAACCTATTGTCATTAGATGGACCCAAGTACACCATGTAAGACCAATTTTACCCTAATTAAAATTGCTTTCACTATGTGAAATAACTTAGTAAAACACCTTTATTAAGTTGTTTATAGTTTAAAGAGGAAACCCCAAAAGGAAATAATAAAAAAATCTATATTTGTTTATATTTCCTCAAGGAATAATTAGTTAAACATCAATTCAATTATTATTCCTGGTCATATTTAACCCAAAACAAGGAAATTAATTAGATAAATCCTTATTTATTCGATTATTTCCTAGGAATAAGTTATTTAATCCTTATTTAAATAATATTCCTAGTTAAATTTGACTAAATCATTTCTAAATAATTAAATAAATCATTATTTATTTAATTATATTTCCACCATTTCCTTAAAATAATAAATAAATTATTTATTTATTTATTATTTATAAATAAAGGATTTGACCCAAGTCAAAAATCCTTCTCCCTCCAATAAATATAATAAAATATTCCTAAAAGGTGGTTCTAGAATTTGGTTAATAATATTTTATTCATACACCAAGTTCTAGAATACCCTAATATTTTGCTATAAATAGAAGGGTTTTCCCATTCATTTGTCACCTTTCATTTGCATATTAGATCACTTTGGATCTATACTCTTGGTCTGACATTGAGCCATTATCATTGTCACATTCTCCATCATTTACCTTGTGAGTTCCCTTTGAGTTCTATGTTTGTTTGGGTTTTCTACACCAACAAGAGAGAGAAATCTTAGATCTGAAATGCTGAGGACTTTCAAGAACCCATCCCATTGAGGAGAATTGGAAACACCTTTCTTTTTTTCCTCTCAGGTGCCCCTTTAATATAAAAATTCTTTCAAAAATATTGTTCTTGTCTTATCTATTGGATGCATGGAGAAACATTTCTTTTTTACTGCTTAATGTCTTTTTATGCATAGATCTGGATTTGTGCAGCTTTATTTGGATCAACTAACTACAGGTTTGAAGATAATGGCAGCCATAATTGATGTTAGGGCTATTTTTTATGCGTAGCTAAAGTGGTCTTTTTTCGACAAAAGATTCATACTAAAAATTGGCGACTCCATTGGGGACGAACCCAAAATCTCTGGTTTCATAGACCACTTTAGCTACGCATAACAAATAGCCCTAACATCAATTATGGCTGCCAATATCTTAAAATCTGCAGTTAGTTGATCCAAATAAAGCTGCACAAATCCAGATCTATGCATAAAAAGACATTAAGCAGTAAAAATGAAATGTTGCTCCATGCATCCAATAGATAAGACAAGAACAATATTTTTGAAAGAATTTTTATATTAAAGGGGCACCTGAGAGGAAACAAGAAAGGTGTTTCCAATTCTCCTCAATGGGATGGGTTCTTGAAAGTCCTCGGCATTTTAGATCTAAGATTTCTCTCTCTTGTTGGTGTATAAAACCCAAACAAACATAGAAATCAAAGGGAGCTCACAAGGTAAATGATGGAGAATGTGACAATGATAATGGCTCAAATTCAGACCAAGAGTATAGATCCAGAGTGACCTAATATGAAAATGAAAGGTGAGCGAGTGAGGGGTATACTATTTAACAAGAATATCGGGGTATTCTAGGACGGGTGGCCCCTTGAATAAAATATTATTAATAAATTCCTAAATTTCTACACAAGAATATTTTATTATATTTGTTGGAGGGAAAAGGTATTTGACTTGGGTCAAATCCTTTATTTATAAATAATAAATAAATAAATGATTTATTTATTATTTTAAGGAAATGGTGGAAAAATAATTTAAAAAATAATGATTTATTTAATTATTTATAATTGATTTAGTCAAATTTAACTAGGAATATTATTTAAATAAGGATTAAACAACTTATTCCTAGGAAATAATCAAATAAATAAGGATTTATTTAATTGATTTCCTTGTTTTGGGTTAAATATGACTAGGAATAATAATTGAATTGATGTTTAACTAATTATTCCTTGAGGAAATATAAACAAATATAGATTTGTTTATTATTTCCTTTTGGGGTTTCCTGTTTAGACCATAAACAACTTAATAAAGGTGTTTTACTAAGTTATTTCACATAGTGAAAGCAATTTCACTTAGGGTAAAATTGGTCTTACATGGTGTACTTGGGTCCATCTAATGAAAATAGGTTAGATGACCAAAAAAATGGTGTAACAGTAGGCAAAGAAGGACAACAAATGGAAAATATCAGAAAATTTAATGAGAAGGAAACTATGTTAGCTAAAAACATAGAGGAGGATCATCATTCTATTATGGTGATTGGCACAATGGAGTTGAATTTAGAAGTTGAGAAGAAATACAATGAAGATTTTATGAGTCTTGAAAGAGACTTAGAACTACAAAAAGAAGATTTGGTGACTGGATCATCAATTGAGACCATTGGGCCTTGTAATTTTGAAATTGACAATTTGATTGTTTTATGGGTATTGCAGAAGACAATCCATCTCTTGGAGTTGTCTTGAATGAAGATGAGTTGTTGTAGGAGAAGGAATTCATAAATTCCAAGGAAGGTGAAACAGTCATGAAGGAACTTGTTACTGTTGATGATAAGGAGGAGCTGGATTGTCTGATTAGTCAAGAGAAGACTGTGGGACAGATGTTTAGAACTGACACAGTGATGGAAAATTAGAATTCTATTCTGATAAAGGATGAAGATACAATGTTTGAAGAATTTGATTTGATTGCGAGAATCAATCAAGGAGGTGATGGACAATTACTGAAGATTGTCAAGGAAGAAGAGGGTTATGCTAAAATTGAATTGCAGCATATTGATGATGTGTTTGATATGAAACAAGTACATAGGGAATGGCTGAAATGTTTGCTGGAAACATTTGAACAAGAGAAAGGAATTGCAGACACCGAAGTGAAGATGCCTGAAGTTGTGAAAGAAGCAGGAGCAGATACTAGTTTGTCAAATTTGATTATGATTACTAGTATACAAAAGAGAATGAATGAGTATGTAACTATAGTTAAGGAATCAAATGATAATTCATTTTTTGAAAGTGAATTTGTAGGTGATGAGCAGAAGAATAATGTTGCAGAGGGAGATATTTTAAGAGATATTCAGGAATTTTGGGAGGAGATAAAATTGGCAGCAACAACATCTATGGTGGCTACAACAGCAACGATCTTGAAGGCAGTAACAAAAGCGAAAGCAGCTACAGCAACTGAAATTGAAAGCAGCAGAAGGCAGAGTAATTTCTAGATAGGAGATAAGCTAGACATAGAGATTGAAAGCATAAGGAGGTTGATGATGAAGGTGTCTTAGAAGAAGCAAACAGTAGCAAGAAAGCAAAGAAATTTCAACAAAATAAAAACAAGAACAGAATGTGAAAGCATAGCAAGTGGAAAGTTGCAGAATAAGACATGGAAGCCTGGAAAAGTGTAGATGATGAATAATGCAGCTTATGGACGGCAGAAAAACAGAGTATGGGATCCAGGAAGCAAAGATTCAAAGCACATGATCAGGATATCATGATTAATTTTGACCTTGGGAGTCTGATGCAGGGGCATTATGCTAAAAGAAAATTACTTGTAATTCAAAAAAATTAGGGGGTTTTGAGTTTTCAAAAGGAGTTGGATTTTTATAAATAGTTTGAGTGAATTTTAATGATTTTTAATTAAATATTGAGAAGAATTGTAAATGTTCTCGAATGTTTGAGAACATGAGTGAATTAAGCTAGTTGAGAGTGTATAGGGATTGAGAGATTTTGTAAATCCTAAATTAGAGTTTGTTTCATAAATTGTGGAGGAAAGAGGATCCTTAGGGATTAAATAGTGATTTTAGGATTTTTTTGAGACAATATAGGAACTGAAAAAAAAAATAGATTCAGGAACCTTTTGTATAAATGTAAGCCTCAAAGGCATAAAAAAGACAGATTTGGTAGATAGGAAGGAGACTTCAAGGTAGAATAGAAGCAGGGTTTTTATTGTAAGCCTTCAGGCAAAGTAGTGGAAGAAGGCCACTAATATAGAAGATCAGGCCGAGAGAACGAAATCCTTTGTAATTATTTGAGTTATATATATATATATATATATATATATATATATATATATATATATAGAGAGAGAGAGAGAGAGAGAGAGAGAGAGAGAGAGAGAGAGAGAGAGAGAGAAATTAAGTGTTGAATTGAGTGTGTATGCTTTGATTATGTTTTGATTAATAAAAGCATGATGTGTATATAGAACAGAGCATTATGGAACCTTGTTTGTATGCCAGAGATTGGAAATCGAATTTCACACAGAGGATTCAATTGCAAGATAGTGATTCTCAAATTTTGGTTTGAATCAAACAATAGCTAGTTACCATCGATCATGGAATGGATTGATGGTGTCACACTGATAGTATGATTCTTAAATGATATGCTGGGGAATTGATCCTGGCATTTGGAAGAGAATGAGTCGGATCAATTTCAGAGTGGATTGATGCCATCGAAGAAAAGGATGAGTAACCATGTGTGGTGAATAACCGTAAGGTTTTGAAGGCTGGTCGATTTCATAACAGAAGGGTGATTGCACATTATGTTGTGTGAATACACAGAATAGTGAAGGTCCGAGATTTGAAATTTATTTATGGATTTTATTATGTTCATAAAGGATGGAATACGAGCAGAGGTCCTAGGTGCAGTGGAAATTTAAGTAATTGCGCAGCAAATCTGAGTTTGAAATGGAATCATGAGACAAATAGCGTAGTGGAATTATGAGAGGAAGTAGTGGAGTAGTGGAGCGGTTTTGAAAACCTCAAATGGTTTTCGCGTGGTTGAACCTAGGTAAGTGGTAAAAGTGAAATGGAACATGATAGCGTTAATTGATTGACACATAACCTGGAGGTGGTATTAAATTACCATGAATTTTTCATTATTTTGGGTTACTAAAGTGTAGAAGTGAACTTCACGTGATAATCGTTCGATCGTTGGGATTGAAGATCCAATGGAGGATGCGTGAGATGTTTCACAACGGTTAATGGAGGTGGGTTTCTGATGGTGTTAAAAGAAGCATTGATCTAGAGTTCGATATCAAATGTTGTCCGTCACATATGGAATATCCAATTAGACGACGGAGATTGGATTGCGAAAGGTGAGTTATAACTACTATGGGGCCCAACGTTCATATATGTTGGCACGTGGGTTTTAATCCAAGGCATGGCGTAAATGTTTATATGATTTAATTTGACATTTAAATGTTAGATGGGTTCAATCTTTGAACGAAATAAAATTATAAGGTGTGGGTATAAATTCTTGTTAATATTCAGATTGGCAAACACATATAAACATTGAAATTATGAGACTATAAAAGTTGTGGCCATTATTATATTGGGTTTTAACCAAAAGTCGAGGGTTGAAATTAAAGTGAGCTAGTAAGTGTAAAAGCCCAAGATTTATTTGGAGTTTAATTGAATTTCGAATAGTTGATTCGAAAAATCATAAGATGGATTTATTATTATGGTTTTATAACCTTTGAATAAATGAAAAGAAAAGCGTCCGCTTGAAAATTTCCTAGATTGAGAAATAGGTTGGGCGCATAAATGAACTATGAATTTTATATGAAATCAAGGAAAGGCGAATGTGGGTTTAGTAGTTTGGGTTGCTATCAATATCCATGTACCAAGAGGAGGTATCCTGCGGGGCTATGCTATCAGTTTGATACATATCGATCTCGTGTTCCCAATTTTCTTCCTCGCTACCCCGTGAGCCTACTACCTCTGTGGCCATGCAACACAATCCTTGGCCCTTTATAGTGTGTGCTGGATTGAACTCTAGGTCATACTCTTGGAGGCATGTCATCTAGTTGCCTCGTTTCTCACCCAGCTCTTGTTGTACGAACAGTGAGCGCACAGCTGGGTGAGGTACGAAGATTGTGACATGATTCCTCAATATGTGTGGCTTGAAGTGCTTAACCGCCTTGTATACTGTGTAAGATTGTTTGTCAATATCCAGGTAGTTTAGCTCGGTGCCTTACAACACAGTACTCATAAATGATATAGGTTTCTCATTGTTTTTGTCATCTTTCTGAGTGAGGATGGCTGCCAAAGATGAGTCTGAGGAAAAGGTATAGAAGATAAAGCCTTTGTTGAAATCTGGACTGTGAAAGGTAGGTGCTTCTGTGATGCCTTGCTTGATGTTGTTGAATGCTTCTTTCTTATGAGGATGCCACTTAAAACTTGTGTTCTTCTTAATCATGCCTTGCAATGGTTTCACGATTTGGGAAAAATCTGATATAAACTTTCGGATGAAGTTGATTTTTTCGAGGAAGGATTGCATAGATTTTTTACCACTTGGGGGTGGTATCTGAGCAATGAATTTTGCATGTTTTGGGTCCACTACTATGTCATCTCGAGTTATTATGTGTCCTAATAGGTTTCCCTCAGTAACGGTGAAAATTATTTTCTTCGATTTTAGGGAGATTCCGTACTTCCGACACCTTTCAAAAATCTGCCTGAGGTGGTGTAGGTGGTCAGATTTGTGCTTGGAGAAAATGGTAACGTCGTCAAGGTATACTACCACGCTTTTCAAGATGAGTCCTTTGAAGGCAATGTCCATAGCTCTTTGGAAGGTGGCACCATCATTAATCAGGCCAAAGGGCATGCATCTGAATGCGAAGTTCCCCATTTAGTTCTGAATGTGGTTTTGAACCTATCAGGCTTCTCCACCAGTACTTGATTATACCCTGAAAACCCATCCACTAGAGAGAACATTTCTGACCTTGATACAGTTTGAAGGATTTGCTCCATAGGAGGGACTGGGTAGTTATCCTTATTGGAGGCTTTGTTTAAATTTTGGAAATCCACGCACAGACGGATTTCGCCAGATTTCTTGCGTACAGGGACCAAGTTTGACACCCAGGTCAAATGTTTGACTTTGAAAATTATCTGCGCATCCAAGAGCTTCTTTAGTTCCTTTTGGATTATTGGTTCTAAGGCAGGGTGTAATTTTCTCATTTTATGTTGAAAAGGCTTCACTCCTTCTTTCATGGGTATGATGTGCTGGATGATCAGTGTATCATACGTATGAAGCTCATCATATGTCCAGGAATATGCATATTCATACTTCTTGAATAACTCGGTGAATGCTTGTTCCTCCTGAGGGGTGCACTCGTTACCCAGGTTGACGAGCTTGGGATCTTTATCTGTCCCGAGGTTAATTTTTCAGTGTGCTAACGTGGAACTTTGCACTTTCGTGTTTGGAGGCCCTCAGAAGCGGTTTTGTAGGTCGAAAATATTTTCAAATGACACGATCCCTTTGGGTATGGGATTTACTTTTCACTGTTGTATTTCCTCCTGAAAAAGCTGATCATGATCCTCTTCTTCGATGACTGCATCTTTGAACACATCCATATTGAGCATAAAATCTAGTACCTGTTGGTCATCATTGAAAACGGGTAAATTAGTGACGTTTTCTGGCATCACCTGTAAATAACTTCAATAGAAAATCCATCCCTAAGTGGGGTGAACCTAGCGGCAGCATTAGCGAGTGTATCAGCTGCTGCATTATGCATTCTAAGTACAGATTTAATACCGACAGCATCAAAAGCAGAAATTAAACACCATACCTCTTGCTGATAACCCTTTAGGTGTGGAGACAAGAAATGGATGGTATTACGTACCTGTCGAGTGATAATATCAGAATTGCCAATTAACTTTAAACAATGGACCTTTAGGTCTATGGCATTTTTGAGTCCGAGTAGCAATGCCTCATACTCAGCTGTATTGTTCGTGCATTGGAACTCTAACTGGTAGGAAATAAGAAATTTATTCTTCTCGGGGTCTAGCAAGATGCAGCTGGCACCAACCCTGTCTTGGGTTTTGGAATCGTCGTAGTACAAGGTCCAGCTTTCATCTTTTGATTGGGTGAGGTTGTTCAAACACATTGAGGAACTACCTGGAGTAACAACCTCTAATAGGTCCTTTGTTGGGGCATAGAGGTTTTCAGTGGCCAATAGCAGCTCATATTGGACATCTTGAGTGACCGGGGATTGGGGGGTTTGATAGCATCCAAGGATGGATTCTAAAAAACACATACCAAGCTCTTCTTGTGCGAAACTGACTGGTTCATTAGTTACATCCAGGTCGGTCACAGTATGTTTCATGTATGGTTCACTCTCTATCCGTATTTGGTTATTCTTGCCTTTGTACGGGAGCCAAAGGTGGGACCAATCAGTGGAGAAGTACCCCTGGAGCTTAATAGACCAATATCTTCTCAACAGAAGGCCATAGGCCTTGGGGATATCCATGATTACTATGTTGATGCACCGATGCACTTTGGAGTCGGACAATAAGCGAATAATGAATTTGTTTAGTTCACCCACTGCGAGGATTTGATATCTGTCGAGTTGGATGATTTTGGCGTCGGTTTTCTCAGGGCAGATGTTTAACTTATTTCACATGGATAAGGGCATAACATTAGTGGATGCACCGGAATCGATGAGGCAGTTGTGGACATTGAAGTTAAATATCTTGAAGGAGAGGAGGAAAGGTGGTGTGGTTCCCCTAGAGTTGGCATTCATGGCATTCACGATGGATTGGGGACTAGCAGCAGTTTGGGCAGATGTGATGCTTATGGGTTTGGTTGCTGGTAGATTGGAAAAGGTTTTGAGAATGAGATCTCGTTGGTTAGTAATGTGAGTGAGCTCATAGAGAGAGATATTGGCCCTAGTATTCTTCATATCCTTGATAATTTTATACCCAGAATCTGTGTGTGAGGCGGCTCAGTGGTGTTCTTGTTGGAAATATTGCCATTAATGGCAAAGGAGGCAGCGCTCAAGCAAAGGAGGCAGCGCTCAAGCAAAGAGGCAGCAAAGAAGCAAATGAAGGTAGAGGAAACGAATATAATAGAGGCAGAACCGTTATCTCAGCAATAGAGGCAGAGGCAGAGCGACAGGAGCAGCAGAGGCAGAGGCAGAAGCAGAGCCGTTATAAAATTCCAGGAAGCGCACTCTCCAACAGGCACAGCAAAGGCAGAGACAAAGTCAGAGACAGAGGCAGAGAGCTGTTATAAAATTCTGTGAATCGCAGTCTCCAACCGGCATTATACATATAACTTATACAAACATTATTCCGAGAATCGCTTCACTCCATCGGCAAAATATATATATATATATATATAAACATATATATCAGTTATATGCAAGCGGAGCACATATAACATATACAAACATAATTCCGGGAATCACTTCACTCCAGCGGAAAAATATATATATATAAACATATATATCAGTTACATACAAGAGGAGCGCTTTATTATAAGTTTCATATTATTAATCCCGAAAACAAAAGAACTAAGGGTCCAAGACATATATATTATGGAGCACATAAAACAAAGTTTTATAAGGTGGGACCCCTCCCCAATCGGATCGAAAATGTGAAGAGTCCAAAGGTGGAAGCGCATTGCAATTCAATCGATTGGCGATTTCCGATTGAATCGAAATCGGAGCACATTGGAGCTGCAATAGTTGAGTGATATCAATTCAATTGATTGGCGATTTTCGATTGAATCGAAATCGGAGCACATTGGAGCTGCAATAGTTGAGTGATATCAATTCAATCGATTGGCGATTTCCGATTGAATCGAAATCGGAGCACATTGGAGCTGCAATAGTTGAGTAATATCAATTCAATCGATTGGCGATTTCCGATTGAATCGAAATCGGAGCACATTGGAGCTGCAATAGTTGAGTGATATCAATTCAATCGATTGGCGATTTCTGATTGAATCGGAATCGGAGCAGGAGCGATAAATAGCATTCGGAGAAGACTCATTGCATCGGGAAGTGTGTTAAGTGGGCCCAAAATGAGTTCTTATATGTTTAAAATGTCTTCACTATATTACACTGAGAATTGATTTAAAAAGGAAGTGTGTATGTATGCCGAGAGTTGAAATTACTTATTTGTATATATGAAAGGGTGCTGTTATATGTATATATATTACATTGTTGCGGTTGTATTAAAACATGCCGCGTGGTCTGTAGACCCACGGGCCTCAGCTTAATGGGAGGGCGATTATTAATGTAATACAATTGTAATATATGTATGTTCCGGCCTGCGGAACTCGCCACATCAACAAGACACTTGCTGCGTGTAAAGGATTGAATTACAGTCAGCAGATTCATTTATATATAAAGCGCTAGTATAAAACTAAAATAAAAATGCAGTTCATAAATTCAGGAGTTACGCAGCAGCCATAAACAGAAAGGCATACAGAGAAGAGAAAGGGACAAAGAGACAGTTAGAGAAAAGACAAATGCGCAACAAGCCAAGAGACAAAATGAGTGAGCTGGAGTTCAAATTGTAATTCGAATGTAAATGTTTTAATTGTTTTTATTGTTTGTGATGCATTGGCAAGTCTCCGAGAGAAAACAAACTCCCACTGTAATGTTAAAATTGACACCTACAGTTATAATTTCTGAGTAAGCTGATAAAAGGAGTGAGATGGCAGAAGGCAAAGAGACATGACTTTCCATTTTGAATTCCAAGCAGAATACAAACAATCATGTGAGGAAATCTATAAATAATATCATCTTGATATGCAGAGAGAGTTTTTTTGAGAGCATAGGTGAGAGTAAAAGAAAGAGAAGGCAGAATACAGAAGAGTGAAGCAGAGAAGATCAAGAAAAGAAGAGCAGAAAGAGGAGCTACAGAACAGATCTGATATCAGAGGTAAATCAGCAAACATTCAGTTTGTTAAATTGAGGAAGTTGGAGCTTCCCTATCAAGTTGAAGCTTGATAGTTGTCAGTTGTAGCTGACTGAGGTTGGAGCCTCCTGTAGGTTGGTGCCTGCAGAAAATCGAAGGGAGTTGGTGCTTCCTTGCAAGTTGTAGCTTGCATAATTGAGGATAGAGCCTCCTGTAGGTTGGTGCCTGCAGAAAACAGTGGTGAGAGGGAGTTGGAGCTTGCCTTTGCATCACAACAATAATAAGATGTGGTTTTCTCCCTTTATGGGTTTCCACTTATATCTGGTGTCTCTGTGCATGATATTTATGTATTGATGTGATATGTATCATTTGCTTAATACCTGTTGCTCTCAAATTAAGTCTACTGCTCTATCAAACTAATACTTTCAGATTACATTCTAAGATTACTCTCACATCAAATAGAGTTTGAAATGAAGGTGTAAATAAGTTTATTGAAAAGTTTAAAAGATCAGGAATGTATTAAACTGATTCACCCCCCCCCCTCTCAGTTTAATTAGAGATTCAACCATTGGTATCAGAGCGAGTTCCTTTGTACAAGTCTAGCGACTGAAAGGAGATCCTAGGTTCCCAAGATGGCTAGTAAAGAAGGATGCTCAACCAATAAAGCCCCTTTCTTCACTGGTGAAAATTATGCTTTCTGGAAAATCAGAATGAAGACATACATAATGTCACTAGGAGTAGAAGTCTGGGCTGCTGTGCAATTAGGATATGCCCCGAAGTCAACTGATACAGAGAAAAAAGCTAAAGAAAGCTTTGTAGCTAATGCAAAAGCCATGAATGCCATCCTGAATGGATTATGTGAAGCAGAGTTTATTAAAGTAATGCACAAAGACACTGCCAAGAAAATATGGGATACTCTTGAAGACATACATGAGGGAGACAAGAAAGTAAAAACTGCCAAACTTCAAGTATATAGAGCCCATTTTGAAAACTTAAAAATGAATGATGATGAAGATGTTGGCAGCTTCTTCTTAAAAGTTGCAGAAATTGTTAACAATATGAAAGCTCTTGGAGAAACCATACGAGAAAGTATAGTTGTGCAAAAGATTCTAAGATCACTCCCATCCAGATTTAATCCCAAGGTATCTGCAATAGAAGAGATAGCGGATTGGGAGACTTTGACCATGAACCGGATACTTGGAAATCTAACAGCCTATGAAATGAGGCTCCCACAGAAGAAGCCAAGTACAAGGGAAGCAACATTCAAAACAGAAAAGAAGAAAGAAGAAAAGGAAGAAATATGTTCTTGCTCTGATGAAGAAGAAGCTAAATTTGTCAAGAAATTGGATAGAGGCTCAGGTAGATACAAAGGTAAACTTCCCTTCAAATGCTTTAACTATGGAAGAGTTGGACATTATGCTGCTAAATGTCCTCACAAGAAAGTAAGAAATCAAGCTCAAGAATCAGAGAAAGACACATCAAAGTTCTGGTAGAAAGGAAAGAAATTCAGCAGAAAATCCTTCTATGCTCAGCAAGACAGCAGTGCATCTGAAGACTCAGATGAACCCTCAAGTGAAGAAGGAACCTCAAAATTTTTATTGATGGCCATAGAAGATCTTGAGGGACTCCTACTAGAATATGAAGAAGAAGAAGGGGAAGTAGACCTTGAGGGGGAGCTAAGAAGTGCTCTGGAGGAGATTGACAGACTCAAACTAAAATGCAGAAAACAAAAAGAGATTCTCCTAAAATGTGTGAAGAAGAACAAAATTCAGAAGTCCTCATGCAGCTGAAGGTAAAGCTTGAAGAAGCCAAGAAGATAGAAGATATGTTACTTCAGCAAATCAAAGATAAATCTCGAGAACAAGAGAAGCTGGAAGAAGAAATTCTGTGTCTGAGAAAGAAATTAGAAAAGGCTCAACAGAAAGTTTCTATATACCCTTCTCAAACAACAAGCTCTATTAAGTTGAATGAAATTTTGGTTGCTCAAAGATCCCCTATGATAAAGACTGGAATAGGCTACGAAGGAGAATCAAGTAAAGGGAAAGAAAAGGTTGACAGAGAGATTACTTTTGTAAAAGCAAAGAAGGATGAGGAAGTAGCTCAAATAATTCCTACAAAATAAGATATCTGCAATAAGAGAGACAGAGAGCAGAAGAAACCTCTAGTAACAAAGAATATAATGAATACTAAGATGGCAGAAAAAGAATCATATGCCCCTAAGTATATCAAATTTGGAAGTCATCAGAGGAAATTCATCCCTCCTATGAAGAAAGCCACCTGCTATGTCTGCCACAAGCTAGGACACATTGCTGCATATTGTTATGCAAGGAAGAGTAATTCAGACTTGCAAAAGATGCAAACAGTGAAGAATCTATCTCAAACAAACATATGGAGAAAACAACCTTACATCAGGTATGAAAATAATTTCTATGGTTATTGTTTTTATTGTAAGGAATTTGGCCATAAAATTATTGAATGTAGAAAGTATAGACAAATACTGATGTTCAATACCTCAAGGAGGTTTATGAGTCAAAGCAATTTTGTTCATGCTCACAATTCTGCAAAAACTATAATCAAATGTTCAAAAGGGGGCCTCTAGTGGATAAAGAAGGTGAATAACTGTGACCTGGCTCTAACTGCTCAAGATCTAAAAAGCCAGTGGTACTTGGACAGTGGCTGCTCCAAACACATGACTGGAGACAGAAGCAAGTTTATAACTCTTGATGAAAAGAAATCTGGCAATGTTATTTTTGGTAATGATAAATCGGGAAAGATCAAGGGAAAAGGCTCAGTCAGCATAGACAATGGCAGAGGAAAAGCCCAAGAGGTACTATTTGTGGATGGACTGAAAGAAAATTTACTGAGTGTCAGTCAGATGTGTGACAAAGGCTGTGAAGTTCTTTTTAGAGCACAAGATTGTGTATTCAGGTCAAGCACAATAGGAAAGACTCTGCTCAAAGGTGTTCGAACAGAGAACAATGTATACATAGTGAAAGAGGAAGATGAAGCCTGCCATCTTAGCAAACTTGGGGAGTCATGGTTGTGGCATAGGAGATTGGGACATCTCAGCTTTGACCATATCATCAAATTGAGCAAGAAGAAAGCTGTCAAAGACATGCCAGAAATAAAAAGGCCTTCAAATACTATATGCAAATCTTGTCAATTGGGGAAACAGACTCGCACATCCTTTAAATCTAAAGAGGAGTTGTCAACAAGAAGACCACTCCAGCTTGTGCACATGGACCTATGTGGACCTGCTAGAACTAGAACACCAAGTGGAGAATCCTATTTCATGCTGATAATAGATGACTTCTCCAGAATGACATGGGTTGCCTTTCTCAAAAATAAATCAGAAGCATTGGAAAAAATTAAGATTTTCAGAGCATTAGCAGAAAATCAAACTGGATGCAAGCTGAAATGTATCAGATCAGACAAAGGAGGAGAATTCATAGATTATGACTTTGCAGACCTATGTAATGAACATGGAATAAAGCAACAATTTACTATTGCAGGGACACCTCAGCAGAATGGAGTAGCAGAGAGACAAAACAGGTCTGTACAACAAATAGCCAGAGCTATGATGCAAGAGAATAATATTGCTCAAACCTTATGGGCAGAAGCAGTACACACAGCAGTACATATCCTTAATAAAGCTCACTTAAGGCCAAGCAGTGACAAAACTCCATATGAACTATGGCATGGAAAGCCAGCTTCAATAAAACATTTCAGAGTCTTTGGTATCAAGTGTTACATAAAGAATAATGATGAAAACCTTGGGAAATTTGATGCAAGAACAGATGAAGGGATTTTTCTAGGATATGCTTCCAAAAGCAAAGGGTACAGGTGCTACAACAAGATCCTTCGGAAGATAGTTGAAAGTATTGATGTGAGATTTTATGAAGAACTTCCAAACAATACAAGAAATACAGACTGTTGCAGTCCATCAGACAAGGATGATGATGAAACAAGAAAGACAACAGATGATGCAGAGCTGAGCTCGAAAACCCCCTCAAGATACACTCAGAAGAATCATCCTGAAGATCAGATCATAGGAGACAAGAAAGCAAGAGTCTAGACAAGAAGGCAGCTAACAGAACAAACAGAAGAAGTATACATAGCCATGTTATCACAAATAGAGCCAAAGAAATTTGAAGAAGCCAGCAAGGACAAGTATTGGGTAAAAGCAATGAATGAAGAATTGGACCAAATTGAAAAGAACAATACCTGGGAACTAGTTCCTAGACCTATTGAGAAAAATATCATTGGTTCAAAATGGGTATTCAAAAACAAAATGAATGAGCAAGGACAAGTAATCAGGAATAAAGCAAGGCTGGTATGCAAAGGATACTCACAAATATAAGGACTTGATTATGATGAAACATTTGCCCCTGTAGCTAGAATGGAAGCTATCAGAATGTTCCTGGCATTTGCATGCTATCAAGACTTCAAGGTATATCAAATGGATGTAAAGTCTGCTTTTCTTAATGGAGATCTAGAAGAAGGAGTGTACATGGAACAACCAGAAGGCTTCTCATTGACAGACAAAGAAGACTATGTGTGCAGACTGAAGAAGGCCCTATATGGACTGAAACAGGCTCCTCGTGCTTGGTACTCAAGACTAGACAAATATTTGCAAAAACAGGGTTTTAAGAGAGGTGGAGTAGACATCAATCTATACATAAAAGCACATGAAAATGAACTCCTAATTGTTGTTGTATATGTTGATGACATTATGTTTGGAAGCAACAAAGATGATCTAGCAAAAGGGTTTGCTGATGAGATGAAAACAGAGTTTGAAATGTCTATGATTGGAGAACTTAGTTTCTACTTGGGACTGCAAATTCAGCAAAAGAACACAGGCACATTCAATTCTCAAGAAAAATACTAAAAAGAAATGCTGAAAAAATTCAAAAGGTAGGAATTGCCAAACTGACTAATAAGACAGCGATCCGCGGGATTACAAAGTTTGTGTGTGATGATAGATGCAGTAGATGTAGATCAAGCTCTCTGAGGATCCATGATGAAGCTCTTTGTGCTGTGAGAAACTAGGAGCCAGGACAACATCATGCTGTGATGGGACTAGTGGCTAGATATCAAGCAGCACCTAAAAAAAACCATGTCCACAACGGTAAAAGAATACTCGGATATCTACAAGGACACAAGATAAGCACTGGCGCACAATATGGGCTTTGGTATCCTAAAGGAAAAAGCTTCACCTTGACAGCATACACAGATGCAGATTGGGCCAGCTGTGTGGATGATAGGAAGAGTACAAGTGGAGGTGCATTCTATCTAGGAGAAAGTCTGGTGGCATGGCTAAGCAAGAAACAAACATCCATCTCTCTGTCTACAGCTGAAGCAGAATATATAGCAACAGTAGCATGTTGCACACAAGTCATGTGGATGAAGCAGACACTTCAAGACATGAAGGTAAGCATTAATGAACCTATCTCAATCAAATGTGATAATAAAAGTGCTATAAGTATATCTAAAAATCCTGTGCTTCATTCAAAAACTAAACATATACCAATCAAGTATCATTTTCTCCGAGAACAAGTGGCTCAGAAAATAGTTAAACTGGACTATGTATCAACGAAAGAACAGATAGCAGATATATTTACCAAACCACTTGCCAGAGAACCATTCGAATACTTGAGAGACAAACTAGGGGTAGTATCTGTAGATACTGTTCTCTAATATGAAGAGAAAGTACAGTCTCAGGGGGAGAAAAAAACGAAGATATCATTCCAGGGGGAGAACAGCCAGCAAGATAAGCATAAAACAAGTCCACACGATCATCATTATCAATATTATCAACATTCAGAAGCAACAAGAACTTTTCAATCATAAAATGCATCATCTATGTCTGCAATCTAGCACATATTACAGGCACTACAAATGAAACACAACATAGTCCAATTTTGGCAGAAGAGGACCTAAACGTAACTCAGAGAAAGGAAATACAACGACAGAACCCATACGGAGGGATGAGGAGTCATCCTTTGCCATTGATGTCAAAGGGGGAGGAAGAACAAATTGCAAACAGGAAGAGCAAGAAACAAGAGAAAGAGAAAGCAAATAGAGAAAGTGGATTGCCATCAATGCCAAAGGGGGAGACTGTTGGAAATATTGTCATTGATGGCAAAGGAGGCAGCGCTCAAGCAAAGGAGGCAGCGCTCAAGCAAAGAGGCAGCAAAGAAGCAAATGAAGGCAGAGGAAACGAATATAATAGAGGCAGAACCATTATCTCAGCAATAGAGGCAGAGGCAGAGCGACAGGAGCAGCAGAGGCAGAGGCAGAAGCAGAGCCGTTATAAAATTCCAGGAATCGCACTCTCCAACCGACATTATACATATAACTTATACAAACATTATTCCGGGAATCGCTTCACTCCAGCGGCAAAATATATAAACATATATATATATATATATATATATATATATATATATATATATATATATATATATATATATATATATATATATATATATATAAACATATATATCAGTTACATACAAAAGGAGCGCTTTATTATAAGTTTCATATTATTAATCCCGAAAACAAAAGAACCAAAGGTCCAAGGCATATATATTATGGAGCGCATAAAACAAAGTTTTATAAGGTGGGACCCCTCCCCAATCGGATCGAAAATGTGAAGAGTCCAAAGGTGGAAGCGCATTGCAATTCAATCGATTGGCGATTTCCGATTGAATCGAAATCGGAGCACATTGGAGCTGCAATAGTTGAGTGATATCAATTCAATCGATTGGCGATTTCCGATTGAATCTAAATCGGAGCACATTGGAGCTACAATAGTTGAGTGATATCAATTCAATCGATTGGCGATTTCCAATTGAATCGAAATCAGAGCACATTGGAGCTGCAATAGTTGAGTAATATCAATTCAATCGATTGGCGATTTCCGATTGAATCGAAATCGAAGCACATTGGAGCTGCAATAGTTGAGTGATATCAATTCAATCGATTGGCGATTTCCGATTGAATCGGAATCGGAGCAGGAGTGATAAATAGCATTCGGAGAAGACTCATTGCATCGGGAAGTGTGTTAAGTGGGCCCAAAAGGAGTTCTTATATGGTTAAAATGTCTTCACTATATTACACTGAGAATTGATTTAAAAAGGAAGTGTGTATGTATGCCGAGAGTTGAAATTACTTATTTGTATATATGAAAGGGCGTTGTTATATGTATATATATTACATTGTTGCGGTTGTATTAAAACATGCCGCATGGTCTGTAGACCCACGGGCCTCATCTTAATGGGAGAGCGATTATTAATGTAATACAATTGTAATATATGTATGTTCCGGCCTGCGGAACTCGCCACATCAACAAGACACTTGTTGCGTGTAAAGGATTGAATTACAGTCAGCAGATTCATTTATATATAAAGCGATGGTATAAAACTAAAATAAAAATGCAGTTCATAAATTCAGGAGTTACGCAGCAGCCATAAATAGAAAGGCATACAGAGAAGAGAAAGGGACAAAGAGACAGTTAGAGAAAAGACAAATGCGCAGCAAGCCAAGAGACAAAATGAGTGAGCTGGAGTTCACATTGTAATTCGAATGTAAATGTTTTAATCGTTTTTATTGTTTGTGATGCATTGGCAAGTCTCCGAGAGAAAACAAACTCCCACTTTAATGTTAAAATTGACACCTACAGTTATAATTTCTGAGTAAGCTGATAAAAGGAGTGAGAAGGCAGAAGGCAAAGAGACATGACTTTCCATTTCGAATTCCAAGCAGAATACAAACAGTCATGTGAGGAAATCTATAAATAATATCATCTTGATATGCAAAGTGAGTTTTTTTTTTTTTTGGAGCAGAGGAGAGAGTAAATAAAGAGAAGGCAGAATACAGAAGAGTGAAGCAGAGAAGATCAAGAAAAGAAGAGCAGAAAGAGAAGCTACAGAACAGAGCTGATATCAGAGGTAAATCGCAAACTTTGAGTTTGATAAATTGAGGAAGTTGGAGCTTCCCTATCAAGTTGCAGCTTGATAGTCGTCAGTTGTAGCTGACTGAGGTTGGAGCCTCCTGTAGGTTGGTGCCTGCAGAAAACTGAAGGGAGTTGGTGCTTCCTTGCAAGTTGTAGCTTGCAGAATTGAGGTAGGAGCCTCCTGTAGGTTGGTGCCTGCAGTAAAATAGTGGTGAGAGGGAGTTGGAGCTTTCCTTTGCATCACAACAATAATAAGATGTGGTTTTCTCCCTTTATGGGTTTCCACTTATATCTGGTGTCTTTGTGCATGATATTTATGTATTGATCTGATATGTATCATTTGCTTAATACCTGCTGCTCTCAAATTAAGTCTATTGCTCTATTAAACTAATTCTTTCAGATTACATTCTAAGATTACTCTCACATCAAATAGAGTTTGAAATGAAGGTGTAAATAAGTTTATTAAAGGGTTTAAAAGATCAAGAATGTATTAAACTGATTCACTCCCCCGCCCCCCACCCCCCCCCTCTTAGTTTAATTAGAGATTCAATAGTTCTTAGGGGAAACTAATGAAGCTTTAGCCTTGGGGCCTTCTCGAGGAGTAGTTGGACTATATTTTAAAGGATTTTTCTCTTGGTTTTCTGCGTTCAGGGGCAGGATTTTCCTTAAGAAGGCTTTTCTTTTCTCTTCGAAATACTACTTAGGCACCAGGCCTTTTCTCCTCAAGCCATAGTTTCTAAGGGGTTTAGATTTAGGTTTGTCAGCTAGGTTTATCCCGGAGGTGGGAAGAGAAGACTCTCCGCGAATGACCTCGAAAGCAAGGACAGTGGAGCCCATATTTTCATCTGGTGGGGGGAATTTCTTCGTCATCTGAAATGGCCTCCTCCTCCATATCCTTGGGGGTTTGATCTTCTAGAAGTTGGTTCACCACTACGATCATGCTATTAATCCACTGGGGACAAGTCTTCTCTAAGTGAGAGGCTTGATGAAAAGAGAAAAAGTTGTCCTTGCCGATTTCCTCAATATTGAGATGAGCACTTGAGCTAGACGGGGGTCGATTCATGATAGGTTTACTCTTTCTGAAGAAAGGTTTCTGCATTTTAGCATTTGGGGCAGAATCATTGTTTTTCCTTTTCAGGTTGGAGACTTCGTTGGTCAGCAACTTGAGGGATTTTGTAATACTTTCAAAATCAAAGGGGTCGTTATCTTTGTCTCCAGTTTTATGGCCGGAGGATTGGGTTCTCTTTGTGGTTGTTTTTTTATCATCCCGCCCTTCATGGTCAATGGCACCTATGGGCAACATGTCCTTTTCGACAGCAAGGGCGATGGTGTAATTTGCTGCCAGGGTAGGTCTAGCCTCGCATTTCACAAACACGGCGATATCTCGTGGGAGGGCTCTAGTGTAGTAGTCAATGGTAATGGAATCATCTAAGGCCATGTTTGGAGGAAATTTATTTAATATAGTGGAAAAACGTTGATTGAATTCCTTGACCTTCTCCTTCTTCTGACATTTCAGCGTGTTGAGCTCTATGAGGAGCATCGAGGGGGTTTTATCTTCTGAAAATTTTTATAGGAAGGTACGAAGGAAGTGTTCCCACGAGGGAATGGAAGCAACAGGGAGAGACCGATACCATGTTGCGACTTTATTTTCTATAGTATGAGGAAAAAGCCGACATGCTACATCATCATACTGCACTCTCATCATTTGTAAAGATAAGTAAAAGTTGCTAATGTGATCTTCGGCCAAAGTACCTTTCTCGGCGTCGAATTTGGGGAGATGCTTTTCAGGATGGCGAGGCATGTCATGGAGGGGACCTTGGATACCTAAGGGAGACTGAGCCATCCAAGACAAAGGTTGTACACGTCTAGCCCATTGATGGTGTGGTATGTAAACATGGTCTCTCTCACTCTCAGATTCTCTACCCATGCCAGATACGGAGGCCTCGCCCTCATGGTGGGATTTCATGTCTTGGTTTTCTCCACGGTTTCATGTATCTCTGATGTTTCTCCAGTTGTAAAGAAAAGGAAACCTGTTCTGGTTTTAGTGGGGATGGTGGTCAACATTTCGGCCTCGCCCATGGCCTCTGTCCCCCCCTACCTCTGTTACCCTGGACTCTCCTGGTTCCTCCCCCAAGTGGATCGTTGGCTTGAGTGTTATCATGCAAAGTCTGGTTGGGCTAGGGGCTGGTGTTGAGTTGAGGTTCAGTGATTCCAGGACCGTCTCCTTCCGCCCCCCTAGGGCTGTCTGGGGGTGCTCCGAAATTTTGCGCAACTGTGTCTTCGTAATCTTCAATCATAAGACCCACAGGCTAAGGAAGGGAGTTGAAAAGGGCTCCTTGGTGCATATGGTTAGCTACGGGAGTTCTAGGATTTTCCAGGGAACTCATGACCGGGGCATGTTGTAAACCCCTAACAAGTTCGCGGGCAATAGGGCGCAGGGCTCTTAGCTGGGCTAAAGTAAAACCTCGTAGAAAGGGGGTTCCTCCTCCTGGGAGTTTTCCAAAGGGGGAGGACCGGTATTTTCATGCATGGTATCCCCTTGGGGAGTTTGTAACGAGATGTTACTTGTGTGCTGGGAGGCTGCAAGTAGGACCTTCTTCTACCGCCAAATCTATTGACGGGAAAAATTTTCTGGCCAACAGTAGGGGATCTCCCCAGTAAAATGTCCCGATTAGACTATGAACCATTTGTGATAGGGATCTTGTCTGGGATGTGGGTCTGGCTACCACTGAATACTCCTTCTCTTGGACACAAATAAGCCCTGCAAAGTTATAGGCATACAGCTATCGGATGATACAAGAAAAAATATCGATGATTGTCGATTAGCATAAAACTCTACAAATAGCAAGATAAAAAAAGGAAACATGCAACTGAAGGTGATGTTGTTAGCAGCATGTCATTAAGGTCATGTTTGTAAAAATTGTTCGAACCATAGAAGAAACATTTCTGCTTGGCAAGAACAACTTATGCTTACTTGGGCGTTTTCGTGAATAAGATAGTTGTCAATAATGAAGTTACAAACATCTCCTAGGTAAAAAACATACCATCATTAACACATTCAGCGAGCTAAAATGCATGAAGAGTATAAGCAGAAAACGCAGATCAATTAATCATAATATATCAGACATATATGGAAAAATACTCATAGTATGAACACATTGATTCTCATCAGATCCAATAGTGGATTTAAGACATATGCTTGTATTCATTCATAAGGGGTTGTTCAATGCTTTACAACTCTCTTCTCTCCTTTGGAGTCCAAAAAAAAGATCATTTACAAGTCCTGGAAGGGAGTATATATAAGACAAAATTGACCCTTGGGTGTCTTGACTTTTCACCTCCCCGCCTGTTGGTATGCTTTGCAGCCTCAATGGAAAGTGCAACCTACAACCTGACCATGGAAGATGCGACCTGCGACCCCTCCTGTAGTCTGCACCTTGAGATCTGATCATGGGTGTGTGTGTGTGATTGCGAGGTCGGGAACATCTACTTGTTGCTCTTTAAGGAAATTTTTCCATGCACGATAATCTGCAACAACTAGGGAGATCAGAGGAGTATCTTCCCTTAACCTGTGCAAGCATTCTAAGGCATTTGGGATCAGAGTTTCTTTCTTGATTGTGACCTGGTTGGTTAAGGAAGCCATTTTGGTGTAAATCCAAACTGGCGTCATGACGAACTTAACCAAGTTCTCCTATGATGCAGAAAGATCAAGTGTAGCGGTGACTTTCCTAATAGGTTGCAGGAATGCTTGAATTTATTGATTTACCTTTTCCCATGTATTTTCTTCACCCAGTGTACCTATAGAAGGAATATGGTGCAGCTCAGCCATTGATTCAATGCCACTGATCAAATGCTCATAGGCGGTCATTACCTTCTCTAGGTATTTGAATAATTTCTCCTTGGATTGCAACTTCATGCGAATTTGGACCTTGTCATTCTGAGTGTGAACCCAATCTTTCCTGGGAAAAGTTTCTGGAGCTTGCTGATATCTGTTTTTCCATTCTAACAATCTATCCAAGGCAGTGGAGGATTCTTTTAGTTGCTCTTTCCTCTTGTTAGTTTCTGCTTGAGCTCTCAGTATAGGTGCAATTGTTTGCTTTATGGTAAACATTTCCTTGTATACTTGCCTCATGGTGGCTTCCAATGTCACCAACTCTCTTTGGACAGTGAGTGGTACTTCGTTAATAAGGGTGTTCTTATCTTGGAGTTGTTGGACTTCTTCCCTTGGTGCTCTCTTTTCTTGCTCTGGCCTAGCTTTCCTTTGTTTCGAGTCTTGTAATCTATTTTGTAGCGAGAGGATTTCCCTACTCATCCGGCTCATTTTTTCTTCTATGGATGCGGTGAAAGCAGTGCCAATTGATGCTATCATTACTAAATTTGTCCTATTGTCCAGGACTATATCATTTTCTGTTGTGGCTGTGAATTGCATGGTAGGGTTTCGCGCTAGGCATCTCCTATTTTCCTGCCTGATTTTGAATGTGAACTGGTCATAAGTGAGTCTCGTCAAATTGAACACTTCCTCCTCCTGTCCTTCAGAGGTACCCAGTTTTGAGAGTGAAAAATTTGTGTTGATTGTAGGAACTTCAATGGCTGGAAGCTCTATCTGTAACCATGTTACTGGATGAGGTGTCTCGGTGTCTTTGGAAGAATTGTCTTTTGATCTTCGATCCTCTTCCTCTTTTCTCTTTTGTTCTGCTTCTTCTTCCAATAGCCGCTCCACCTCTGCCTTATACCGTTCTTCCTTTTGTCTGTGCTCAGCTTCTGCCTTATCTAGTTCTATCTTGAGCTGACGCTCAACCTCTGCTTTTGTTTCCTCTTCTTCCTTCCTTTTGCATTTAGCTTCCACCTTATCTAATTCTTTCTTGAGTTGACGCTTAGCTTCTGCTTTCGCCTCTTACTCTTCCTTTATTTTGTGGGCATCCTTTGCCTATTTCTTCCTCTGTTCTTCCTTTAGGTGATTTTTACATTTATCCTCATCCTCTTTTGCTTTCTTTTCGGCTTCTCGTTGAGCTTTTTATTCATTTTATTTCTGTTGGGCGGAAGAGCTATGGCCTGTGTTAGTTCGGGGCTTCTTGGCTTGGGAAGACGAGGCTCCTCCTAGTTCATGGATTCTCTCTTCCAGAGTTTGATCATCTTGGTCCTCCTGATCAGTCAATGCCTCCGGGGTGAGTTCCCTATCCTTATTGTACTAATTTCTTACCCCATATTCAGCTGGGCATTCAGTATGTTGGTAGCTCCATTTAAACTTGGCCCGTTTGTAATGGGCAGGGACTATCCTCTCAGGATCGTATGTCCGGTGATCCCAAGGTGCTAGGAAGAAGCCTATATTTTCTCAAGTTCCACCTCCACTTCTCTGAAATCCTTGACTGTATAAGCACTGATGGTGAGCGGCAGTGTAGGCCATGGATTCTTCTTACCTTTAGTAAGGACCTTCGAGAAGTCGGAATTCATCTGGTAAAATGTTTCCTGAAGTAGCATCATGTCAATGAAAAATAGGGGCAGAGCATGGGGAGTCTTGAATGAATAAAAAACTCGGATGAAGGTGCCTTCTGCAAATGGAAACCAGTGTTCCACCTTGATTTTCATTTCCATGGCTTGCTAGGACATGCATGGGGTATCCTGATCGAACAATTTCCCGTAGAGTGCAGGGATGAAATTTTGTGCGATTGGCTCTATATCTTGCTTATATTTGGAGTCCTGGAATACCTGCAACTACTTGTGGATTGGGTGTGTGTGCTCCTAATCCCAGCTGTGAGCCCATCCCTCAAAGTGGCACCTAGCACAAACTGCATCCAATAGATAGGAGGCCATGTAAAACTCGGATGAGTATCCCTCCTCAGGTGCTAGTGCTGTAGATATGTTTATTTTGAGGGCTAATATCAGTAATATGGCCCAATTGAAACGAGTGCCATGTACGGTAAAAAATTACATAAGGGATACCCAAGAACTGCTAAAAGTGGTGGCATCATGATGGCCATACATTCTACAAAGCATAGCTGCTACGAGCTTATAGACCTTCCTGAGGCCTACTACGTGATACTCTTGGTCCTTCTTGACTTTGAACTTCTCCGATTCTTCCCACCATCCTCTCAGGGTGTCTGCTATGGGAACCACATGGGTAGTGTCCCATTCCTTTGTGAACGTCTTTTCTCGCTCTGGAAGTGCATAATATTACTCCGCATCCTGGCCTTTTAAATTTGCAAATTATTTCCCCTCGTGATCCCGAATCACCCACATCCTGGGGTCGATCTTTTGTATGATCCATTCAATAATTTAGGTGCATGGGAATATAGATGGGTGGGCCCCTGTGTAGTGAATCTTTGACCTCTTAACTTTCACATATGCTTGGTGGTCTGGGAGGTCCTCTGGAAACTCAGGATGTGCGAACTCTTGGTATACTTGATACCAACTCATGCTTTCTCCTTTGCTGAATATACATGCGGTGTCCCCATAGATAGGGGGAGGAGACATAGGTATTTCACTTTCTGTGATCTCTATCTCTAGGCTCTTGTTTCTCCTACAAACTGTCGGAGGCCCCATGTCACTTGAGGCTAAAGAGAGGGAGGCGCACTCTAGCTCTGCTTTGAGGTTCCCTGGCATGTTCATAAAATAGTCCCATGATAAGACAGATGCCATATTAATGAATGCTTAATACTGCTTTTAAATTTTCCCAACTAAGGTCAAGGAAGGGGTGAATTTGCGACTTAGCGACCCATTCCTTGGGTTGTTGAGTTGCAAAGGATTAAAACTTCATAGGAAAGAGACCGTGCAACTTTGTGACTTGTAATGGGGTCATGGGGTCGCTGAGTCACACTGGCCTAAAAATTCATGAAGATGTGACCTTGCGACTTAGTGACTTGCGACTGGGTCATCGGGTCGTTGAGTCGTAAGGTCACACAATTTCAGTTTTGAGAAACATGCGACTTGGCGACTTAGCGACCAGGGACCGAGGTCGCTGGGCCACGGGGGTCACAATGTTGCGGGGTCAGAGGTTGCACTAGAGCTGGGCATACGATTTTGAATGGTGACACAGTCTTTGACTCAATTTTAACTTAAATAAATAAAGGGAAACAAGGATGGAAAGCCATAAATTGAAGAATAAATGGTCATTAGAGGAAGAAACTGACACAGGGGAGGCTGGTTGGCTTCATCTACAAGTTTTCATAAGAATGACAGGGTTTGAAGGCTCGGAGAAGAATGTAGGTTCAAAGAGGGTCTAAATGGATGAGAGTTGGTGGCTTAAAATGGCTAAGGTAAGGGTGAAGGGGGAAACAGATAGAAAAAATGGAAACAACAACAGGATTAGGCAACTTACTTGAAATAATCACGCTCCAGTTGGCATGTCAGAAGCGTTTTTGCTCTCTGTCGTGTGGGTGAAATGCAACCTATGCAACCCTTCTATTTATAAAGGGGTTGCACTTGCGGACAATAAATGAGGTTGTTGGATCATGATAAAACCACTTTGATGACATGTGCAACTCCACTACCCTGCAACCTTACAACTTGGGGTTTGCGGGGTCGCAAGGTCGCTAGGTCGCAATTTCTTAAACTCGAATGCGATACGAAACTTAGCGACTTGGCGACCTGATAGGTCACAAGGTCGCTAGGTTTCTAATTGGAGAAAATTCCCTATTCTACGACTTAGCGACTTAAGGCTTTTGAAAAGATTTTAACTTCAGGTTTTGACTTCGCTTCTCGATGCTCGGGGCTCAAAAAAAATTTAGAGGGTGAAATTTTTAGAGGGTGTTGTAGCGGCTACAACAAATGGAGATTCACTGGTAGGGTCCAGAATCTCTGCCGGTGTTTCATCTTGAGGGGGGTGGGAGGGCATATCACACTATTCCTTTCACCCTGTGGGTCCCACTTCTTTTGTCTTTGAGCCTTGCACACTCGCTCTCCCTATCTGCCTGCCCTTGGGTGTTGGTTTACCGTGCTTTAAGTCTTAGAGATTGGATGGAAAAGTTCAGAGTAACCTCAAGGATTTTTGGATCCAGTATAGTTTATTTGGTCCTCATTGTGTTGCTCCACTGCTAGCGAACCAGATGGTCCCGGCGAAGTCACTGCCTAGGAATCACGAGCATTGCTCTGCTACCAGTGAGCCTGGTCAGTACCCCAGTGGAGTCATCGTATCGCCTCTCTGTGCAAGAAGCCTTTCTCAATCCTTTACCCTTTATTTATGTGCTTAATGCACTTATTAAAATGTGCTTAGGGCACTTATTTTTCGTGCTCAGGGAACTTAGTTTATTTGGCAATTATTTACTGGGCGGATGAGAGATCCCGACTTGTTTTACTTGCAAGAGAGGTTGCTCCTAGTCTACATGAGGACGTGGGGTTTTCCTGGATTTCCGTTCGTCACCTGAGGCTGACTCCTACCTTTTCCATTTAGTAACCAATTTAACCAAACATTTCCTTTTGCACAATAGTCCCTTGGGCCAGCATACTAGGTAAGTTGTCGCATCTTGGTTCGAGGGCCTTAGTCATGTTCTCGCCACTAAGTGCTCATCACAGGTAGGCTTGCCTCTTTTAAACTCTGGGAGGAGATAATAAACCATCATAGATCATGACTCAATATGCCACTTGGGTAGCTTCTATATCCCCTTTCAAAAATTTGGATGCCAGAGAAAAGAAATGGTTAATGGGAGCCTGTGTGGAACAAGTGATTTATTGAAAACAAGAAAGGTAAAGAATGACAAAAAACAAGACAAACTATGGTACAGGGTGTAGTGACGGCCCCTAGGGGCTGTCAAGTGAAATAGTGCTTAAGGTCGTGTCCATTCATAGGGAGGACCTCAATCCTCCCTTCAAGAGTTTGTAACCTGTAAGTGTGGGAACCGACCTTCTCTCTCATCTGGAAAGGGCCTATCCATAATGCCTAGAACTTGGAATGTTTCCCTTTATCTTCATGAGCTTTATCTCATTTGAGGACAAGGTCAGGTACCTCGAAAACCTTGTTCTCAGCTGACTTCTTGTCGAACCATCGTTTTATTCGTCCTTTGTGGATGACAAATTTTTCTCGAGTTTTTTGCCTTTCCTCCTCAAGTTTCAACAGTGTGTCTATTCGGGCTTGTAAAGCAGGGCAAGGAGTGCCATGAGTCTCCTGAGATAATCGAACGGGTGGGAGATACAAGTTGGGAGGAAGGATAGCTTCTTTTCCGTATATGTGGAAGAATGGAGAGGTGCCTAGGGAAGGTTTGGGTGTGACTCGATCTGCCCAAAGGGTGTTGTGGAGAGCCTTATGCCAATCTCGTTGTTGGGACAACAGATTATTTTTTATGATGCAGATTAGGTTCTTGTTGGTTGACTCGGCTAACCCATTTCCTTGAGGGTAATAGTTGGCAGAATGTTTAAGTACGATACCATTTTCAAGAGAAAAATCATATAATTTCAACGATGAGAAATATGTTGCATTATAAAAAACAAGGGAGGTTGGAATGCCAAACCTGATCATGATGCACTGGGTGATGAAGGTTATTACATCTTGATCATTGACTTGACGTAATGGTACCGCTTCAACCCACCTTGTGAAGTAGTCCGTGGCGGTGAGGATGTACCTATGTTTCTTGGAAGAGTGTGGCAAGATTTCCCCAATCACGTCCTACCCCCATTGTTGAAGCTATTCTTCCACTGTGACAGACTGTAACAGGGCCAAAGGCCGTATATCTCTATTTGCAAACTTTTGGCACTGCTGGCATCTCCGGAGATATGTGTGTGCATATTTAAACAAAGTAGGCCAATAGAAACCGACACACATGATCTTGTGAGCAATGGTGTCCCCTGAATAGTTTCCCCCTACAGGGCCATCGTGAAGTTCTGCCAATACTTTTTGTGCCTCATCCCATTCCAAACAGCATAGCAAGACACCGTTGTGATGTTTGCGAAACAACTTACCCTGCACTAGCTGGTAGGATACAACTTTCAATCTCAACGCACACTTCTGCTTGGTAGGTAAAGTCGGGACCATGGTACTGTGTTTCAGATATTGCAAGATATCTATGTACCAAGAGGAGGTATTCTGTGGGGCTATGCTATCAGCTTGATACATATCGATCTCGTGTTCCCAATTTTCTTCCTCGTTGCCCTATGATCTTACTGCCTCTACGGCCATGCGACACATTCCTTGGCCCTTTACAATGTGTTCTAGCTTGAATTCTAGGTCATACTCTTGGAGGCATGTCATCCAGTTGCTTCGTCTCTCACCCAGCTCTTGTTGTATGAATAGTGAGCACACAGCCGGGTGAGGTACGAAGACTGTGACATGATTCTTCAAGATGTATGGCCTGAAGTGTTTAACCACCTTGTATACCATGTAAGCTTGTTTGTCAATATCTGGGTAGTTTATCTCGGCACCTTGCAACCCAATACTCATAAATGATATAGGTCGCTCATTTTTGTTGTCATATTTCTGAGTGAGGATGGCTGCCAAAGATGAGTCTGAGGCAAAGGTATACAACATAAAGCTTTTGTTGAAATCCGGACTGTGCAGGGCAGGTGCTTCTGCGATGGCCTGTTTGATGTTGTTGAATGCTTCTTTCTTAGGAGGATGCCACTTAAAACTTGCATTCTTCTTAACCATTCCTTGCAATGGTTTCACAATTTGAGAAAAATATGATATAAACTTCTGGACAAAGTTGATTTTGCCGAGGAAGGACTGCATAGATTTTTTATCACTTGGGGGTGGTATCTGAGCGATGACTTTCGAACATTCTGGGTCCACTACTATGTCGTCTCGAGTTATTATGTGTCCTAATAGGTTTCCCTTAGTAACGGCGAAAATTCTTTTATTCGGGTTCAGGGAGATCCTGTACTTCCGACACCTTTAAAAAATATGCCTGAGGTGGTGTAGGTGGTCAAATCTGCACTTGGAGAAAATGGTAACGTCGTCGAGGTATGCTACCACGCTTTTCCTGATGAGCCCTCTAAAGGTGATGTCCATAGCTCTTTGGAAGGTGGCGCTGGCATTAATCAAGCCAAAGGGCATGTGTCTAAATGCGAAAGTTCCCCATTTAGTTTTGAATGTGGTTTTGAGCCTATCGGGCTCAGCCACTAGTACTTGATTATACCCTGAAAACCCATCTAATAGAGAGAACATTTCTGAACCCGATACAGTTTGAAGGATTTGCTCCATAGGAGGGACCGGGTAGTTGTCCTTGTCGGAGGCTTTATTTAAATTCTGGAAATCCACACACAGACGTATTTCGCCGGATTTCTTGTGTACAGGGACCAATTTTGACACCCAGGTCGAATGTCTGACTTTGAAAATTATCCGTGCATCCAAGAGCTTCTTCAGTTCCTTTTGGATCATTGGTTCTAAGGCGGGTGTTTGGTCAATTTAGTGTGTCCTAAATTTCTACACTAATTTGTCAATCCGGGATTCGTAAGATAACGAAGTGTGGCGCACTATATGTGCAAGATAACCTATCTCTTACTTTTTTTCGTTTTTTTTTTTTTTTTTATCTTAGGGGTTTTATCTTGGTTGGTTTCCTAATGTGAGATGGAAATTCTAAAAGAAAAGTATGGATATAAATTTTCAAGGCAATGATGTCCTTTATAATGATTTCCCAAACTTCAAACTTCAATCCCTCACCATTAGTCTCGCTATGGATTTCAGAGGTAACTGATAATGACATGAGCAATTTAATATCTAATCTAACTAATAAAGCAAATATACAAAACTGAAATAAATAAAACAGTGCTGGAATTAAAAGATAAGAAAAATAAATCAGTAGAAGGACAAGACTGATTTCATGTCATTAGTCATTGTAAAACTATGTGCAAATTCCCGGGCTGCCTACTGTAATCTGGAACAAAGACACTGATCAGTTAACAGCATTATAAAGCATGAAAAATTATGGACAGAAATAAAACGTTAATACCATAAGAGATGTAATATATACACGTGAATAATTATGGCATAATGGACACAAGGAAATAAAGCATGAAACTATACAGTAATAAAAAAAACCTCGGCGTGTGCAAGGGCCATCTACACAATCCTCGGGCAACAGCTATCAACCACAAATTATGCTTATGAACAGAGTCTTCTCATGTATTCAAAACGCAGTCATAACAAGGAAATAATGTCACAGCACAGTGGGCTTTCTTTTTAGCAAAATTACATTACAGAAGCTAACTATTATGCATATGAGAACGCATTATTTATAACAGAGGATCACATAACTAATTTCCTACAATCTACGGTGATAAAAGACACCTGAACAACCATGTCCAGAAATCTAGCATTATGGCTACCGTGAAGATTAAATCTATGGAGGGTGGCCGTTGAATTTGGCTTATGGAGCAGTTCACAGGTGTTGATACGTCCCCTGAGATTTAGGAATGGCCACGCAAGTCTTCACGTGGTGAAAAACATAGTTTTGTCACCATAGGACTCTTAGGTTGACCACCGCTTGACTACCTTTGACCACGGCCTTCTTTGGTGAATTCGACTGAGCCAATAGGACTCGGTCCATATCCATGTCATTTCCAACTTGCCCATATGGCTTGATTTTCCTGAAGACACCTGCAATATAGACTTTAACAAAATGGCTGCGTAAAGTTGAAGCAGCTGCGGAAAGTGACAAGATTCCGCAGCTCAATGAGAAAAAATCTAATTCAAACAGCAGACACAAAACATAGTTAAAAACCACTTTAAATTCTCTTTTATGATTAATATGCAATGATGTTGATGACTTAGGAGGTCCAGGTAAATGGAAAAATTCTAGAAAGGTGTATAGGAAAGATGCAAGTTTGGGACTCAACATACCCCCACTGTGAAGGTGTTGCATGTCCCCATGCAACCAAAATTTTGATCATCCTCCTTCAATTCATATGCCTTGATACCTCTGCTAGTACATCCAGTCTTCTTCTCCTCTTTCTTGGTGCTGCTAACATCTTGGGCTTCTTCATCAAGCATCTGAATTTGAGATTAATGAGTGCTCTACTTATCTTCTTGCATTTCTTTTTCAATTTCCTGTTCTTTTTGTGCCACAATCCCAAATGTAGCATAATGTTGTCATGAATGATCTTTTCCAATCTATTTTTCTCCTTTAATGCTTCATTTTCATTTTAATATGTCTATTTAAAACCTCCAACTCAAAGACTTCTTTTTCAAAGATTGGACTAGAGCTTCTTGTGCTGTGTGAGGCTGAGTGGATGAAGTGCTGGGACTCGTGGCTGTTCTTTCTAAGGATTCTATGTAATCATACACCTCTTGCTACTTTTGATCTACCTCGGGTGTCATTTTCCTTGGGCTGTCCCCAAAATGCTGTGGAGGAGAATTGACTTCAAAATCTGGCCGAAAAGGACTCATGTCAACATTTTGAGGACTAGTTTCAACGTTTGGGTGAGAATGAGATGGACTACGGCCAGCTGGAGTTTGTTCGGGTGTTTCTTCTCCCAAATCAATAAAATGGGGTCCTTTTGTTTGTGCTTTCCTCCACTTTCCTTTAAGCCTGTTGCTTCTTCTTACATGTTGTGGACTACTGTCTTTTTCCTCATGTTTTTCTTTTCCTTTCTTTTTGGCCATAGCTGACTGTTCCTGAAGGTGAACTAGTCTCTCAGACAATACTTGATGGTCTTCTTCTGAGGAAGGGGTTTGATGCATAGCCTCAATGCTTCTTTTCTCTTTTGATTTTGTTGGCTTTTTACCCTCAGTCTTTTCCTTCCTCCTTTTAGACAGTCTTTCTTCTCTACTAGTTCTTTCAACTATGTTAGTAGGAGTGCTTTGAGTTTTATCACCTGTTCTCTTTCTTCTACTTCTTTTTGATGTACTGCCTTCAGGGGTTTCTTGGGGTTCTTCAAAGAAATTTCTAATTAAAAGCTGCTCCCAGGTGTCCTTTTTCTCTTTTAATTGTTTTTCTATCAAGATTTTCACGAGACCATGGTGATACAAATGTGGTTCTACGTCCCCCAGATGCTTTTGGACGGTTACATACATCTTTTTCAAACTGTTTAGTAAAAAGTATGGCAGATTGAGGGTCTGGTTGTCTAGGAAATTCATCAACAGTCGGGTATGATACATGTACATTGATCCAAAATGTCCCTCACAGGTGATAAACTTTTGAATAACCAACAGTAAACTGGCCCACTCTTCTTTTAAAGCATGAACAGGAATTCCCTTTTTGAAAATGGTAACATCCATACCTGGGTTACGTAAGATCACTCTCCAGGCTTCCTCGCCAATGCTCTTGTTCTTGAACCAGCGTTCACCTTCTTGAGGGAGTTCTGTAGCAGCTGCTATGGATGCCTCAGTCACTGTAAATTTGAGGTCCCCAATTTCTACCTCCAGACCGCTGAAAGACCTCGCAAAAGCTTTTGTTACCTCCTTATTGTAGCCTTTAAACTTTTGAATAAACCGAAGCCATTTTTCCTTTTTCAATATGTCTTTGACTTACGGGTATCCTTCCATAAATTTGGGTCCCTCTGGTTCTGCCCTCAACAACCGACCCATCCTTCCTTCTGTTCTTTAAAACTCGTCTGCGTGAGGAGGGTTTAGCGGAGGTAAGACGGCTGAATTAGCGGAAATGAATAGGGTTTATGAAGGAGACCAGTGACTGTAAGCGGATATCAGAGAATAGGTACACGGAATGAAGCGGAACAGAGAACAAAATGGGGTGAAGTCTTATGTGAGCACGGTGGAAATGCAGCCGTGAGGTCAATAGAACAGTAGGGGGAGTAAAGTGCATCCGGCAATATTTAAAATTGGGTGGCTGCAGAGTAGACGCAAGCACGTTTATGAAACGGCTGCGGATTTTGTGCGGCTGAGAGAAGCCGTAGTCAAATCAACCACGTTCCATAATTACAGGTGGAGTATCAAAGTATAGCCGAACACGAGTGAAGACCGGAGGCTTGATTATGAGGCCATTTAAAAATGAATGCAAGGATTGGGGAATCGTATAGAGATCGTGGAACGGTTATGGAGTTATCAATGCAATCATTGCATATAATGGAGATATGGTTTATAACTATGTAAAATGTGCTTGAATGCCATTTGAAATAAATTTCTACTCATACCTTGGAATTCTTGCCATTTTTCATTAGTCTTCAATCAGTTGCTCCTCGTTGATGCTTTTGAATGTCTCATGTCTTCATAATATGTCCTCATACCTGCATTTGATTTCATGATTGTTGAACTAACATCTGACTGTAAATTTTTGAAAAACAGAGTGGTAGCTGCAGAAACTGCTTCTGGCTGCGGAAACTGGTGTCAGCTGCGGAAACTGACACAGCAATTATTTGGGTGAATGGAAATAGATAGATGATAACTGACTGAAAAATGGTCATGAAAGAAAATTTGTATTGGTGAAATGAAATGAAATAGATGAAATGGAGTGAAATGAAATGAAGTGGAGTGGAATGAAGTGGAATGAAATGGAGTGGGTTGTCATAAAACTTGTGAAATGAGAGAGAGAGAGAATTTTTTTTTTGGAAAATATAGGGTGTCAGGTGTTCCTGATTTTCACCCTACATTTTCTGTATAAGACTGCCAATCAGTGATTGGTTTTCAGGCTTATACAATTTTATTTATTTATTTATTTTGAAACTGAAAAGAACAAAGGCTAGGCTGGTGGAGAAGAAGGATTCTTCTTCACCAGCCTTATTGCAGAATTATCTTGAAACATTTTGACAAATTCCTCTTTTGAGAGTGGCTTATGATAGATCTTTAATCTGTGGCCATTCACAATAAGAGGAGTTTGAGATTCATCAATGGTCTTGATTCTTACCACTCCATTGCTAAATATCTTGTCAATCTCATATGGCCCAAGCCAATGAGTCTAAAATTTTCCTTTAAAATCTTTAAACTTGGAATCAAATAGCAATGCCCAATCTCCTTCTTGAAACTTCTTCTCTTTGATGTATTTTTCATGCCATTTAGCTCTTTGATATTGAACTAGATCAGTTCTTAGAATTGCCTCTTGTCTGATCTCATCTAGTTCATTCAACTGCTACATTCTATTCTTTTGGGCTTCTGATAGATCCATCCCCAACTGAACTACCATCTTGAAGGTTTTGACTTGGAACTCAATGGGGAGCAGGACTTCTTTCCCATAAACAATTTCATAGGGAGGATGTCCTGTTGTATTTCTCCATGTAGTTTTGTAGGCCCACAAGGCTTCAGGAAGACTTTCTGCCCAATCTCTTCTGTGTAGATGAACAGTTTTGGTGATGATACTTTCGAGAACTTTGTTTGTAGACTCCACTTGACCATTTGCTTATGGATGGTAAGGAGTAGATCTTCTGTGCTTGATTTTGTATTCTTCCATCAGCTTCTCCACCAGGTTGGATGTGAATTGGCTTCCCTGATCTGTCACAATTTCTCTTGGAACACCAAAGCGAGTAAAAATATCCTCATAAAGAAAATTAACAACTGAATTTTCAGTAGCAGACACTAATGCTTTGGCTTCCACCCATTTAGTAACATAATCAGTACAAACCAATATATACTTCTTTTTCTTAGATGGTGGATTAATAGGTCCAATGAAATCTAAAGCCCATTTTTCAAAGGGTTCGATGAGTACCTGTGGTTGCAATGGCATTTCATTTTAAAGGGTAGGTTTCCCTACTCTTTGGCAGTTGTCACACCTTTTGACATATTGTTTTGCATCTTTGAAGAGGGAAGGCCAACAATATCCTAAAGAGAGGATTTTATAGGCTGTCCTTTTTTCAGCAAAGTGTCCGCCGCATGGTTCATCATGACATGCCTTGAGGATATCAGGCATTTCATCCTCCCTGACACATCTTATGATCACAAGATCTGGCCCTGTTTTAAACAATTCGTTAGAAATCCATGAATATTTTGAACTCTCCTGAATAATCTTTCTTCTTTCACTTGGAAATAAATGTGGAGGCAGTTTCCCTGTAACCAAATAGTTAGCAATATATGCATACCAAGGGGTCTTAGTAGTTACTGCAAACAAGTATTCATCAGGAAACTTATCCTCTACAGGAGAATCTTCTTTAGTATTCTGAATCCTAGACAAGAAATCAGCTACTGTATTTTGTTTTCCTGGTCTATCCAACACGGTAATATTGAATTCTTGCAAAAGTAAGAGCCATCTTGTCACTCTGCCATTAGTAACAGGTTTGTTCATTAAATATCTAATTGCAGAATGGTCAGTATGAATAAAAGTTTCATATCCTGTTATATAATGTCTAAACTTATTGATTGCATGAACAACAGCTAAAAACTCTTTTTCAGTTACAGTATAGTTCAACTCAGTGGGAGTCAAATTTTTACTGGTATAGTAAATGGCATAAGGGACTAAATCCTTTTGACCCAACACAGCTCCTAGAGTTGTATCTGAAGCATCTGTAGAAATATGGAAAGGGAGTTTCGAATTTGGTCCTCTCAAGATAGGTGCTTTAGATATTCTTGTTTTCAAAGTTTCAAAGGCTGATTGACAATCAGGATCCCATTTGAATTCACAGTATTTTGTAAGCATTTTGAAGAGTGGAGATGCTATTTTAGTGAAGTTTTCTATAAATCTTCTATAGTATCCAGTAAATCCTAGAAAACTTCTAACATCTCTTTGACAATTTGGAATAGGAAACTTGGAGATGACTTCAACTTTTGATCTATCAACCTTAATCCCATCTCCCGAAATATGATGTCCTAAAACAATCCCTTCAGTAAACATCATAAAGCATTTTTCATGGCTTAATGAAAGGTTTGTTTCTTTACATATTATGAGAACTTTTTCCAAATTTTCTAATGCCTCTTCAAATGAATTACCATAAACTGTAAAATCATCCATATAAACCTCTACACAATCATGAATTAGATCAGAAAAAATTCCTAGTCTTGCTCTTTGGAATGTTGCTGGTGCATTACATAACCCAAAAGGAAGCACTCGGTAGGCAAAAGTTCCCCATGGACAAGTAAATGTGGTCTTATCTTGATCTTCAGGTGCTATCTGAATTTGATTATAGCCACTAAAACCATCCAAAAATGAAAAGTACTTTTTACCTGCTAATGTATCTAATACCTGATCAATAAAAGGCAAAGGAAAGTGATCCTTCAAAGTTGCTTTGTTCAATTCCCTGTAATTAATGCATACCCTCCATTTACCATTCTTTTTAGGTACTATAACCGAAGGAGAAACCCATCGGCTATCTGAAATTGGATAAATGAAGTTTACATTGAGAAGTTTTTGGAGCTCTTCTTTCACTATCTCCCTAAGATTTGGATTCATCATTCTTTGAGGTTGTCTGATTGGTCTAATGTTTTCCTCAATATAGATATGATGGATGCAAGTCTTAGGATCAATACCTTTCATGTCAGTATACTCCCATGCAAATGCAGTAGAATGTTTTGCAAGATTTTGGTTAGTTCTTCTTGTTGTGACTTTTCCAAATGCTTGTTGATATTCAATGTTTTTCCTGGAAAAATCTCAATAGTAGAACTACCAAACTCTTCCATAGAGTAAAGAGACATTTGTCTTGATGATAAATATTCTATGTTAGATTCCAACTGAAATTGTGTGGGGTCATATTCTGAAGATGCCTCAAAATTTTCTAATGTGTTCAGAATTTGACTATCCTCACTGATTTCAGAAATGGTAAAGATAGGTTGTATAGTGTCCTCATCATCGACCCATTCATTGTCTCCTACTTTTGTGATTGCTTTTGCTGGAGGATACAAATTGAATTTCTTTGTCGAATTACCATTAGAAATGTACATATCCCCAGATCTACAACTAATGAAAGCATCAGCTATGGCTAGCCAAGGTCTTCCTAAGATAAGTGGGTGTCCTCCTAGATTACTCTTGGGAGTCAAAATCATAAAATCTACTGGATATTCCCAAGAATCTAAGGAGACTGAAATATCTTCTAATACACCATCTAGTTTGATAATTGATCGATCTGCAAGTTGCAGTAAAGTAGGTGTAAAAAGAAGATTAGGAAGTTCTAGTTGTTCCATAGTCTGTCTAATCATAATGTTGATAGCATCCCCTATGTCAATCAATGTGTTTGGAATTTCTATCCCATTTATATGTGTCTTGAAAATTGGACTACCTGGATCTACATACTTCTGCATGGTAACTTTTCCCATCATGATATCTGCAATTTTTCCTACCAGGTGGATTCTTCTTGTATCTCTTAGTTTCCTTCCTGGTCTTTTGAGACTCAACTCCTTTATTGTTTTTGCTAGAATAGGAATCTCTCTAATGGCTTGTAGCAAGGGAATATTGATACAAACATTCTTTAATTCATCTAGAAAATCATAGTTAGGCAACAAGATTTGTTTTTCCACCCCTTTATCAATTTGTAATCTTTCAGGGAAAGGAGGTGTGGATGAAGATGCAGGTTTCTCAACTATAGGAGTTGTGGGGGTTAACTTTTCTTTCTCTTTTTGAATGTTCGAGTTTTGAAGAGATGCTTCCTCAGAACCCTTATTGACTTTAAGAGAGTCCTCATTAGAGGTATCTTGCTCTTGGAAATCTATAGAAGGTTTTTCTAAAACTTTACCAGACCTGAGTTGTACATCATTGAGAGGGACAATCATATAGGTAGGAAATTGTTGTCCTTCTATCATGTAAGTATTCTAAGGATTTTTATTGTTAGGATTTGGCAATGGCTGAGCTGGAAGTTGATTTTTCTTTTGTTGGAATGGAAGCATGAGTTGAGGATTTGGATTTTGTTGAGAAGGTTGTTGTTGTGGAAATGGAAATGAAAGTTGTAGATTTGGGTTTGGAAGTTGTGGAGCTTGTTGATTTTGAAAATATAGAGGATATTGATAAAATTGAGCAAATCTCCCATAAGGATTTTGCATACCTTGTACCCATGACTGATATGAATTTTGAGGTTGAGGCCAAGGTTGTTGCCAAGGATTCCAATTTGGTGGGGATTGAAAATTCATAGGGTTGTTAAACCCTTGAGTTTTTTGCCCTTGCCAAGGTCTTCTTGCAACAAAACAGAGAGACTCTACTAAATTTGGATCTTCTTGAAAGACAGCTTTGAGTCCAGGAATTGAAGGAAAATCCTTGGTCTCATGATTCTCTGAGAAAATCATACATGTTTCTACAACTTTTGCATCCAAGGGACATTCCCTTAAAGCATGTTTCTTCCTATATTTCGGACAAAAGATGGCTAAAGCATCTGTTTCTGCTTTCTGCTTGTTTTGGATTTTAAGGGTGTCTAGTTGTTCACTAAGGCTCCCTAAGATATCGGTTTTGAACTCATCAAGCATATTACCAATCTCTGCCCTACTTACTGATCCAGTTGCAGATTTGTTAGCCCTAATAAGAGAAGAATCCCTAGGCCCTTTTCCAGTTTTAGATTTTCCTCTTGAGAGATGGATACATAGTTCTGTTATGTCACGAAATGGGAGCTGAGAAATGTCTCCTTTCCCCATCATGTTTAAAATGTCTATCCATTCATCTCTAATGGCTTTTAATAGGAGGGCTTTCAAGGTTTCATTATCTAAGTTGCTCATCTTTGCTCTTTTCAAGTTGTATTGAAATCTTTCAATTAAGTCTTCCAAATTTTCATCTTCTTTTTTCATCATTTTGAATACCTCATCCTTGTGATTGGTGGGCATACAATAGTCCAAGTATCTATCCAAAAATGTTTGTTTCATATCATTCCAAGTCCTAATATATTGGGTGACTAATCCCATGAACCATTTCAAAGCGGCTCCCTTCAATGTTGAAGGAAACAATTTGAGTTTTTGAGAGTCTTCCATATAGTCATAGGTTTGGCACACGACTTCAAACTCAAACAGAAATGTTTCAGGATCCTCACTTCGCAATCCATAAAAGTTGGGGAGGACAGATGGTGAGATTTTTTTCATCGTTGTATGAGTTTCCTCATCAACTATAGGGAATCCAAACGAGTTGTCTCCTTCCCTATTTCTTCCATTATTACCTCCACCTCCACCATTGTTGCCTCCATTATTTCCTCCTCCTCTACCTCTACCTCCGAATCCATCTACTACTTCCTCTGTCATGATAGTTTCTTCAGAGTCCTTAGAGTCCTCTGGTTCTTCTATCAAGGGAGGATGAGAGGGAGTTTCTTCCTTTTCTTCTTCAGGTGATTCTACTTCTTTAATTACAATATACTCTCCCGTAGAAGTAAAGAAAGGGTCTTCTTCTAAATGAGATTTGGTAGATGGTGTAGGAGAATCCTCTAATTCAGCTACTCCTTGAATTCCAGGAATATTAAGGCTAGGGGTAGATGGTGGTGAATCTTGTCTATGCCTTGAAGAAGTTGGAGTTGTGAAAATCGAACTCTTGGCTCTAGCTATAAACCTTCCCCTAGAATCTCTTGCTCTATGCATGTCATTTTTTATTTTTAAGTTGGGCTAATAATTCTCTTTCTGATCTTCCAGGTCACACTAAGTGCAAGAAGAGAGCATACTTAAGAAATTATTGAACCAATAACTCTCTTTTCTGATCCTCCAGATCACACTAGGTGCAAGAGGAGAGTATACTTCAAGAAGTTATATATTTTTCCCTTCTTTTTATTGTTTTTTTTTTTAAGAAATTGGTTACCTAGTTACACTTCCCCGGCAATGGTGCCAAAATGTTTGGTCAATTTAGTGTGTCCTAAATTGCTACATTAATTTGTCAATCCGGGATTCGTAAGCTAACGAAGTGTGGTGCACTATATGTGCAAGATAACCTATCTCTTACTTTTTGTCGTTTTTGTTTTTTTTTTTAATTTATCTTGGGGGTTTTATCTTGGTTGGTTTCCTAATGTGAGATGGAAATTCTAAAAGACAAGTATGGATATAAATGTTCAAGGCAATGATGTCCTTTATAATGATTTCCCAAACTTCAAACTTCAAGAGGGTTTTAAAACATGCAATAAAAAAATTAATTCCTAAAAGAAAATGAAAATGTGCCACTATACTAGTCAAACAAACAGTGAACTATTGATCATGAAACCCATTACCCTTGCCGCTGTCTAAATACAAAAGAAACTGTGCTCAAAGAAATCCAAAAATTGCAAGAAAAGTAAAGCTAAAATATAATTACATCAATTCATATTCTAACCCCTCACCATTAGTCTCGCTATGGCTTTCAGAGGTAATCATAAACAACTTGAGCAATCTGATATCTAATTTGCAGAAAAATAAAATAATATCAAATTACACACTCATACTTCAATCCCTCACCATTAGTCTCGCTATGGCTTTCGGAGGTAACTGATAATGACATGAGTAATTTAATATCTAATCTAACTAATAAAGAAAATGTACAAAACTGAAATAAATAAAACAGTGCTGGAATTAAAAGTTAAGAAAAATAAATCAGCAGAAGGACAAGACTAATTCCATGTCATTAGTCATTGTAAAACTATGTGCAAATGCCCGGGCTGCCTATTGTAATCTGGAACAAAGACACTGATCAGTTAACAACAGTATAAAGCATGAAAAACTATGGACAGAAATAAAGCGTTAATACCATAAGAGATGTAATATATACACGTGAATAACTATGGCATAATGAACGTAAGGAAATAAAGCATGAAACTATACAGCAATAAACAAAACCTCGGCGTGTGCAGGGGCCCTCTGCACAATCCTCGGGCAACAGCTATCAACCACGAATTATGCTTATGAACAGAGTCTTCTCATGTATTCAAAATGCAGTCATAACAAGGAAATAATGTCACGGCACAGTGGGCTTTCTTTTCAGCAAAATTACATTACAGAAGCTAGCTACTATGCGTATGAGAATGCATTATTTATAAGGATACGCTAATTTCCTACAAAGTCGTGATAAGACACGTGAACGACCACGTCCAGAAATCTAGCTTTATGGCTGCCGTGAAGATTAAATCTATGGAGAGTGGCCGTTGAATTCGGCTTATGGAGCAGTTCACAGGTGTTGATATGTCCCCTGAGACTTAGGAACGGCCACGCAAGTCTTCACGTGGTGAAAAACGGAGTTCTGTCACCATAGGACTCTTAGGTTGACCACCGCTTGACTACCTTTGACCACGGCCTTCTTTGGTGAATTTGACTGAGCCAATAGGACTCGGTCCATATCCATGTCATTTCCAACTTGCCCATGTGGCTTGATTTGCCTGAAGACACCTGCAATATAGACTTTAACAAAATGGCTGCGGAAAGTTGAAGCAGCTGCGGAAAGTGACAAGATTCCGCAGCTCAATGAGCAAAAATCTAATTCAAACAGAAGACACAAAACATAGTTAAAAACCACTTTAAATTCTCTTTTATGATTAATATGCAATGATGTTGATGACTTAGGAGGTCCCGGAGTGGAAATGGAAAAGTCTAGAAAGGTGTATAGGAAAGAAGATCTGTTGGACTCACCAGTAGGGTGTACTTTTCTCAGTTTCTGCTTAAAAGGCTTCACTCCTTCTTTCATGGGTATGACATGCTGGATGATCCGTGTATCATATGTTCGAAGCTCATCATATGTCCAGGTAAACACATCTCGGTACTTCTTGAATAACTCAGTGAATGCTTGTTCCTCCTGAGGGGTGCACTCGTTACCCAGGTTGACGAGCTTGGGATCTTTTTCTGTCCTGAGGTTAATTTGTCGGTGTGCTAACGTGGAACTTTGTACTTTTATGTTTGGAGGCCCTCGGAAGTGGTTCTGTAGGTCGAAAATATTTTCGAGTGACACGATCCCTTTGGGTATGGGATTTCCTCTCCGTTGTTGTAGCTCCTCCTGCAAAAGCTGATCATGATCCTCTTCTTCTATGACTACGTCTTTGAACACATCCGTATTGAGCAGAAAATCTAGTACGTGTTGGTCATCATTGAAAACGTGTAAATTAGTGACGTTGTCTGGCACGGATGGCCTGTAAATAAATTCAATATAAATCCATCCCCCTAACGTGGTGAGCCTATGACTTAACGTTAGTGAGTGTGCTGTTTCTGATAGCCATTCTAAGTACAGATTTAATACCGAAAGCATCAAAAGAAGAAATTAAATGCCATACCTCTTTCTAATAACCTTTTAGATGTGGAGACAAGCAATGGATGGTATTACATACTTGTCGAGTGATAATCTCAGAATCGCCAATTACCTTTAAACAAAGTACCTTTAGGTCTATGGCATTTTTGAGTTCGAGTAGCAATGCCTCATACTTGGTTGTATTGTTCATGCATTGGAACTCTAACCCGCAGGAAATTAGAAATTTATTCTTCTCGAGGTCTAGCAAGATGTAGCCGAGACCAGCCTCATCTTGGGTTTTGGAACCGTCATAGTACAAGGTCCAGGTTTCATCATTTAATTGGGTGAGGCTGTCTAAATGCATTGAGGAACTACTTGGAGTAGCAGTCCCTAATAGGTCCTTTGTTGAGGCGGAGGGGTTTTCAGTGGCCAGCAGTAGCTCCGACTGGACGTCTTGAGTGACCGGGGATTGGGGGGTTTGATAGCATCTGAGGATGGATTCTGAAAAACACATACCAAGCTCTTTTTGAGTGAAACTAACTAGTTCATTGGTTGCATCTAGGTCGGTCATAGTATGCTTCATGTATGGTTCACTGTCAACCCATATCTGGTTATTCTTGCCTTTGTATGGGAGCCAAAGGTGGGACCAATCAGTGGCGAAGTACCCTTGGAGCTTACTGGACCAATCTCTGATTAACAAAAGGCCATAGGCCTCGGGGATATACACGATTACTATGTCGATAAACTGATGCACTCTGGAGTCAGAGGATAGGCGGATGATGACATTGTTTAATTTGCCTACTACAGGGACTTGAGATCTGTCAAGCTGGATTATTCTAGCGTCGGTTTTCTCAGGGCAGATGTTTAACTTCTTGCACACATATAAGGGGATAACATTCGTGGATGCACCAGAATCGACGAGGAAATTGTGGACATTGAACTTAAAGATCTTGAAGGAGAGGAGGAAAGGTGGCGTGGTGCCCCTGGAGTTGGCGTTCACTGCATTCACGATGCATTGGGGACTGCTGCAGACATGATGCTTATGGGTTTGGTCGCCGGTAGATTGGAGAAGGTTTTGAGAATGAGATCTCGTTGGTTAGTAATGCGAGCGAGCTCATAGAGAGATATATTGGCCCAGGTCTTCTTCATATCCTTGATAATGTTATACCCAGAATCTGTGTGTGAGGTGAGCTCAATGGTGTTCTTCAAGGAAACTAATGAAGCTTTAGCCTTGGGGCCTTCTCGGGAAGTATTTGGATTAAATTTTTTAGGAGCTTTGTCTTGGTTTTCTGCATTCGATGGAAGGATTTTTCTTAAGAAAGCTTTTCTTTTCTCTTCGAATTATTTCTCAGGCACTGGGCCTTTTCTCCTCAAGCCATAGTTTCGAGGGGGTTTAGATTTAGGTTTGTCAGCTAGGTTTATCCCAGAGGTGGGAAGAGAAGACTCTCCGCGGATTACCTCGAAAGCGAGGACAGTGGAGCCCATATCTTCCTCTGGGGGCAATTTTTCCGTTGTCTGAAATAGCCTCCTCCTCCATATCCCCGAGGGTTTTATCTTCCAGAAGTTGGTTCACGGCTGCGGTCATGCTATTAATCCACTAGGTGCAAGTCTTCTCTAAGTGAGAGGCTCGATGAAAAGAGCAAAAGTTGTCCTTGCCGATTTCTTCAGCATTGAGACCAGCACTTGAGCTAGACGGGGGCCAATTCACAATATAGTTACTCTTTCTAAAGAAATGTTTCTGTGTTTTAGCAGCTAGGGCGGAATCATTGTTTTTTCTTTTCAGGTGGGAGACCTCGTTGGTTAGCAACTTGAGGGATTTTGTAATACTTTCAAAATATAAGGGGTCCTTATCTTTGTCCCCGGATTTATGACCTGAGGATTGGGTTCTCTTCGTGGTTGTTTTTTGATCATCCCGCCCTTCGTGGTCAATGGCACCTATGGACAGCATGTCCTTTTCGACAGCAAGGGCAGTGGTGTAATTTGCTGCCAGGGTAGGTCTAGCCTCGCATTTCACAAACACGGAAATATCTCGTGGGAGGGCTCTGGTGTAGTAGTCAATGGTAATGGAATCATCCAAGGCCATGTTTGGAGGAAATTTATTTAATATAGTGGAGAAACGTTGATTGAAGTCTTTGACCTTCTCCTTCTTCTGACATTTCAGCATGCTGAGCTCTGTGAGGAGCATCGAGGGGGTTTTATCTTTTGAAATTTTTTGTAGGAAGGTATGACGGAAGTGTTCCCACGAAGGGATGGAAGCAACAGGGAGAGACCGATACCATGTTGCAGCTTTATTTTCTAGAGTATGAGGAAAAATCCGACATGCTACGTCATCATACTGCACTCTCATCATCTGTAAAGACAGGTAGAAGTTTCTAATGTGGTCTTCAGCCAAAGTACCTTTCTCAGGGTCGAACTTAGGGAGATGCTTTTCAGGATGGCGAGGCATGTCATGGAGGGGACCTTGGATACCTAAGGGGGACTGAGCCATCCAATCCAAAGGTTGTACACGTCTGGCCCATTGATGGCGTGGTATGTAAACACGGCCTCTCTCATTCTCAGATTCACTACCTATGCCAGATACGGAGGCCTCGGCCTGATGGTGGGATTGCATGTTTTGGTTTTCTCCATAGTTTCATGTATCTCTGATGTTTCTCTAGTTGTAAAGAAAAGTAAACCTGTTATGGTTTCAGTGGGGATGGTGGTCAACATTTCAGCCTCGCCCATGGCCTCTGTCCCCCCTACTTCTGTTACCCTAGACTCTCCTGGTTCCTCCCCCAAGTGGATCGTTGGCTTGAGTGTTATCATGCAAAGTCTGGTTGGGCTAGGGGCTGGTGTTGAGCTGAGGTTCAGTGATTCCAGGACCGTCTCCTTCAGCCCCCCTAGGGCTGTCTAGGGGTGCTTCGGAATTTTGCGCAACTACGTCTTCGTAATCTTCAATCATAAGACCCACAATCTGAGGAAGGGAGTTGAAAAGGGTTCCTTGGCACGTATGGTTAGCTACGGGAGTTCTAGTATTTGTGAAGGAATTGGTGACCAGGGCTCGCTGTAAACCCATGACAAGGTCGCGGGCGTTAGGGTGCAAGGCCCTTAGCTAGGCTAAAGTAACCTCATAGAAAGGGGGCTCCTCCTCATGGGATTTTTCCAAAGGGGGAGGACCAGTATTTTCATACATGGTCTCCCCTTGGGGAGTTTGTAACGGGATGTTACTTGTGTGCTGGGAGGCTACCATCAGGCCCTCCTTCTAGCACCAAACTTGTTGACAGGAAAATTTGTCCAGCCAATAGTAGGGGATCTCCATGGTAAAAAGTATCGATTAGAAACTAAACCGTTTTTTATCAGGATCCCGTCCAGGGTGTGGGTCCGGCTACCGCTGAATACTCCTTCTCTTGGACACAAATGAGCCCTGCAGAGTTATAGGCAAGGCATACAGTTATTGGATGATACAAGACAAAATATCGATGATTGTCGATGAGCATAAAACACTACAAATAGCAAGATAAAAAAAGGAAACACAGAGTTGAAGGAGATGTTGTTAGTATCATGTCATTAAGGTCGTGTTTGTAAAAGTTGTTCGAACCATAGAAGAAACAGTTCTGCCTGGCAAGAACAAATTATGCTTACTTGGGAATTTTTGTGAATAAGATAGATGTCAATAATGAAGTTACAAACATCTCCTAGGTAAACAACATACCATCATTAACACATTCAGTGAGCTGAAATGCATGAAGAGTATAAGCAGAAAACGCAGATCAATTAATCATAAGATATCAGACATATAAGGAAAAATACTCATAGTATTAACACATTGATTCTCATTAGATCCAATAGTGGATTTAAGACAGATGCTTGTATTCATTTATAAGGGGTTGTTCAATGCTTTACAACTCTCTTCTCTCCTTTGGAGTCCAAAATAAGATCATTTACAAGTCCCTGAAGGGAGTATATATAAGACAAAATTGACCCTTGGGTGTCTTGACTTTTCGCCTCCCCGCCTGTTCGTATGCTTTGCGACCTCAATGGAAAGTACGACCTGTGACCTGACTGTGGAAGATGCGACCTGTGACCCCTCCTGTAGGTAGTGCCTTGTGATCTAATCATGGTAGCATGTGTGTGATTGCGAGGTCGGGAACATCTACTTGTTGCTCTTTAAGGAAATTTTTCCATGCACGATAATCTGCAGCAACTGGGGAGATCAGAGGAGTATCTTCCCTTAACCTGTGTAGGAATTCTAAGGTGTTCAGGATCAGATTTTCTCTCTTGATTGTGACCTGGTTCGATAAGGAAGCCAATTTGGTGTAAACCCAAACTGGCATCACAACGAACTTAACCAAGTTCTCCTACGATGCCGAAAGATCAGGTGTAGCGACAGCTTGCCTAATAGGTTGCAGGAATGCCTGAATTTAATGACTTACCTGTTCCCATGTATTTTCTTCACCCAATGTACCTAGAGAAGGAATATGGTGCAGTTCAGCCATCGATTCAATGCCACTGATCAAATGCTCATAGGAAGTCATCACCTTCTCTAGGTCTTTGAATAATTTCTCCTTAGATTGCACCTTCATGCAAATTTGGACCTTGTCGTTCTAAGTGTGAATCCAATATTTCTTGGAAAACTTTTCTGGAGCCTACAGATATCTATTTGTCCATTCTAACAATCTATCCAAGGTGGTGGAGGCTTCTTTCAGTTGCTCGTTCCTCTTCGTAGTTTCTGCTTGAGCTCTCAGTAGACGTGCAACTGTTTGCTTTATGGTGAACATTTCCTCGTATAGTTGCCTCATGGTGGCTTCCAATGTCACCAAATCTCTTTGGACAGTGAGTGCTACTTCATTAATAAGGGTGTTCTTATCTTGGAGTTGTTGGAATTCTTCCCTTAGTGCTCTATTTTTTTGCTCCGACCTAGCTTCCCTTTTTTTCGAGTCTTGTAATCTATTTTGTAGGGAGAGGATTTCCCTACTCATCCGGCTCACATTTTCTTCTATGGCTGCGACAAAAGCAATTCTGGCTGATGCTATCATTACTAGATTTTCCCTAGTGTCTAGGACTATATCCTTTTCCATTGTGGTTGTGAATGGCGTGGGAGGGTTTCGCGCTAGGCATCTCCTCTTTCCCTACATGATTTTGAATGTGAACTGGTCATAAGTGAGTCTCGTCAGATTGAACACTTCCTCCTCCTGTCCTTCGGAGGTACCCAGTTCTGAGAGCACAAAATGTGTGTTGATTGTAGGAACTTTGATGGCTGGTAGCTCTGTCTGTAACCTTGGTACTGGAGGAGGTGTCTCGGTGTCTTTGGAAGAATTGTCTTTCGATCTTCGATCCTCTTCCTCTTTTCTCTTTTGTTCTGCTTCTTCTTCCAATAGTCGCTCTGCCTCTGCCTTATCCTGTTCTTCCTTTTGTCTGCGCTCAGCTTTTTCCTTATCTAGTTCTATCTTGATCTGACGCTCAGCCTCTGCTTTTGTTTCCTCTTCTTCCTTCCTTTTGCGTTCAGCTTCCACCTTATCTTATTCTTTCTTGAGCTGACGCTTAGCTTATGCTTTCATCTCCTACTCTTCCTTTATTTTGCGGGCGTCCTCTGCCTGTTTCTTCCTCTATTCTGCCTTTAGGTGTTTTTTACGTTTATCCTCATCCTATTTTGCTTTCTTTTCAACTTCTCGTTGAGCTTTTTCTTCCTTTTCTTTCTGTTGGGCGGAAGAGCTATGGCCTGTGTTAGTTTAGGGCTTCTTGGCCTGGGAAGACGAGGCTCCTCCTAATTCATGGATTCTCTCTTCCAAAGTTTGATCATCTTGGTCTTCCCGATCGGTCAATCCCTCCGGGGTGAGTTTCCTATCCTTATTGTACCAGTTTCTTACCCCATCTTCAGCTAGGCATTCAGTATGTTGGTAGCTCCATTTAAACTTGGCCCGTTTGCAATGGGAAGGGACTATACTCTCAAGATCATATGTCCGGTGATCTAAAGGCACCAGGAAGAATCCTTTGATTTGCTCAGCTTTTGCCTCCACTTCTATGAAATCCTTGACTGTATAAGCACTGATGGTAAGTGGCAGTGTGGGCCATGGCTTCTTCTTACCTTTAGTAAGGACCTTCGAGAAGCCATAAGTCATCTAATAACATGTTTCCTGAAGTAGCATCCTCTCAGTGACGAATCGGAGTAGAGCATGGGGAGTCTTGAATGAACAGAAAACTCGGATAAGGGTGCCTTCTGCAAATGGAAACCAATGTGCCACCTTGATTATTTTTTCCATGGCTCACTAGGACATGCATGGGGTATCTTGACCGAAAAATTTCCCATAGATTGAAGGGATGAAATTGTGTGCGATTGGCTCTATATCCTACTTATATTTGGAGTCCCAGAATACCTACAACTCCTTGTGGATTGGGCATGCACGCTCCTGATCCCAGTTGTGAGCCCATCCCTCAAAGTGGCACCTAGCACAAACTGCATCCAATAGATAGGAGGCCATGTAAAACTCGGATGAGTATCCCTCCTCGGGTGCTAGTGCTGCAGATATGTTTGTTTTGAGGGTTGCCATTAGTAAGCTGGCCTAATTGAAACGGGTGCCATGTATAGTAAAAAAGTACATAAGGGATACCCAAGAACTGCTGAAAGTGGTGGCATTGGGACAACCATAAATTCTACAAAGGATAGCTGCTACGAACTTATAGACCTTTCTGAGGCCTGCTACTTGATACTCCTGGTCCTTCTTGACTTTGAACTTCTCCCGTTCTTCCCACCATCCTCTCAGGGTGTCTGCTATGGGAACTGCATGGGTAGTGGCCCATTCCTCTGTGAACGTATGTTCCCACTCTGGAAGTGTGTAATATTACTCCGCATCCTGGCCTTTTAAATTTGAAAAATATTTCTCCTCATGATCCTGAATCACCCACATCCTAGGGTCGATCTTTTGTATGATCCATTCAATAATTTTGATGCATGGAAATATAGATGGTGATTTGTATTTATATAGGAATGCAACAGAATAAACATATAACCATAAATACAGAGATGTAGCGGAAATAGAACTTCATTTCATTAATATCAAAGAACTGAAATTTGCTTACAGACAGAATGGAAATAAAACTAGCTAGGGCACTGGTAGCTATCTCTGAGAAGAGATGTGGTGGCTACAGGCCTCTGAACTGAGTTACAATGAGGCTCAAGAGCCTATTTATTATTTAGAAACAATGGGAAATCCTAAACAGCCAAAACCCTAACCCTAGGAGATGAAGCGCCAAAACTATGGGCCCCGTTTGGGTAAATTAGTGTTTCAACTTCCCAGGGGTGTAACTTTGGCATACGATCTTCGTTTGACGTGCACCATACCTCGTTAGAAAGATCTATCTGAGGAGTAAAAATTTTTAATGAGCAACATCGATCCATGGACCCATGTTGCTCTTCGTTTTCCCAAAAAACGTCATTTAGGGCCTCAAAACGGCTTCGGAAGTTCAGGACCCAAAAAACTGCTAAAAATAGTAAGTTGTGCTGAAACTGAAAAAATGAAAGAGACAATGGTGGGGCCCCAAGTGGAATAGGTAGGTGACCACCAATATCAACCTGGATCATTCCTCCCCCCTTAGGAAGAAATGGTTCCCATTGCGTTAAGTTCCTCCATGAGATGAGGAAATTTCTGCTGAACTTGGTCCTTGGTGAACCACTTTCCTTGGTGCAGGAGTTGGCTAGCTTTGACAACCCGATACAGTTGGATCTTCTATTGGCGAGTGTTCTTGATTTGCATGTCCATGATACAATCTGTGGTGGCCTATTCCATGCGGTCTGGGTTTAACTCTGTTGGTGTCAGTTGTTCTGCAATGTCCGAGGTGTCCAGTAGAGGTGGGAAGTAAGGACGAAGGCGATCCACATTGAACACTGGGTGCAGACCAAGGAATGGTTGTTAGAAAATTAAATATTACAGAGCAATGAAACACATAAAATATGCGGAAAATACAAGCACACAAAACACATAAAACCAGAGAGACACAGATATACGTGGTTCACCCAGTTTGGGCTACGTCCACCCCGAACAGCCAGTCCTTCCTTTATATTATCCAGCAAAAATGAAGAGACAAAACCTACAACAAATTTGTTGTAATATCCTCTGTTCTCTCTCACAGTCTCCCTCTCTGTTTCTCGCTCCGAGAATACACACATAATACGCGGCCGTAATACAATGCCCCCATATATACAAGGGGGTTGCCTTCTAGGGCAAAAAACCCTAATCTAAACATAACTTCTACCGTCAGATCATTTGCCTAATGAACGGCCCAGATTGACTAGAAATTACTATACTTTTACAAGGCAATTTTACATCTATTTTTTTAGCTTCGGGGGCACTGCCCTCGAACCCCCGCCAGGGGGGGGCTCTGAAAAGCACTGCCGCCCCCCCTGGACCCCCCACGGCAGCGATTAAATTTCGGGCGGCGTTGCCGCCCCTTTTAAGGTACAGGGGTCCAATGTTGTGATACAAAGTAAAGAAGATAATCAGGCTCCATACCCAACAATGGTGGAATATTGAGCTCGAAAGAATTGTTCTCTATAGCCTTGGTGACGGTGTACGGCCCGTATCAAAGCGGGCGAAGCTTGTGGTGGGGTCCAGTGAGGTGCTCCTTCTGCAAATGTAACCACACTTTGTCACCCACCTGGAAGTTGTGTGGCACCCGGTGTTGATCATGGCGTTGCTTGTACTTCGCATTGGCTCTGTCCAATATATCATGAACCTATTGGCGGATGTGTTGAATGCGCTCGATGAAGCTAATTGCTTTGTCAACTTCGGACTGGACATGAGCTAAATTGGCCTGAGCAGCTGCAAATGGCATGGCTATGTCAATGGGACATAGTGGCTGGAATCCCAAGCCCACCTAAAAGGGGCTATGGCCAATTGAACTGTGGAGAGCCCAGTTATAACTATGTTGTACATAGGGGAGGCTCTCGTCCCATGTGCAGAGATGCTTTGAATTGTACATGCGTATAATGTGTACAATCATTCTGTTCATGACCTCTGTCTGGCCATCTATTTGGGGATGGAAAGTTGTGGACTTGGTGAGCTTTGTGTCCAACATTGACCAGAGGTTGGACCAAAATGTGCTGAGGAACCTACTATCTCGATCTGATATGATTGACTGTGGGATCCCAAAGTGCACCCACACTTGTTCAAAGAAGAGTTTAGCAGTGGCTTCTTCTGTGATATTCTTCTTACAGGCTGCCATAATGGCCATCTTCGAGAATCTGTCAACGACCACGAAAACACAGTCATTTCCATTCTTAGTAGAAGGTAGGCTCGACATGCAATCCATGGAGATGGATTCCCAAGGTTGACTAGGGGTAGGTAGTGGAGTATATAGGCCTTGCTTCTTGATGGTCGGTTTGGAAATGGCACAAGCAGTGCAGGATCTGATGTGCTTCTCGACATCCTTTCGAAGGTTTGGCCAATAGAAATAATTCTACAATATTTCTACTGTTTTCTCGACCCAGAAATGCCCAGCGACTCGACTGTAGTGTGCTTCCCATATCATCTTGGCACGCTCGCTTGAAGGAACACAAAGGTGTCCTAGGTGACATAAAAGTGCATCTTGGAGGTGAAAATTTGGAACTTGCGTACCCCCCAAGAGTGCCTTGTAAGTGTGGCCAAATTCTGGGTCACTCTCATATAGAAGCGACCAATCAGAAGTCTCATGCCCACAAGATTTGAGCACGGTGGTGAGCGCCACGATCGGTGGTTGGCTGAGGCAATCTACAACATTATTGGTGCTACCCTTCTTGTACTTGATGTTCAATTGAAACTATTGCAGATATGTGGACCACTTCTGATGGCGATCATTCTGTAACTTCCCTTGTGTCTGTATGAACTACAGGGGCCAATGGTCTGTGTGGATGATTGTTTCCTTCCCCAAAATGTAATGCTTCCATTTTTGAAAAGCTTGCACAATGTAATACATTTCTTTGTCATAAGTGGGATACTTGTGAACTGTGTCAAACAATGTCTCACTGTGATATGCCACTGGATGTCCCTGTTGAGTAAGAACTGCCCCAATAGCATAGTCAGAGGCATCTGTCTCGATCTCAAATGGTTGTTGCAAGTCTGGTAATGTGAGCACTGGGGCAGAACAGAGGCAATTTTTCAATTCTGTGAACGCCTTCTGTTGAGGTTCCGACCAAAAGAATTTTTCTCTCGCTCCTCCCTTGGTGACTTGACTCAAGGGCCAAGTGATATGAGAGAATCCCAACATGAATCTACGATAGAAATTAGCAAGACCCAGAAAGTTGCGAAGCTTTGTTATAGTGGTTGGGGTTGGCCAATCCCGAATGACTTGGATCTTGGCTGGATCCACATGCACCCCCCTTTCATCAATAATGTATCCCATATATTGAGCCTGGGTCATGCCAAACGTGTACTTCTCCAAATTGGCACACAACTTGTGTTGCCGTAGTGTTTGGAGGACTTGTCAGATGTGGTGAAGGTGCTCTTCCCAAGTCTAGATGAAGATCAGAATGTCATCCAAGTACACCACTACAAATGAGTTGGTGAATGGTTGCAAGATGTCGTCCATCATCCTCATGAAGATTGCGGGAGCATTCGTCAACCCGAAAGGCATGACCAACCATTCGAAAAGGCCTTCCCTGGATTTGAAGGCAGTCTTCCACACATCAGAGGGTTCAATTGGTACCTGGTGATACCCAGACTTCAGGTCAATCTTGCTGAAATATTTTGCACTTTTGAGTTGGTCCAGAAGGTCATCAATCTATGGGATTGGGTACCTATTCTGGACAGTGATCTTGTTCAGCGCCCGATAGTCAATACAGAGTCTCCACGTCCCATCCTTCTTCTGTACCAACACGATCGGGCTCCCACAGGGCGTGAACTTGGTCTGATTTGACCTTTCTACAACAGCTCCTGAATCTGCCTCTTGATTTCATCATTCTTTAGAACAGAGCACCGATAGATCAGTCCATTGGGTAGTGGCGCACCTGGGGTCAGATCAATCGGGTGCTTGACCTGATAGTGTAGAGGAACCCCTATGGGTGAGGTGAAAATGTCCCCGTACTCCTCCACAACCTTGTCCATTTGTAGTTGTCGTGCAGAGAAGCCTTGTTTGGAGGTTGTGGCCACAGTCTTCTTCTTGCCCTGGGGGCGTATCATCAGGAAAAAAAAATTCCTGGTTTGGGAAATGAGCTTACTGCATTGTTTTTCAGTAACCAAAGAGATAGCGGCACGAGGTGTTACCTCTAGTATCCTGTACAACTTATTTCCCAAAGTAACAATAACAGCACGAGGTCGAGACTCATACACAGCATGACGCTTCCACAAGTATGGTTGTCCTAATAATACATTAGAAACATCAATAGAAGCAACATCACATAATACCTCATCCGTGAAGGGCTTGATGCTATAGGGAAGGCAGCACTGCTGGCTGACGCGGAGATCTCGTCCTTGGTGAAGCCACCCGATGGTGTATGGATGTGGGTGAGCTATGGTCGGCAAGCCCAACCGCTTCACGACGTCTACTAAAATGAGGTTCTTTTGGCTCACTTTATCAACAATGAAATGTACAAGGGAGCCCTTTACCCACATCTGGGAGTGGAAGAGACGTTCCTCCTCCTCTGGATCTTCTGGTTCCTCCTTCTGGATCTGTGTAGTGGAAACAGTGGCGTTGGGCTCCACATCAATAATCTGTTTCCCTTTTTCATTCCCCTTTTTTGGTTCTGATTCAGAGTCAGAGCATGCATTTGACTCAGAAGTCCTCATCTCGGTCACTAGCGACTGCTTGGCATGACACTCACTTGTGTTGTGAGTGGAGCTCTTATGGAACTCACACCACTTTCCCGTGTCCTTCTTTGGCTTTGCGGTGCTGTTATTTTCTTGTGGCTTTGACAGGTTGTCTTTAGCCATCATGCCTTGGCTCTGTCCTTTGTTTTTTGGTTTGGAAGCACCTTTCCCTTGCTTTTGATTCGTAGATCCAAAGTCCCGCTTCTTCTATTTGAATTTCTGCTCAATCTTGGCAGCATACCGTTATGCCGTACCAAGCAAGGAGATGTCGAGGAACTCCATTTCCTCTTGAATGTATCTGTGCAAATAGCTTCGATACTTTAGCACCAGATGTTTCTCTGAATCTTTGATACCCAACTTTGTGCGCAGGGTATGGAACAGATTCGTCAGCTCATTCACATCTTGATCCCTTTGTTTTCGTAGCGTGGTCCATTGTATGTACTTTTCCTCATAGCTCCCCATGGGATAGTACTATTCCTTGATGGCATCTCAGAAATAATTCCAAGTTAGTACAGCCGAGAAAATAAAGGGTTTTGTCTAGTCCTTGTTCTCACAGTAGGTTTCCCACCAGTCCTTAACATGGCGGGTAGCTTTTAGGAGTGCAAAAATAATCTTCTCCCTATCTGAAAAGTCATAAACAGAGAAATATCCTTCTAATAGATTCAACCATCTATCTATGGCATCTGCGTCTATTCGACCCTCAAATATGGGAATTTCAAAATTTACTTGTAACTTAAAAGGAGTCACGCCTCCAGAGTGGCTACTGGATGCAGATGCGCCACCGGTGGGCAGCCGTTGAAGGATCTGAGCAAAGTTATCCATCATCGCATTCCTTTGTTTTTCGAGGGCCTCCTCAAGCAATATTTTGATAGGATCTCATGTTCCCTCATCCTTATTTTCTTCCCCCATGGGCATCCGTCGAGGTTTGTGAGGCTGATCTTGCAAAGGTTCCACCAGATCTAGCCCTAGCTCCTTATACCTCGACCTCGTTGGGGACATGCAAAGAAGGATTGAGAAAAAGCAGACCGCTCTGATACCACTGATCTGGATTTATGCTGGAATAAAATAGAATAAACATATAACCATAAATACAGAGATGCAGCAGAAATAACACTTCATTTCATTAATATCAAAGAATTGAAATTTGCTTACAGACGGAATGGAAATAAAACTAGCTAAGGCGCTGGTAGCTATCTCTGAGAAGAGATGTGGCAGCTACAGGCCTCTGAACTAAGTTAAAATGAGGCTCAAGTGCCTATTTATTATTTATAAACAATGGGAAATCCTAAACAGCCAAAACCTTAACCCTCGGAGATGAAGCGCCAAAACTATGGGCCCCGTTTGGGTAAATTGGTGTTTCAACTTCCCAGGGGCGTAACTTTGGAATAAGATCTATGTTTGATGCGTACCATACCTCGTTAGAAATATATATCTGAGGAATACAAATTTTGAACAAGAAAAATTGGTTGATGGACCCATTTTTCTCTCCATTTTCCCAAAAAACGTTGTTTAGGGCCTCAAAACGGCTCCGGAAGTTCAAGACCCGAAAAACTGCTAAAAATAGTAAGTTGTGCCGAAACTGAAAAACTAAAAGAGACAATGGTGGGGCCCCAAGTGGAATAGGTATGTGACCACCAATATCCACCTGGATCAGATGGGTGGGCCCCTGCGTGGTGAAGCTTCAACCTCTTAACTTGCACATATGCTTGCCGATCTGGGAGGTCCTCTGGAAACTCAGGTTGTGCGAACCCTTGGTATACTTGATACCAACTCATGCTTTCTCCTTTGCTGAATATACATGTGGTGTCCCCATAGATAGGGGGAGGAGACATATTTATTTCACTTTCTGTAATCTCTATATCTGGGCTCTTGTTTTTCTTATGAACTGTCAGAGGCCCCATGTCACTTGAGTCTGAAGAGACGGAGACGCACTCTAGCTCTGATTCGAGGTTCCCTAGCATGTTCATAAAACAGTCCCAGGATAAGATAGATGCCATATTAATGAATGATTAATCTTCTTTTAACTTTTACCAACTAAGGTCAAGGAAGGGGTGAATATGCGACTTAGCGACCCATTCCTTGGGTCACTAAGTCACAAAGTCTTAAAACTTCAGAGGAAAGCGACCCTGCGACCTTGCGACTGGGTCACAGGGTCGCTGAGTCGCACTGGCCTAAAAATTCATGAAGATGTGACCTTGCGACTTAGTGACTTGTGGCCAGGTCACCAGGTCATTGAGTCGCAAGGTCAAAAAATTTCAGTTTTGAGCGACACGCGACTTGGTGACTTAGCGACCAGGGACCGAGGTTGTTGGGTTGCGGGGGTCACAAGGTCGTGGGGTCGGAGGTTGCACTATGGCTGGGCAGATGATTTTGAACGGAAACGCGGTCTTTGACTCAATTTTAACTTAAATCAATAAAGGGAAATAGTGAGGGAAAGCCATAAATTGAAGAAGAAATGTTCATTAGAGGAAGAGACTGACACAGGGGAGGCTAGTCGGCTTCATCTACAAGTTTGCATAAGAATGACATGGTTTGGAGGCTCAGAGAAGAATGCAAGTTCAAAGAGGGTCTGAATGGAGGAGAGCCGGTGGCTTAAAAGGGCTAAGATAAGGGGGAAGGGGGAAACAAATAGAAAAAATGGAAACAGCAGGAGGATTAGGCAACTTACCCGAAAAAATTGTGCTCCAGTTGGCCTCTCAGAAGCGTTTTTTCTCTCTGTTGCATGGGTGAAATGCGACCTATGTGACCCTTCTATTTACAAAAGGGTCGTGCGTGCGGGAAATAAATGAGGTCGTTGGGTCATGATAAAACCATGTTGATGACATGTGCGACTCCGCGACCCTGTGACCTTGCAACCTGGGGGTCGTGGTGTCACAGGGTCACTAGGTCGCAATTGCTTAAACTCGATGAGATACGCCACTTAGCAACTTGGTGACCTGATAGGTCGCAAGGTCACTAGATTTCTAATTGGATAAAATTCCCTATTTTTCAACTTAACGACTTAAGGCTTTTGAAAATATTTTAACTTTAGGTTTTGACTTCACTTCTTGATGCTCGAGGCTCAAAAAAATTTTAGATGGTGAAATATTTGGAGGGTGTTGTAGCAGCTACAACAAAGTGATAAGGAAAATAATGCAGAGGATGATGAAAACAAGGGCAATGAGCCAAAAAATGAAGAGGAGGACAAAGGAAATGAGCAAAGAAATGAAGAAGAAGAAGGCAGTGAGCCAAATGAGGAGGAAGAAACAAATGACAGTCAAGAGACAAAATTTGAAGAAGAGACAGAGGCAGAACTAGAAGAAGATGGCAGTAAACATGACAGTGATCAAAATTAAAAAAATGACATTAATAAAGAAGGGACATATAATGAAGAGACAGATTATGAAGACAAAAGCAGTGAACAATGTAGTGGTGAAGGGAACAGTGACAAAGAGGCCAGCCATGAAGATGAAAATGCACAAGACAGTGATGAAGACACTAATCACAACACCTCTAATAGTGATAACACAAAGAATGATAATGTTTCAAACATAGAGGATAACCATGCGGAAGATATGGAAGAGGATGAAAATGATGAATAACATGATATTGATGATAGCATGGGGGAAAATGAAAGTGCCTCTTAAGAAGGCATTCAAGAAAAAAATGAAGAGGACACAAATATAGGAATTATTGACGAAAAGAAAAGTAGCCTTAAGGTCAATCATGAAGAAGATATTCAAATTAAACTTATCAAACCTTTTTCTCTCACATATCAAAGAGGGGAGAGGCATGTGTTTTCTACCTCCAAAGGGCAAGGGACCATGCCATCCTCCTCAGCTCAGAAGATTAACAAAGGTAAGCAAAAGGTAAAAGAAGAAGAGGAAGATCATGAAGAAGAAAGGGAGTTTGAACTTATTCAAATATACAGTAATGAGGAGAATGAAGCAAGAATTTCAAACTCCCTCCTCCAAGACAAGAATGCACAAATCAAGGACTTAGAAGATGAATTAGAAAGGGCAAAAGATGTCATTCATTTCTATCATATGGAAAACAAACAAATTAGTGCTCAACAAGCCATCTATGAAGCTAGAACACTCAAGGCCCAGAAAGAAGCCCAAAAGGCACAAGTGAAACTAGAAGAATTCATGGGCACTTATGAAGAGAGTAAAGATGAGGAAGTACAGTCTAAGAGGAGACCTAGAACCATAGGATTGAAGAAGGCATTGGCCAAATAGAAGGAAGAAGAGTTAGCCCTAGCAGAAAAAATTTCTCTCAATGAACTCCTTGCAATGGAAATTGAACATGATATGGAATCATGGCTTGATAGGGCTAACATACACCTTGAGGCCAAGCTAGAGAAGGAAAATAAAGACCTGGATTTACAAAGAATAATGACTAAGCATTATGCCCAAAGAAATCAATTTGCAAGGGCAACACTCAAAAAGGCCCAAACCAAGATCCAAGCACAAAAAGAGGAAAAGAGACAATATAGGCTTGGAATCTTGGCACAAGATTCTACACAAGTCTCCCAAAACCCATGAGGCATACTTCCACCAAATTTGGGATAATTTTGACAAGTTTTGGTTTTTTGCTAATTTAAGGGCCAAGGGGGTAGCCCACATGGTGCTATGCTCTTTTTCAGAGCATCTTCAGGAGGAAAGGCTTACATTTTTTGGATCCTCATCACAAATATATCATGCTCACAAAGTTTCAGATCAATTGGAGTTGTTTTGGCCCTCCAAAAGGGTAAAAAACACCCTAATTTTCACCTTTCTACCTACTTTTCAGGACATGTGTTGCGCCTTTATCAGTATTGGAATTTTTGTTTTTTGAACAGGTTATAGACGTCCAATAAGCTAAATAAGGGTATATCTAGAAATTATACTTCAATGTCTTTCCAACGAGCCATCACGGAGCCTATTTCGACATCGGGAAGACCTTCAAAACATTGCTGCAAGATGACCCATTTTTCTTGTTCCTGTGCTACGCCCTTGGCATGGAAATTCTTCTTAAAGCACAGTGTTGCACCCTTAGCAGAGGAAAATTCAAAAATGTACGCTTGGCAAGTTTTAGGAGTCTTTTCAGAGCCTAAAGGTCAATTTCTTTTCTAAAAATGACCGAAAAGATATTTTATTTTAGATATTTTGTGCCTTGGGCCTTGCAAGGCCTCAAGGACAATAATGACACTTCTGATTAGAGAATATACTTTTAGAGAATCTATTAGGTTTTTCTCCTCCTTTCTTATTATATATAGCATGAGGATTCATTGTAAATGTTGGCATTTGATGAGTTTTGAGAGAAATACATGGTTCTTTGAGGTTGAAGATAAATTTGGTGTTGTGGAGCTAGTGGATGATTTTCCTTGATTGATGATGATGAAGGCTTGCTTGCAGGATCCCTAAGTTTGGTTAATGGTGATGTGTCTCTAATTTTTTCATTTTTTCTTGTTTATCATTGTGTCCATCCTTCTATGTTGCAATAGCTCAGAAAAGTATAGGTTGAGAAATGTTGCTTGAGGCACCTCAGTCCTCCTATTTGCTATTGTCTTTATGTTTTCCTCTGCTCGGTTAGTTTAAGAAATTCTTAGTTGCTCCTTAGGCCCACCTATGCCTATTGTTTCATTAATGGATTAATATTCTAGTTTCCAAATATGTTTTATGGTAAGCCCTGCTTATTTGATGCTATCTAAACTCTATCTTGGAACCTCCCTGATGTATTGGTTGTTAGGTTAAGCCAAAGAGGTCTTGTTTCAATCTTGCCCTTTGTCCATGCCTATCAGCTTGCCTCAAAGTTATTTATAGTTTGATGGATGATGTTTAGGAGTTCCCTCTTCATTTATTAAAGCTATTTGTCATCTTATATGTTTTCAAATCTTGAAAGTAGAATCATTGAAGTTAGATAAGTTTTCTTACTTTCTTTGTTCCATTGAATTGTTCATATTGAATGTTTATTTGTTTAAGTTTTGTCATTGAGTAAATTGTGTGCCCTATCTCATGGTTAGTATCTTTTTCTTATCAGTATTTAAGACCTTCTTGTTCATAGGTATTTGACAAAGGATTCTTAATTTCCCTTTTCCCTACCTTGTTTTCCCCAACTTAATATCCATCTCACTTCACACATAACCTTAAAGATCCATTGACTACACTAGATTTTCCTTGTGATGTACCCCGATTCATTATTGAGATATCAATGAATTTCATAGACTCCATAGCCCAATTGATTTTATGACCTCTCACTCCACCTATCCTACTTGATTATCTTGCACCAAACAAACAACAAACCCTACACTTAACCACTAGCCTAAAATCAACCATCTAAAGTGAACAAGTTTACATCCTTTGCACATAATAGCAAGAGCCCTCTCTGACTCCAGGAAGGCTAGGTCCTAGGACTCCAAAGACTGGTCTGATGTTACCCTGTGCATTTGGTCTACCAATATGCTAAATCATGGGAAACTAATGTACTTGACCCACATAAGTTATATGACAAGAGTTTCCTCGAGAATTTTGCAAAGGAGAATAAGTTGGAGTCAGGCTCGATAAGACAATGGAGACACAACCCTAACAGGCACACAAATGATGATAAGGGTATGTATTGTGTATCTTGTCTCGCTGGTCCCTATTGCTACATTACTGCTATGATGTGTAGACTTTTTGGTTCCCCCAATACAAATAAATTCTTAATCGAATGGGTCCCTCTCATGGAGGCTGCTTCAGACTCATATATTATGGACTGGGGTACCATCCTATCAAATAATATTGCCTCACAAATCCTAAATTATAGAAATAATCGTATAGTCAACTCCAATACAGTTCCCCCATTTTTTATGAGTGCTAATATCATAGACGAAATTTTTTTTACTTTCGACTTCCCAACCATGGGATGGAAATGGACCATTCAAGACCCTATTCCTATCCATGTCTACCATATTATTCTCTGGGAATCCAAGTATGAGTCTCATTTTTATATAATTTTCCATGGAGTCATTTTACCACTTCACCAAGATGTTTTTGGCAATAAAGCCCCAAGGCTATCAAACGAAGCCCAAGATGATTTCACATCCATAGGAAAATGGTTTGGGGAATAACTATATACATATGTCATAGTTTATGGAAGTCTTTCCAAACCAAATGTTCTCCCACTATATGTACTAGAAAAGCTCCTGACAAGAGAAATTTATTATCAAAGAGTAGGGAATGGGTTAACTAATGTCTTGAAGGAGGCTAAAAAATAATCCTGGACTTCTTTCCATATCCATTTTGGTGTTTATGCTCTAGAAAAATATGAACATGTTGGATTTGAAATCAATCAAATTCAAAGTTTAAAGCTATCTACTATTCCTAGGATATAGTTTGATCCAAACAAAGTGGCCCAAGACTTTACATCTCAAGTAAAGATCAGGAAATTTATTCATGAACTTGATCACTATGATGATTTGTTTGAATATGCTGAGATCTATTTACGGGTTGAAAATATAGCTACAATTCGTCTAAACCCTGAACAAATTTCCCTGTTTAAATAACACAGGAACAAAAGGTTGGATAGTATTCCTCTCCACATCTTAAAGGTGTCTCAACCTATTTCACAGAAAGAACAGAAGTTGGAACAACCTCCCAAGGACACTAAGGTCCTACATGGATCCGTCAAACAGATCCATCTGAAGATTTTACAAGGTTGACATATTTTTCAAGTACTTATGCATCAGCCACAATTGAGAAGGCATCAAAGATCTAAAAAACTAGCCAAATAGAAGAATGAAAGAGTCCTACAATTGGAACAAGAGTTGTTATAAAAAAAAAAAAGTATTGATCATCAATTGCATTCTCAGTTTTCACAGCTCTAGCAAAGCCTTGATCATTTAAAATTACATCATCAATCTGACATCAATACCAAAGACACTCAATTTCAAGAATTCCAATTCACATTGGAGAAATTGAAAGATAATAGAAAGATAGAGGACTTCAAAAAGAAATTTTTGGAATTGAACACCATGTTGGATCAACAACAAATAGTACTTTGTCAAAATTTGACATTCATAAATGATCTGTGTGATAAAAGTGATACACTAATGAAACAATCGGCCGAACAAAGGATGAACTTTGATGATATTCATGAAAAGATCATAGAATTAATTACTTGGTAGGATAGTGTAGAGGGAAGGAAAGAAAATCTTCTCAGAATAGAGGATTCCAAAAATGAAATGCTATTTATTGATTGGGACATAAAAAACTGAAGAAAGCATAAGGAGAAATATTTAGAGCAAAAGGTGTGGCTAACAATATTTTTTAAAATGTTAGCAATAATCTATTTGGTGCCAGTATAATGCATGAATGTTCACCTGCTTTGCTTCCTAATGTCAAATATTCAATTAAAAATGGGCAGGAAATGTCAAAGACAAAAGAAGCAAGCATCAGGAAGTTAGTGAAACTTGAATGGGAGAAGTATTGGTAATATCTGGTGAAACCACACAGTCAGTGGTTAATGTTGCACGGTCTTATTGACACGTCCTACCATATGCTACCTTCACTATCAGATGTAGTTTATACGAGATAGTTGTGTATTAGGACAGCTCAGCCCCCTCAAGTACAACCAATGTTGGATATTCATCAACTCAAGCAGCGAATGGGAAAGGAAACAACATCACACTCCTGAGCTAGTCATACAACAAATTATATTTTTGTCATATTTTCACTTATTTTAAGGAGAGTTGTTTAAACCTCCTTAGTACATTGTGTATTTTTTATTTTTATATTTTTAGTTTTTACTATATAAACCCTTTCATGTCTACAAAGAAAGGGTCCTGAAATTTTGTAAACAAGGCTTTGGGAAGTTGCATTGTTGTACTCTTGAAATCATCTTAATAAAAAGACTGGACCAAAGACTATTTCTTCCATGAGCAGAGTTAAGATATACATGGTACTTCTATATTTATATATTTGTTCTATTTTTATGTTATTGATAGTCATAATTCTTTTATATTGTTTTTTTTATATGTATCTTTTTAATACAATTGAGCATTAATTCACTATTGAACATGCAAATATTATCACCTTTTAATATATATACAAGACATGCAGTTATGTGATGCGATATGAGCTTAATCGATTAATTTGATTAACAATTTAGTCAAATTAATTAACTTTAATTATTTTTCACTTATGTAAGTGTTCGATAATCTTCATTCTCATACATTTGAGATAATATTTCAAGATCACATATAGAGAAACATAATTAATCCTGGGATATAGATAGGTATATATATAAATATATATATATATATATATATATATATATATATATATATATATATATATATATATATATATATATATATATATATATATATATATATATATATATACTCTGTTAGCTTGTTATCACTCCCATTATCAAGTTACATTCAGTTATAAATACCCACATCCATTTAATTATACCTTATTTGTAAGTTGGTCCCATTATCCCCACTTGGAGTCGCTATTCCAAACGAAAAGGAACGATTTTTAAGTTCTCGGGCATGTGTTTATCCCCTAATGTTGTTGCAGTGATTTTCTAGGCATCAACAACATTGCGATGGAGAGAGCCACATGAAGATCCATTACATTATTTTGATTTCCAAAGTAGACCACCATTCATAATGCCTAAATGGAATTTTTGGCTATGAATTCACACCTTCCCATATTTTCATTAAAGAAAATTCATGCCAATTTTTTACCAAATCCATCAAACCCGGGGCCATGAATGAAATTACCGATGTGATCCTATTTGCATTCATGTCTACCCATATAAACCTCTTTTTTTAATCATGCTATACTTGAATACCTAGGTCAAGGAATAATATTGTCATGTATAACACAAACATGGAGCATGGCCACCCTAGAGGATTGCAATGAAAAAGGTGTGTGGCCACCATGAACTAAGTTAACATGTCAATCGAGTGCCCATCATAATCCTTGTTTGATTTTGTCGGATTTTTTATTAAGGGAGATAGAAAATGATAAAATATGATTCCCATATATTTCATGGTATGGGGGAGAATAATAAACAATCATTAATAAAAATAAAAATAAAAAATGAAAATAGCGTTAGTGATGTAGGCCAATTTACATTTGATTTTCTATTTGGTCATTATGCCAAAGAATATGGAAATAATTTGTCTCTGAAAACTATTCTATGAAAAATTGGATGGAGGTGTAGGTATCTAGGAGAAGTTCCTTTTTGAATAAGTTCTATAATGAGTTTTGAATCTCCAAATATGGATTAATATAAAAAAATATTAGGCCCTGGCTAGGATAAGCCCTTGAATAAGACCATAATATTCAACTTGATTGTTGGAATCCCTCCTCAAACTAGGAGAAAGGTTAATTCCACTTTGTTGAAAATGTAGCAAGAAATTCCTAATTTAATTTTGCCTTGATTAAATTAGGAGAAAATCAAAATTCCACATCACTAGACAACTTGAATGAGTTAACTGTGCTATTATCACTCACTTAGATTAATTAATTTGAGTTGTGGCCTTTACTTGAGTTGTGTATAGTGATTCCTAAATTTTAGGATCTTAGGTTGAGTTAATTTCATTTGTAACAATTTAATTAAATTAAATTGAGTTAAACTTAGTTAAACTAGTTCCAATTGTTGGAGGAACTAGTGGAAGATCTAGTAGTGGGGTGTAACTTCAATGTTTAACCAGTTAACTAATCAATTAGCCTAAATTAACTCATGAATGCATAAAACTCAAGTTACCAATTGAGATTGGAGTTCAAGGGAAGTGTACTATGATTTTTAAACTATTCCAAGTTGTACATGTGGTGCATGCAGGCATAGATTGGCCTAAAGGAATTGCAAAATTTGCTAAATAATAGGGGCTATTTCCTTAATGAACAATGGAAGGAAATAGGAGCTTGGAGGCCTTAAAAATTGGCTAATAATTGGTCAGATTCAGTCATTTAGACATAGAAGATACATATGTAGGTTGTGCTCAAACTTGAGCAAGTATATTGTATTCATCCAGATTCTTTGACTAATTCAATACATATATGAAAGGGGTTTTGAGTAGTTTATTTTCCCTAGACAAATCTATGTGTATGTGTTACACAACATTTTTTCGCACTCCCTATTCCCTATCCAAAGTGTTGTCTTTTGTGTCACTCATGCCACAAATGTCGCAAAGCAACAAAAGCTATGGAAACATGTTCACCATGAATAAAATGTTCAAAACATCTGTGAAGAAATGGATAATTGGTGCATTGCAGTAATTCTGGATAAAGCTTGTAAAAAAATCCTAATTTTTAGCCCCAGTGAAGGTCTCTCTCATTTTCCCTCGCTCTTGTCATCCTGTGTATAAGTGGTAAACAACGCTATCAACATGGGAGCTAGAGTGAAAATCTGTGTTGGTCCTCTTCAAGAAACTTCTCCAAAAATGGAGCAGAAGCTTGGTTGAGGATATGGTCAAGTTCTCCCATTTTTTAACCTTTTGTCTTATCTTCAAGAAACCTCCTCTTTGAGATAAGGACTTTCCTCCCTCATTTTTGGATCCATAACCTATCTAGATTCATTATAAACGAGTGTCATGCCTTTCCCAAATGGTTGGTCATTGTTGGTTTCCTTTCTAAGTGCTTGAATGCGCCTAAATGCTGTCAAAATTCCAAGGAGAAGGAGTGCTTAAATTCTTTGTCTTGGACTTGGAAACCCATCCTGAAGGAGTTGGCTTGGACTTGGAAACCCATCCTGAAGGAGGTCTCCAACATCAAGGCACCAGTTGTATGCATCCCTCTTTTATTCATTAATAATATGAATCATGTTTTACTTTCCATGAGCTTGTTAATGATTGCTTGCTTATTATGATACTCCTTGATATTTTGTATTGTTTATATTGGAATAAATTTTCCATGTCTCTTTCATTTTTCATTGTTTGATCTCTCTTATAGGTATTCGTGCGTAAAGGAATAGTGAGGAGAGAGCTTGGAAGTCAAGATATCAGGATCAAAATGGAAAAGAGATCTCATAGGAGCGAGGTAGGCCATCTCCCTCTCTCATGTTATTATGATATTAAACTAGGAAAGTTTGCATTCTTTGTTCTGGTGGTTAGTAGACCCACTCATTGGGCTAGAGGGATCACTTTTATCCATACAAAGGATTTCCTAGATAACAAAATGGTGACTTCTCTGGGGAGCCTATATTATTTTTAGTCCTCCTTTTGTATTTTTACTTCTTGTTTAGTTTTTCCAACTATTGAATGACCCTTTGTTTGGATTGATTTTTAGTCTCTCATCTGTTTTGAAGGTGTCCTAGGGTGTCAGATCTATATTTTTTCCTTGATATTTTCTTGATTTTCCCCTATATATCTCCATTAACGTGTTTTTTATTAGTCACAGCTGTGTTGCTAGTACTTATTTTATCTAAAATAGTCATGCTACAGACCTATGGTTCTAACTAAATGTGGAAAATTTTTGAGTCTCTGCAAGAAAATTTAGTGTGTTTTGATCCTTAAGGTTCTTTCCATGTTTTTCATGTGTCAAGTTTTGATTGATTTCCTTCAGTTTCTTGGTGGAATGCAAAATTTTATCTCATACTTAAAGTGGTAAATTGATGTTTTTGATTGAGTCTTTCACATTTTGAGTCGATTGAAAGTTTTGTTTACTGCTGGTATAATTTGAAAATTTTTGAATTTTTTTCCATGGAATAGTAGTGGGTCTTTTTCATTGATGAGAAATTGATTTTTTTCATTTAGTTAGTTTTCATTTCCAAAAAAATTATTTTCGTTAAGTGCATTAGATTACTTGCATTTAAAGTTATTTTTTGGAATTCATTATTGAAAATAGATCACATTTTTCGGTAATTGAAAACTAAATAAGTGCACTTAAGTGTATCAGATCATTCAAAATGAAATAAAGTTAAAAAATCATTTAAGTGCATCTTAGTAAAAGTGAAATTTGCATTAGGGATTGTGAAAGTGGAAATCATATTTTTACTTTTTAGAATTGCATTTTTCAAAAAGTGAAAAGATAAAATATATTTAAGGGCATTGTGTTTTCTGCATTATCTATTTGATGCATCATTGTTTGAAATCTCTTCCCTGATTAATTTAGCTTTCATCGAAGGAAAAATGTCATTTTCTCATATAGCTGCATCTTAGGCATTCAGGTGACATTACTTTGAACCCCAAATCGAAACTTAATTTCAGATCAACATTAAAGTTAACCTCAATTAACCTAAGGATCATTTGTAATTAACCCAAAAATTTAGAGGTCTAGGCTAGAGACGTGATCCGATGTTGTAAAACGTAGCAGTTGTCGCTAACAACCTATGTTTCATCCTGGGGGTGATATCATGTCCCACGTATTGAAGTATATAGGACTATGCTCAACTTATGGTAAGTATATGGGAACACTTTCATTGAATAATTACACATTAGACAACGCTACTATGGATCGAGCTCCCACATATCATCACGTATATTTTGGGAAACCCCACTAGGTTGCTATCCTGCCATAGGTAATCGATTCAATCACCTTATAAACCGTGATACACCGAACACAACATTTGGGGAAATTGGTTTTCATATTTCAAGTCCTTGGTTCTCCAAGGTGTATATTTCAGTTCACACTTGCTTGGTAATATTTTTCCTAGATACCCCTTTTGATTTATTTTTGTTGTTAAATTCTAAAATTTACTGTTGATGGTATAACATCCTACCGAAAGAATTAATCCTTGAACTCATCGTGACTGGTTAATTAAAATAATTTATAGCCCAAAGTATTCACTTATATCCTTTTTTTATTTTTGAAAAGGACATCGTGGAAGAACCTCCAAGTCCTCGGTTGCACCACGTGCAAAGTTCACCTTCCACTTCCCCTTCACTTTATGAAGTCGATGGGTCTCCTCAAAGAGCCCAAAGTGAGATTCCTCATATTGTGTTTGAACCTCTTGATAGATAGGGTGTTGAACTTGCTTTTTCTTTGAGTATTTAACCCATCTCGTCTTAACCAGCTCCATTTGAGTCAGTTACTTCTTCCCAAGCCTCTCCTCCGGATAGTCCTAAGCCTACTTCCAGGTTCTTACTTTTTCCAGAGAATCTGCTCTTTGATCCATAAGATGACCTTGTCTACTTTTCACCTCTACACAAGTACAATCCTTTGATACTCCCAATGTTCCATTGGTCCCTTCTCCTACTGCAATTCGGGTTCCCGCTCGAGAATTTTTTCCCTTCACCATGGCAACTAATGGTGATGGTGCTCCATATGAAGACACTCCTTAGAGTATTCCTTTGGAGACATCTGCAACCCATATCCTAGAAGTCAACCCTGAAGCACAATTCCCTCCTGAGGGCTTTCCTTATGTCTCTTTTGATATGGGAAGTAGGTCCACCGGACTCACTGGTCATAATGCAACCTTGGTTCCACCAGGTTACACTTCCCTTGGTGACCTTGTCTCAAGTGCTTCTAGCATGACTTCGTTATATCATAATCCTATATGGTCAACTGGTGTCACTCCCACAACTAGTTATTTTGGTACAAACGTGTCAATTCTTGCTACCTAGCCTACAACTATTGTGGGTTAAATAAAGGTTACCATTGGATCATCTGCTCCATTTACCCTATCTACAGTAACTGCAGTTCCCCCCCTTAGTGGTCAACCTACAAGTTCATTTATTCCGTAGTCTAGGGGGCAACCTTATATGCATATTGGTTCTAGTGGGAACTATGTGAACTATGGACTTGTGTTGGGGGCAACACAACCCACCGATGTTATTCCTAATAGGGGTGGAGCACTAGTTTCATTTGTGGCTAGTTCTATTGCAGAGACACCTTTCCAAGGCCCTCAAATACCTTCGACTCAACAACCTTATATTCAACATGTGTATGTTCGATAGCTGCATGTTCAATACCTATATGTTCAACAACCTCATGCTCAAAATCCATACGTTCACCAACTTCAAATCCCAATGTCGGGAGTTTTGACCAATAAACAAGTAGGTCCCCAACTAAAATATGGTCCCAATCCCTTGTCGGGCCAATCTATAACTTATCCTCTCAGTCCTGGTATCCCTTACCAACAACCCCAACAAGACTTTTATCAGCAACTACAGCAAGGACCTAATACTCAGTTTCAACTGGGGACTAACCCTTAGTTATACCAAGGACCATACCAATAGCTCCAATAAGGACCTAACCCTTAGTTTAAACCGAGGACTAACCCTAAATTGCAACAAGGACAATTCCAACATCTGCAGAAAGGGCCTAATCAACCTTTGCAATAGGGGCCTAACCAACCACTGTAGCAGGGGCCTTATCAACAACTACAACAAGGTCCTTACCATCAATTGCAACAAACACCCTTTTACTAACAATATGGCCAATTTGGTCCATATGGTTAAAACCAACCCAAATGGGGGCAGAAAAAATTCCAACCAGGTTGGAATAATTAGTTTGGTGCTTATCAGAGACCATATACCCCATACAACCCTCAGTTATCATTTTTGGAAATGTTGGAATTATTAGACGCGTCAAGGCTTACAAATGACCCAATACTCCATTCTCCATATTAGCCTCCGGTTCCAACAAAAATTCCTCTAAATTGTCCTAAATTTAGAGGAAAGGTTGTAGAAGACCCCCAAGCACATGTCATGACCTATCATCTTTGATGTTTGTCCAAATCTTGGGTTGACGATTCCATTCGATTATGTCTTTTCCAGTGTACTCTCATGGGTGTTGTCGCGAAGTGGTACATCAGTTGGTTGTGGAGCCTGATTATCTTGTTTATTTTGTATCACAACATTAGACCCCTGTACTTTAATGGGGCAGCAATTCCGCCCTTAATTAAACGTTTCCTGGGGGGGTCTAGGGGGAGCGGAGCCCCCCCTTAGTGGGGGGTTTCGAGGGCAATGCCCCTGAAGCTAAAAATAGATGTAAAATTTCCTTGTAAATTTATAGTAATTTCTATTCAATCTAGGTCATTCATTAGGTGGATGATCTGACGGTAGAAGCTATGTTTAGTTTATGGTTTTTTTCCCTAGAAGCAAACCCATCCCTTTTATGAGGGTATTGTATCGCGGCTGTGTATTGTATGTGTATTCTCAGAGCGAGAAACAGATAGAGAGACTGTGAGAGAGAATAGAGGATATTACAGCGGATCTGTTGTAGGTTGCGTCTCTTCATTTTGTTGGATAATAGAAAGGAATGACTGCCTGTTCGGGGTGGATGTAGCCCAAAATGGATGAACCACATATATTTGTGTCTCTCTAGTTTTATGTGTTTTGTGTGCTTGTGTTTTCTAAATATTTTGTGTGTTGCATTTCTCTGTAATATATAATTTTCTAACAACATCAAGCTTCCTCGAGGTTCCTTTCAAGACTTTAAATATTTAGCCATGGATTTTCTTACCCATTTTCAATTTCCTATATGGTATGAGACTGGGACTCATCTTCTAACATTGTTGGAAAAATTGACGTCCACTCATATCTTTGATCACATTCATGGATGCAGACGTCGGCATCGGCTCATTAAATTCAAAATTCCAGACCAGCTCTTAAAAAAATGGTTGACTAAATCATTCATTACTAAAATAGCCAAGGACATATCCATGGGAAGTTGTGTTACTGAAGAACAAGCTATTTCTCGTGCCCAGTATTTAGACTTAGTTTATTCTCAATCAAGAACTTTGTATGAGTTTCTTCCTGATACCACGTGGCCTTCAACAGATGTCGCATATTCCAAACCTATTGATTCAAAACCCATTGATGGTGTTATTGGATATTTTACTCGATAGCCTAGTAGTGCCCCTGCTAGGTCTGCCAAATCCAAATCAACTCCTACTGCAACGTGTGATGTTGTAGCCAATCAGAAAAATCCTGGAAAAACCTCAGAGGTTAATGTTATACAATCTACCGCATCACACAGATCCTCTAAGGGTAAGAAAAAGGGTAAAAGTAAACCCAAACTAGATACCCCTAAATAGGATTCACCCAAGTTATCTATTGAGGATTTATTGAAAATAAAGTCAAATTTTCCTTGTCTTATCTGTGATGAGGATCATTACACCAAATACTGCCCCCCGATGTGCCGAAGTAAGTTGTTTTATGAAAATAACCTTTGGGACCCCAGCAATATTAAAGGAAACTTTCCCATCATATTAGACGAAACTTGTAGATCAATATCTGGGACAAAACACTGGTAGTTAAAAAGTATTTATGGGTGTTACAGAAGCTATCAACATTGCCACCAGATCTAAGGATTATCCAAATCTTGAGAAATCCATGGTGAAGAAAGATGCTACTAACATAAATTCTTCCTCCACCACACTTAATTCCAGTCCTATCCATATTGAGAGACCTAACACTGAATCCACGATCCGACCACCCCAAAAGGTGTTCATTAGAAATCAGCTTATAATCTGAACGCCTGAACTGCTCAACATTACAATATTGTAGAATACTTAGCTCATGAACCTTCAGAAATGTCGGCGTTGGAGGTTCTTCATACGTGCTCATCACAAAACAAGTATTTTCTATCCAATATAGTGGGAATTGACCCCACGGATTCCACTTTGATTACCTTTGATATGGAAAACCATGTTCCTCGTTTGCAGCCTCAACTTGATTTCCTGAAGTTGTGGTTATGGGTAAGACCATTCATTGGAATATTGTTAATGAAGGTGCTTCCACCTATATTATGTCTATCACATGTTGGAAATATTGCGGCTCTCCTCCTCTCAATCAATCCCTCAATACTTTGGAAGCTTTTGATGGTAAAGGTGTCTACCCATATGGAATTCACAATACCCTACCAATTCATTTGGAAGGACAAACTGTTAATATGGAGGTCAAAGTTGTCGATGGGCCTCTCAATTATAACCTCTTTCTTGGTTGACGTTGGAAAAACACACCTTACGAGAGTGTTGGAGTGTGTCTTTTCAAAGACTCCTCTTTGATGGGAAGTTTTTCCCTCTCTCACACTTCTAACATCGCTTTAGTTAAGATGATCATGTCTCATCACGACCCTTGGATTATGTCAAATCTGGATGAGTTTGACCAATTTTGCAACATTATGCTTAGCCCTATTGAGCAAGCATACCAAGTTGTTATTTTGGCTTCCGCGGTTGTATCTCAAACTTCTGATCATTTGAATACCATCCTAGACTCATATTCACAATCCTCTTCGCTTGGTTCTCTAGATTCTAAAGATCCTTGGGACAAGACTTTTCCAAATGATGAAAGCATTGTCGAAGTCATGAAAATCCTTGGAATGACACTCATCATCGTTCCTTGTTTCTTCCAAGAATTATTGAGATTCCTACCTGTTTAGAGACTCTCATTTCCCCTGTAATGATGGATCCCCTTCAGACACGCATCTCATTTCACGAGGTATTGTTGGAAGGAGACATGGGAAAGATTTCCACAACCATACATCTTGATATTTTTGTGAATATTCACATTGGAGCCCCACCCGCTCCCTTCAACCTAGTTCTTACCGTTTGGTCATTTCCCCATGAGGGCATTATTTCCATGCTTCGTAACCCTCAAAAAATTGGTCAAGGTGATGTGTATGTGCAATATCAATGGTAGAATAGTCGACTTGTTTATGTTAATCATGACATTAAGAAAACATGCGAGTCCTGAAATGGGAGCCAATTGCCTAAAGTATTATGCTTGTTTTCACATGAATACTTTGTACATTAGTGTGCGTTTCATTAGTGTATAGCTTTTGGTGTGTTTTGTTGGCATTTTTTTGCAAAAAAAAATTCTCTTGCTTACCATGTTCTACTTGGTTTGCATATGTCAAGAAAATGTATTTCTCATATAGGATTCACTGATGGTTTTTGTCATAGTACCTGGAATTTTGCTTCCGCTACATTTGCACTTTTTTCTCCCAATGGTGAGTTAGTGAGTTTACAGGGCATATTTTTAGGCTGAACTATTGTTAGAAGAAGATTCCCTTGGCATTATGGCATTAGTTGTCAAACTCAATTCACAACTCATTGTATTGTAGTTAAACAAGAATTATTCAGTTATAAGCCATCAAAATTTACGAATGTATCTGTGTTCGATTATTAGAGAAATTTTTTGATTATATTACTTATCATCGCATTCCAAGAAATCTAAATACACTAACAAATACATTGGAAAATTACATTTTAGACATAAATATGTGTAACACATAAAATAAACCAAGGCATAAATGAACATTAGATAAAATTTGAAAAAGTGTGTGTGTGTGTGTGTGTGTATATATATATATATATATATATATAGTTTACAAAAATTGTGATACATCAAAAAATCAAAATACGTGTTCCGAGACACATGGCTTCTCAAGCCTACATAAGTGCAGAAATAAAACTAAAAGAGGCATGTATATCCTTTGGAATGATTTTGATGATAGTATGTAACAACCTTGACAACTAATCTTAACGTTCAACGAAGTCGAGCTAGTACCCCCATAGTGTATCTCTGATATCACAATGGATATCATCGACAGAATAATACTCTGGTATGCCTCTGGCCAGAGTTGTCAGGTTGTGCTCCACCTTGACTATGGGGTCGGCACCCTCATCATAAATTGCATCCTCTATCTGTTGAACCACCCTCCACACTATCTGAGACAACCCCAAAGGTCTCACAGGTCCAACATCTGCAAAATAATCATAAGTTAAACTCTCGGTACACCTTATAAAAAACAAAATTTGAAAAAAATCTGAAAAAAAATTCTTACCTGAGTCATCCCATTATACCACCGATGGTAGAGGAAGATCATGATATCCTCTAAATTCGGTCCTCGCATATGGCCAGTCATCAATCGTGATCAACTATTGGTGTATCCATCCAAATAAGGCAAGGAGGAAAGACATTTGTTTCCCACCACCATGGTGAGGCATTAGATCACTCCATCTCATAATTCATCGATCCCTCGGTGCAGGATGTCCCACCTCTATCTGCTGACATCGTAATAGTGGCACCCTCTCTAAGAAGAGAGTCACCAAGATTGAACCATAACCAAACTGTTTCAAATTCATATTTTTTCACTTTTTGATTTGGTTTTTCATGTTAATGAGCAACCCCTTACACCAGTTGAACATCGTTGGACACATACAGTCCACTGGATACTGAAAGTGCGATTTACTTACCTCATGCAAGGCCTGCACTCTTGCCACTCGTGCAATAGTGTAAATGACAACTCTCAAAGAAAGACCAATGATAAGGTCAATTTTTCTGCTTTTGGTCTTCTGATATCCCTGACTGCAATGTCTAGAAATGAGCATCTTTGTGCCCCCACTGCCTGGTCTGACACCTGATAACTAGACCGGTATTCCCCACTTGGACAACCCGGTGATGAAGTAAATTTCAGGCACATTAATATCCATGTACTCACCACCGATCACAAACATTTTATTCAATACCCCACCAACATATTGTAATAGATCCACTTGGGATCGAATCCCTGACGTCTGGAAGAACTTGAGAAAACCGAAATGTCAGAACGCTGTTATGCAGTTTGGGTTTTGAGTTTCTTCTCTATCTTCGGCTTCATGTCCTCTTCCTTTCCACTCTATTTCCATGATTCTCTTGCAAAACATCAATTAACCAAGATTAATCATCTTTCATGGAAGAAATTTGGCAAAAAATTGAGTGAAAATTTAGCATTCATCAAAATAAAATAGCTCTCGGTGCCAACGCGTATTTCTTATCTTTTACACGCTGGCATCACCCCAGTACTGTAAGGGTTAGAGCGATCAACGCAGACTCGACGGGTGGAACCCGCGTTGGTCGCCCACATGCCCTAAATTTTCAAGGGCTCAAATAACATGGGAAACATTTAGGCAAAAGAGAGGGTTGTTACCTGCAATAGAAAATTCAATGAATGGTGTACCAAATTAATCAAATAGTGCGCCCAAAGTTCAAGAAAAACAAGGGTAAAAATGCTCTGCAAAGTTTACAATGGTAAAAGTGATTTTTATTTTTAATTTTTAACTGTTTAAATTCTTTTACCAAATATTTTAATTTATAAATGTTTTGTTTCGTTTTTTAAAGTATTTGTTACCTATATTTATATTTTTCTCGATAAAAATCATGTTTGCTTGCATGTGCAGCAACAAGTCATTATGAATCAAATTCGGTAATTGGTGAACGACAAGTTCTCTTTTATCGCTTTTTTAGACTCTTAAAACAAACAAAAAAGGAACCCCCCTGGATTCAACTTTAATCTCTTTTCTGACTCTCGAAAAATGAAAATATTGGCGAGCATTTTTCCTTTTGAGCTCGTTAAAATAAATGAATTGAGGTCATCCCAGTATACGTTTACCCCTTTTTTCAGTTGAGGTTGACTAGTTACGAAAAAGGAATACCTTAGTCAAACATGACTAAGCGGTTCTCTCAGATGTTGTTTTCTACCTTCTCGAGTTTGAGGGACCATCTATGAAAAGGGACCCTTTGGAGTTTTATTTTTCTGTCTCTTTTTCAAACTCCCTAAATATGAAAAATATAGCGAGTTATCTCTTTGTTGGACTTTTAAATCTTAAATGACGACAGAATTGTCACCATGACGAGACTGATTTACTCCTTCCTAGGACTCGTTAAACTTACTAGGATGGATTCTTCTGGAGGGTGAAATTATATGCTAATCATATGATATTCTCTTCAAGCTTTCTAAAAAAATAAAGAGGCACTCACTAGAAATTTTGGGGGAAAAATGGAAGTAAAGTATGTTTTGTATTCTATATTGAAGGAAACATGTCACTCTTGAACATGACACATATCTGCATCTCGTATCGAGTTTGGGTTTTCCTCTCTTCGTCGCTTGCCTTCCTAGGTTTGGGAAATCCATTTTCATCTCATTAGATCATATCCTACTATCACCATGACCATTGATCCCATTCTGAGACAAATTCTGCCAACATCCAGAGTCGTGTCGTCGATGTGTTCAAAAGAAGTCCTATCTGCAAAAGTAAAACTGCTCATACTTATCTAATCCTCTATGCAACGATATTGAATCATTCCTATATACATTGAACATTCCTATGTTTCGTACTGATGATTTTAGAAACATTATGACCCTCTTTAGATGGATTGCTTCCTATCGACATCAGCTCATTATCCGGGAAGTTGATCTAGAAATCCCCTTTCATTACCTTGTAGCTTGCATGCCTCAATGACAATTTCTTTGCATTCGACAACAAGTTCACATCATTAGCCTTCGATCAAATGATTCTTCAAGTGTTTGACTTCAATTCCTCTATTCACGCTTGTAGATTTGGTTCTCGTACCTTGAGGGCCATCATCATTATTGGTGGTTTCTCTCATTCTTGTTAACTATTTACCTTATTGACTGGTAATAAGTTTTTTTCTACCATTTTCTACATCATCATATCTATTCAACATGGTTAGATTCATATGTTGGATGAATTAAGACGGAGACGCAGACCCTAGATCACTTATGTTCGAATCCTGGTTGCATGGAGTATTCATGATTATACACATGATCCTTTCTATATATATGGCTACAACCATGTCATGGATCCATTCATATGATCATGTCTATTCGAATGATTGTGTCCATGGCATGGATTCATGGTGTATTTGATGCCTATTCAATAGTATCATATCAGGCATATTTATATCATATATGTCACATATTGTATTGTGCTTGATTTGCAGGTCTCATGATGGTGGTTTTCTAAAGTCCTTGCCTTGACTAATAAAGCACTTCAACCATCACTTCGCATTCTTCTTTCATGCTTTAGGGCACATCTATTAAACAACATTTTGTCGTACTCTCTATTCCCTGTCCAAATGGTTGTGTTTTGTATCACTCATGCCACAAATTTTGCAAAGATAAAAAAGATATGGGAACATGTTCACCATGAATAACATGCTCAAAACATCTCTAAAGAAATGGAGAATCAACGGATTGCAAAAATTCTGGGGAAAGCTTGTAAAAAACCCTACTTTTCATCCCCAACGCAGGTCACTCCTGTTTTCCCTCACACTCCTCATCTTGTGTGTAACTCGTAAACATCGTTGGCAGTGTGGGAATTAAAGTGAAAAGCCACGTTGGTCCTCATTAGGAAGCTCCTCCAAAACTGGAGCAAAATTTTTGTCCTCTAGAAGTATGAAGAACGAAAGTCTGGTACTTGTTGGTTGAGGATATAGTCAAGCACTCCCATTTTTGAACCTTTTTTCTATCTTCAAGAAACCTCCTCTTTGAGATAAGGATTTTCCTCCTTCATTTGTGGATCCATAACCTCTCGAGCTTCATTATAAATTAGTGACATGCCTTCACCAAATGGTTGCTCATTTTCAGTTGCCTTTCTAAGTGCTTGAACGTGCCTAAATTTTGTCAAAATTCCAAGGAAAAGGAGTGCTTGAAGTCTTTGGCTTGGACTTGGAAACCCGTCTTGAAGGAGTTCTCCAAAAATAAGGCACCAGTTGTATGCTTCCCTCTTTTATTCATTAATAATAAAAAACATGTTTTACTTTCCATGAGCTTTTTAATGATCGCTTGCCTATTATGATACTCCTTGATCTGTCGTATGGTTTAAATTGGAATACATTTTCTATGTATATTTCATTCGTTGTTGTTTTATCTCCCTTGCAGGTATTCGTGCGTAAAGGAATATCGAGGAGCGATCTTGAAAGACAAGAGATTGGGATCGACATTGAAAAGTGATCGCATAGGATAGAGGTAGGCCATCTCCCTCTCTCATGTTATTTTGATATTAAAATAGGAAATTTTGCATTATTTGTACCAGTTGTTACTAGACCCACTCATTGGGTTAGAGGGATCGATTCTATCCATATATGGGATTGCCTGGATAACATTATGTGTGTTGAATCTTGATGCATGTTTTTGATATGTGTTCTCAATCGTGAATTTTCTTCCACATATGAGTAGAGTAGATTTGAGTCTTATGTTTTAGTACATTACATGAGTATTTTTTAATCTAAAATTAATTTCTACATGGTATCGGAGTAGGATTCACAGTAGAGAATAGAATTAAAAGTTGTCTTTGCAGGAGGAACGAGTTTGCAAGATCTATTCTTTAGAGCTAGAAAGATGGTGTTCTATGGTCTAAGGCTTGAGTATTCCCTTAAGGGTCGCTTGAAATTGTTGCTTGGAAGGACCAAATGGAGGCGGTACTGGAGTAAAATGGGTTAAAGGAATTCATAGATGTTGGCATTCTAAAACTAGGATCATCGAACCTCAAAGATCTAGCAGAATGGAGAAAGTGTGTATATAAGGTGAGGAGTATCATATTGGAAGGTTTCAATGATCACATAGTATCCAATATCTACATGAAAGAAACCTTGTATGCAATTTGGAAAGCATTGAAAAAAATTTTCCAGAATAGTAGTTATTACAGAGAAATTTGTCACCATTCCTATAATCCTCGTTTCTTGATCCTGGAGGACCCATACAGTGACCCTTGTGTACTTTCCAAGCATGGAATACATACCCCTGAACCAAATTTTGTTTTCCAAATCATCTCCCTTTACAACTTTTCTAAAATATCCCTATAAAAACCTGGTTTTCAAGGTTGGCTCTTTCACTCAGTGTCTGACCCATGCCGATAGTGAAATTTTCACTGAGACCCGCGTCGATCGGCACTCTGTCTTAATGTCGGACCCTCACCAATCCTATTTTGGAAATTTTTTTAAATAGAAAGGAAGCTTTCGTGACTAGAAGCTTCATGAGGTGGCGAGTTGGAAGTTTGTTTTGAGCATATGGCTGAGGAATTCCCCGTTGGGCTTCTTGTTCCCAAGAAATAGGAACTCCTATAAAGGATAAGCTCTTTTCCCATCATTTGAGGGCCCATAACCTCCTCCTCCATTGTTATATAAGGAGACCTCCTTCAACTCTACAACCTTAGTTACTGATGATAGAAAGGAGAAGCCATTATAGCTCCAGGAGAATAGTGTAAAGTGTGATTGTTTTTGTGTGTTGGGAACATAGTGAGATCTTTGACCTTTGTGTGTGAGGGTCTTGCAAATGTGCTTGGATATGGACCTGCTGAAGGAGAGCCTCAACATCAAGGCTTGGTTGTAAACTTCCCTTGCCTTTATCATAATAAAATGAAACTGATGGTTATCTTCCACTCTTGTTTACATTCATATAATGAGATTTCTAGCATTCCTTGATCAGTTAGATAGGTTGTAATTGTTTTATGTTTGTCGTGATTTTATGCTTGTCGTGGTGTCTTAACTGTCTGAACAGGTAATCGAACGTTGGCAGCTGCGTGTATCGAGCTTGAGAAGAGCGACAGATCAAGAAGCTTCAACGAAAGACGACAACATAGCATCAAAACAGGGTAGGCCATCTTCTTTGCTCTGAATTTCATTTACAATCTAGGAAGGTAGATGTTAGTATGTTCCCGTAGTTGCTAGACACACTCTAGGCTAGAGGGATCACCTATGTCCATAGAGGAGTTTTACCTAGACAACAAATTGGTGACTCCACTGGGGATTTTCCTTTGATTTTGTCACTCTTTGAGGTCTTCGTCATTCGAAGAGTTTAGTCAAACGACCATTTCCCTATCTTTTCCTATGTTTTTCATCAATTACGATCTTTTAGTTTTTTCTTGAAGTGGTGAGTCTTGTCTTGGTTGGAAGAAATTCTTTGTTTTTTCTTTTTTAGGCATTGTTGCTTTTATTTTTCTGACAGTCGTGCCAATTGGCGCTAGTTGTCAGTTAGAAACTCGTGCCAATTAGCCATTGGCGCTATTTTTCAGTTAGCAAGTCTTGCCAGTTGGTGCTAGTTTCACCCACAAAAATCGTGCGAATTTCAGGATGTGTGAAAAATTGAGGATTTTCCCTAATTCCTCCACCAGTGTCTTTCCCTTCTAGTCCTTTTCTCTATATGATTTACATGTTCTCCCCTTCACTCAAGTGGGTTTGATTGGCTTGTTGGTTTTGTTTTTTAGTTGTTTTTCCTGCTCAGACGCGCATCCTTACATCCTATTTTTTTCTAGGATTGTGCATCAATTTCCTGGTTACATGCTTCGTGGGACATCACATTGCTGATTGAGTTAATCTCCTTTCTTGGTGAGCCATCTCTAATTGATTGCCTTTTGCTTTTCGATTGATTGAGTGTTCAAGTCTCAAGTGCATTTTGAGTTCATTTGGTTGGCTTGTTCACTTGTGAGCATAGATTACATTGCTCTTTGTTTAGCTGAAAAATCTTCTATCTATCATTGCTTCATGTAAAGGGGATTGAATGCCTTGTTTTGAGCTCATGATTTGGAAGTCCTCTTTGTGCTTGACCTCATATTTCTTGTAGCCTTTTGAGGAATTTCATTACAAAGTGTTTAAAACAACGATTGCATTCTTAGTGTTTATTTGCATCACTTTTGCATTCATCCTTCCATTAAGGAAATTTGCGTTCATTTATTTTTCGTCTCAGAGTTTTCTTTTCATTAAAATGCATTAGATCACATTGCATTGAAAGTCTTTTTTGAGATCCATCATTGAACTTAGATTACATTTTTTAATGATTGAAAGCTAAAAATCGCATTGAGTGCATTCTCTTTCATTAAAATCATGCATTAAGTAGATTCTCATTTCATCGAAAAATGCATTGAGTGCATTCTTATTATTTCAGAATAAAAAGGAAATTGTGCATAGATTAGAATTGCATAGTTTTCAAAGAATAGAATTTTTCATAGATTATATTGCATAATTCACATCGTTGAATGTTTTAGATTACCTTTGAGTAGTGAAAGTCATCTAGTTAGGAAAAAGTTTCCTTTATTGTTTGTTGCATCATTGTTTGAAACTCTTCCCTTAACTTGATAGCATTCATCGAATTGAAAGATTTCTTTTCTCATATAGCTGTATATAGGAGATTGTCAGATGACATTCGATAGGGCCTTGAAACCTAAACGTTAATTCAAGATAAAGCATTAAAATTTATTCAATCAGTCTAAGGAAGCATTGAAACCTAATGTATACATTTTAGAGGTATAGGCTAGTGACGAGTTCTAGTGTCATTAAACCTAGTAGCTTTCATTCGCCATCTAGCTTTAGAAAATGCTAGTACGGACTTGTGCTACCCGTACCGTCAAGTATATAAAGGGATACCCTCATAGGTTGCAAACCTTTATCCATAGAAAGCCGAGTCTGCCGCCCTGTAAACGTGATACACTAAACACAGCATTCAGGGAGACTACCTGCACGTACATTAAGTCATTGGTCATTTCTCTTTAATTTGATCACCAAGGTGTATATGGAATTTCACGAAAACTTGGTACACCCTCTTTCTTAGACTACCTAAGTAGTCATTTTGGTCTTTTCATGACTCTCTACAAAGTGAAAATATCATCGAGCGCTTATCCGTTCGCGCTCGTTTCAACTTGAAAGTGATAGTGTCACCTTACCTGTTTCTTAACTCTTAAAATATGAAACGGTAGAGTTTTGTTTCAGTGTCTTAAAATATTAAATGCCCACGAAATATTAATGGTTAAATTTATCTTCCTTAGTGTTGGTTTTACGATTGTTTTCAATGGAAACGTTTATGGAGTTTACCAACCAAGAAATCCCCTCCGAAGGGAATCCTGGTCGTTTTCCTTCTTTTGGGAATGTTGGTGCTCCTTATATGGCAACATTATCCCTTCATCAGTTAACTGTTGGGTTTCCTGTTTGGTTGTTCTCGACCACTGTGGTCCAGAATGTTTCGCCCACTGTACAACCATCCCCCCACCTGAACAACATCATGTTGATTCTAAGGTGAACCTCTCCTCTTCTTTTCCTATTTCTTCGTCCTCCTCTTCTACTTCACCTGGTGAAAGTTTAGATTCCAGTAACTAGGTGGCTAAGAAGAAGAAGAAGTTAGATAAGCGAGAGGCTAGCTCTACGGATATTGCGCCTCAGCCACCTTCCACTATTAAACCATCCAACCTTCCACAGAAAGTAAAATTACCTTGCATGTTGTGCAAAGGTGACCATCTTCTTCGAGACTACCCTAGCATTCCCAAGGTACTTGAAGCATGGTCCGACTTCCATCTGTCATTGCCTTTGGCTTTTGGAAGTCATATTGGTAGTACAACTTCGACTAGCAATGATAAGACTCATAAGAAACAGTGTAAGATTACCGATCCCTGTAAGTTGTGTGAAGGGCATCATCCCATTCACCTTTTTCCATACATGGATGAAGCCACGAGAGTGTTAGATGACCCTACTATATCTGCACCCTGCCTTCCAGTTGGTTACAAGAAGCTTTCTTCGAGTCCTCCGCTAGTTGATTCAACCATCGCTCAAGAGTTATCCTTATTCAATCCCACTCCCTCGAAAATTCAAATTTAAGAATTCATTCCCGACCAACCATTGGTTTGGAAATCGGTCGATCTGATCCCGCCTATGTTTCATCAGGTCTTTTCCGTCGAGATTGAATCTCATCCCCCTCGTGTTCTTCTTTTTTCTTCAAGTTCCTCAAACTTGGAGAAAGATTCTCCTGTCCCTGTGGTTCAAGAAGCAACTCCTCCAGCTCCCATGATGGAAGTCCAAGATGATTCTCCTCTTGCTCCGGTAACACCAGGGGATGACCATCTCAGTTCAATTTTACCCCTCCAAGTAGTTTGATCACTTCCTTTGATTGGAGTCGATTTGCGGGATACTACCTTCCTTCTTATGTGCCTTTTGAAATCATGGTACAGACCTTTGATGTGGCCATACCTAGCACCATTATAGATGAAGGCGAATCTGTTAGTGTTCTGTCTTTGACTACTTGGCAAGCTTTTGGTTCTCCACCGCTTGTGCCTGTTACGCAGAATATGTTGACTTTTAACAAAGGAACCAGTCAACCGTTAGGGATCCTTCCAAAGTTGCATATTACTTTGGGAGGAAAAACTGTCTATATAGACGTGATGGTGGTCCAAGGTCCCTTAGATTTTAATTTACCCTTGGGGCGTGACTATGCTTATTCCATGGGTGTGCTTGTCTCCTCCCTCTTTCGTGTGATCTATTTTCCAAATGAAGGTCAGATCGTGAGCATCGATCAGCTTTCATTCTTTGGTCCTCATGGGACATCTGGTCCACCATCGTCTCTTTCGAGTCTTTATCCACCAGTTGTATCCTCCCCTCCGCAGGTTAATTATGTGGCTACCTGTCCCGTGCCCGCATTTAGTGATAGTGTCGTTGTGCGTCGTGTGCTGGGGGCATTTGATCCTGATTTCCGAGATGTTGTTCTCCCATTAGCTGAGAACCTCTTGGATGCCATGACCTCTTATTCATCATGATGGAAGGTCTTTAGAGAAGAGTTTGTTTTCATGTGTCAAGCTCCTTAAAAAATGAAACAAGCTCATTGGATCAGAGTTCGTTTTCTTGTGTCAAGCTCCTTAAAAAATGAAACAAGCTCTTCGGAGCATAGTTATTTTTCTTGTGTCAAGCTCCTTAAAAAATGAAACAAGGCTGTCGAAGCAGACTTTGTTTTCTTGTGTCAAGCTCCTTAAAAAATGAAACAAGCTCTTCAGAGCATAGTTCATTTTCTTGTGTCAAGCTCCTTAAAAAATGAAACAAGCTCGTTGGAGAAGAGTTCGTTTTCTTGTATCAAGCTCCTTAAAAAATGAAACAAGGTCATCTGAGCACGGTTCATTTTCTTGTGTCAAGCTCCTTAAAAAATGAAAGAAGGTCTTTTGAGGATAGTTCTTTTAATGTGTCAACCTCATTAAAACAATGTAACACATTCTCGGTCAATTCGTGTCTTTGATACGATCTCGTAAAATCCCAGTCGAGTCTTTCTCTGATCTCATAAGTTGAACCTTCACTCCATCTGATTTTCATTTATTATACCCAGACTAAATTTTAGGGGGTGTTAGACTCCGTCTCGTCAGTCTACTGCAGTCAAATTCACCAAAGTTCATTTCTTGTCATTTGCAGTCACTGATGTTACTGTGGTCCAGAAAAGAGTCATTTCAGAGTCAAGGTTTTATAGTTGGTCTTCAAACATGTTGAATGATGCCTACAGGCTAGAGGAAGGTTCAGTGAGTTTCTATTTCAAGATGGTTATCAATGCGAGATTGATTCTTCTTCAAAACCCTGTTTTGAAGAAGAAATTTTCAGGTTTGTTTATGTAAATAAGCTGCCATGCTACCAGTGTACCTCTCAGAGATCGAAAGGTTTACCATGTATCGTGACTGAGATGCCAAAGTTAAAGACTTGTTTTGAAATGCCCTGATTTGGATAAAATCAAGTTTATTAGCACCTGCAGCAAGAACTTTTGCTTAGTTTCAAAACATGAACTTTCTCATATTGTTCGAGTAATGGTATGTTGGGCAAACATCCTGATTTGCATAAACTTGAGAGTTTACAGAGACGGGGAAAGATCAGGCAACATAATTAGATGTTTTGGTAGATGGGCTCAAGAATAATGCAAACAAATTTGCAAAATGAACAACACAATTTTTCTGGCAGAATTATAAAGTTGGGTTATGTGTTTTGAATTCACCCTCGTGATCACATCAGTCACGTTAATTTAGTATTCAAAGGACAAAATCCAGCATTTCGATTGCATGTAGCAGTATTTCAGTATTGATGGATGTAGGTGGCAGAACTTACCTTGTTAAAGGGGCATCACAATTGATGGATTGGGCGCAAAGTGCTTCACTACCTATGAAAGCGATGTTCTGTTTGCACTTCATTTTATGATTGATTGTGATATTGAATATGCTGGTTGAAAAGGGCATTTTCCAGAGCCCAAACCTGTTATCTAGATTGCCAATTTAGTTACATTGTAAAGAGAAGATCGCCCATTTGTACAAAATGTAATGACCTTAAAGTCATGCTCTCCAATTGTTGGGGTTGACGTAATGTCATTTGATAATGAAAGGAAAGTGTTGCTTGCATGGAGGGATTCTATTCACGAATTTGACCCCGATCTGATCATTGGTTAAATTATGTGCAAGTTTGACTTGCCATATCTTTGAGCCGGTGTTTTAGAAGATTTCAACAGGAGTCCATTAAACCTATCGGAGCTGTCCAAACAGAAACGAGCATCCAAAGGCAAAATTGAAGTTCGACAGGGCGAAATCCGAGTTTAAAAGACGTGTCTGTGTGTTTAAAGAGGTGGCGCGCTACTCATATAGAGCGCGCTACGCATATAGCCTCCCCAGCCTGTGTGAAATAACAAGTGCGCTACGCATATGGAGCGCGCTACGCACTGGGTGAGCGCGCTGCGCATATAGTCAACAGGGCATAGGCCTTTTAAGAAAGAAAAACATGGCTTTATTTCTAATAGAGTGATTCGATCACCTGACATTTCATTAGAGATATGTTTAAATGATACCGAGGGGAAGGATGCTTCAAAGCAATCATTTCTCACCTTAGAAGCATGAATATACGTATACCTAATCTAATACCCACGCATGGCTGAAGAAATTGTGGTGACTAAAAGTTCAATTCACTACACAGATTTTTGAAAGGAACAACTTAGCAGCACGGGTTGAGAATGAGTATGGGATATCTAATTTCATCCCTATTCTTATAGGGGACAACAAAATTTGTTTCGAGTTTCAAATGCTCGAGCAGGAAGTTCTGAAATCCGGCTTGCTATCGGAAGTTCCGGTTCTGATATTTGCGAGCAAAATTTGGTGAAGAGGCAAAGTATCTTGGAGTTACTTGTAGACATAGGTTGGGTTCTCAAGGATCCCGATCCTAATGAAGAAAAAGTATCAGTGAATTGTTTACACATACAAAGGTTGAATTCCTTGTTCAGTTACTTAATAAATGGTGACTTCCTTGCTATCACGAAGAAAGTTTTGCATTCACCCAAAGTTGTTAAAATGTTAAGGCAAGCATATGGAAAGTCAAATGAGGTTAATGGTGCTGACTTGAAGTTGCTTCAGAATTATGATTGAACGTGCATGGCAATCCCTGAGGAAAAAGCGCGATTATAAGGGTACTACCGATTTCCAGTCGTTCCTCGATAACGGATTACTGCAAGATTTTCCTCCTCCATTGACAATTGCAACATTATCTTGCAACCATGCAACCCTCTCCAGGCACAGTTGTCATCATGAGCTGGAATTGGCAGAATTTTAGTTTAAAGACTATTTTTATTAAAATCAGTTTTATTCAAATGACAAATGTAACGTGGCAGTCAGAGATCGAAAGGCTAATTTGAAATGAAGATATTCATCACAGCAAAAGAATAGGATTTGATCTCCCATTAAGGACTTCAGTTAAATCTCCAAATGGATCTGTGCTCCAATATTTGTCTCTTAATTGGCCATCAGAGGATTTCAAGGGAAACGTTGGTCTGTTTTTTAGAACAGAAGAATAGTTTTTTCTATTTCTGCAATTTCAGTTGAAACAGCGCCCTTGTTGTTGGGTCGATCTGTTTTCTTCTAGTATAGTTTATTTAATGTATTGAAAAATCATTTGTAAGGGGTGGGAGAGAATTCTGGAAAACCTGTAGAGAAATACAGAGAGCGTCATTGTACAGTTTTTGATAGAATTTAATGGAAAGTTTGCAGCTCTGTTTCATAAGATCCCTGTGGTAACAACTTAGCGTTATGTTTTTTCCTTTGTTTTCATATGTTTCTTGTTATGTTTATTGTTTCATTCATAATCATTATCTGTTGAATGCTTTTAAGTGTGAAGGGAAGAATTCAACTTGCTGCTCTGCCTTGGGAAAGTATTCAAGTTCTATGTTTTCTTCTGTCTGAAAAGGATTCGTGAATTCATGCCCTTTTCAGCTTCTTAAACATTCTTTACACTCCATATAATTTCAAATTGAAGGCTTAAGTTCTTGCCTATCTTGCCTCATGAGATAATCTACATTTTTCATTTAATTTCCCTGCTCATACTGTCTTTTGTCCTCATACAGCCAAGAAATTTCCGACATTTATTAAATTCCCCTTTTCCTATCTCTTTACTAGCCTAAAATCAGTTCCCATTTTAGTCATCTCAATCCCTTTGAAGACCTTTTTCCGAGATTGACTGGAGAGAGCCCTGTCCTGTCCTCGTAGGGCTAGCTACGAGGCTGAGCTTGGTTTGATGTTGCCTCGAACCTCGCCTTCCTTCAGCCTGAGGCAGATTCGAGCACTAACAGGGGGCATGTACCTCAAATTGAGTCACCATGCTAGGGGCATGCAAGCTTATTTCAAGCATAGTTTGTTTCCGTTTCAAGCTTGTGTAAAAATGAAACCATTCTCATTTTACCTCTCGTGATTGCCATTTTATCAGCCTGTTTTTCCAGATGAACCTTGGTAGTCTCATTCCATCGTCACCATTTTCTTGGCCGATCATATGTCTTCACTTGATTGCTTACCCATTCTTGAGGAACCGTTGCAATGAGTGGTCTTGTTAGCCAGCCTCTTGACTTTTACTTGTTCTGAGTAGTTCCACCATCAGCGGAACCAGTTGCTACCCATAATACTACTTGTTCCTCCAGGAGGAGTCATCTTTCAGCTCTTTTCTGACTCTCTAAAATTGAAAATATTGCTGAGACTCTTGTTGTTTTGAACTCGTTAAATGGCTGCGAAACGATATCTACCCATTATATGTTTAACCATTTTTCGAGCTGGGATAGATTATTTACGAAAAAGGAATACCTTAGCCTATCGCGACTAAGAGGTTCTCCCATATACTTTTTTCTGCCTTTTCGGATCTAAGAGACGATTTACTAAAAGGGACTTGCTAGAGTTTTCTTTTCTTCTTCTTTTCAAACTCTCTAAACGTGAAAAGACACCGAGTTATTCCTTTATCAGGCTCGTTAAACCCTGATGACATCGGATACCGTCACCATGACGTTACCGAGTTCCTCCTTCCTAGGGCTCGTAAAATGTACTAGGATGGATTTTTCTGAAGGACAAACTTATATGACAAGCATATGCTATCCTCTCCAAGCTTGAGTAAAAATAAAGAGGTACTCGCCAGAAATGAAGGGGGAAAATGGAATTTATTCATCAGTTGTGTCGACAGTATGTCACTCTTGAACATGACACTTATCTACAGTTCGTGTCGGGTTGGGATATCTTCACTCTGTCACTTTGCCTCCATGGGTTTGGGAAATCTATTTGCCTCTCATTCGATTACAAATCTTGTCAACATGACCTCTGGTCCTATTTGAGTCAAATGCTGCCAAATTCCAGAGTCGTGTCGCCCATATGTTCAAGATAAAATCCTTTTGCAGTATGTACATTCCTTGATCCGTTGTTTCAGCCTTGATTCACACTCATATTACCTTCTCTATTTCGTGTCGATGATGTGGGATTCATTATGACCCTCCTTCGACGGATCGCTTCCTGTCGACTTAAACTCACTATCTGGGAAATTGATCTAGAGACTCCTTTCTGGTACCTTAGAGCTTGCATGCCCTAATGGCAAGTTCTTCGCATTCGACAACAGGTTCACATCATTGGAATTCGATAAGGTGATTTCATGGGTGTTCGAATTTCGCTCACAATTCACATTCTGTGGATTGTACTAGTTGTACCTTGAGAGCCATTATCATTATTGGTGGTTTCTCTCGCGCCTGTTAACAACTTTCATCAATGGCTGGTAATCAGGTGATTTTCCTGCATGTTCGACTTCAACTCATTTATTTGCACGCCTAAAATTGTACTTGATCAGGTCGTGATGGAGCACAAGACCATAGATTTTATTCTATAGATTCCAGGTTGCGAGGTGATATGATTGTCTATGATTGGATACATGTTTCTTTCAGATGGATGGCTATGATCATACCATGAGTCTATATGAGATCCTTCTCAGATGGATGGTTGCGACCATACTGTGGGTTCTCTCATTTTAATCCTCTCTATACGGATGGTTGAACCCATGCCTTGGATCTATTTCATATGATCCCTTCATTTGGATGGTTGCGTCCATGTTGAGGATCCATTCACATGATCCTCTTCTTGATGGATAGTTGCGCCTATACCATGGATTCATGTATTTTCATCATATATTTCAGTTATGTATATGTATATATGCTTGATTTGCAGGTCTCTCGACAGAAGTGTCTAGTTCCTTGCACATACTTGTAAACCATTTCACGCCTCACTCATGTTCGGACTTCATACTTTAGGGGGCATCTATTACAGAGAAATTTGTCACCATCCCTATACTCCCCATTCCTTGATCCTGGAGGACCCATACAGTGACCCTTGTGTACTTTCTAAGCATGGAATACATACCCCTGAACCACTTTTTTCTACCAAATCATCTCCCTTTAAAAATTTTCTGAAAGATCCCTATAAAAACCTGGTTTTCAAGGTTGGCGCTTTCACTCAATGTCTGACCTGCGTAGATAGAAAAATTTTCACTGAGACCCACGTCGATTGATGCTCTGTCTTCATGTCGGACCCACACTGATCCTATTTTGGAAAGTTTTTTAAATAGAAAGGAAGCTTCCGTGACTAGAAGCTTTGTGAGGAGGCAAGCTAGAAGTTTGCTTGATGATATAGCCGAGGAATTCCCCTTTGGGCTTCTTGTTCCCAAGAAATAGGAACTACTCCAAAGGATAAGCTCTTTTCCCATCATTTGAGGGCCCATAACCTCCTCCCATTGTTATATAAGGAATCCTCCTTCAACTCTACAACCTTAGTTAGTGATGATAGAAAGGAGAAGCCATTATAGCTTTAGGAGAATAGTGCAAAGTTTGATTGTTTTTGTGTGTTGGGAACATAGTGAGATCTTGGACCCTTATGTGTGAGGGTGTTGCAAACGTGCTTGGATATGAACCTACCAAACGAGAGCCTCAACATCAAGGCTTGGTTGTAAACTCCCCTTGTCTTTATCATAATAAAATTCAATTGATGTTTATCTTGTTGAGAATGCAGCAAGATGATGGAGCTTAGTGAAATGAAGTCGCCTTCACTAAGTGGGCCCGCAGGCAAATTCTGGCGCAAAGTCTATTTTTAGACTATGTCTATTTTTAGACTATGTCTATTTTTAGACATACGGAGCATGATTTAGAGATTCCAGTTGGAGATTCTTGAAGGATGCGACATGTTGGTAAAAATAGATGAGACTCATATTTTTAGGTCCCAGGCTATTTTTAGACTGCCTCTCCTAAAAATATGGAAGTCAAATATTATTTACCCTTAATAATATTTTGACTATAAACAACAGTTTACTCTCTTGGAGCACTTCAGTTCGAGTCATGGAGGTGGCTCATGCAACTGACAGAAGGAATCACGTGGTTCCTAGGGTTTGATGGCATCTGCATGGTTGACTTCAGTTGGACTTCAGTGGCAGAATTTTTGGAGGAGTTAACGGGACAGATAGTGGAGTTGTGTTCTGTTTATTTTAGTTGAACTAGTTGAGATTAGTTTAACTAGCTAATCAATTAGTTATGAGTGGAGTGAATTAAATATTATTTAATTCATTAATTAGTAACTCATTAGTCAACTCAAGAACACACGCTCACTACAAGCATGATCGCCTGCACTAAGAGAGGTAGATGAAGTAAGAGAGTGTGCTTTATCGGGCTGAGGATCATTGTGCATGGGATTTGCATTACACTTGAGAATTACCATGCATAATTGCGGCTAGCCAAGCCAAGGAGATTCGAACCTTGAACCTCTTCATATACAGGCCATGATTGCGCAATAGAGGCAAGGCAGTCAGCAGTGAGTTTTGAACCCGAGACTTGTTCAAAACCGAGTTAGATTGTGTGTGACTTTATGAGAAAGTACTGAGTACTTGTGAGGAGTATTGTACTTGTTTGGTTACATGATTTCTCCATTATAATATACACAATAGCTGCGGGGTTTTTAGCTATAGGCTTTCCCCATACATACTGAGTTAATGTGTGATTGATTTGATGTGAGATTGCTTCTATTATTTCCGCATGTGACAATTAATTGTAGAAGAAGGTTATGTGTTATGCATGCAATTCGAAATTGATGTATGATCGGGTTAATCTTCATTGAATAAGTGATTTATTCAGCTAATTTCTACATATCTTCCACTCTTGTTTACATTCATATAATGAGATTTCTAGTATTCCTTAATCAGTTAGATAGGTTGTAATTGTTTTATTTTTGTCATGATTTTATGTTTGTTGTGGTGTCTTGACTGTCTAAACAGGTAATCGAACGTTGGAAACAACGTGTATCAAGCTTGAGAAGAGCGATAGATCAAGAAGCTTCAACGAAAGATGACAACATAGCATCAGAACAAGTAGGTCATCTTCTTTGCTCTGAATTTCATTTACAATCTAGGAAGGTAGATGTTAGTATGTTCCTGTAGTTGTTAGACCCACTATAGGGCTAGAGGGATCACCTTTGTCCATAGAGGGGATTTACCTGGACAAAAATAGTGATCACAGGAAGCTAGCGCTTAAGGAAAATATTTAGAATATCAATATGCAGAAGACTAAATCTATTCAACAATACCTAAGTCGATGCACACAGTGTCATGATGAACTTGGAGGAGTTGGGGTTGCTGTCATTGAGGATGATATCATGAGCATAGCCTTTCTAGGCTTTCCCAAGACCTGGCACAACTACCAGGATTCAATAAATGGGGGTGAGAAGCTACAAAATTGGGAACGATTATGGTCTGATTTGGTACAGGAGGAAATAAGGTGGAACACCAGAGATGGGACCTCATCCAAAGAAGAGGAAGAGGACTTTTCATCAGTCACCAAAGGAAATAAATCCAAGGGAAACAAGTCTCGAGGTGACGCTGATTACAACCAAGAGGGAAAGAAGAAAGAATTGTCTAAAATCAAGTGCTTTCACTATCATGAATTTGGGCACTATGCCACGAAGTGTCCATAGAAGAATTTAAGCAATAAGGAGTTTGCAGTGCAGCAGCAGGTGAAGCTATAGCTTCACAATTCGAGATTTATTTTACTCTCATTGCATGCATGGACAGTAAAATGATGGGAATCATGTGATATCTGGATAGTGGTGCCTCAATCCATATGATGGGGAGTAGAGATTGCTTCAGTGACTTGGAAGAGAAATGCCTCAAGTAGAACATTGAGTTTGGAGATGACAAAAGGTATAGCACAATTGATATTGGTAAAATTACTTTTCAAAGGGATTTTGGCTCCCCTCTTAGACTTAAGTATGTGATGTTTGTTCTTGGAAGAAATAAGAATGTTTCTTCCATCGTAGTGTTGGAAGATTGTGGCTATGATGTGATATTCAACAAAGAAAATGCATTCTTGAGACACATCACCACGGGACAAGTGAAGAAGATATGTCTATGAGTCAAGAACCTGTATGACCTCGAGGTGGAAGATGCATGCAAATCCTTTAGGAGCAAGGAAAAGGTTAGAGACTTGATGGTTAAGAGGGAGCATGATTTACCTCTCAAAATGGAGCCTCAGAAGCAACCTTAGCAAGTTGTGGAGAAACCACAAATGGTGAAGTAGAGAGGAGACAAAGTGGAAACATCCACTCAATAAGAGACCTCTAGTAGGGGTATATTTCAAGCTAAGTGGGAAGAGGGAGCACATGCATCCATAGCTCTAAGAGTGAGATGGGGCGATGTGAAGAAATAGTCCTAGGAGTGCAGAAATTTGGGCAGGGTCCATGGAGATGTTTCTGTCTCATAGATCATTACCTTGTTGGGGGGCCACAATATTCAGTAGCAGGAGGATCAGTGTTAGTCAGATATGGAGGAGTTCAGATCAGTGTTGACAACAAATCGAGAGGCTTAGTAATAGAGTCAACAACAACACAAATTTTTCAGTAGACAGTTGTAGATACAGTTGATTGAGTTTTTCTTTTTGGGTACTTCTCAATTGTAGATGTTTCAGTAGCAACACCAATAATGAGAAGTGTTTCATGTAGTAAATTCCATAGATGCATGATAGGGGTGGTTGATAATCCATTTTTTTCTGAGAGGGAGTGTTGAAAATGCAGCAAGAAATTCCTAATTTATTTTTCCCTTGATTAAATTAGGAGAAAATCGAAATTCCACATCACTAGACAACTTGAATGAGTTAACTGTGTTGTTATCACTCAATTATCTTAGTCACATTTGAGTTGTGAGCTTAACTTGAGTTGTGTGCAATGATCCCTAAATTTTAGGATAATAGGTTGAGTTAATTTTAGTTGTAACAATTTAATTCAATTAAATTGAGTTAAGGTCACTTAAACTAGTTTCAACCATTGGAGGAACTAGTGGAAGGTCTAGCAATGGGGTGTAACTTCAGTGTTTAACCAATTAACTGATCAATCAACCTAAATTAATTCATGCATGCATAAAATTTGAGTTACCAATTTGAGATTGGAGTTCAAGGGCAGTGTACTATGAGTTGTAAATTATTCCAAGTTGTACAGGTGGTGCATGAAGTCAGAGATTGGCCTAAAGGAATTGTGTAATCCATATTGAGAAATTTTCTAAATAATAAGGGATAATTCCTTGAGGAACAACGCAAGGAAATAGGAGTTTGGAGGCCTAAAAAATTGGCTAAGTATTGGCCAGGTTCAGTGAGGTAGGCAGACGATAGAAGATATAAGTGCAGGTTGTGCTCAAGCTTGAGCATGCATATTGTATTCATCCAGATTATTTGATTAATGCAATACAAATAGGAATGAGTTTTGAGCAGTTGCTTTCCCCTAGATAAATATTTGTGTTTGTGTGTTGAATCTTGATGCATGTTTTTGATATGTGTTCTCGATCGTAAATTTGCTTCTATAGATGAGTAGAGTAGATTTGAGTCATATGTTTTAGTACATTACATGAGTAGTTCTGAATCTACAATTAATTTCTACACACTTGCCCTCCAAGGAAAAAGGTAACACCGCCCGCCCCACTCCCTCTGGATTATTTTTAGAAGCTCCATTAAAAAAAAACATATTGTTGGACTAAGAGGATAACCAATTTTTGAATGCTAATTCCACAATTGTGAATCATAGTGAATAAGTAGATTTTGGATAAAATTGTGTGATAAGGAGTTGAAATGTGCATTGTTTCGAGGGAACACTTCACCCATCATCATGGAAAAGAAGCAAAAAATACTTCACCTATGTTTTATGCTTCTTGTCCCTAATGATGGGTGAAGTTTTCACTTAAAGCATGAGATGTTTCAACTCCTTCTCACATAATTTTCTCCATAAAATACCTATGCACTAGGGTAACCAATGTAGAAAGTCTTCTAGAGGAAGATGAAGATGCCATCTTTCTTTGTGAGGCAACTTTGGGGGGCGAAATTGGGATGTCAAGACAATTCCACCAAATGTCTTCTGAAGGGTCTAACTATTGAGGAATTATTGGACTTGAAATGGTCAAATAAAAGAGAGAGCGCGAGAAGGAACAATCTGAGGAAGAATATCTTCCTTATGGAAGATCAACCTATTTTGTGCCAACCACAGTTTCCAACATAAATAATTTGATAATGCTTTCCAAATTCTTTTGAGAAACAATTTTCCTTTGAAGGAACCCAAATAAGAACTAGATCATAAGACAACTAGATGATAAGACTCAAAGAAGGAGGAGAGATGAGAGTGTCATTGTAGATGAGGATGGAGATCAAGGTGAGAAAATTCTCACATATATTTGGAGTACTAACACTCTTAAAAGGTCTTAAAAGACACGAGGTATTGATTCTTCATGCGAGAAACATAATGGACATCTCAAGGGCCCACACATTCCTCTTTTGTGGAGGTTTTCCACAATGAGAATCTTATTGTGCACGAGTGTCTAAGAAAAAATATTGGTCTTTGGTACACCACCTGCATTCCAAATAATTAGCCATAGATAGATTTTCAAAAAAGAGCCACTTGGAAAAAGAAAAGATAAATGACCATTATTGACAATATATTCTATGGGCCCCAACCTTTCGAGTCTTCACCCAAATGCTCAATGATGCACCTAACGAATGGAGTTCCAACTATTTGACAAAAAGCTTCATAGGACTGAGAGCAAAACCAAAATCCCACTTGGACCATTGACCATCCCCTAACCATGAAAAAACATCAACAAAGAGGTGCTTATACCATTCTTCCAACCAAGAATGAAAAGGCCTCGGAAAGGAGAGGAGGGCAAGGGGTTGTCGACCCATATTAATCCTATCCGTCCAAAGGTTAATACTTCGACCATTTTCTAAGATCCACGTCAATAGAGATTTAATTAATACTATCAATATAATTATTAAATAGGTTCTCTCTTAATTTTCTCATTCAAGTGCAATACACTTTCTTTCTAAATATGTTTAGCATCTGTGTATTATTTGGTGTGATCTCGTTTCGTTTCCAAATTGTTACTAGTATACTCGTGAAGAAAGGCACAAGCTTCTGAGTCTCCAACAATTAAATAAATTAAATATCGCCCGGAATTAAATAATTAGGCCGATAGGCCTTCTGTTTTGAATTAATACAGGTGCTTTTTCGTCAACCAATTCATTTTGATAATGACACATGTCACTAGTAAGACGTGTGCAAAAAAATCATAAAATCATAAAATCATAAATTAGTAAATAAATTTTGCTGAAATTTAGAAACGAATTCGCTAAATAGTAATTTATATTTAATAGTAAATAGTAATTTCTATTTCGAGGTGTCGTAAACCATCATGTACACTCCTTTCATATATTTGACGGATCCCATCTGCTCATTACACACAAAGTCCGTTAGAAGATAAGCTCGCAAATATTCTTCTAAAATTTTCTTGACTGATCATCATCACCTCTTAATTGCCTTTGTGAAGAGTTGAAGCTCCTTAAATGTTCCGAAGAGGTTGTACATGTCATCGAGAACTGTGATAACATGACAGGTTTTGACAAAGTTGAGTCTGAATCCAAAATGTTGAGGCTCAAACGCGGTATAAGAAGCCAGAGTGTTGAGAGATTCAAGGATATTTTAAATATGAAGCAGGGATGGCTTCTCGGTGGCATGTGAAGTGGTGTTGTTCGATAATTTGCTGTGGACGTTCGAGAACACCGATCCATAGACCACTGTGAGCGATTCGAGCTTGCAGGAAAACGCTGACTACATGGATGGTACCTCTTGCACATTGAACTCTGAAAATAGGGTTTGAGATGTCAAATATTAAGACCTCCATCGCATATCAGATTGTGAATTTTCTTTAATAATTTTCCTGAGAGGACCTGTTTGAATCAGTGGGCGGAACCTGCAACAACATTTACTATTTAATCTGCAGTCAAAAATAAAATAAATGCTTATTTTTTTCTCATTATATTTGGAAACCCTAATAGGTTTTCTGAGTTTTATCTTGTACTGAAAGGATCGGTTGAGTTCAGTTCCAAACTGCTAGTTAGCATTCTGTATACGCCGAACCCTAATAGGTTTTTAGACTTTCGTTCCACGCTGCTAATTAGCGTTCAGTATACGCCGATTTGGTGTCATGTTTTTATCATTATGAAATTGAGAAATTTTACTCTTTCTCATAATGATTTAATATCTATGAAATTTTGTGTGAAGAGCCTTCTTATATTTTTCCCATTAATTTTATTTTGCATCTATACATTTATATATATATATTTATTAAGAGTGAAGAGAGTATAATATTCTACAAGTTTTAAAATTCAAATATAATTTTATAAATGAATTTAAAAGTTTAAATATAAATATGAATCATATTTATATAAAATAATTTATTTTTTCTACTACATTCAAGTTTCCTAAAATGTTATTTCTATGCTATCCTAACATGCAGCGTTAATAGAATATATTAATCATTAAAATGATTTTTTTATATGCACATTAATATAATATATTTATATTTATTTACAATTTTTTTTATTTATTTAGAACTCCTATACAATATATTTATTATATTTCAACTTCAATAGTATTTAAAGTGAATTTTAATCTATTATTTTTATATAGCATTTTTTACTGTGCAAAATTCTCACAATAATAATTGAACATGGCTGAAGAATTCTTCTACAATCTTACTAAATTGTAAGTGCATTTGAGAAAAATGAGCCCTCTCCAATATTGCTTTTAAAATAATTCCAAATTTAAATAGAGAATTAACATTTTATATCTTTCAGGGTTAGGATGTTGAGAAAGGCTTTGACCTGAGGATTTGTTGTTGTACACTTTGCATGCTAATTTTTTTATATAATAATTTGCTTAAAAATATTTGTGTGATTAAAATTATTTTACCATAATGGAATAAGAAAGTTTGCCATTTTCTTAAAATAGAGAAATAAAAATAATTTATGTGAACTAAAAATAATAGAAAGTTAGTTTAAAAATAGAAAGTTCACATATTTTCTTAAATTTTTAGGAATTTTCCCTCGTAACTTATTTTTTTTAATAGAATTAGAGATCTTTCCAAAAAGATTATTTTTCTTTATAGAAAGTAACCATAAACTTCTAAGTTGCCCAATTTGAACTCACATGTCACTAGTAAGACTTGTGTAAAAAAAAATAGTAAGTTCACATATTTAATTAATATTTAATATATAAAGTAATATTTAAACTATAAAGTAATGAATAAATCTTTAATTCACATATTTATTTTAACGAGATTTACTTCACATTTTTCTATTATATTGTAATTGAATTTCCACGAATCTTTCTCCAAGTTGGGTTTTTTACCATTACACTCTAACTAAATTTCAATTCATCTTTTGCAAGTTGGGATAATTATATTAGTTGAATCCCACATGTTGTTGCTATATAGCTATGATAAAGCTTATTTTTTATTGCAATGTATGATTTATGAAGGAGGCTATACTTAAATATGAATTCGATGTCTTTGCCTAGTGATTTGATTCCTAGATGTCTATTTTCTACCTTTTTGAATTTGAACTTTTAACCTTTTACAAGAAGGCATGCATTCTTAACTATTAGAAGTTTAGAACCACTCTATGTATAAATGGATCCTTGAGACATTCAATTTTTGTAAATTAAAATATCATCTCATCTATTAGTTACATTACTTTAAAATATAATGTAATCAAATTAGTATTTAATATTCCCCCATGTGGTTCTAATGATATTGGAGAATGTTTTTGTTAAACAATTCTAATATAATTACATATTATAAACTTACGAAAAAATTACAAAAAAATTAACTTAAATTTAACGTATCAATTGCTATTTTCTTGTACACATATTATAAACTTGAGAAAAAAATACAAAAAAATTAACTTAAATTTAACGTATCAATTGCTATTTTCTTGTACAACTTTTTTGATTTTAAAATCCTATCGACCTCTCTTTACACCTTTTGGGCAACTGCTAGTTAATTAGATTATAACCCTTATTTTAAAAAAAAACTGTAACCGTTAAATAGAAATGAGCACGAACAGATATGTTTATTCAAAACCTCCATCCAATAAAAATTCTTATATGCCTTTTGTGGATTCAGTCAAAAGATTTTATGGCGCATGCTTGTTTTGTGTTTTGTTGTAAAAGCAAGTATCTTGGAGGAGAATAAGAAAATCAAATAGTCGACCGACCGCACCCACTCACCCACCCACAGTGAGGCTCGAACCCACGACCTAGTTGTTTCCACTTTTTGTATTTTGTGAAAAAAATGCTTGGCAATGTTATGTTTTGGCAAGAGAAAGCCAGACAATGTTATAAAAAATACGGGGATTTGGATGAGAATAAGAAATCCACCTAGGGGCTCCGACCCACGATCTCCTCATTTTCTATTTTGGGGAAAGCATGGGATCTTAGATATCAGAAATCCAGAAATCCAATAGCTGGACAAGACGCCATAACACAGGGTAAGAGGCTTGCACTCTAGAAGTATAAGTTTATAATGATAAAATTGCAGTACTTTTCAAATCAAACGCATTAACATCAAGTGGCTGTAGTTTAGTGGTGAGAATTCCACGTTGTGGCCGTGGAGACCTGGGCTCGAATCCCAGCAGCCACAGCTCACGTTTTCGATGTGAGCATCATGTGCCTGTATTTGTTTTCAGAAGATTACGAAAATCCAAATATCCTTGAAAATTTGTTTTCAGAAGATTACGAAAATCCAAATATCCTTGAAAATTATGATGGCGCAGACTATGAAACAACTAAATCAGATGACAGAGTTTTGCCTAACGATCAGAAATCCAAGTATTCAACATCACTCCATAGTGGAGTTTATAGTTTAATTAAACTGTTTTTTTCTTTGAAAATTATAAAAATTTTGGCAAAATTTTTATAAAATTTAGGAAGAATTTTTATAAATCCAAATTATAATTAACAAAATTTTGGATACCGTAATTACCATCTCTACCTTCGTCAACGTAGACATTTATATATGCCATTAAAAGAGCCGAGCGGTCCCACCTCCACGGAAATTTCCAATTGTTGTCCTCCAACAGAGCGCCAACTACTTTTCACCCTTGTAAATGTTGAAACACCCGATAACTTCAAAATCATATGTTTAACGAATCATAAAATATTTATAATAAACACTATTTTAAATTAAAATAATTATAATATATTTTTATAGACCTCTTGTATCTAAAAATTAATAAAAAGTTTACATTGAATACTATCTCCAACAAAACAATAATAAAGTGTTTATATTAAATACTATCTCAAACAATAATATAATATTTACTTGAAACAAAAATACAAATACCTTGAAATCACAGCTGAAAGAGAACCATTATTCTATTCCAAAGTATTTTCATCGAAAAGCATAACCATGTTAAATGGATAAACATGTTTTCATCATATTTGCATTATGTTAGTTGGGTACAATAATTCATATTTACATTATGTTGTTTCTTTACCATCGTTCAAAAGGAGGTGACATCATTATAATTTCTAATTATATGTTTAATTTAAATAAATATTATAAATTATATAAAAGATTTGTTAAAATTGAAAATTGAAAATTATTTATATATTTATTAATTCATGATTAGTTATTTGGTTAATAAGGGTGTTTATCTTTATAGTATTGTAAATTTGATGATATTGCAAATAATAATTAAGTTTAGAATTAACAAATTGATATTTTATTGCTTATTGTTTCCATATATATAAAAAATGATAAAGTTTTCATCTCTAGTTTTGCATGATATGATTATTTTATAATGGTGAAATTTATCAAAATGCATATGTATATTTCCTCCCCAGCTTTCCTATGTGAAGATTTAGTGTTAAGAATTGAAATTTTGTTGTATTTATGTTGGTATTTTGTTCTATATTTCATAATAACTAAAGTTTGAAAGTTCAAGAAATTAAGATTCAAGAAACCTTTAGTGAAAGGGATGAAATTTCTATTTTTCTTTTAACTATTAAAGAGCAAAATTTTCTACAAAATCCATTGATGCACATAATGATGTCTAACATAGTAGGAATGCCAAAAATTTTACCAAGGAAAAGCTAACATGAAGGGGACATGCACTCAATTTCATTTCATGAATACTCCCTATTATAAGTCCATTGGTACTTATTAGATGCCTAACCCAACAAGGACATCCAATAAGGATTACAATAAAGATAGCTAGGCTAAGGGATTGGCTCAAGCACTTGAACTAACCCACTAGGTTATATTATAATGCATAACACTTGAAATAATCCACTAGGATACATTGTAATGCATGTTGTTTTAACAAGTGTTACCAAAGTTTTCCAAATTGGATTTGATTTTTGAGTTTGGCTTTAGTCTTTGAGAGCATTATTTTTAATGTAATTCTTTAGAATTTGACCTAAATTGAGGTCATCCTCACAATCTTAACATGTAAAATAAATTTGAGTTATATTGAGTCAACCAATTTGATTCATAGCTCTTGCAAGTTTTACAAGTGCAAGTCATACCCTGTATTTTCCTATAAATGAAAATAAAATACAACACAAACCTTTTTTAGTTTTCCTTTTATATGATTTTATAACAAATCACTCACTTGTCAATTATTTATAATCTATAACATAAATTTTATATTTTCAATAAATTTAATTTAAATTTTAAATTATATAAAATATTATAAACTTTTAGCCCCAAGGGTTAGCTCAATTGGTTGAGTCCCCGCTTGGAAGTACTCCTAGATTGAGAGGTCACAAGATCAAATCTCCTAGACGCTCGCAGGGTCAGGCCTCAGTGTTAGGCCGACAGTAGATCCCTTTGGGAGGATTTACTGCGATTCATTAAGACTGTGGATGTAGCTAGTACATGTGTGCGGGCACATAGGAACGTGAACCACTAGGAAAAAAATATATATATTATAAACTTTTATTATATATATATTCAAATTACTAAATAATATTTCCACATCAATTATAACTATAATATTTTCAAGCCCAAACTAATAAATTGAGTTATGCAATTAAGATACCTAATAATATATGTTTGGATGGTAAATCTCTAATGTTTGCAAGCAAAATGGTCAATACACTTTTTCTCTCTCAAACATTTTTTTTTACATAGTCAGAAAATCAATTATAATTTAGTTGTTAAATCAACATCAATAAAGATACCATCCAATGTTTGCAAGCTAAATAGTCAAACTGGGACATACACTTGTTCTCTCTCAAACATATTTTTTTACACAGTGGGAAAATCTATTATAACATAGGAAGGAGTGGGAGTAGTACTAACACGGGAAGGGAAGGTGATTGCTTATGAATTGTGGAAGTTGAAGAAGCATGAGCAAAGATACTAGGCCTACGATTTGGAGCTACATTTTGTGGTACATGCATTAAAAGTATGGAGGCATTATCTTCTGTGGAAAATATTTTTATTAAAAACTGACCATTGAAACTTAATGAGTTGTTTTAAGCAGCCCAACTTGAATGCCCAACAAACGAGATGGAATGCTTTCTTGAGTGAATCTGAATTTTAAATTCAACATTTAAAAGGCAAGGAAAATCACATTGCAGATGCATTGAGTAGAAGAATACACTGCATTTATGAGCTTTATTATAATCAAATTTAATTTAATTTTTAGGAACCAATTAAAGAAGTTACCCAAAAAGATCTTGAATACCAATTTTTGTGGCAGCAAGCGCACCAACCTAAAAGTCAAGGAAAACAAACAACCTTTTCTATGAATGATAGGAAAATATTGAATTTTCGGGGAAGAACATACATCCCAAATAAATTATCCATAAAAAAGTTAGTTCTAGATGAATTTCACAAAATTTTGTACGTTTATCATCCTAGATATCATAAAATTCTATCAACAACTAGGAAGGATTGGCCTAGAATGCGTAAAGATATAGAAGAATATTTAATAAAATGTATAGAGTTTTAGCATGTCAAAGTTGAACATCAACATCCTGCTGGTCTTCTGTAGCCTCTACCTATACCAGAGTGGAAGTGGGAAGTTATAACACCCAACTTCATCATCGGATTACTCATATCTAAAAAGGACAATGACTCCATAATGGTGGTGGTAGACAAACTTGGTAAATCTACACATTTCATTCCAGTGCAATCCACTTATAAAGCAATTTAAATTGTAGATATTTTCATGAAAGAAGTCTTTATATTACATGGGGTTCCTAAGACTGTTGTCTCGGAGAGGGTTGTAAAATTTAATTATGCATCTAGCCACATAAAAGTCCATAATGTGTTCCATGTATCCTTATTTAAGTGATATGTATATGATGTTAGACACGTAATACAGTGGAAAAATGTTCAAGTAATCTTATCGTGAATTCGCTAATTTAAATATAAAAATTATATAAACTGAAAGTACTATATAATGTTTATGGCAGGATGAACCAGATGGAGAGTTCCTCATAGAACATCAGCGCATCCTCAATCAAAGAGAAATAAAATTGCAGAAACAATCATCATCTAGGTTAAAGTACAATGGAGGCACTTTAGCCCAAAGGAGGCTACCTGGGAAGATGAATAATTTATGCGAGGAGCCTATCCAGAATTGTTTTAGAATTCGTAATTAAACATCGGGGACAGTGTTTCGCATAAGGAGGGGGAGAATGTAACACCCCAGAACTGTTAAATACATGCATGGTATGCACCAGAATAGACAACATAGGAAAGATAAGCATGAGTTGATTTATTATTCACAGTGATATATATTTATAGTACATTAGGTGACCCTTGGATTCCACATTTCAAGTTCTCTTGGACTTCCTTTGACTATCCATTTCCCACACCTTAACCCTTAGCGGATTAGGTGTCCAACATTCCCCCCCTTAATCCGAAGGGGTATCTGTGAGTCCAAGAAAAGAGTTGTAACACAAAATGGCAGCACTAGGCTGAATGTGCTCTATGAAATGTTAGCATAAGGAGGTGGTTTAAGGATGACCACCAACACTAGAAAGCTTAGTGCAGTTCCTGGAACTCTTCCAAATCTAGTAAGAATTTGAGGTCTTCTACTAGAGGAAGTGCTCGTCATATTTTGAAGAGGGAGACCTTCAACCTGCAAGAAGGGAGGTCTAAAACCTGCGATGGTTTAAGGATTACCACCAACTCTGGAATGCTTGATGCATTTCTTGGAACTTTACCAAAACTGGCAATAAGCTGAAGTCTTCTGCTAGAGGAAGTGTCTTGAATTCTTTGAAGAGGAATAAAACAAACCTCACATAGATGGTTTAAGATTGACCACCAACCAAAGGCATGCTCATGGGCATCTATGTCTCTGGCTACAACTCTGAATCTGGAATGACAAGTTGTGGCTTAGGCTCACCTGAACTTCTGGGTCTCTGGCTACAACTCTGAATCTAGAATGATAGGTTGTGGCTCAGGCTCGCTTGATGTGGCTTTGAAGCTTGTAGATGACCATAATTTTCCCCATATGTCAGATACAAGGTGAGATGATGGTGAAAACTCAACTGCAAGACTGTTTAATACTCTTGAACAAGTTCTGACATATGACTGAAACATCTTGTTGGTTGTTGATGCCCATTGCTAAGAAGTGATCCATCCAAGATAAATCTTTGTTCTTTCAGGAGGCTTGTTTCTGAAGCATTTATGTCAAGAATGAGTGTGTTGACCACAATGATTACATGGGTGAAGATATAAGCAATGATCTTTCATATGGCCAACTCGGTCACAGTATTTGCATTTTACAATCTATTGTTGCTATTGTGGAAGAGGAGCAGAATCTAGAACAGCTGAATGTGAGCTATCATAAATAAATCCAACACTCTGAAATTTAATGGGCTTGGAGTAGTCTATAATATGAAAGGAAACGTCCTTGTGATAACCAAGATCTATTATGTGCTTGTTATGGACAAGCTCTTCCCAAGGTTTGATGATGGGCTTGGGAAGTGCAGGCTGGATTTTTGCTCCTGCATTCAAATATTCTCTTGTACTGGGCTCAGTGATATGAACAATTTCTTATTGCTGATGGGAGTTTGTCTCAATATTTTGAACACAAAGAAGTTCAAAATGACAACTCTTTTGTTGAAGCTCATCTTGCTGAAGCTGAGACTCCAACTGCAAAAAATCAATATTTTCTTGTGAATTTTGCAAAAAATTTCTAATATCAGTGATGCGATTAGAGTTCTTAATAACTCTTATAAATTATTAATTCAATCCATTAAAAAAGGGAACTGTCTGCTAACACTAGTTCCAAAGATCTTTTAATTTTATAAATTTGAACAAAAGTCTTGATTCCTTAAAAATCATAATCCAATGCAGCATGTACATATGGTAGTGTATATGGATTTCCCACACGATTTTAAACAAAATACAATCACTTCATAGCTCACAATTTGCACGCATGATGTAAAAAAAATACAATACAGTTGCATCATAGCTCACTCGCACAATATTACAGACATAAACTTTGTAGACGTCCAAACAACATCTTTCCATAGCCCTACGGCTTGTCTGCACAAAATACCCCTCTCGTGACTCATACACAATATATCGTAGCCTCAAATTCGTTCACAACCACTACTCGAATCTACAAACTTCATCCTTCATCCAACGATTGACTCACTCAATTAGAGCGAGCTCCTTCATTAATGGGCATACTCTTTTTTTTGGAACACGACAACAGAAAATGGCAACAAAAAAATGCAGGGAAAAGAGGCAGAGAATTTAGCTGGAATTTAGCTTGGAAGTGTGATTTGACCAAGGTTAGAATTTCCTATCTCTTACACCATGTTAAATACATGCATGGTATGCACAAGAATAGATAGCATAGGAAAGATAAGCGTGCGTTGATTTATTATTCACAATGATATACATTTATAGTACATTAGGTGACCCTTGGATTCCACATTCCAAGGTCTCTTGGACTTCCTTTGACTGTCCATTTCCCACACCCTAAATCTTAGCGGATTAGATGTCCAACATGAACATATAGTAAATCTGGATTTATTTACTTTGTTTTATTGGTCAGTTAGTTAAGCTCTGAAACCTTAATTAGTTCAGTTAAAAGAAGTTGACAAGTTAAAGCGTTGAATTATTATTTCAATTAAAAAATATATATGTATACAGTTTTATGCATTTACATTTACATTCATATTTCATTTCTGATATATAATTACGTGGAGTTAGTAAGTAATGAAATATGACTGGAGAACTCAAGAGAATAGATCATGTGGAAGTTTCCTAACTACCACACAGTTGAGTAGTTATGGTTCTTGGCTTCTCTTCCCTGGAGATAAGAGGGATCTCATTGGAAAGGAAAGGGGTTCTAACCTCTAAAGGAAGCAAGTAGGAAGGAATAAAGACCATAGACCAAGAATAGAAACCAGGAGTTGCAGGGAAGGATTATCCTTGAGTTGGGGATAGACCCTATGGAATACCTTTAGATTAAGCTTGAGATTGAACCTGGAATGGCTTTTGAGGTCTTGAAGAGGTTGAACTGGCCTTGAGGACAAAGATCTTTCTTGTAGTAGGAGCTCAAGGGGAGATTCAGACATGATTTTTGATCTTGTGGAAGGGTGGTGGACTCTTTTGGTTGAGTTCTAGCTAGTGTAATAGTTTAACAGATAAGTAGATGCATTATTTTGTGACTGTGTTATATTTTAATTGTTAAGGAAATGCTATAAATGTATAGGGATTTGGGTTGAACCCCTAATTTGAATTAGTTTAGGTTTACTGGAAAAACCAAATTATTTTAAGACCTGACACATTGGTTAGTCCAATCTGGGAAACCAACCCCTGGTCTGATAGTCCAATGTGGATCAACTGACAAATTTTTTTGGATTTAGGAATAAATTAAAGAAAATCATGTAATTAAAAAGTCAATAGTAAATTTGGGAGTGAAGTTCATTGAACCCAGCAACAATGGAAATAAATAGGAGCTCCGGGGCTCGAGTAAATTGATTATAAGGAATGACTATAATGATAGAACATGTCAAGTATATAGAAGATAAAAAGGAATGGGTTGCGAGTTACATCGTCATGGTTAAGTGAAATAACATTGGAGCATGGAGATAACCTACTAGAAAATAATTATAACTATGGAAGGTAGCAACTAAACAAGTATTGTTTAAATGCGACAACTAAAATATTAAATCCATTCTCATAGCATAATATCATATAAAGTCTTACAACAAAGTATTCAATCAATTCTCATAGGCGAATATCAAATAAATTCTTACAACAAAGTATTAAATGAATTGTCATAGCATAATATCAAATAAACCCTTACAGTAAAGTAATATATCAATAATCACAACACAGTATTGTATAAATTTTAGAGAAGAGCATCATATAAAACTGTACAACATAGTGATCATGTAAATTCCAATAGCAAAAGTAGCATAGTCTTTCCTCTGCGAGACAAAATAAACACTTATATAGGAAACAAACTATCTGCCTCTAACTAGGAACCCCTGTCCACCTAAAATTATCAAGGTTCCAACTATATGTCTACACAGTACAAAAAATATCCCTGTAACAGAATCAATATCATTTGCAAAATTAACATACAAACTATATGTGCTATGCACCTGAACTATTTGGTTCCTATGAGTATGAGACCTATGAAATATAATCCATTTTACAAAAAGAAATTCTGACATAACTAAATCGATCAGATTAACCTATATCTCGGAAAATAATAATACAATGAATGAAAAGTTAAATCTTTTGTTTCTTCATTAACGAAATGAAACAATTTTGTTTTTAAACCCAAGCACTTCGAAGAACATTCGAAAGGGAAATTAGCATTGAAGCTTGAAGGGGTATAGTGTATAACATGTTTACATGGGAGAATATTCACAGGACCATTGTTGTTTCCTAGGTGGTGTCCACCACAACTGTGTATCTGCACTCTCTCACCAAGTAGTAAAAACCTAGGTGATAAAAATATGTGGAAAGTACCATTGAGTTTAAGAATTACCATGCAATAAAATATTGACATTGGGGTCTAATTCTTAAATAACTATACTCAATGTTTTATAAAATTTTACTCATGAAAGATACCTAATAATCATCAATCATTGATATAGAACAATAATTGGATGAATAAGGAAAATACTAAACTTCGCGATGCTAGTTTTGTATTTTGCCAAAACATGAGTTTGAAAATAAGAAATATAAACTGTTAGAACATTTAATAAAAAAAGGAGGAGGAGGAAGAGGAGGAGGAGGAGGTTGAAAATAATAAATACATTTGGAAGAGGAGGAAGAGGAGGAGGAGGAGGTTGAAAATAATAAATACATTTGGAAGTAAAGGAGTTAAGATTTTCCGCTTCTAAATAGAAGAAGAACAAAGGTGACACGCCCACCGTGGGGCTCGAACCCACGACCACAAGGTTAAGAGCCTTGCGCTCTACCAACTGAGCTAGACGGGCTTTGCAATATCGAATTGTCGACGTAAGTCACGGCTCATCTATTCAAATCACTTAGTCAAAGCACACGTAGTTTATGCTGAGAATTCCACGTTGCACCTGCGCCTGAATTCCTGCAGCAACCACTCTGGGTTTTGGGCGGCCACATTGCCTGTATTTATTGTCAGAGGATAAGGAATGTCTTACCCTGACACTGCATGTAAAATAGTCAAGTTATAGATACGAATAGATCCAACGCAAAAGATATATTTCGTGGAGCATTACATAAGAGGTTTGCGCAAAGTTTAGGGAGTGTAATAGATACGAATAGATCCAACGCAAAAGATATATTTCGTGGAGCATTACATACGAGTTTTGCGCAAAGTTTAGGGAGTGTAATAGATTACAAGTTGGTACATATTTCATCACATACATGGGTCCATATGGTTCTCGTCACATCATGCATTCGATCCACCCACTTATGGTCACATCTTGATTTTATGTTACTTGTGAATAGACCCTGTTTAGGTTTTCATAGTGACCTTTTCAGATGGTAAGTGGAACAGTGAGGTTTGGAGAGGAAATTTTAATATTGTGATTATGCAGGATGAATTAAAAGTTAAAATAGTTAATTCGGAAATATGTTTATACATTAATTGACAAAAAAAAATTACTCAATTGATGGTTTGGTACTCTCTTTATGAACTATTGGTTCCGTTTTATATGTCAATGGAGAATGATGATCTTTCCTGCATAAAGATCTTCTTGATCCCTTACTAAATGGCCTTAGCGGTGGACTTTACTTATCTTTACCATTAAAATAGATGCCCTGTTTTTTAATGGTAGGAGTAGAATACCCTATGTAGTTGAGTTTTGCTTGGAAGCTGTGCTGCAAATGTCTTCGAGCCAAAAGTCCAGCTACAAGTGATTGAGGAAATCAGTGTTTTACAACGTCGTAAACAACCACGGATTCCAACAACAGAATGAGTTGAAGATGGTTGGACTTTATGGTAGTATAATAAAGCTCAAGCTTAGTGAGCCAACTAGACTCGAAATAAATAAAAATATAATAAAAGATTTATTTTTGGTTAATAAAATAAATTTTACAAATAAAAAATTTAACATAATCAATAACATAACAAGGAAAAACAACCAACATATCTAGTATCTAAACAATAATAATGTATTTCATTAAATATCATATACATTAAATACTATATACTATCTACAAACAATAATAAAAAAATTGAACGCTTTCATAATACCTTAAAAGAACTTCTATAGCAAAGCATTTTCATCCAAAAACATAACCATCTTAAGACAAATATCTTTTCATCATCCAAAAACATAACCATCTTAAGACAAATATCTTTTCATCATATTTTCATTAGGGTGTTTCCTTGCACCCATTCATATTTGCATTCGTCTTTTCCTTACCATCATTCAAAAGGAGGTGACCTCATCATAATTTTAATTAAATATTAAATTTAAATAAATATTATAAATGGGATCATTTTAAATTTAGATTGGTTAATATTAAGAAGTTAAAAATTATTTATATATTTTTATTAATTAATAATTTATTATTTAGTTAACATTTTATTATTAATTTGATAATATTGTAAATAATAATTAGGATTAGGATAAACAAATTGATTTTTCAACAAAAATGATATTTTATTGTTTATTATTCTTTATAAATGTCAAAATGATTTCATAAATATATGATTATATATAAGAATATTTATCTAGAGTATAAATTTTTATCTCTAAAGTATACATGATAAAATTGTTTTAGAATGATGAAACTTATCAAAACACTTTGGTATATTTTCTCTCCAATTTTCCTATGTGAATATTTTATAATGTCAAGAATTGAAATTTTGTTCAATTTATGTTGTTGTTTTGTTTAATATTTCATAATAACTAAAGTTTGAAAGTTCACAAAATTAAGATTCAACAAATCTTTAGTGAAAGAGATGAAATTTCTATTATAATTTCAACTATTAAAGTGCACAGAATTATACAATATTCAATAATGCACATAGTGTTTCCTAACCTAGGAGGAATGTCAAGCATTTTATCAAGCAAAAGCCAACAAAAAACTGACATGCACTTCATTCCATTTCATGAATGTTCCCTATTGTCAGTCTATTAGTACTTATTGTATACCTGACCCAACGAGGACGCCTAATGAGGTTTACCATAAAGATAGCTAGCCTAAGGGATTGGCCTAGAGACCTCCTACATAAAATCTCAAAGCACTCAAGCACTTGAACTAACCCAGTAGGTTATATTGTAATGCATGGCACTTGAACTAATCCACTACGATACATTGTAATGCATGTTGTTTTAACAAATGTTGTCAAAGTTTTTCCAAGTTCGATTGGAATTTTGAGTTTGGTTTTCCTTTTCGAGAGCATTAATTTAATGTAAATCTTTAGAATTTGACTTAAATTAAGGTAATACTCATAATTTTAACATGTAAGAAAAATGTGAGTTATATGAAACTAGTCAATTTGTTTCACAACTTTTGCAAGTTTTATAAATGCAAGTCAAACCATATTTTTTTTTATAAATGATACAACATTAAACCTTTTCAATTTTTTTTAATATAATTTTATAACAAATGACTAACCTCTCAATTATTTATAATCTATAATAATATATAATATAAATTTTATATATTTTCAATCCATTATTATTTAACTTTTAAATCATATAAGATATCAAAAAAAATTTCTAATATAAAATACATATATCATTATTTTCATATAAATTTTATAATTTATATTTTTTTTAAATATGCTTTTATCTTTTCATATTAATGAATAATCTTCCTATTTCAATTACAATTATAATATTTTCAATCCCAAACCAATAAATTGTGTTATGCAATTAAGATACCAAATAATAAATCTTTGGATGGTTAATCTCCAACATTGGTTGAAAGTTAAATGGTCAAACCACGATGTACTCATTTTTTTTCCCATTGAGTGGAAGGTTGTTAGTAAAAAAATATTTCTATTAATATAATTGTTTTACACTGGTAGCATATGATGGCCATATGATAGAACCAACCTGAAGATGGCCACATACAGTAAATGCCTAAGGATGACCATGAAACAAAGTAGAGAACACATATAGAAAATGAAAAAACATAACCATTGGAATTGTAGGGCTTGGGGCTCATCACGAGTGCATCCTTTATTTCCTTACTTCTTTACTACTTTGGTCCAACCTTCTAGAGGTATTTCTACCGAAGCTATCTTAAAATTGTTCTAAAAATCTAAGGAAGCATCATTGTTAGAATCTGAGGAGGTTTATTCATGGGAGGGCTTCATGGCACACGTCGAAGCATTATTATAGACTTATTCTCTTCTAGCTGACAAAATTTGGATCTTCTAACCTCATTTAGAAGGCTTTTGAAGATCTAAATTTTGGGCCTCGTCCAATGGGAGAAATTTGCCATTAGATTCATCATATTCTTGATCTGAGGAAGAGGATTCCTCCTCTTCTTGAGGAGACAGGCTGCATTTCTTCCATGCTTTAGATTTGGGCTTTAGTTTCACTAGTTTCTTAGAACAAGAGTTATGAATATGACCCATTTGATGGAAAATTTGACACCAAAAAGTAGTTTTCTAATAGTCCAATTACTAGGTTGTGTGAAAATCACCTACTTTTAAGTTAATTTTTCCATGCAAGCCTTTGTTGATGTCGATTTGAACGGAAACCCTACCATAGGTGAAGACTCCACACTGGCTTCATGAGGGATCTGCTTTCCGAAAATGACCGAAGGTGTTTCCAACCCCCAAAAACACTAAATAATGTCATATAAGGGACAAAAAATTTAGTAGCCTAACCCAAATAGGTAGCTTTGTGATCAAAATTGTGGAGGGGTCAAAATTTGATAACTAAAGGGTCAGGAAGATCCCAAGTTTTTGCCCAAAAACATAGCCCCTTGGAAAGATCATTATGGTACTCCAAGTTCTCCTAAAAAATGACGACGAAGAAACCCTCGGAATAGAATAGGACCCTGTATGCCTTGGTCCAAGTTGAGTGGATCCATTGATAAGGGTCTGTTGTATGCGGTCATAGTCCATTAAAATGACAAATGAGGCCATTACCCACCAACAATGCATAGATTCCATAGAGATATCGATTAGTGATTTCCACTTAAGGAACATCCTCAAATTTGTCTAGTATAAAAGGACCGAGAGCAACCTGGGTCTGAGCGTCCTTTCCTGAGGGCAGGGGACACTCTTGTGGCAGTTTTCACTTTGGAGAGCTGAGTTTCATCCCATGTATTTGTAAGAGAAGGATTTCGGAAAGCTCCCCCATGCAGACGAAGAGCCAAGAAAATTGTGACATCCCTGCATATATTAAAAGAAAAGAGAGGAACGAAATATCCCATTTGCTTACCTTTTAAAATAAGTTGTGTCATCCATGTTATCACCAAATTGAGTCCTGTTGGGCTGCTTCAATGGTCAACCTGGAGTAACTACTTCAAACCACTTGCAACTAGAAATTACCCTTTCCAGCTTTAGATGGCTCTCTCAAAAGAAGGATAAATGATTTTCAATGAAGTTTAATCCATTCACCATCAGATGGCTTACTCTAAATTGGATTGAATATTGTTGTGTAGGTGAAAGATGTAGAGGGTTACTACCATTGGGCTTATGGAGTCAATATGAAAACTTATTCACAAGTCAATATATCTCATGGAAGCTGAGGCAATTGTATTCTTATAAAACCACACATGAAGGAAATAACAACAAGCTATATGCATACAATAAGTTGGAGCATGTCACCATGAATTCCAAGTGATTATACGTAAGAAAAATAATAAAAAATGACAAAACAACAGACTAGGTGTATAAAGGAAGTTGGAGCATGTAGTCATGAATTCCAAGTGATTATACAACTAGAAACTTGAGAGAAAGTAAAAGACTAATATAAGAAACATACATAAGAACACATAGAAGAATCTCAGGTCTGAAATAGGCTACTACAACTGTATATTACTGATAGACAAATATTACAAGAGTAGTCTCTTCATAACATCTCCCAACCTTTTTCTTCTTCCATGTTTTGTCTATAAATAGACATTCTTTACAATATGAATGATCTACCTGGTGGCTAGATCCTTGAATTCTAGCTCTGACACCTATCATAACTGAAATCACTAACTTAAAACATAAAACTAACAACTATCGTTAAAGGAAAAAAATCCTAATAAGACTCTATCTCCTATTTATTACATTCCTTTATCCTATTAGTGAAACAGTTACATAATGGTTACATCATGAATGTCACTTTACATCTTTAAAGCATCCCTAGATCTGTGGAACATAACCCTACTTTTTAGGAATGGATGACATTCTCTTTAAACTGTGTTTTGACTTATGAGCTGGATATGTGGCACTCCCTTCGAGTCATAAATATCTACCGATAAGGTCCACTGACATGCTGGAGGTCTCCAACTGGAAAAAAATGCTGTTAAGATGCTCAAAATCCTTCAAAAATTGCTCGCTACGAAAATAGGGCAGTTTTAGGCAGTTTCGTAGTGAGTTTTAGTAGCATAGGAAAATGGCTTTTCCATCAATCTTCTTGACTTATTTGCTATTCCAACACCTTCATTGTGCTATGACACCTTGCAAACCATCAATCTTCCTCCATAAAACATGCCAAAACTTGGTTTTAAATCAAAAAATCACCTACAGGAATTTTCATAGCGTATTTCTGGCCTCAATCCTGCGGTACACTATGAAACCGTGTAAAAAACCAGAAAATGTTGTTTTCAAGGTGGTCTTCAAAAACTGTTCTCCAGCTGAAATTTTTTGACTCTCTGCATGTTATGAACTTCCTAAAACATATTCCATCTTAACTTATTACTCCTGTGGTGTTTCCTCCTCATTCACAGTCAGTTGACTAACGGGCTCTTCTACCACTGTCATCTTCAATCCTTTCTTTTCCAACTCCACATGAATCAAATCTAATTGCTCCTAAAGATCTTCTACTTTTTCCTTTAAAGCTTTTTTTTTTTGATTGTAAGTGCAAATTCTTACTCCTAACATGCTTAACCTCCCCTCTCAGTGGTTGAGTCCATTTCATCAACTTCTCTGTATTGTCCAAGGTTTTTGAAACACTTGTGACTTGATCTTCCTATATTTTTCTCATTTGATCAAACTAAACTTTCTCAACTTTGTGTTTCTTTGCCTCTTACTTCAAAATCGATATCTCCCTACCTGCCTCCTTCAACTGCTCTTTAAGGGTTTCAATTTCTGATTTTTCACTAATTTTCCCTTTACCCTTTCTTTGTTTGATAACCAACTCTTCTTTTGCAGGGGAAGAAAAATCTATGATGCTTCGTGGCTGGGAAGTTTCATTGATATTCTCAGTCTCTTTGCTACTTTCCATGACCTTCCTTGCATGTCTGGTCATTGGCTTCCTAGGCTGAAACCAACATCATCACCTGCAAACTCTAATTTTTTAGCTATATTACCTTTCTTCAAATTTCTTCCTCCATCTTCAATGTCTTCATCTTGCACAATGGGTGATTATTCAATGTCAATTGCATGCAACATGTCCTCTAAGTTTCCTTAAGCCATTGTTTGGCTCCCAGTAACTCTCTTGCTGCCTTGTTTGTTGAATGTCTACAAAGTTCAAATATACTAGCAACCTGCTTGGCTCGATGAAGCAACTCTTAAAAGATCAAATTACATGCAAAGATAGAGCGGAATATGACAAAAATTCTAATTGGGGTAAGGTTTTATGGTTTAACTAACAGCTCATGCTTTAATCATGACACATACATGCCAAAAAGGGTAATGATGACCTCAGACACGGCTATGTACCTTTGAATTAACCATAACAGACTCGAATGACCTCCACCCTAACTCCTCCAATCATGGAATGACATTTCATATCGAATTTAATAAGACAAGTAAGAAAATAGATTTTCGTAGCGTAGTTAGTTTAACCTCTGACAATTTCTCTATGAAACTATTAGGCAGTTTCGTAGCAAAAAATGTTGTTTTGCTATATAAAACGCTATGAAAATTTGAAAAACTGACACAAGCGCCATTTTTATTTTAGATGCATGGGGAATGAAAACTGACACCATATGAGGACTGATGGTACATGACATGAAATAAATGGAGGTGACCATGAACCTTAGGATAGGTTAAACAAGTAAAATATGAAATTTTCCTATACCAACTTGAAAAGGCTTAGGGAGACCTTATCCTTTTGATGAGTGAACTGTATGACCATGTCAAGTAATGTTTCACAATTTTATGAGTGATAAAATTGGCTCTACTTGGGATGGTGTGCCCCTGTGGTACACCAAAGATCCCATAGTTCTAGTGCCATCCATCTTTTTGGAAATAAAAAACTTTGAAATTTGCCAAGCCTCCTTCAAAATCTAATGGCCTTCACCTCGGGCTCAAGTTTGATGATCAACACATTTTATTAGCAGAAAAGCATAATAAAATGGAATATATACAATGGAGTGAAAAATCAGTAGAACTTAAGAGGAATAGTGGTTTACAAACCTGCCATTGACAGGCACTCCAACACAAAGTTGTCCATCCATCTCTTGTTGTAGAAAAGTGTTGTTGCCATGGAATGCAACTACCATGAATGGTCCTTTCCAGATTTTTTCAAACTTACCATGTTTACCCTTTTCTTAAATTCTGGCCTCCCACTTCAACACCACATCTTGAATCTGAAAATTTTCTTCTTTGACCTTCTTGTCAAATGTATTGTTTATTCTGTTTTGTGACTGTTGATGGCTGTTATATACCTCCTCCCTTTTTTCCTGTAGATCTATAATATGGTTTATTCTCCTCTGAATAGCATTGGGCTCTTCCTCTAGTCCTTGTAGCAACTTCATAACAGGCACTCCCAGGGATGTGGGAAAAATGGCTTCAACTCCATACACTAACTCATAAGGTGAAGTACCAATTAATCTTTTTATACATACTCTATCATCCCATAGAGCATACTTCAACTTCAAATGCCAAGATCTTTTGTTTTCTTGTAGTACCTTCTTGATAATTCTCACAATGCTTTTATTAGAATATTCAGCAAGACCATTACCCTGTGGGTAATAAGTAGTAGAGTGTCCAAGTGTTATGTGATACTGATGAAAAAAGCTGATCAAACTCATGGATTTGAAATCATGCACATTTTCAGTAATAATCTTCATAGGACAGCCAAATCTAGACAATATGTTATTCTCTAAGAATTGAATGATGACTGAATCATTTGCTTGCCTTGTTCGGATTGCTTCAATCCACTTGGTGAAATAATTTGTTGTTGTCAAGATCTAGCAATTTTGCCTTGAATAATATGGGTGTATTTCACCAATAAAATCTAGCCCCCACTGCTAGAAAGGCGCCTCAACATAAATTGGCATCAAGGGTAAAGGAACTAGCTTTTTCTTACCATAAAAAATATGGCATTCTTGGCAGGCATCTATCTTCTTGTAGACATCGTTGAACATGGTGGGCCATTAGTACCCTGCTCTGAGAATTTTGTTTGTTGTGGCCTTCCAATAGTGATGTCCTCCACAATCTCCTTTATAAAACTCTTCAATCACTTTTTCAGCTTCCTCTTCTAGCAAACAATTCAAAAGAATGCCACCAGTATCTTTGCAATAATTTTTTTTATCTATAATGCAATATCTCAGAGATTTCAACTTCACAAACCTTGCTTTTGATTTAGCCAATTCTGTAGGAGCTTTATGATGATGTAAGACAAAGACAATGTCTATGTACCAGTCAGATAGAATGCACTTCTCTTCAATAGGAATAAACTCTTCATCTTCATCTAATAAATCTGAAATTTTTGCAATTAAATTCATATGAAGACGGTCAAAATTGGACTGTGCCATCAGCTTTCCTAGCCCTTGACCTTTCACCAATTTTGTAGGTCCGATTTCTATATCATACTCCAAAAAATTAGCTATCCACTTCCATATCTTTCCATGAGGATTAGCTTGAGTCAAGATGTCCTTTACCATGGTATTAGGCACAAATGCTATGACATGAGAATGCAGAATATAGATTCTGAAATATTTAATGGCTTTGATCAAAGCATATGCATGTTTTACTAAAATATTGTACTTCAAATTTGAGTTAGAAAGGGTTCTACTGAAGAATGAAATGGGTTGCTCTGTACCTTGTTGTCCTTTCTACAGTAAAACTCCAATAATAGTATTTTCATATGCAAATTTAAAAACCAGAAATTCTTTTGAAAAATCCAGGCTAATCAACACTGGGGTCTGAGTGAGTGCTTTCTTAATTTCTTCAAATGACTGCTTTGCTTCAACTGTCCATTTAATATCAGCTCCCTTTTTCAGCATCTTGGTTATATCTTTGACAATCTCAGCAAAGTTCGGGATGAACCTTCCAACAAAATTCACTCTCCCAAGGAAAGACTGAATTTCCTTCTTGTTCCTTGGCAGGTCAACTTTTTGAATGACATTGACTCTATTTGGATCAATACTTATCCCATATTTTGATATAATATGCCCAAGCAACCTTCCAGAGGTTAGATCAAAAATACTTTTGGTGGAATTAAGAGAAATACCAAATCTTCTACACTTCAGCAGAAATTTCTCCAGATGCTTCAAATGGTCTTCCTCTCATCTTGAAAATACAGTTATGCCATCCAGATTAACAACCACCAACTTATCCTTCTCCTCAGCAAAGGAAATGTCCATTTCTTATGATAATTATATGATAATTTCGTTATCACATTGTTATATGATAATTAATTCTGCTTAAGAATATAAGGTGAATATTGAAACATGTTAGTTCCAACTTAATAAATATAAGTTCATTATTGGAACAATTCATGTTTTTGTAAATCTATATATACTTATGTGTTTCAGAAGGGCGAGTAGAAAGTCCCAAAGTCCCATAGGAAGACCAACACTATTAATAACTATAATAAATATGAGTGGATATAAAGACCCAACACTAGTAATAATTATAAGAAATATAAGTGGGTGTAAGACCCAACACTGGTAATAATTATAAGAAATACGAGTGGGTATAAGGACCCAATGGGAAATTCTGTAAAAGAATTCTAAATGCTAGAAAAAAAACTGAAATCACTAAATAAACGTCATTGTAATGCCATTAAGAAGTGAAACAACAAGAAAGGAGAATAAAACTGTGTCAAAGTGATTATTTACATTAAAAATTAAACTATAATGTATGATAGAGGGCCGCATAATCTGCTAGTAATAAAAATTAGAAATTACTTAAATTCACCATGGGCTAAAATAGAGTACATTCAAAACCATTGAAATATCTACAAGTACCAATTACAAACCCTTGGACTAAGGGTTAAATAAAAAATATATTTAATTGAAGCAATAAGGCACAATACATCAAAATAATAGACCATCGAGTATAGCCAGAAGGAAATTCTATATATATATTTATATGGTGAAATATATACAGGCGATGAAGAATCAAATTTTAGTCCCTTCCCCTGAATTTAAAGTTTTTTGCTAATTCAAAACCAAACTATAACATACAAACGCCCAATTCAATTGATTATAAGTTTCAAAACTGTGAGTACATTTTATTTCCCCAAAAAACTCTAACAAGTTACAATATTATCTGGTTCTGAAAATATACATACTTGAACCTCATTTTTAATCAAATGAACTGAAAGATCTGTGTAAAGATCCATACAAGAATGCACAGAGAAACAAACCTAATATTATTCAGGTGTCCTGGTAGAACTCTCACTGACACAATCAACAATTTCAGTCCTTTTACAAACTATTGGTCACCCAACAATTTCAGTCCTTTATTCTAGAATAAAAAGTAATAAAGGAGAGGACCATAATTATGCCCAAGGATTAGGTGTAAGTATGAGTGCATACACCCCCTCTCGCTTCCAACATCATAGGGTTACCCCCTCGCAACTGAAAGCCTTTCAATGGTTCTCGGTTTATAACAAAAAAATATCAATTCCTGATCATCAAAAGTGCCTCCACTTTAACAGAAAGCTTTCTACATAAGTGAAGCTCGCTCATTCAAATACAAAATAAGGATTTCCATTCAAAAGAAAAAGACTGACTGGTGCTCAAAAAATAGAAAAGTGTGTACTATGATTTTGAGCGGAGAAAGTCCACAGTAATTGGAGCATTTCCCTATAAATGAACATTGACTAGATCATGTGGTTTTCTGGTATGATATGAATGCATTTCAATGGAAAGTTCTGAAAAGCGTAGTTGTAACTATAAATTTAATATAACCCCTTAGAATGCACATTTTCTCCAAACTTGAAAAAGGGAACAATATATTTTAGTATCTAATTACCTTCAAGTATTGTTTTATCAACATTGTGGTGCTGGGGTTAAAACCCTCAACTGGCTTCCCTTCAGTGCGAGACAAGTTTAGCTGAGCTCGTACACGAGATGCCAAGCTCCACACCCAATTGGTCAAAGGAATTAATGCCCCAAACAAAACCCTCAACTGCAATCCTGTGTTCATACATTTCTAACAACTGGCCTACATTATATGCTATCAATGATGATAGTAAGATGGTTAGTGATGGTCGATTCCCAGAGAATGTCTTGTGTGCAATAAGATGATTATAAAATTTCTCATTCCTCATCTCCTCAGGAGTATTCCCACAATCAAGTGCATCCGTATGTGCAAAAAAGTTAGGCATGAGCTCATCGTGGTTACTCACAACTTCCCCTTGTAAATAAATGGGTTGCTGGCTCTTGATGATGCCAATAGAATCACAAGGAATTACATGACCCTCATGAATTAACTGGTAAAAGTTGTGCTGGCCATTTGTACCAGGTTCTCCAAAATCTATTTCACCAGCCTCAAAATTGAGGGGCACACCATCAATAGAAACTCCCTTCCCATTACTCTCCATGCTAAGCTGGAGGATGTGCGGTGCAAACTTCTCCAGAGCCTGAGTGTATGACAAGATAGCCCTAGTTGGATACCCAAGAAAGGAAATATTCCACACACTAAAGTTGTAGCTTCTTCCAATGTTGTAGATTTTAGGAGTATGTTGATTTTTTTTAAGCTTTCTAGATAAATGTTAGAAACCAAATTCCTGAGCCCAAGCAGCAGGGCACTAGAAGTGCAAATGCCAGACAATCTTCAACTGTTCCGGGTGATGTTTCTAATAATGTAAACAATGATTTGGCTTAAACAACTATTGCAATGGATACATCTGAGGATGTCCAAATGAAAAATGGTGTTACTGTTCCCAATGGAGCTGATAATGAATTGGATGCAGTAGAAGTTGTTTATGCAGAAAGACTAGCACAGATTAAAGGAATTTTGTCTGGTGAAATGGCTGTGAAAAACCTATGCTAGTGCAATTTCAAATTCATTGGCATTGTCAGCCTTGGATTTTCAATGTGTTAGATTGTATTGGAAACAATTTCGTGTAATATTGAAATTGGTTGATGCAACGATTGACACATCGAACAAACCCATCTAAAACAAGGATTAATGTATTACCTCCCCAGACTGAGGAGCTTGAATTTTGAAAATTCCGCTATGTCTCTTGAGCTTCTTGCTGAATTTATGTGGATGGATATATTCTTCATTATCTTGTAAGTGCTTTTTAATTCTATATTTCTAATCTACTGAATGTCTAATGCATGGAATCTTGTCTTATGGTTTGTAATATGCCTTAATTAATGAAATTTTGGTAGAGCATTGAAGTTATTTGAATTTTTTCATGTGTTATTCAAGGATAGGACAATAAATGAATGTTTTGAGAGGTTATTTTGCATATTGCATCCTTAAAATTCCATTAATTATTTCCAAACGAAGTATAAAATTCTATATTAGCCGTGTATTTTTCCTGTAGTTGTTTCATTAGGGCTACCGAATTTGCCTCTAGGACTCCTTGAAGAGTGAAGTTATCAAATCAAGATATTTTTGACTCCATTTCTCCCAATAGCTAGACACAGGTCCTAAATCCTTGGTAGTCACCCCTAACTCAACGAATAATATTTATTTTCACCTCTACTTCACTTCTTTTCCTCATCCTTTTAAGGATAAGGAGGCCTCCCTAGGGCTTTAAACATAGTGAAAATAATTATAGAAAATTTAAAGAATTTAGAAATAAAATAAAATTCTATGAAATTATTACTTCAAAAATCACCTAACAGTGATTTCAATTATAAAAGCATGGTTTGCCATTGGAAACATATCGAGGGAATTAAGAAAGGGGGATTGAAGAAATTTATTTATCCCCAGATATGTTTTTGTAAACAAAGTGGAAATGATAAAAGTAGTAGAAAACCAAGAAATTAAAACCTGGAAATAAAGTAAAATTCTCTGAAAACATTAATTCAAAAATCATCAACGCAGAACAGTGATTTCAATGATATCCTCCAAAGAAGATAAAGAATGAACCAGAAAATAAAATTAAAGTATTATAAATTAATTATCACCTGAGCAGAGTAACAAGTCTAATGATCACCTAGACAGAGTAACAAAAAAATCCTTCAAAGATTCATCAAATCAGCGAGCTTGTTTTGCAGTCAAATAGGGGAAAATCTTTAAAAAGTATTATCACAGGAAGTAGAACTGAGATGATAGGTTTCCTACCTGAAACCAAGTAGGAACCTGTCACTTCAATGTTCCAACAAGATTTCTTAGGGGTGCATAAAGGCTGCTGTCAAACAAGAGGATAAAAGAAAATAACTAAATAAACCATGAAAGAGGCTTGTGTGTGCTATGTAATGAAGTTGAAGAGAATCACATGCTTTACAGTATTATGTACAAATGTCATATTGAAATGCTCAATTAGATAAGAGGATGTGATTTTCTCTGTTTTACTGTCAGGGAGGAAGATGGAAGAAAATATACCGTGAATCAGGGCTCTATTCACCATCAAATGGAGATGAGGAGAATTCAATGCTTTACTACCTTATTTACAAATGCCATATTAAAATGCTCAATTAGAAAACAGGATGAGATTTTATCTGGCTTATTGTACAGTCAAGGTGAAGATGAAAGAAAATAGACCGGGTTTCTGTGTGTTATCTAATGAAGTTGAGGAGAATCACATGCTTTGTAGCCTTGTCCATGAATGTTTGACTGAAACTCTGAATTATATAAGAAGATGATTTTTATAACCTGTACTTTCAAGCATGAAATGGAAGGAAATAGAGGGTAGGGCTGCAACAAATCATAGATACCACTTCTTTATTGTTGCCTTCACATTGGTATAAATATAAACATATGTTGGAAATTTTATGCTATGGAAAAGAAACCTAGATAACACAAAATATAAATGAAGAATTTTAAAATTGTCTTATGAAAAATTGATCTAGAACTGGTGCAGATTCAATTTCTAGCCTATATACATCAACAGCATCTAGCTGCATTTCAAATCTGGATATTGATATGCAAGACCTACCTCTAAATTCCATGTGCATTTTCAAATCTATTTTTATATGGACTTAGTGAAAAAGTAATGTTAAGGTTATGTACCTGGAGTCTCAATTTCTGGAATAAAACAGATGCCACGGTTTCGCCCAAATTTGACGATTCGCTCGACATCCTTGTTAGAATATCGCATTTCTGGTGAGTAAGATCCATTAATAGCAAGAGAGGGATTTGAATTTAATTCGATGGGGAAGAACTATGAATTGGTTATGTGTCAGTGGAAGACATTAAGTTTGTTATATCTCATGGCCCTTATGGTCCGCAGAATGTCCCTAAGGGGATAGAAGTTCCTAGTTGTGTCCAGGGCAAGACCCTGATGAGGGTATAGAGGATAGTCGATGATATTCACCTGGAGTTGGAAGACAAGAGGGTAAATATAAGTGGCATTGTACCGGCGGACGAGCTGAGAGAATGTCTCCAGGCCTTGGATGGCTCCCCATGGTGTCTTGGCTGAAAGATTGGCGACTCCGCCCGCTGGAATGGTCAAGGTGTATGATTCATCCATGCCATGCTAAAGATCCGTCTATAGGTCCTGCACAAAAACATACAATTCCTCCAAAGAATAAATGACAAAAGAAATGATTGTGTTATATGAGGAGGAGGGGAGAATTGGGAACCAATGCTCTAAGCAGATTATGCGATTGTAGCGAGAAAAGGAGCTTCGGAGGTATCTGTGATTTGCAGAAATGATTTTTAAAGTCGGAGAGAGGGGAATCAAAACTGCATCTCCCCAAATAGTGGAATTTTTCTTTTCCCATGAGTACTGTTCCTCTTGGCTAACTGCCACTACTGCTGAAGAATGAAAATGGGAGAGGAGAAACACCCACAAGTAGATGATTCGTATGCATCTGCTGCTGCCCACTATCTTCATTTTCGTCTGCTGCTCCTCCTTATGATATATATATAGAGCCACCCAAAAAACCAAAGAGATTGAGATCAATGGGAATCTATGTTTATTATCAAAACATACATTGGATTATAGATTTGTTTGTGCAGCTGTGGGGCTACCATTAGAATTGGGGGATAGAGATAACAAATGGTAGAAGTTATTGAAAATCATATACAAGGAAGGAAGGTATTGCAGTGGTTGTTACAAGTATGCAGCAGGGGAGACACTCAATTAGGGCATTTTCAGGTTGAGTATTTATTCTTCCTCACTACCTCCCTCGAAGAGTTTGATCACGCTTTGAAAAAACTGGAGATATCAGTCTCTGATCCGAATCGGTTTTTAAGATACAGAATATTAGGGCACAAAGTTTTCTCTAGACTGCAGTTAAAATGTCTAGGAGCAAGGAATAAGGAATTTACATAAATTCACAGGAATATTCCATATTTCATCCTAACCCTTAATACTATGGGAGAGAACTGATATTACTAGCACGCTGGTGGAGCTCCATTCTTATTTATATATATACCCGAAATCCTAATCAACAGTACTGCGAAATAAAAATCAAAGAAAATCATATGAACAATAGTTAATCAAATTTGCTGCTCGAAAGAGCTGGAAATATCATGTAGGAAGAAAGACTTTCCTCGATAGAAGACTAAAATGAAAAATGGCAATATCATTTAAACGAGCCCAGTTCATCTGCGGCACTTAAAACTCTTAAACCATGAATTATTATAAACTATTTCCAGAAGGCATTACGCACAAAATCAGAAGCTCTGTAGTAATTTTATACGTACTTGTTGCCAGGGAATTCCATCGTGCATCCTGGGAAAGCTGACTTCATTCGCATCCTTTCAACTTGATTGTGGTTGCCCGAAGTCTACAAATTCCCCAAACCCTGCAAAGAGTATATAACCACCTGGAGTTACCCATCTAATCAGAATAAAAAGAAAACACAGTGGCTAGAAAAGAATGATCGGTAATAAGAGACATCTGAGTGGATTAACTGTTCCTACCACGCCGAGTTACTGTAGGTTGTTGAATTCGTCGTAGAAGTACTCTAGCGGAAGGAGGAATTGAGATACCAGAAAACTGAAGGGGACCCTGTCTTGTAAACCCTCATTGAAAGATAGAAAAAATTAGGCAAAATGTGACATGGGCTTCGTGGTAATGAGTTTCAGAAACAGGGAAGGCCATGACTAAGCTGGTGAAACCAACTGTAGAAGCAACCCTCCAGTACCAGCTCCAGAACCCTCGACAGCCAATTGAGTGGAATAGCGCGAAATTCCAAAAGATATGGCCAGGAAGAAACCCTTATTATCCGTTGGCCTCTCTGCACCGTAGGATCAGATGTTACAAGATCAAACGTGTCAAAGCAACCAAGTGGCCGTGGTCGGAGGTTAGAAGCACGAACAGACTCTGCAGAACAAACAAAATTTTCAAAAGATTAAATGAACAAACAAACTTTTTAAAAGATTAAATAAACAAAAAATAAAAGAAAAAAAATGAATTTAAAATGGTTTTCATAATAAAATTTTGAAGTGACAAATAGAAAATTAAATAATTTATAAATATTAAGATTGATAAATATTAATTTATAAATATTAAGATTGATAAATATTTAATTAATCATCCCCAAGGGTTAAAAAGGGCTCAAATGTCTCTTATCCATAAAATTGACGATTAATATAACTCTATGATCTATGTTAAAATGACAGGTGAAGGTGGATTTACAATACTTAAGCTTCTTAGTAGTCTCTTACGAAGTACAACATGTCACAGTGATAAGATTTTATTCCATTAAATCATTCTAGCTATAGAGCACAGTCAGAGTTCTAGGAGTAGTATAAGAGGAATTCAACATTGCGAATGTGATAGAAGTGAATAATTTCATGGAAGGGTGAAGTTTTCCCAACTTGGTCATAAAAACCAATTGCATCCTTCATGCTAGAAAAAAAATAAACATGCAAATTTCGTCATTGTAATGTTCCAAATTTTTGCAAATAAATTGGAACATTAATTTTTGCTCATATTATCTAAGAGATAAATAAAATGGGTGAGGAGACCCATTTTTCATAAATAAAATTCCACATGAAGTGAGAAAGGATCTATGGAGTAGCCATTTTTGCACCTCCTAGTGTGAAAAGGGGGAAAACACATGAGGATGAGGCCATGTTGACCAAGTCAACAACGCAGCACAAGAGGATGTAGCTTGCTTGGGAAGACAGCGTAGTTAGAGAGGGAAGAAGATTCCTTGTGGGAGAAACCCTAATTGGGTGGGGTCCATGGCATAGAGGCATCATTTTGCATATAAGGAGGATGAGGCAACCATAGAGAGCATTCTTGAAGATTTGGACTTTGAGACTATTTGCAATATCCAGTTGTTCAGTTGAATTGCAGTGCCTTTGGCACGAGGTATTCTTGTTTAGGAGTTCCTCTCCTCTCTTGAGTAGCTCAAGGAGGATTGCTCTTCATTTCTCCATATTCAAGCATTTGGCCATAGCCACTTCTTCATCTACAACACAGTCACTGGGTTGTGTTGTAGGTGTTGTTGTGGAGGAGATTCCACAACACCATTCCTTGGATCATTTCTCATAGGAAGGAGTTCCTATTCTTTGGGAGGATCAACAAGGAGGGTTTCTAGAGTTGATTTGCATATTTTGGTAGAAGGCCAAGCTTCTCCCACCTTCATCAGCACAGTCCCTTCCATAGACTGCGTTATCTCAGAGTTTGTCTGCAATGGGGGTTTGCTCCACCATTTTGGAGGAAGAGATTTCTGGTGCCAGGATCAGCCTTGCACTCAAGGAATCCATTGGAGGAGGTTGTTTCAGTTTGCAGGCCATATTCATTCTCCTCCTTCTATTGTATATTTTGAGTTGCCGCAACTACCCAGCAACTCCAACATTATTGTATTTCATATTTTGTACATGTATTGCAGCCAATCCTTCTAAGGATTGTGTATCAGTGTTATAGTAGTGTTTTCAGGGGCTGAGAGCATGTTCCCCCTCATTTCTTGAGCTATTATTGTAATATCATTTCATTATCATTTTACATTTTGTAGTGTCTCCATATGACTGCGCAGTCATAGCTAGGGTTCACATGTGTAGCAGTGTTCTCTTGTACTTTTGCCGTGAGGATTGGTATTGTTCATCTTGAGCATCATTTCCCTCAAGATTTTGTATACATTTGTAGCTACTGTTATTTCCCAAATCCACCTCAGGCTGAAATAAGGCAGAATTCAGGGTAACATCAAACCATGCTTAGTCTGGTAGCTAGCCCTACCAGAACATGAGAGGGCTCTCTCTGGGTCAATCTCAGAAAAAAATATTT
>CM076577.1:1352694605-1352861975 GCA_034641835.2 Pinus albicaulis | reverse complement strand
GAATATGGCTATTTGGGGAATTTATATGTTTTTGTATATTTGCTGTTGTTTTTAGAAGAGCTCGCACAAAATGCAGGTAAGAAATATTTTTGATTTTTCTTTCCAATCACAGATTTGACTGAAGTGACAACAACAGAAATGCCCTTAACAGTGGTGAGAGCATTACTTGCAATTTCTGTCAAATTGTTCAACATGATTTTGATCTGAGCTTTCACTTGATCGTTTGGCACCATGGTTGGAAATCCGCCATACTTTCAGTGTATCTTTACACCTCTTGAAGAACTTACTATCTTTGCACCTTTTGAAGCAATTGCTAGTATATTTCAATGAACAATTATTTCTAAGAATATCTTCCTACACAACGCAAGCTTCTGAGACAATTGAATTTAAAATTCTTATTAACTAATCATGTCAAATTTTTTCAAACCCTTTTTAAGGGTATGCACAATAATTTTGTGCACAATTCCTTGATTGGCTTAAACACTGTTATTACATCATCCAGAAACAATTATGACTTAGAAGATACTCTTTCACAGTCAAAAGATTCTCGCTTCTCCAAGATTTTTAGGATTATTCACCACTTTTCAGATCGGTGGGAGGATGGACTATGCGACCTACAACTTGCCTTCCTCACTTTCTTGGAAACACCCTTGTACTCCTAATTTTAGTGGGAGTCACAACGACATCCAGTCCTTCCTTCTAAACCCCTACTCACACAAATTTCAAAATCCCCATGCACGGCCACCCGCCACCACTACCTCTTGCTGTAACTATATAAGCGGAGAACCAAGGTCTGCAAATTAAATTTGAGGTAGGGTTTACTACGACCACAATGAGTTGCTCAATGTTTATCTCATGCTGCTTCTTATCATTAATAATGGCGTCTTCTCTGGTAATAGCCAAGCTACCGTTAGAGCTTAATATTATGACAACTAGTGGAAGTGAAGCCGTAGATGTGGCAACTTTGATGGTGTTGAAATGTGCAATAACTTATGATCCCTTGCTCTCTCTGCACAACTGGAATTATACTTCCAACAATTTCTGCAATTTTACGGGTGTCAAATGTGGTAGCAACACCCGCGAATTGCGAGTTATAGGAATCAATATAAGAAGAATGAGCCTGAATGGCACCATCCCTTCCCATCTCGGGAATTTATCACTCCTCCAGTGTCTCGATCTCTCCCACAATGGATTTATAAGTCACATACCCAAGGCTTTGGGACGTCTGCGACAACTCAGGGGGCTTTACCTGTCTGCAAATGCTCTGACAAGGATAATTCCACACTAGTTGGGAAAATTAAAGAACTTGCAAGTGTTGGCCTCTTACGGGAATTCCCACACAGGTTCGATTCTTGGGACCCTCGGAAACTGTTCAATGCTGAAAGTGATGGATTTATCTTTAAATCAGTTGAAGGGAGTGATTCCTTTGAAAATCGAGCAGCTCACTCATCTCTGGTTTCTTAATCTCTTTCAAAACCATATCACTAGCGCCATCCCGCCATCTCTTCTCAACTGCACAGAGCTCTGATTACTGTCACTGACCTATAACGGGATCTCCGAGCCGATTCCATCAGAAATAGGATCCAGGCTGACGAAACTAGAGGAATTGCTTTTGTTCGGCACCAATCTTCAGGGCCAGATTCTAGCATCATTGATGAACTGCTCCCATCTCTGGTATCTTGAAGTTGGATCCAGAGAGCTCAATGGAGTCATACCTCAAGAACTGGGCAGGCTGCTTCACCTCAGGATCCTTATAATGTCCACCAACAGTTTCATCATTGGGAGAATCTCTATATTTGGAGCCCTTTCCAACTATACCAAATTAGAGGAGCTAGATTTGTCTGAAAACCATCTTACAGGTACTCTACCTCCCGCCATCGACTAACTTTCTCAGACTCTAGCCTTCTTTAGTGTAGAGAAAAACGCCATTAATGGCACCATACCCCAAGCTATTGGCAATCTCTCTGCCTTGACAATGTTATACATGGGTAGAAATTCCCTGGTCGGTACCATTCCTCATTCAATCACAAATCTTCTTAATCTGCAAGCTCTGGATCTGAATGGCAATATATTAAAAGGAAACATTCCCAGGGAATTCTAACGAATGAACCAAACCCTCACATATCTGTATCTCTCTGCTAACAAGTTATCTGGCTCAATTCCTGAGATCATCGACATGCTCAAAAATCTCAGAGAGCTCAACTTATGCATGAACAGATTTCAGGGAAGGATACCATCACAAATTGGGCAGTGCAAGTATCTAGAGATTCTAGATCTCTCACAAAACAAGCTCTCCGGTGTCATGCCTTCGGAGGTTGCAAATCTTCGAAACATGCATATTGCATTTGATCTATTGACCAATGAATTGACAGGGCCGATGAGATGGCTCAACAGATGGCTTAGTTAGAAATAAAGTTATAGGGGAGAGTTGTCTAATGTTGTGCAGGGACCAGTAATTGTTATAGTTCTAGTCCCATCAACCCACCAAAAATAGATATATATGCATCCAATAATTAAACATAAAGAAATAACTTGAAGTGCAAATATATATTAAATTAAGAATTCCTTTCAGTGATTTTTATGTGATGAGCTCCAATTTGCAATTTTGTGTTTTTCTCATAACTTTGATAGTGAATCAGGAAGAGTGCGTTGTCTTCCTCTTCAAGGTTTGGAAAATTTATGTTTTTAATCCCTTACATCTATTTCAAATTTTGTGTGATAACTTCCTCTTTGTTATGTTTTTAGTGGGAAAGAAATGGATACTGACCTTAATATGAGTTTGGCATTTACCCTTTGCTTTTAGTGGTGTGGTAATTGTATTTTACATAACATCAGATAAATACAGATGTGTATTTCACTGGCCTAAATATAACAAGAAATAACTTTCATGGGTGAGGGACTGTGTCTTTGTGTATTATAAATATTAGGCCTGATGGCACAGTGCTCAATTTTTTTGCAGCCATGGATAGTGGATAGGCTAAAAAGAATAACTTGGTAACTGGGTCCAATGACGGTCTTGAATCAAGAGTCATTGATATATGTCACAGTAATTCAAATGATATTTATAGCACTGCAACTTCAGATATTCTGATAGAGAACTTGCAGAAACTGCAACTTGACCTCCATAACTTAGAAAGGAGGGATGAAAGACCAAGGAGTGGACCTGAGAAAGACAAATATGGGTATGGCGTTCTAGAGCAAAAGATCAGAGAGTTCCATATCACAATTCCCAAGCTGAAAGAAGAGAATGAGATCCATCAAAACAGGAGAATTGACGAATCAGGTCAGATAATGAATTCACAGCAACATATTGCCAGTTCCCAAACTGTTGGATATACTGATTTAGAATCCGAGGTTGATTCAAAGCTTATGCCAAAGGAATTTTATGAAAGTACTAATGTTTTCCAGAAAGAAAAATTTAAGATTGAAGAAGAAATACAAGATGAGATCAGAAAAGGCCAGAAGTTTCAAAGGGAAATTGACGATTTGCAGAAAAAGTTGATTTGCTTAGAAGAAGAGAGCATTGCTCTCAAAATAGATTTGCAAAGTCCTCTTAAGAATAATGATGGGGCAAAAAGCTTAGTATGTCACATGGAAAATAATTTTTTGGGAAGAACTTCTAATTTATTGATGGAAAATGAGGATTTGAGAAATAATGATTTTAGCAAGTCTGTTTCAATGCAAGAGAAAATTACCTTTTTGCAAATGGAACTGCAAGCTAAAACTGAGCTTGTTGAGATCCAACAGAAAAAAAATTGGGGATCTCCTACAAGCACTTGTAAAAGGAAACTGTGAAAACACCAAATTAACGATAGAGCATCACATATATTTGGAAGACCAATGTGATGCCAATTATTTGCAGGCAGATCTTGTACATGCACGAGAAGTAAAGAAGAAGCTTATAAAAGAGTTGTTCACTCTATGTAGTTGTAGCTATCCCACATGATTCATGTGAGAGAATTTCCTCTATACTACTTTTTCCTACTTGCATGGTTCATGTGAGAGTACATTTCTATACTACTCTTTCCTATGTTACCGCTTATTAAACGGTTTCCTTTGCAACATATGATGCAATTGCTAGTTTTAGGATAAATTGTGAAATGTAAGTTAATTAGTTAGATATTTAATAATTAGTTGGCTAATAAGAAGTAATTAGTTAACTAGTTAATTAATTAGTTATTAATTATTTTTAATAATTAATTAATTAACTAATTAGTTAATTAATTAAATAATAATAGCTAGTTTAATTATTAATAATTAATTAACTAACTAAACAATAGTTATTTTTTAATGACCAAATTTAGAATATGATACATCTTTACTGTTTATTCTGATGATCGATTAATTTTTTTTTCCTTGTCATGAGAATGAATCAAAATGTAAACCAATTCAAAATAATTTTAATTTTCAGAAAAATAATTTTAATATATATGTGAGAAAATTTTATAATCTTTTTCATAAAATTAAAAATTCAAAAGTTTTTTTATTACACATCAAAATCAATATAAGCTGCCACCCTCATAGGCAGGTATAATAATAAAGTAAATTTCAAACGATAGAAAAATAAAATAAAACATTTTAAGAATTACACCGAAGGTGTTCTCTTTGTTGGGTTTGGATGGGAAAAGACACGTACACTGCTCACCATCATCAACCTTTTTGTCTTCCACCATTGATTTGACTTTTATTTCCCACAGTTGGATTTGTCCAGCACGCTTCTGCACACTACTGGCTCACCATGCTCCGTGTTCATTAATTTCCCTCCGCTCTCCAACAAATCTGTCATGCGACAACAAATGCATTCAATTTCTTCACCAACTAAAACGATGGCTAGTTGTTCTTTGCAGGAAGCCTTCATTGCACCCAACAATAACGTCTTCAAGAAGGCATCGAATCGATGCGTACAATAATTACATAGAATGCATCTTTTCCCAAAGAGAGAGGGTTTACAACCCTACTTTGTTCTTTGCAAACTCCAAGGGAGGGGCATTGAAAGTTCGAATATTGCTCTAGTAATGACTGTTTTCGTTTATAGTTTATTTGTATTACTGAATAGTTCTTTCCTCCGCTCCAATTAACCGGAATTTTGTTTGAATTTCTGGCAGGTGAGGCTACTTCCTAAGCCATTGTTTGACTAGGTCTTCGGTACGCTTCAAGGGGTGATTCCTAATCCCAGTTTCTCCTTTCTCAGGTTGGTTACACTTGCTTTATGGGCCGAGGGTTGACATCTACCCATTAGCAATTAGCAATTAGGATATTTGCTTAGGGTCTCTATTTTAGGCAGTATTTTTATTACAACATGGTTGTTACACCAAACCACTGTGTTCTATTGCATAGCTTGATGCTAGGGTAATACTGTCGGCTACTACGACTGTGAAAGGGTTCTCTTTGCAATGTTTGGCTGTGTATTTAACTTATTTTCATGTAGACATCTATGCATTGGTCTGAACTATTAATGGTCTCTATGCATATATTTTCGGACTTGAGTTGAAGTCGCAAGAGCGTTTTCCTGTCTCAATGTGTTCCTTTAGTTTCCTGCTCTTACTCTGCAGTTTATATATTTTATATATTTATACACGAGTTTGTTGAACAGATTGTAATTACACAATTGCATCACTCATGAGTTGTATTAGTTTGACTGATATGGCATTGTTACAATGTTTTGAACTCGTCTATATGGTTTGTCTTCCACTGTTATGGAAAGAATTCTTAGGCACTTAGCCGGAATATATCCTACATTTTCCAATGAGTAGGTTTGGTTGGGTATCTGCATTTTTTACCCACATGTTGAAAGTGATGCCCAAATTTTTATTTTGTATAAGTACCATATTTATATATTTATATTTATATTTCCGTCATTCATTTCAGTAGTTATATATAATAGGCATTTAATACAGTTTTCCCATATCAATTCTCTGTGTATATTGGTTTATTCTTGTTCCATTAAAACATGGATATGTGTATTAGATTCTATATGTATGGTCACGACTATTTGTCATTCGGCAGTTTTATCTTTCTTTCTTCCTAAAATTTTACTCACAAACATGTAGGGGTTCTAATTTTGATCACCAGATGTTTTACTTTTACCATTATTAATTATAACACAAAATTAATTTGGCTACTCGAGCCGAGAGTTTCAATTTCCTTCTTGAAATAAGACACCCAATAAAAGTGATAAACTACTTAGTAAGGTAAAATTTGAGGGTGTTACAGATACTTCGATTTTACTTGCTTTGCGAATTTAGATACGAGAAGCCTACTACTAGATGGCAGCCGAGCACTCTCGCTTTCCAACTTTCTATTCATTTGCTCTCATCAATACGGAACTAGAGTTGGTACATCAAACAAAGAGGGAGAAATTATTATAAACTCCAAGGTGTCTCCAGCTTCAGTTTGGGAGTACTACCAAGGCTTCATAGGCAAGCAAAATGGATCGACTGATCAACGACGAAACCACGTGCAATTCAGTCTAGAAGCGGAGCAATGGACATTCGAACCTCGACATATCAATTTCTGATGGGGTCAGAGACAAGATGAGGCTTATGAGAGACAGAATTGAGAAGGAAGATCCCGCCTCCAACATTGGTAATTGGGTTTTGTTGATTTATCATTGTTTTATTTATAAAATTCAAGTGGACACACAATCTTCTTCTGTTGGTAAAATTTCTGTTCAGTGCAGGAAATCTATCATATAATGTTGAAGTTTTGCTTTATTTGGTCTTATGCCATGCCAGTCTTGATTAAATAGAAAACTGTATGAAATGTTCTTCTACTGACACCGATTTTCTAGCACACTTGGCTTTCTGTTATTTGCACCCCGTTCTGATGGGTTAGGCCCTTAGCTTTTACAGGCATTCCATTAGGATGGGGTAGAACACAATGAGTAAAAAAGACTCTTTTAAAACAAAACTAGACTAGATTATAATCAATTAAAACAAAAATCGAATATGGCTATTTGGGGAATTTATATGTTTTTGTATATTTGTTGTTGTTTTTAGAAGAGCTCGCACAAAATGCAGGTAAGAAATATTTTTGATTTTTCTTTCCCATCACAGATTTGACTGAAGTGAAAACAACAGAAATGCGCTTAACAGTGGTGAGAGCATTACTTGCAATTTCTGTCAAATTGTTCAACATGATTTTGATCTGAGCTTTCACTTGATCGTTTGGCACCATGGTTGGAAATCCGCCATAATTTCAGTGTATCTTTACACCTTTTGAAGCAATTGCTAGTATATTTCAATGAACAATTATTTCTAAGAATATCTTCCTACACAACGCAAGCTTCTGAGACAATTGAATTTAAAATTCTTATTAACTAATCATGTCAAACTTTTTCAAACCCTTTTTAAGGGTCTGCACAATAATTTTGTGCACAATTCCTTGATTGGCTTAAACACTGTTATCACATCATCTAGAAACAATTATGACTTAGAAGATACTCTTTCACAGTCAAAAGATTCTCGCTTCTCCAGGATTTTTAGGATTATTCACCACTTTTCAGATCAGTGGGAGGATGGACTATGCGACCTACAACTTGCCTTCCTCACTTTCTTGGAAACACCCTTGTACTCCTAATTTTAGTGGGAGTCACAACGACATCCACTCCTTCCTTCTAAACCCCTACTCACACAAATTTCAAAATCCCCGTGCACGGCCACCCGCCACGACTACCTCTCGCTATAACTATATAAGCGGAGAACCAGGGTCTGCAAATTAAATTTGAGGTAGGGTTTACTACGACCACAATGAGTTGCTCAATCTTTATCTCATGCTGCTTCTTATCATTAATAATGGCGTCTTCTCTGGTAATAGCCAAGCTACCGTTAGAGCTTAATATTATGACAACCAGTGGAAGTGAAGCCGCAGATGTGGCAACTTTGATGGTGTTGAAATGTGCAATAACTTATGATCCCTTGCTCTCTCTGCACAACTGGAATTATACTTCCAACAATTTCTGCAATTTTACAGGTGTCAAATGTGGTAGCAACACCCGCGAATTGCGAGTTATAGGAATTAATATAAGCAGAATGAGCCTGAATGGCACCATCCCTTCCCATCTCGGGAATTTATCACTCCTCCAGTGTCTCGATCTCTCCCACAATGGATTTATAAGTCACATACCCGAGGCTTTGGGACGTCTGTGACAACTCAGGGGGCTTTACCTGTCTGCAAATGCTCTGACAGGGATAATTCCACACCAGTTGGGCAAATTAAAGAACTTGCAATTGTTGGCCTCTTACGGGAATTCCCACACAGGTTCGATTCTTGGGACCCTCGGAAACTTTTCAATGCTGAAAGTGATGGATTTATCTTTAAATCAGTTGAAGGGAGTGATTCCTTTGAAAATCGAGCAACTCACTCATCTCTGGTTTCTTAATCTCTTTCAAAACCATATCACTAGCGCCATCCCGCCATCTCTTCTCAACTGTACAGAGCTCTGATTACTGTCACTGACCTACAATGGGATCTCCGGGCTGATTCGATCAGAAATAGGATCCAGGCTGACGAAACTAGAGGAATTGCTTTTGTTCGGCACCAATCTTAAGGGCCAGATTCTAGCATCATTGATGAACTGCTCCCATCTCTGGTATCTTGAAGTTGGATCCAGAGAGCTCACTGGAGTCATACCTCAAGAACTGGGCAGGCTGCTTCACCTCAGGATCCTTATAATGTCCACCAACAGTTTCATCATTGGGAGAATCTCTATATTTGGAGCCCTTTCCAACTATACCAAATTAGAGGAGCTAGATTTGTCTGAAAACCATCTTACAGGTACTCTACCTCCCGCCATCGACTAACTTTCTCAGACTCTAGCCTTCTTTAATGTAGAGAAAAACGCCATTAATCTCACCATACCCCAAGCTATTGGCAATCTCTCTGCCCTGACAATATTATACATGGGTAGAAATTCCCTGGTTGGTACCATTCCTCATTCAATCACAAATCTCCTTAATTTGCAAGCTCTGGATCTGAATGGCAATAGATTAAAAGGAAACATTCCCAGGGAATTCTAACGAATGAACCAAACCCTCACATATCTGTATCTCTCTGCTAACAAGTTATCTGGCTTAATTCCTGAGATCATCGACATGCTCAAAAATCTCAGAGAGCTCAACTTATGCATGAACAGATTTCAGGGAAGGATACCATCACAAATTGGGCAGTGCAAGTATCTAGAGATTCTAGATCTCTCACAAAACAAGCTCTCCGGTGTCATGCCTTCGGAGGTTGAAAATCTTCGAAACATGCATATTTCATTTGATCTATTGACCAATGAATTGACAGGGCCGATGAGATGGCTCAGCAGATGGCTTAGTTAGAAATAAAGTTATAGGGGAGAGTTGTCTAATGTTGTGCAGGGACCAGTAATTGTCCCATCAACCCACCAAAAAATAGATATATATGCATCCAATAATTAAACATAAAGAAATAACTTGAAGTGCAAATATATATTAAATTAAGTCCAAAATTTCCCAAGTCATTGACTGGGCCCACAACTGTCCATAAATAGTTTAATAAGTATCAAGATTACAAATCCTATCATATCAACTAAAAAACTCATAAAACCATTTTTCCTTCCAAAATGGTCAAGTCAATAAGTACAAAAAGCCAGTCACTTCAGCCCATCTGATCAACCCTGATGTTGTGTTAGAGAAGTAAATATCAATACCTGTACATAATAAAAAGAAATGTTTGTCAGTCATAAATGCTGTGTTATTCAACATTTAAACACATTGTGTTCAATAAATGGCACCCACCCAATAACAACATTTAAACCCATTGTGTACAATAAATGACACCCACCCAATAAATTCAGTAAATAATTTCCCATTAAAACAGATCAAAGCACAAGGATCAACAAAAACAAATTCCCAGCCATTGGATCACATCAAATTCAATCCTGATCACACATGCAAAATGAAGCCATTGCAATCCATGTCCATCATTGTCACCAATTAAATTCAACTGCAAAAAACTATAAAAGAAGTTCAACCACTGCTGAACATACAAACTATTCACCAGTCCTGGAGACAAACCAGCACAGAACACACCCCAAAACATTTCACGGTATAATCAGGTTAGTTTTCTCAATTACAACACAATTTTATTTTAATTTTTGAGTATTTATTTATGATTCTTACACTTTTATTTTCATGTCTAAGCCTTTATTTCAGTTGTCTTACAAGTCTTTATTTCAGTTTTCTCACAGTTCAATTTTCATGAAATTGTATATTTTTTTCTATTTTTCTACCAGAGTTTTATAGTTGAAAACAGATTCATTCCAATGAGATATTGATTCAATCAATGTTTGAACATTTGAACATGTTTCTACATTTATTTTTATGTTTATATGTTTCTAACTTAGGATTCAAAAAACCTAAATGACAGTATCCAGATCATATAACTTGAACTGGATCCCTGAATAGAATACACTGAATGACATAAATACAAAGTGCAGACGAGCAAGTAATGAGCGTAGTGAGCAAACAACAATTTCACGTAGTAACATAACGTGGGGACCAAGGGGAGGTTTGGGAATGAAACTAGTAATGCATAATATATAACACTCAACCTCTAGACCACATCGGTTGAACCTAATACCAATAGTCCTAAGAAACCACCCACAGTAACTTCACCCATTGGCTCATATCAAAACCTATGAAGTCGAGCCAAAGGTATTTGTACCATAGTTCAATTCAAGGCTATCAATGTTAGGGTTTGATGAAGATGCCATTAGTTAGAGGATTTTATCTCTAGTGAGTAATAGTTTGTTGGTAGTTCTAGTTGTAGTTCTTCTATTAGAAACAAATTATACTTTTTAATACACACACGGGGAAACTAGACCAGAGAATTTGTCATTTAGAAGTTTTCAACATATTTTCAAAGAATATATATAGTAGAGTGTGACAGAAATCTTTCTCAATTAAGGCTCATTCTTCTATTAGAAGCCAATTAGATTTTTTAATACACACACGAGAAAACTAGACCAGAGAATTTGTCATTTAGAAGTTTTCAACATATTTTCAGAGAATATATATAGTAGAGTGTGACATAAATCTTTCTCAATTAAGGTTCATTCTTCTATTATAAACCAATTAGACTTTTTAATACACACACGGGAAAACTAGACCAGAGAATTTGTCATTTAGAAGTTTTCAACATATTTTCAGAGAATATATATAGTAGAGTGTGACGATATTTCTCAATTGGGCTCATTCCTATATTAGAAATAACCAATTATAATTTTTTAATACACACACGGGAAAACTAGACCGGAGAATTTGTCATTTAGAAGTTTTATACATATTTTCGGAAGAATATAATCTTTTGCGGACATGTTATCACAAATAGCTCTTTTGATGGATCTGCCATTCTAGAGACCACGAGTTTCTGGTCCAATCAAACTATTCAATTCAGCTGGAACATTTAAATTAAATTTTAATCCCCTCCACTCAGTAGAAAAATGAATAGTGCAATATCACAGCTATTGAAATCAAGGAGAGTACAAAACAACATTCTGAATTTACAGAATGCATGCTACCAATCAAGAACAATTTGTTTTATCAAAATCCCATATTTCAATTCCTTTTTTAAATGTAATTTTGGTTAGTCTCTGAAAATATTCAGGACGGGACAAAAACAGATTTGATGTAGGTCAAAAAAGCAGATTTGTTGCAGGTCTCTAAGCTAACAGAATTTAACATATCTCTCTGACAAGAGCTGATCTTGCAAAAAGCATTACAGATCATTTAGATGCTTAAAGCACAAAGAAGAAACATCTGTAAATTGTACTCATTTTTTTCATTTCAATAACAAAAAAGTAATATTTCTCAATTAAGCCTCAATTCTTCTATTAGAAACTAGTTAGACTTTATGACAAAAGGAACTACAATAATGCACCTCAGATTGAATGCCTCCCACAAAGTAGAGTGACACGAATTATTGGCCTAGAAAAATGAGCTTTATGAGGAATTGACGTTGTTGTGAAAAATAATAAACAATATAATGATCTTCTATGAGTGAACTTGTTATGTAAGATGCTAATTTATCTAATTTATTTTGGTAAATAAAGAAGCATTGGAATTGAAACTAAAACATATTATAGATCTCATAAATTCAACACCTCAATCTTTAGTTTTTGCCACATTTTGTATTTCCCTGATCACCAATTCCCTGATTCTATGATGATTCAGATTTGAGTAAAGGGCTAGGAATGATGAATTCAATAACTATGATCAGATTGCTGTGTATCCAAAAAATATAAAGGCATTACACAGTGGAATTTACCCAATCATTTGAACTTACCCAATTCAGCTTCAGGGTACAAAATGACTTCAAATGACAAACAAAGAACATATTGGAATTCAATTCAAGCTCGCTAATCCAAAAGGCTAAATCCCTCAGTGTAAAAAATCCAATCAAACTCTCGTAGGCCAAGTAAAACAACTGGCAAAACCTGCTAAGCATAGAAGCTGGAAACAAATAACCAAAAACAAAACATGAGTAGCTGATCATAAAAGCATGTGGAAAATATCTAAGCATGAGTAGTTGAGCATTAGCTGATCATAGGAATCAAAGATGACAAGACAAAAAATAAGAAAATTGTAACAGAAGGAAAGGCATTCAGAAACCTCGGGCATGAACACACAAACTAATTGTAAACTATTATATTTTTTTATAAATGGGAAGATATGATGTTACCAGATGATGTTTGGCTTGTATGAAAGCATTATTTACAATTATTCTTAACTAAATGTATGCAATAATTCTACAGGTAGTTGCATCCATGGCAAGAGTGAGTTATGTAGCTCGTACAAGGAGAAGTGGCAAAAGAGTGACTAGGGGTGCCCAGCTGCGATGCACTTCATTAGATGAAGAAAGAACACGTGATCTCAATGTCAACAATGCTTCAAGAAATGTTGTTGAGGATGACCATGTGGCTGGAGCTGATGTTGGGACACCATCAGTCACAGAGCCACTGTCAACCACAGTCCAACTTCAACTAAAAAGATCAGTGCTATAAGAGGTTGGACAAAGAAGAAATGTTAGCTGCAATTGACGACATAGAGTTCAATGGATATTTTGTTCGGGCATCTGCAAAGAAACATAGTATTCCTCCCACAACAATACATTATTGGATAAATGGGCTCACTCACACCAAACGTAGAGGGCCTGTTACAGTTATGACTGAAGAGGAGGAGGCCAAGGTGGTTGAGTGGTGTAAAGAAATGGCCCAATTGGGACATGGGCTAGAGTTGATACAACTCAAATCCATAATTGCTCAAATCTGTCAAGGGAGGCCAAACTCATTCAAAGAGGGGTTTCCTGGTAAATCATGGTGGTTTGGGTTTAAAAAAGGGCATCCAGACCTTGTATTGCGTACAGATGAGGGCCTTGACAGAGACAGAACATTAAATTGTGCCCTGCAGTTGTATGTAAGTTCTATGACACTCTTTCTAGTGCATACGATAAAAATTCTTATGCAGCAGACCATATATGGAACTGTGATTAAACAGGTTTACAGGTGGGAAGGAAATGTGGCATGAGGGTAATTTCCAAGAGAGGCAACCGAAACGTGCCAAATATTTTGCCTAAGAGCAGGGAATGGATAACCATTTTATGTTGTGTCAATGCAATTGGTGCTTCAATCCCAGGATTTTATCTATTCAAAGGTAAAAATCAGTTGAAAAAATATATACAAAACTATGAACCAAGAGCATGCATGGCTGCACATCCCCATGCATGGATGACTAAAGAATTTTTTTTAAATTGGCTTTGCCACTTTGTTGCATCTATGCCAGGTGATGTCTCACCTAATAACAGACACCTATTGATATTAGATGGCCATAGAAGCCACATGGTTGTACATACAATTGAGGAAGTAAACAATTTGGGCATTGACCTTTTAACATTTCCCGCTCATACCACTCACAGATTGCAACCCCTTGATGTTAGTGTGTTTGGCCCTTTCAAGAACTATTTCAGGTCAGAGTGTGCTGCATGGATGGAAAAGAATCCAGGGGTTGAGGTGAAAATATTCAAGTTAGCAAAGCTTGCAAGTAAGGCTTTTAAAAGGGCTCTGACACCATCAAATATCAAGGTTGGCTTTAGGAGGACAGGAATATGGCCACTGAATTATGATGCTCTTATGCATGATACTGCTTGTAGCCAAGATTTTTATGTGGATGGTCAGGAAGAAGAGCATGAAGTGCAAGAAGAAGTACATGAACATGTTGATGTGGTTGCAACTGGTAATATAATTTTCCTCTCTCAAGGACAGTTATATGCTGATGATGATGAGCAGGTATGTGAAACACAGTATATTCATCAACAAATTGATAGCAACATGGAGGTTGTTATACCAACTCAAGAAGATGGAACTCTTGCTGCTAATAGTGTTAATGACATTGTTGATAATGCAGATGTAGTTGAAAATGAAATTGCTGATATTGTTAATGCAGATGTAGTTGAAAATTAAATTGTTGATAATGTTAATGACATTGAAAATGACCAATTTACATTGCCAAGCCAAGTAAACCCACCATCATGGTTGGCAGAAGCCATGATTAATTTGAACGAACACAATGTCTCAAGAACCAATGAACAAAGCATGAACATGCCTTTACAACTGACTGAATTGAACAGTGAAATTGTTCATTTTTTTGTGGACAATAGATCAATGGAAGAAGATGGAGCACATAATGAGGCACCAAATGAAGAAAACAATATAGTTCAATCAAGTGCCACAGATACTGAAGTGCCAAGCATTGACATGCAGGTGGGAAGGGGGGGGGGGAGAAGTTACTTGGGCGGTTCCTGAAGCTACCAGTAGAAAGAGTGTCAATGAAAAAGAAGCAAGGAACACCTGGTAGTCTTCGTTTGGGGCGAAGTTCACAGTTACTCACCTCAGAAGACTATAGAAAACTCCTAGTTGAGATAGAAAAGAAAAAAATAGAAATTCAGGAATTAAAAAAAAAAAGCCAAGGAGAAGAAGACAGCAAGGGCTATTGCAGCGCAACATCGAGCACATGAAAGGCTTGAAAGAGGGAGAGTAAAGCAAGAGAAGGAGCAACAAAAACCAATGTCAAGACAGGAAAAGGAAGCAAGGAAGGCTAAACAAATGCTTGAAAGGGAACAAGGGATGACTGATATGGTTGACATAAATGCAAGCACAGTTGATGAGAATGAAACCAGGGACATGTCCAACACATTGGAAAATATTGCAAATAATACAACATTATTCCAAGACCTCATAAACATTCAAGTGCCTCACTATCAAAATGGGGGTTTACACCTCTAATTAGCACAAGTGTGAGGTATGGGTACTCAATTCCTCCATGGTTGGATGGGACAAATTGGTCTCAATTATATGGCACAATCAACCACAGCCTAACCAACCCTTCTTAGGGAGGCCCACCTACTTGGCTTAATCAGGAAACTCAGGTTTTGGCACTGAAAATTCTCAAGGCCATAAAGAATAGGGGTGTTATATGTTTTTGGTTGTAACCACATTATGGTGTGGATTTTGGATGGGCTGTATATTTTTCTTGTCACATGAAGGTTGATTTTTTCCATACTGTATGCGGCATTGTAAGGAAGGAACATCTATAGTATATTAAAATGCTACATTCTGACATAATGACATGACAATGTTGTTAGATGTGTTATTTTTTTGATACTGTAAATTCTGTATACTATATACTATACACAAATTGAGAGGTGGTATACACTACCCACTAAGGTTAAAGTGAAATGTCCACTAACATCTCTCCAATTACCAACCATATTTGAGACTGTACACAACCAGAAAATCAATATAATTTAAAACAGCTTCTGGCCTCAACTCTTTCTAGAAAAAAAATCACCCAAATAAATCAGCTCTACATAAAAACATGCAAATTCATAAAATGTATGACAACATTAAATTAACTTACAAATAAAATGCAGATTACACTCTACAATCAAAATAAAAACTATTTTTTATACATAGTATAACATCACAATGACACAAAGTAAGCTGTTAAAATTTTATAAATAAAATTTTATGCAAATATGATTTATTCAATTTCAAAATTGAGAGGTGGTATACACTACCCACTAAGGTTGAAGTGAAATGTCCACTAACAACACTCTAATTACCAACCATATTTGAGATTGTACACAACCAGAAAATCAATATAATTTAAAACAGCTTCTGGCCTCAACTCTTTCTAGAAAACAAATCACCCAAATAAATAATCTCTACATAAAAACATGCAAATCCATAAAATGTATGATAACATTAAATTAAGTTACAAATAAAATGCAGATTACACTCTACAATCAAAATAAAAACTATTTGTTATACATAGTATAACATCACAATGACACAAAGTAAGCTATTAAAATTTTATAAATAAAATTTTATGCAAATATGATTTATTCAATTGCAAAATTAAGAGGTGGTATACACTACCCACTAAGGTTAAAGTGAAATGTCCACTAACAGCACTCCCATTAACAACCACATTTGAGACTATACACAACCAAAAAATCAATATAATTTAAAATAGCTTCTGGCATCAAATCTTTCTAGAAAACAAATCACCCAAATAAATCAGCTCTACATAAAAACATGCAAATCCATAAAATGTCAGATAAAATTAAATTAAGTTACAAATAAAATTCACATTACACTCTACAATCAAAATAAAAAATATTTGTTATACATAGTATAACATCACAATGACACAAAGTAAGCTGTTAAAATTTTATAAATAAAATTTTATGCAAATATGATTTATTCAATTGCAAAATTGAGAGGTGGTATACACTACCCACTAAGTTTAAAGTGAAATGTGCACTAAAAACACTCCAACTACCAACCATATTTGACACAACCCCATCTGTCTAGGGAATTGTCATTTTGCTAAATTTCCAAAGACATTTAAAGATATCACTGATGGACCAAGCTCATTGCAAGGGAGGGTTTGCAAGCAAAAGAACTACAACTCTTACTGACTGTCAATGAAAAACCAAAAGAATAGAGCATGCACAAACTCATTGTAAATTTAGGACATTAAACCTTCAATATGACCTCTTATTTTCAAAGGCCTACATTTTTAAAAGAAGTTTGTTTTTGTTTTTTTTTAAACAAAAAATTATATATCTATGGAGATATAAATTTTATCCGTTTATAAATTATACTTGAAAATTTAACAGTTTTCCTATGTACTTGAATTAACAGTGAGAGTCATAAGGAACGATGACTGTGTTATATACTCTATTCTGGTCATATAACTTTGATAGGTTGGCCTCGATGCCTATTAAAACTGTTTTGTTACAGTTTTTAGGTGTCTTATTTTGAAAAGGGTTGAGTGTAAACAATTTTTTCCATTTCATAATGTTTAAGCCTCTTTTCACATAATAATGACAGAATTTTTTACCTCTGAGATATCTTGGGTTACTGTTATAGTTGGGGTTTTCACTTTGACTTGAAAGACTCGACATTACCCTATCACAATTGCATGATAAAAGACAATGTTTTGAAGATTCACAGATACTTCTAGGTTGTAAATTAAGGGCATTGAACCTTGCTTTGATGAATACCAAACCCACATATATGGACTTGAACAACTTGGAATTACCCTATCACAATTGCAAAACAAAAAACAATGTTTTGCAGAATCACGAGAACTTACATGTTATTAACACAGGGAGCTGTGAGAAGTGATAGTCTGCTAAACTGTTTGCTTACTTCTAAACCATCTCAACAAATTTCTGCCAATTAAATTGGTCTCAAACATGTATCTTACAATGAGAATGGAGACTTTGAATGGTTGACCTTACCTTGATAAATAACAACCTGTAGATATTGACTTGAAATTTCACAACACCAGATAATATTTTGAATAATAAAAAACAATGTATACATGGATACATGGAATTCATTCTCAATACACAAGTACTATATTTCATAAAGCAAGTCCTTCCATACGTTGTAGCAGAAATATCATACTTATTATTTATCAATTAAATTATCTTATAATGTGCTTCAATGAAAAATTGAAACGATGATGCACAAATAAAATACAATGGACTAAAAAACAATAATTCAACAACTAGCTATGATGACAGATAATTTCTCAAAACAATCAATGGAAATTTCTCAAAACAAACAATCAAATAGTCCAGATATACTAGAAGACACTCCTATCAAAAAATAGGCAAATAGGCAAATGGTTATTTAACTCAGCTCTTCAATTCTTTCTTTCACATAGACACAACCTTTGTACACCAGCAATACAACCTAGATTTTATCCTGGAATTACCACACAGTCCAAGAAAATAAAGTTACAGCAGCAATGTGAGCTTGCACAAGGGAGAGTCTACTTTCCGGTGTCTCTTTAGTGCTCACAGTCATCATAGAAAGCTCACAGAAGTAAAGAATTGCAGGAGAGGGCACGATTTTCTATTGTTGTCCCTTCAAACACACCAGCAGCATGAAGAATGGGCTCACGACCTCCACTAGAGAATGAAAAATGTTTACCTTTAGTACCCAATTTTTCCTTTAGCTAAGAAAACCGTCGAGCAGTCCATAATGACCACAAATAATCACAGAGCCACAAAAGATAGGAGGAATTTCAGAAACCAAATCCTAAACCCTAAACTACATAGGAAAGACTATCCCAAATCAGGGTTTCCACCGGCAAGGAATACAGCCCTAAAACATTTTCTTACATCCACGCTGAACATACAAACCTAAAACAAACAAGACATGGGTATATCCCTAAAACCATTTCCAAATCAAACGAGAAAAACAGTGCCAAAACCAGTGCCATTAAAAGAAGAACAAACAGTCCGAAGAAGAGCTAAATTGAGCCGAAAAATATTAGAAGTGTTAATAAACACATGTTTTCAAGTGTTAAAAAACACAACAGTGGGCTGGTAGGAATTATTTTCCCACTGGGAGGTGAAGACGCCACGCCAAATGCAGAGGAAAACGTCGATGCAGGAGCCAACTGATAGCCAGACCCCGCCACAATTCGGCAATACCTGCAACACAATAGAAAATAGCATAAATTAGGAAAAATCTCTCAAAAATCTCTCGAAAATGCAAGAAAAACAACTTCTTAACCTGTAAAACAAAAAATTACCTTAAAAACCATGGTACTTCTGCAAACGAGCATAGGGGACGAAGCCGTTGACAACTCCGTGCAGCATTGAGCAGTCGAGGAGGGAAATTTCATAGTGGAGGAGCAAGCTATGGCGGTTGCAGGAGCTGAACAAGTCCACAACAGGGCACAGGAGCAACATCAACGAAACCAAGACAAAACAACAAACCATCCCAACAGCAACAGCAACGGCAAACATCTGGTTAACAGTGAAGGTGGACATGCACAAGCACTAGCGACATAGTGCGCAGCCACCGGTGGAGCTCTCCGAGCAACATCCTGCCCTGAACAGAAATGCATAGGGTAAACGACGCATGCTGCATAACCTGCAAGTTGAAACCCTAAGCATATGGAAGACGAGGTAATTTAAGTCCCTCACCAACCAAAACAGGTGGCGGAAGCTACATGGCATGTGTCATACAACCATCCATGTGTTGGCCACGTGGTTTGCCGACGTGGAATGAAGGGCACCCAAGTAATGGTGTCCCTCCCCTAGGTCAACTATGACTTGATTATGTCGTTATTGCGCGTGAAAACAAAGAAAGTGGGATATGTAACATCCACCAACCTGCTCCCCATTATCCATACGACTGTACTTAACGTTAGTCCCCATTTATGTAGGTACCTCGTCTGCCACTACCGGAATGCCAGAAACGTATGGCACTCTTCACCCAAATCCCATTGCTGAAAGGCCTCGCGGCATTCGTCAGTTGCAAATTTTATGGCTGGACTAGTCATAAAACTTTTCTAAATGCATTTTTCTAAGTATATTTTGAGATTTTTAAATAAATGCATTTAATCTTTTCTATTTCTTTTAAATTATTATATTTCCACCCTTTTGCACCTATTAAAATCTTATAATTTACAAATAGACGTGATAAATATATATTTATGAGCACGGGTAAATTTTCAGCCTTTCCGCGACCGTTACAGCTTAATTAAACGTTAGTAATTACATTCAGGCTATATAAATTGATGACGCCGTTTTCCTGAGCTTCTTTTACGTTGTTTTTACTCTGGCTCCGACGATAAGGCAGTTTGAGATGTTGCAGAATGTCTTTCTGTGAGATTTGCTCGATCGATTTCGGCATTTCTGTGATATGATTCAGCGATCCGTGGGTTGTGTTGTTATGAATCATAGATTTACACGGCCAAAAAAGAGCGAGAGCGGCATGACAGCGTAAGAATGGAGAAGTTATAGTAATATGGTTCCTCAGTATTTACCATTCACCTGCAGATCCCGTACCTCATTTTGTTGAGATTTTTATGTTATCTGTTAGTGTACTCTAAAATAAACTCACATAATAATCTAGAAATTTTGGTACGATTATAAAAAATTTAGGTAAAGGTTTTGGAAAATATGGATTATAATGGTTAAACTTAAGTACTTTGGATGGCTTAAGGGTTTTTGATGGTGCTGAATTTATTTTTATTATAAAAATGCAATTCAAACACTCCAACTACATTTTTGTTGGGTCGATGAGAGCAACTCTTAACCAAATTGCCTAAAATTGTAGCCATTTTAAAATACATTGCAGGTAGAATGGTATGATGAGAAGTGATTAATGTGTACCCAAAAACAATGTTCAAAAAATAAAAGTAAATCAATCATATTAAAAATCGGATTTTAAATATTAATAAAAATTTAATATATAATATTAAATTATAGATAAATGGTAAGACAATTTGAATAAATGATCAGAAATGTATTTATAACTAATGATAGTGATTAATATGAAAAATATTTAAAAAATAATATGAATCACAAACATTTGAAATCAATAAAATAATACTTTAGGAATTATGATTTCGTGATCCATAAATTAAATTATCACATCTTTCGGTGAAAATCACAATAGAGAATTTTTTTTTTTTTTTTTTTTTTTTTTTTTTTTTTTTTTTGTGTCGACGCGTTTCGAACCAGCCAGTGTGGTTCATCATCAGGACAAGATACGAAATCCGATCAAGGACGCAGCTTAAATAGAAAAAGAAGCTCCATATAGCCGTTGTACAATAACAGCTAGTTTGACACTAAAATAAAAAATTAAAAAATATTAAAATTAAAATTATCACAAATATATAAAATAAAATAAAATATAAACAATACCAATAACAGCTAGTTGTAACCAAAAAAATAAATCATTAAATAAATCAAAATAGAAATAAAAACAAAGCTCGAAACAGAAAAATTAGCTCCAAATATAAAAAGCTCCAAATAGCCGTTATACAATAATGGCTAGTTTCACCATAAAAATTAATAACTAAATAAATCAAATAAAAAGCTTCAAATAGAAAAAGCAGAGCTAAATAGAAAAAGAAACTCCAACTGGCGGTTGTACACTAACGGCTAGTTTGATCCTAAACAATAAAAATAAAACTTCCCAAATATAAAAATAAAAATAAAATATAATATATAAAAATAAAAAATAAAATAAATTAATTAAAAAATACAAATAAAAATAAATACATAAATAAATAAATAAATAAAATAATAAATAAATAAAAATAAAATCAATAAATAAATAAATAAAAATACAAATAAAAATAAATAAATGAATAGATAACCATATCAGCTAGTTTAACCAAAAAATAAATAAAAATCAAATAAAATTAAAATTAAAAGGAAAAATAACTCAATACAAATAAACAATAATTTCTTCCTTTATATTTTTATTTTTATTTTTATTTTATTTATTTATTTATTCATTTATTTTTTGTTTTTTATTAAAAAAAAAAAAAAAAAAATGAATAGATATTAAAATGAACATTAATAAATGAAAATGTTAAAAAATAAATTAATTAATTAATAAAATCAATGAAATAATTTTATTTTATTTTATTTTATTTTATTTCTTTTATTTTTATTTTTATTTTTATTTTTTTATTTTTATTTTTTTTTTTTTAAACTAAATTAGTTCCTTTATTTTTACATATATATATACATATATTTTATTATTCATTTTATTTTATTTTATTTCATTTTATTTATTTATTTATTTTTTAATTAATTAACAAATTTAATTTATTTCTATATATAAGCCATAAATTAGTAAAAATTAGATTATAAACAAATAATGAACCAGACTATGCTAAAAAATAAATCAAATATATATATATAATAAAAAATAAATAAAATAAAATAAAAATAACAATAAAAATAAAAATAAAAAAGTAACTAAATAAATAAATAAATATAAAGGAGAAAAACAAACCAGGATAAGAAGGGAGACAACGACGATCTTTAGACAAACCGAAGAGCAAAAACTCAAACAACTACGAATGAAGGGCAGGGATCCAACATCTGCTCACACTCCACCCATCATCTCTATTCAGGTTAACAGGCCTCTTTTCAATCTCAAGGGCCTCCCTAAACTTTCGATGGTGAAAATGGTCCACCTTTGCAATGACCTCAGCATCTTCAATGCAAATGTGATGCTTAGTTTTTTCAGCATGCTCTGCTAAGGCAGAGGAGCGAGATCTATTATGCTTTAGGTCAGCGGCATGTTCATGAATTCTTTGACTGATAGATCGACCCGTTTCACCGATATAAGGGGTCCCACATGAGCACGGGATCAAGTAAACACCCTTACCCTCCTTCGGGCAGATTGGGTCCTTAACCGATCTAAGCGAATTTCGAATCGTGCGGAGGGGCTTGAATGTTGAAGGAACACTATGTTTCCTTAGTATCCTGGCGATCTTATCAGTCGTTCCCTGGATAAAAGGGAGGTGAACACCAGCAGATCTGTCAAAACTATCATTTTTAACCCTAGGACCTTTTTCCGCTTTTTGGAAAGCTTTACGACATTGAATCTTGCTATAGCCATTTTTAAGGAAAACCTTAACAAGATGAGATTTCTCATCTTCAAGGTGGTGTTCATCAGCGATTCTCAGGGCACGAGTGGCTAAGGTGCTGAGAACCCCTAATTTCAGAGCTGGGAAATGATGAGAGTCCGCATGTAAATACTGCTCAGTATGCGTCTTCTTTCTGAAGACTTGATGAAAGAAAGAGCCTTCTTCATTCCTAGTAATAAGGACATCAAGAAAGGGAAGACTACCATCCACTTCTAATTCCATGGTAAACTTAATGGCGTTAGACTGAACATTAAGATGATGAAAGAAAAGGTCCAACTTTTCTTTTCCATGCGGCCACACCACACAGGTGTCATCCACATACCGCTTCCAAAGTTTAGGTTGAAAAAGCGAGGTGGAGAGGGCTCTAGATTCAAAGTCCTCCATGAAAAGATTGGCCACAATCGGGGACAGGGGGGAACCCATAGCCACACCACAAGTTTGTTCAAAGAATTCACCCTCAAAACTGAAGAAAGTCGAGGTAAGACAGATCTCAACAAGATGAGCAGTATCATGATCCGTGACCCGAGATACGACATCAATAGCCTCCTTAATTGGGATGCAAGTGTATAACGAGACCACATCAAAACTGACAAACCTGTCATCTGGGCCTAAAGTGATGCCTTTCAACTCATTGATAAAAGAGGATGAGTCCTTGACAAAAGAGTCGGTGCGCCCTACAAGCGGTTTCAGCTTACTCGCTAAAAATTTAGCAAGTTGATAAGTCGGACCACCTATAGTGTCGACAATAGGTCTAAGGGGGGCCCCATCCTTATGAATCTTAGGAAGACCATAAATCCTAGGGGTGCGGGGGTTACTTTCAATGAGCTTTTTACTAAGGGAGCCCACCGTGCTACTAGATTTTATAGCTAAAGCAACTGCTTTAGAGACTTTATTAATGGGATTCTTTTCCAATTTCTTGTAACTACCGCTATTAAGAAGATGATCCAACATCTTATAACGGTAATCATCCCTGTTTAAAATAACAGTAGCACCTCCCTTATCCGCCTTAAGAACAACAATGTCTTTGTTATTGTTTAAAGATTTTAAAGCCTCAAACTCCATCTTGCTAAGGTTGTTCTTCGGGGGTTTTGCTTTTCTAAGAACCACGGCACAGTCTTGCCTAATAATATCTTTAGTAGTGTCAGGAAGATCTCTGATCCCGTATTCAATATCACAAATAATGTCCTGAATAGGGATTCTTCTAGGAGCAAGCGCATAATTGAGACCTTTCTCTAACACATTATAAACAAGTTTATTAAAAGAAAAATTGGAAAGATTAACAACAGATTTATTCACAGTGATAGAAGCACTGCTGTTAGGATTAATATTCCTATAATTATCACTAGCATTATTATTAACATTATTAATACTCTTATTATTCCGATTAATATTACTATAATTATCAATCATATTATTATCAAAGTTATCATTATTCAAATTAATGTTATTATCATTCTCATTAATATTAATATTAAAATTATTTCATAGTAATAAAGATAATTATATTTGTAAGAGTAACAATTGTCATAATTTTAATATTACTATAATTATCAATCATATTATTATCAAAGTTATCATTATTCAAATTAATGTTATTATCATTCTCATTAATATTAATATTAAAATTATGACAATTGTTACTCTTACAAATATAATTATCTTTATTACTATGAAATAAGTTTTTCATAACAATATTCTCATTCAGCAATTTACAGCTAGACTCCTTGCCTTCAGCAACGCCGGAAACATTACCTTCGACCACGCTGCCGACCGAGCTCGATGAAGTTGCGTGCTGTGCGACTTTCACCGTTTCTCCCTCCATCGATTTTAAAGAACCAGACCCAAACATCCTGGAAACCTGCGGATTCGATTTTAAAGAAGCTAACGCCTGCATTGTATATCTACTTACCTCCATCACAGCCGCGTCTTCATGAGAGTTATCAGCACCTTGCACATATATAGCCGAGCTCGCAGATGCCTGACTGACCGCTCCTGCCTGCAAGTTGGATGAGGAAAGCGAATCAGAAGTAAACCCATCCCAACTAGAGTCTCCTGTCGTTAAATCATGGAGTGGCTCTAACTTATTAGAGCATGGATCAACAACAGACTTCGATTTGTCCATTACATCCACCGGCGGTGACCTCAGACCCACTCGAGCAAACGCAGTCTTCCGTGGATTCAGCACCGAAGCCGTCCCCCGTGGATTATGCGTTGTAGATGCGCAAGTCTCCACATCCGCTACAACGCCCTCCTCATTCACGTTTTGTCTAATTAACATAAAATGTTGTTGCCGTGGTCCACCATCCAGACCCCCGTTGGAAACCGGTCTTGACGAGGTATCCAAACGTGCAGATTGCGTTGATATTTCAGACTCGAGAAGAACAATATCGTTAGCATAGAGAAGAAGGATGATGACTATCCCAGCTAAGATCGTGCCAGCACATCCTGCTTCCTCTAAACAACCTTCTAGCTTGTCGATGTAATGCCAAATAGGGTAGGGGAGAGGGGGCAACCTTGTTTAACTTCGATATCACACTTAATATCTTTCGACCACCCCTCATTGCTCTTTAACTTGGCAATTTCATTCTCGTATAACCTTATAGCGACTGCTCTTAGCTTGAAAGGAACATTTAGCTCTTCTAATTTATTCCATAGGTTATTTCTAGGAACCGTATCGAAAGCCTTTCTAAAGTCCACAAAACAAAAGAAGAGATTAGATTTATCATTGCGGCATTCCTCCACAATGATCCTAAGCGTAACAAGGTGGTCCGTTATTAAGTGCTGCCTTCTAAAACCCGCTTGGCCTTTAGCTCGCTTACCTTCACTTTCAAGCCAAATGCTCAACTTCTTTTCCAAAATAATACCATATAACCTGGCTAAGAAAATGCTAATCATAATTGTTTGATAATTAGAAAGGTTATTTGTATCCCCACTTTTAAAAATAAGAATAAATATTTTATATATAACGGAACTAGTTATTATTTATTAATAAAAATATTATTATTATTATAATATAATAAAGTAAAAAATATTCTTATCATTTTTAAATTTAAAATTTTCTAAATATATTTATTTACAAATTATTGAACAAAATATTATTTCAAAAACTATTACTAAAAAAAATAAAAATAAAAATAATCCAACTAGGATTTTGAATTTTGACATAAAATCAGGAATATTACATGACCTTAAGAAATCCAAGTAGTCAGCATCACCGAATGGTGGAGTTTGAACCACAACCCCAATAGTGGAGTTTGAACCCACAACTTACGGTGTTTGTATTTTGCCAAACGATAAGAAATCCAATTAGTCAACATCACCCTGTCGTGGAGTTTGAACCCACAACCTACGGTGTTTGTATTTTGCCGAACTCAACGATGCATGTTTTTTATTTTGCAAAAAAATTGAACCCACAACCTAAGGTGTTTGTATTTTGCCGAACTCAACGATGCTTGTTTTGTATTTTGCCAAAAAGCGATCTGGAGATTAAGAAATCCAGAGGGGTCGAACTCACGACCTCTCCATATATGATATAAACGAAGAAAACGCCCACCATGGAGGTCGAACCGACGGTTAAAAGCCTTGCGCTCTGCTAACTGAACTGGACAGACTTCCTATGTTTTTGTCCATCAGCATCATTAGGGATTGTAAAATATCTTTTGATAATTGATTAATCCAAAATTGAATCCATTATTTTAACAGTTATATGTGATTGTAAAATATCGTTTTCTAATTGATTAATCTAAATTTGAATAGTTTCTTTTAACGTTTGTATGGGATTATATGGGATTGTAAAATATCTGTTGATAATTGATTAATCCAAAATTGAATCGATTGTTTTAACTATTATATGTGATTGTAAAATATCTTTTGTTAATTGATTAATCTAAATTTGAATAGATTCTTTTTAACGTTTATATGGGATTGTAAAATATTTTTGATAACTGATTAATCGAAATTTCAATCCAGTGTTTTAACGTTTATACGGGATTGTAAATCATTGAATACTCTGAATTTGATTAACGTTTATATGGGATTGTAAATCATTGAATATCTAAATTTGAATAGATTGTTTTAACATTTATATGGGATTGTTTTAATCTTTTGATAATTGATTAATCCAAATTTGAATCAATTGATTTAATGTTAATATGGTGGTTGTAGTTTAGTTGTGAGAATTCCAGTTTGTAGTGAGAATTTTATGTTTTTGGTTTTTTTATTTATTTAGAATTTAGTGATACTGAAATTATAATTTTTTTAAAGTTTAAATTACATTTTTGAGACACGTAATTTTTAATTGAGCAATTTTGTAATTTGGACTCTTTTCCATTCCTCTCCAAGCGTAGTCAACACAAATCCGTCTCCACCACCTTTGACGTGGACGTTTGTATATGCCGTTGAAAAGAGCAGTTTCCTCCGCACCGACTTCAAATCTTTGTAAACTAATTGTCGTCTCCACCTTCGTTGACGTGCACGTTTGTATATGCCGTTAAAAGAGCATAGTGGTCCAACCTCCAAGCAAATGTTAAAAGAGCGGATCGGTCCCACCTCCACGCAAATTTCAAATTTTGTCCTCCAACGGAGCGCCAGCTACTTTAACCATGATGATCGACAATATGAATGTTGAAACACCCGATAACTTCAAAAGATTAGGTTTAACGAATGATAAAATATTTATAATAAATACTATTTTAAATTAAAATATTTATGATATATTTTTATAAAAATAAGAAATAACACATCTTGTACCTAAAAATAATAAAATGTTTACATTAAATACTATCTTAAACAAAATAATAATAAATACTTTATATTAAATATTATCTCACACACTAATATAATATTTACTTGAAACAAAAATACAAATATCTTGAAATCTTATAATCATTCTATCCAAAAGTATTTTTATCCAAAAGCATAATAATGTTAAATGGATATATATGTTTTCATCAACAAAAATACAAATATCTTGAAATCTTATAATCATTCTATCCAAAAGTATTTTTATCCAAAAGCATAATAATGTTAAATGGATATATATGTTTTCATCATATTTGTATTATGTTAATTTGTTACCATCATTCATATTTACATTATATTGTTTATTTATCATTATTCAAAAGGAGGTGACATCATTATAATTTCTAATTATATATTAGCCTAGATCCATCTTCAGTCTTGATCTATCAAGTGTCCTGATCTATTAAGTGTTGAGAGGGATCAAATCTCTCGAGATACAAACCTATTTTTTGTTTGCAAAACTTGAGGAAAGATTTGCACCTCGAGAGATTTGATCCCTCTCACTTGATAGATTCAGAGTTAAGATGGATTTAGGCTTGTTTCAGTTGTGTGTGGCCAAGAAAAATCTATAGAATGTATGATTAATTTTATCAATAATATGTAAATACATATAATATTAATATAATCATTTTATATATGCTAAATTTGTTTGATATTTATCTGGTCATTTTAATTTTAAATTTTCTTAGTTACGTCAATTTGTTGAGATGATAAATATTGTTTATAAATTTAATGATGAAAAATGATGAAATACAAATTTTGAATGCAAAGTGACAATGTAATAGTGTTGAATGATAGAAAGAGTATTCATTGTGATCAATCTCAAAATATTTTATTCTACTATTCTTATTCTCACCCTTGTTAGTTTTGTCATCTTTTCGTATGGATTATATGAAAATGACAATTGAAATCGTAAACCATTTAAATATTTAGCTTGAGCTATTGTACTAAACATCATACCTTGTCTCTCTTTCTCTCCAATAGTAATAGGTTGAATTACTGTAACACAAAAATCAATGTACATTATCAATAATTTTGTCATCTTTTCATATGGATTATATGAAAATGAGAGTTGAAATTGTAAACCATTTAAATATTTAGCTCACGCTAATGTACTAAACATCATACCTTGTCTCTCTTGCTCTCCAATATTAATAGGTTGAACTAATATAACACAAAAATCAATGTACATTGTCAATATTTTTTTGTGCTTACACTGAAATCAATACACATTGTTAATTAAATCACTTTAAAATTAATGTACCATCATACACTCAATTACATCAAATTAGAAATCAATGTCTACACTAAAATCAATTCATCTAATGCAAGTAATCAAATAGGATTAGAAATCAACATCTACATTGAAATCAATGCATCTAGTGCAAGTAAACAAATAATATTAGAAACCAACCTCTACTCTGAAATAAATGCATCTAGTGCAAGTAATCAAATAGGATTAGAAATCAACATCTACATTGAAATCAATGCATTTAGTGCAAGCAATAAAATAGGATTAGAAATCATCTACATTGAAATCAATGCATCTAGTACAAGCAATCAGATATAATTAGAAATCAACATCCACACTGAAATTAATGCATCTAGTGCACGCAATCAAATAGGATTAGAAATCACCATCTACACTGAAATCAATGCATTTAGTGCGAGCAATCATATAGGAATATAAATCATCTAAACTGAAATCAATGCATCTAGTGCAAACAATTATATATCATTATAAATCAACATCTACACTAAAATCAATGCATCTATCGCAAGAAATCAAATAGGATTAGAAATCACCATCTACACTGAAATCAATGCATCTAGTGCATGAAATATTCTCCCCCCTCTCCCCCATCCAACTCCGTCTCTCTTTTCCTCCCTCTCTCCACTCTCTCACATCCTCTCTCTCCCATTATTTCCCACCTCTATCTCTCTCTCTCTCTCTCTTCACCCTCCAATTCTATTACTATATCCCTCCCTCTCTCCTTCTCTCCTGCCTTCTCTTCATCTCTCCTTCTTTGTCTCTTTATCTCACCCCAAAACATAATCTCTCTCTCTCTCTCCATTTCTCCTTCAATGTCTTTATATCATCCCAAAACATACACACACTCTCTCCATTTCTCCCTTTCCACTCCCTCTCTCTCTCCACTTCTCACTCCCTATGTCTTCTTTTTCCCTTCCTCTCTCCCCCTCCAACTCTATCTCTCTATCCCTCTCTCTCTCATCCTCTCTCCTCCTATTTCTCGTCCTTCCTCTCTCTCCTTTTCTCTCCTACCTCCTTCTCTCTTCCCCCATCTCTCTCTCTCTCTCTCTCTCTCTCTCTCTCTCTCTCTCTCTCCCTTTGCCCTCCAATTTTGTCTCTTCCCCCATCACTCTCTTCCTCTCTCTCGTCTTTCGTCTTTCCCCCTTCCTTTCCTTCCTCTCCCTCTCTCTCTTCCCTCAAATCTTATCTCTTACCACATCTCTCTCTCTCTCTCTCTCAACATCTACACTATTCAATGCATCTAGTGTGAGAAATCAAATAGGATTATAAATCGCCATCCTCACTGAAATCAATGCATTTAGTGCAAGAAATATTCTTCCCTCTCTCCTCCCTCCAACTCTCTCTCTCTCTGTTACTATATCCCTCCATATCTCCTTATCCCCCCCTTTACCTCCATCTCTCCTTATTTTTCTCCTTATCTCATGCCCAAACATACACATGCTCTCTCCATTTATACCTTGTCACTCCCTCTATCTCTCCACTTCTCAATCTCTATGTATATATTCTTCCCTCCCTCTCTCCCCCTCCAACTCCATCTCTCTATCCCTCCCTCTCTCCTCCTATCTCCCTCCTCTCTCTCTCAAGTCCTCTCTCTTGTCCTTCCTCACTCTCCTTTTCCCTCCTACCTCCCTCTCTCACCCTCTCTCTCTCTCTCTCTCTCTCTCTCTTACCTCCAATCCTATCTCATACCCCATCACTCTCTTCCTCTCTCTCAAGTCTTCTATCGTGTCCTTCCTCTCTCTCTCTCTCTCTCTTTTTTCCATCCAATCCTCTCTCTCTCTCTCTCTCTCTCTCTCTCTCTCTCTCTCTAGTCCTCTCCCTCTCTCTCTTTTCCATCCAATCCTCTCTCTCTCTCTCTCCAATACTGTCTCTTCCCCCATCTCTCTCTCTCTCTCTCCAAATATGTTACTATATCCCTCCCTTTATCCTTCTCTCTCATTGTTTCCCCCCTTCTCTCTATCTCTCATTCTTTGTCTCTTTATCTCACCCCTAAATATACACTCTCTCTCCATATCTCCCTTGTCACTCCCTCTATCTCTTCATTTCAAACTCTCTATGTATTTCTTCTTCCCTCCATCTATTCCCCTCCTCTCTCTCTTAAGTCCTCTCTCTATCTCTCTCTCTCTCTTCCCTTCAATCTTCTCACTATCTCCATTCCTCTCTCCTCCTCTCTTCTCTCTCCCCCCTCATTTTTGTTTCCCTCTCCCTCTCTTACCCTTCTCTACCATTGTTGCTCCTCTCTCTCTCTCTCTCTCTCTCTCTCTCTCTTTTCATTCCTCCTCTCACATATCCTTGAGTTTATCCCCATCTCCCCCTTTTCACTCCCCTTATCTCTCCACTAGTATCATTATATGTCTTTGTTCTTCCTTCCCATATATATCTAGAGTTAATATATATTACGGATACTAATTTTTTTTTGCATGGTATTAATAATGATTTGGCCCATAAGCTTCACCTAAATTAAAAACATATTTTTTTGAGTGTACGCCTATTTTATTTACCATGGTATTTTACCCATAGGCTTGGTATATAATTAGATGTTGATTCTTAATCCTATTTGATATATTTTTATATATTTATCATGTCTCTTTATACCTCTTTTATAAATATGGTTTTTGGCCTGTGGTATTTGGCTCATGGCATTAATAATAATTTTTCCCATGGTATTTGGCCCAAAGGCTTCACCTAAATAAAACTCCTTTTTGATTTTTTGTAAATATAAAGAGGTTTATGGAGTAAATATAAGAGGTTTTCTAAGTATAAAAGGAGGATTTATTTATTTACTACACCTCTAGTTTATTTGTATTTTGATTCATTTACCATACCTAAACCTCTTTATATTTTAAATTTATATTGTGTTTATACACAATATGTTTATGTTTACATGTTTAAGCCATATCTACCCCCATACTGGGTTGTAGAGTGCCACAATATATAGTTATATTTTAATAATTAATATTAGTCTATTAATAAGATCAAAATGTTATATATAATCCAAAGAATCAAGTTATATATGATTTAAGATTCAAGCTAATGTTTTGGCAGACATTAGTGAAAATTATTTTTATTATTTGTTAGGACATGACATACTTACACATCAGGGTCATACTGTAGAATGCCGGTGAAATTAAGTTTAAATAAATATTATAAATTATATAAAGGATCTGTTAATATAAAATTGAAAATCACTTATATATTTATTAATTCATGATTAGTTATTTGGTTAATAAGAGTGTTTACCTATATAGTATTGTAAATTTGATGATATTGTCAATAATCATTAAGATTAGAATTAACAAATTGATATTTTATTGCTTATTATTCCCCATAAATGTAGAAATATATATATATATATATATATATATATATATATATATATATATATATATATATATATATGAACATTGATTTATCTCTAGTTTTGCATGATATGATTATTCTAGAATTCTTGGATATTCCTTGGAAGGTAATAATGTCTTTGTATTATGTCGAAAATTGATTACAATCTTATGCAAAAGAGTAACACATTATATTTCATATTCATTATGGCATAGTATACTCTTGTACCCCGTTTATTATATAAAGAGGTGTTGTTTCGAAGAATTATATTATCCCACATTCAATATGTGAGAGTAATTCCTCCACATCTATGGGTATATAATAGGGTCAATGGAGCTTTTTTTTTAAATCATCACATCTCATATTGTGCTCATACTATCATTTATATCAGGTTATTTGTAGTTGATCTCTTTGTAAGATTGCAGGAGATTTCTGGAGATAATAGAAGACAACCTTCCCGTGGACGTAGCCCAATTGGGTGAACCACGCATATTTGTTGTATTCTTTTTCCTTGTTCTCTTTCAATTCTTATTTTTATTTTGATATGTAGTTGGTTTCTTAGATAGATAGCTAGTTTAGTAGATCTAATATTCTTACATGGTATCAGAGCCATGGTTTCTATGATCTAACATCTTCTTTAAATTTAACCATCAATGTGTATCTTCATTTTTTATTATTTGGGCACTAATTTTTTTGTAGATTTACTTTCTATCTGGTAGCCATTAGGTTTCTCTTCAAATATGGGCATGATTCTACATATTTGAGATTTTTTTCTCATAACCCCAACTTTGTTGTGTAGTGTCTTTTGAAGTTTTTTTTTTCAAGGGGCTCTTGATTGTTTTTCCATAAGATCTATATGTTTTTTGGATTTTCAAGGGGTTCTTGATTGTTTTTTCTGTAAGATCTATATGTTTTTTGAATCCTCCTCAAGGAGATTTATCTTTCAGTTGTAATATTCAGTTATGACAATTTTTTGTTTTTTTATAGGGCAGAAGATTAGCGGGCTGAGGGTTTAGATCAGAATTTCAGCTGCATAGGTGGACACAAAGTGACTGTGCCATTTGCAAAAACTTGTTATAGTAATCATTTGGATCATTATTGAGTGTTTTTTGTTTTTCCCGTAAAAGAGTAGATACTTGGGTTCCTCTCACCGAGCTACCCAATTTCAAAAAAAAAAAATGCTCAAACGGAGTCCCGGAAGAAAAGTTATTGTTGATTTAATATTGGTAGTTTTTTTCAGGTTTTTTGGTGACAGCAAAAAAATTGCATAAATTTATAGTTTTCAATCCACTTTTTTCTCTTGTCATTTCTTTCATTTGGGTTTATATTTATTGTCAAAATTTCTATCATTATGACTTCAAAAGTAGCTTTTATTCCTGAACTTATTGGCTCTAACTATATTGCATGGAAAAGGAAAATGATTGATGTTCTCAGGAGTAAGAATCTATGGAGGTTAGTTAATGGTGAACACAAGGAACCTACAAATGCTTAAGCCTTGATTAAATGGGAATAAAATTTTGATCAAGCAAGAGGGCTCATTGGTCAAACGGTTTCAGATAGTCTTTAGGTAAGTATTGAGGCAAAAGACAGCCTGGTTGAGGTATGGGAAATTCTTTCTTCTTTATTTGATAAATCTGATGATGTTTCTTCTTATTACCTTGAAAAGAAGATTCATGAGATAGATCCTACTAATTTTGATAGTGTATCATTATATCTTTCTAAATTGAAATTCTTAAAAGAAAAGTTAAATAATTGTAGTAAAGATTACAAGAAAACAGACACTGCTCTTATCATTCTTGTAGAACAAAAATTTCCATCTTGTTTTGATATGTTCATCCGAACTAGGAATAGGGCTCTTGAATTGTCTCAAAGTACCATGAAACATACTTTTGATGATTTTTGTAAAGGGTTGATAAATGAGTAAGAAAGGTTGATTGCTTCAAGACAAGTCTCACCTAATAAAACTCTTATGGCACATAATAAAAATCCTAAGAAAAGTTTTAATAATGCCAAAGGTTCTTGTTCACACACTTCTAATCATACTAATAATAATGGTCATGCTTCTCATGCACATCATGAAACTAGGAAGAATAAAAAAGTGTATGATCCTTGTAAGCATTGTGGTAAAACTAAGCATCCTGAAAAGAATTTATTTAAAGCGAAACGTTTAATGACTATAGCAAACAAGAAAAATTCTAATGAGTCTCAAGTAGCTTTATGTGCATCTATTGTTTCATCTAATAATTCTTCTTCTAATGTGGAATGGATAATGGATTCTAGTGCTTCTAAACATATGACTGGTAATGCTTCTTTATCTACATCTTATGACACTAATAAGCACTCATCTTAGAAATTTTTATTGGTGATGGTAAACAAATTTGCGTAATTGGTTCTGGTAATATTAATGTTGCTAATGGTTAATTGGAAGATGTGTTTCATGTTCAAAACATGCCCATAAACTTAATTTATATTTATCGTGCATGTCAGAAAGGTTTTAAATTTGAATCTTGGCACAATAAACATGTTCTTAAAAATATCAATTACAAAGTAGTTTCTTTTGGCCCTTTTGATTATACAACTGGTTTATATAAATTTGCAGGTTTTAATTCAACTAAGAGACAACCCTTTTATTCCTATGTTGTTCATGATGATGAACTAAGTAAATTATGGCATTAAATATTGGGTCACTTGAATTATGGTGAAATGAAAATACTAACTAAAATGGTTTATGGTTTGCCTAATATTTCTTCTACTATTGGTGTTTGTGAAGGATGTGTTCTTGGTAAACATCATAGAGAAATGTTTGACAAAGGTAAATCCTAGCGTACTAAAGAACATTTGAAATTAAGTCATAGTGATATATATGATCCTCTTGAAGTTCCTTGAATATCTCATCAGTTTATTTTCTTACCTTTATTAATGACTTTAGTAGAAAATCTTGGGTTTATTTTTTGAAAAATAAAAGTGAAACATTTGTGAAATTTCAAGAATATAAATCCATGGTTGAAAATGCATCTGGTAAGAGTATTAAAACTTTGCGATCTGATAATGGGGGGGAATTTGTTAAGAAAAAAATTGATTCATATTTATCTAAACATGGTATTCAACATCAAAATATTGTTCCTTACACACCTAAAAAAAATAGTATTGCCGAAAGGAAAAACAGAACTTTAGTTGAAATGGCTAGATGTATGTTTTATTCTAAAGGACTGTATACGAAATTTTGGGTTGAAGCCATTTGTTGTGCTAATTTTATTTTAAATATAGTTCCTACTAAAGTTTTTAAGCATGTTACCCCAAAGGAAAAATGGAATGGACGTAAACGGATCTTAGTAATTTTAAGATGTTTGGTTGTGAATGTTGGGCTCATATTCCTAATGAAAAATGGAAAAAATTAGAACCCAAATCTCACAAGTGTATCTTCATTGGTTATGATGATAATTCCAAGGCTTACAGGTTGTTTGATCCTTCTAATAAAAGTGTCATAATCAGAAGGGATGTTTAATTTCATGAAGTCTCTTCCCTGCTTGAGACTGTAGAAACTCATGTTACCCTGAATTTTCCAATACCACCTGTTACTCCTGTTCTTGTTGCTCCTTCTTCCAGTTATGTGCCTCTTATTGATCTTGATTGTTCCTCTCCCTCAAGTATTCCACATGAAACTCATAAAGCTTCTGAAGTGACTCATGGTCCTTCCATTCTTCTCGTTTGGGCTCGGAAAACCCTTGAATCTGCAAGTAGTGAGGTCGGAAATCCTTCTGACACTCATCAAACTAGATATAACTTTGCTCTTATGACCAAAGTATTGGCCACAGATGATACTGCTACTCATGCTCAAGCTAAGGGTAATCCTCATTGGGATTAAGCTATGTCTGGTGAATATGAATCTCTTTTGAGAAACAAGACTTGGTCTCTTCTTCCTCTTCCTTTAGGAAATAATTTAGTTGGTTTCAAATGGGTTTATAAAAATAATTTCACTGCAGAAAGACAGATCGAAAAGTATAAAGCTAGATTATTTGCCAAATGCTTTAATCAACTTGAAGGTATTGATTATAATGAAATTTTTGCTCCTGTTCCTACACCATTTCAATTCGATGTAAAGTTAACTATTGAGTGTACCACTCCACTGGTTGATGCTACTCTTTATCGTCAGCTCGTTGGAAGTTTAATTTTTTCTCCTGCTCCTACACCATTTCAATCTGGTGTAAAGTTAACTATTGAGTGTACCACTCCATTGGTTGATGCTACTTTTTATCGTTAGCTCGTTGGAAGTTTAATATATTTAAATCATAATAGACCAGATCTCTCTTTTGCCATCGGTATGATTTCTCGGTTCATGTAGCAACCTCATGAAAGTCATTGGCAGACAGCCAAGAGAATTCTGTGATATTTACAGGGGAAATTTCATTATGATGTATTTTATTCGATCAGTGCTACAATTTTACTCTTTGGTTATATAGATTCCGATTGGGCAGGTGATAGTTCTGATTGACGGTCAACTACTGGTTACATATTTCAACTTGGTTCAGGTCTGATCTCTTGGTCCAGCAAGAAGTTGAAGACTCTTTCTTTATCTTCATGTGAAGCAAAGTATAGAGTAGCCAAAGAAGCAACTAAAGAAGCCATTTAAATACGACATGTTCTTACCAAGCTTGGTCTGGTTCCAAAATCATCCACCATGTTGAAATGTGACAATCAGGGTGAAATTCAACTTGCTTACAATCCGGTATATCACTCCAAAACAAATCATCTTGACCTTTATGCTCATTATATTCGATGTCTTGTCGTCAATGGTATTATTTTTCTGGATTATTGTCCTACTAAGAAGTAGGCAGTCGATATCTTCACCAAATCCTTGTCGGAAGTGAAGTATGTGTATCTTCGTTCTTTGCTTGGGATGAGGGAAGTTTTCATCAAGGGGGAGTAGTAATGACTCCTTCCTTCCTTAGTGTTAGGTAGTGTTAGGATGGGCCCTTCTCCTAGCCATTATTAAGGGGGAGTTTTGGAATATATTATATTCTTGGAATGTAATAATGACTTTGTATTATGTTGGAAGTTGAATACAATCTTATGTAAAAGAGTAACCCATTATATTTCATATTCATTATGGCATAGTATACTCTTGTACCCCGTTTATTATATAAAGAGGTTTTGTTTTGGAGAATTATATTATCCCACATTCAATATGTGATAGTAATTTCTCCACACCTATAAATACTTTTGAAGAAGATGAGATGTGGGTTGATTGTTCACTAGTTGTAATACTGAAACTCTCTGAAATAATACATAGTCTGTCTGAAGTTGAGGAAGAAATTGAAGTTTTGGAAGCTTGAAGATGTTGTTGCATGCTTTTTCTTGAGAAGGCTCTATCATTGGATCCATGAGCTTAGCTGTTGGTGAACTATTCTAAACTATTTAATGTTTTCTCATGTTTTCATTTTGTTCCATAATTTCTTACTACAGTAGGATGAAAAGCTTAGGCTAAGAAATGACTCCTAGAAGCACCTTAGACCTGTTTATCCTTCACTGTTTTATGTTTTCTTCTGCTGAGGTATTTTAGAGTCTTTAATATCTCTCTTTAGTCCTCATGCTTGTTTATTTCTCTAATATTTCAAATAGTTGGTTTCAACATGATTTATGGTTTTCCCTGCTTGTCTGCTGCTGCTTGAAAACTGTTTTTGAAGTCTCCCTTTGAAGTACCATTGTTTATAGTTAGCCAAGGAGGTATGTTTTGATCATGCCCTTTGTCCTTGCTTGAACAAGTGTTTTAGAGGTATTTATAGTTGTGATCATAGATGTTTTGAGGTGTTCCCTCTTCTATGACTGCAATTATCAGTGAATATTTTATGTTTTCTAAGTCATTTGAAATAAATATTTGAGGAAATAGGATGTGCTCCCGAATCTTAGATTTCATTTTGAAAGTTGTCTTGAAGTCATCATTTGCTTAAAGTGTGGTTTGTAGAATTCATGGTTAGCCCTGTCTATCAAATACCTCTTTATTGTTTAAGTTATGTTTTCAAGTTCCCTTTGTTGAGAATTCAATTTCTCTTTCCAAATCATTGATGTCCATCTCATTCAAAAAACCAAAAGATCTTGTGGCCAAGTTAGATTTTCCCTCTGATATCCCATATCCATTGATGAGTTTGTCATAAACCGTTCTTGACTCCATTGCCCAATGAATCTAACATTTCTCCTTTCTAGCTATCTTTCCTAGACCTTTCATGTTATCTTATGTCATTCAACCAAACAAACAAACACTTGCACTTAATAACTAGTCTAAAACCAATACTCAAAGCACACAAGATAAACCTTTGCAAAACAAATAATTTGAGAGATCCCTCTCTGAGAATAGGAAGACTAGATCCTGGAACTCTAAAGATTGGTTTTGATGTTGCCTTGTCTTTTGATTTTCCAATCTATCAAAACACAAGACCCCAACATAATGGCGATCACGGTGGGACCTTTCTGAGTTAGTGACAATCTAAGTACACCTTAGGACTCCAGAAAATCCCTTGTCTTCAAGAATATCCAATGATTATTAGCCACCTCATTGCCACCAAAATAATGGCGATCACGGTATGACCACTCAGTTCATAGTTTCCTAGCAAGCTCTTATAGAGTCATTAGTCTTTCAAACAACCATAGAAACTCAGAAAAACCCAAAAAAATATTTCAGATTGGCTTCCTAATAAACATGGTGGTGGAACCATTCAATATTTTACCTTCATAAAAGCTAAAAATTTTCCACCTGGCGACTCCACAAGCCCTAGTAGGCCTATTACCCATCTAGCTCTCCAGATTTCCTTAAGATTGTGTTAACCAGCCTTGAGGAAGTTTAGAAGCCTAGTCCCATACTAGATAAGACATTGTGAGAGGCAAAATTTTCAAAAAGCGGTCCCTGAAAAACTTTAGCCTTTCTCATTTTTGAAAAAGAAGTCTGGCTTCACATAAGATCAACACTAGATCCCATCCAGACCCTAATCCTCCTACAATATTTGACAATCCAGAGAGAATTCTGAGGCAGACTTCTAAATCTAGAAAATTAGCTGCTGATGGGAGCCTCTTAAGAAAAAAAAAATTCCCTGAAAACCTTGTTGTCTTAGAGGATTTACACTTTGACTTACATCACACAAAGAACATCTTTAGAACTAGATCTCAAGGTAATTTAAACCAAACTGATCTTGACATTGCAGATTTGCAACAAAGCTTTAGTAGAGAAGCCTCACCTTCCACTCCTCCTGATTCCCAGCTTCTTCACAACTTTAGCCTCTTTCATAATAAATCTGCTCAAAACCAGTTTTCTGGCCCAAGTGTTTCTTCCACTCCAACCCATACTACCACTGTTCAAAAAATTCCATTTCAGCCCACTTTCCCTCTTGTAAATCCACCTTTCTTTCCAGCCATGGCAACATGGTATGCCCCATTACTATTACCACAACCCCTGGTTCCCTTACCAAATGACTATCAATCTAAAATTCCTCATTTCACTGAAAATGAACCTACTACTGCCCAGCAGCATATAGACAAAATGAATGATGCATTTGATTACATTGAGATAGAAGATGAGACCATACAGATGAGAATCTTTGCCCAAAGTTTAGGAGGAGAAGTGAAAAAATGGTTTAAAATCCTAGCTCCTAACAGCATCAATGATCTCCCTGCTTTGCATCAAACATTCATTACTAGATGGGAAATCAAAAGGAATCCTCTCCAAATCTTAGCAGAGTATAGTAGTCTTAAAAGAAATCAAGGGGAGAGTGTTCATGATTACTCCACCAGGTTTAATAGTATCTACAATGCTCTTCCACCTCACATGAAACCTCCCCAAGGCATGGCCTTAGTAAGATATCTTGAAGGTTTTGATGTTGAAATGGCCTATCAACTAAGGGAGAGAGATTACTTAACTCTAGAAGACATGCAGAAAGGAGCTGTGAGTGTAGAAGCAAACATAAGTGAGAAAAGAAATAGGTTGAGATTAGAAAAGAGGGTAACTTACAAATATGACATTGTACCCTCAACCTCATCTTCTGACACCAAAATTGACAACCTACTGAAAGTAATGGAGAATATGCTTGAAAAGATCAACTTGAATGATAGAGTGCCACCAAGAGAACCTCAAAACAACCAAAATAGAAATACAAATCAGAATTATAGAAGAGAAAAAAATCAAGATAAACCTTTGAAAAACAAATAATTTGAGAGATCCCTCTCTGAGAATAGGAGTACTAGATCCGTACTAGATCCTAGAACTCTTAAGATTGGTTTTGATGTTGCCTTGGCTTTTGATTTTCCAATCTATCAAAACACAGGACCCCAACAGGGGAGAGACATATAGGTAGGAAGAGAGAGAGGGAATGACAATGATGGAAAAAGAGAGTGAATGAGAGGGTGTGATAGGGAGGGAGGAAAGGAGGGAAGGAGTGTGATGGAAAGAGACAGGGATGGATGGAGAGAGAAAGTGGGGAAGAGAGAGTGACAAAGCGATGGGGACAGTGTGAGGGAAATAAAAGGGGAATGGGTGGAGAGAGAGAGAGGGAAGGGGATGGGTAGGAGAAGATAGACATGTGTAGAGAGAGAGAGAGAGAGAGCTGGGAAGATAAAAGGATCTCTCTAAGAAGAGTACACCTAAATACTAGCACACATCCCAATGCAAGGTGCAATACATATTGATCTAGTGCATCCTCATTGAATAAGAAACACCTTCCAGTATTACATGAGTTTCAAGATAGAGGGATAGGTCAAGTTAGTTGTTAGTGTTGATTATAAATAAAAGCACTAACTATTTAGAGTGCTAGCTTAGTTAGCTAGTGATCAAGTGATCATGTCCTAAGTTAAAAAAAAGGCTCAAAAATGGAATTTCTCATAATTGGTTGAAACCTGAACGACCGGATAGGCCTCGTTGCCGCGATTCTGGCGCCGTGAATGACACTCAAATTTGATATCGTATGAGAAAGTTATGCAGGTTTGAAGTTTTCAGTAACCTTCAAAAATCTTGTTTGACCAGGGTTGACTTTGACTTTGGAAAATATTAAAAAAGAATATTCTACAAAATATTCTTGGAATATTCCCTAGAATATTCCATAGAATATTCCTCACGGGCGAATGAAATTCTGACAAGTGTCTAGTTCTGATTCATCATTAGGTTGACTTTGGATTTTTCGGACCAATGAGGGTTGCCACGTGGCAGGCTCAGAGGCCGCCACGTGGCCCCAAGTCGTGGCAAATTTGGCATGTTAAAATTGTTTTTTAAGTCCACGGGTTTGAACCCCGGACCTCCCACCCGCTAGCACAAAGGTTTACCAACACACCACGTATATGATTCTTAACATATAATAGGCGACAATTATATTTAAGGTTTAAATTTGGTTTGGGCGAAGGCAAATGGGGCCCAGCCCCAACGCAATATGACCATAAGGTATGGATCGTGGCCTTGAGGCTTAAATGGAGGGTGGAAACCTTGCAATGGTTAACCGTTAGCCTTTAATACTATATGTGACCACCCATAACATAAATTTAAATGCGGCAGTTTTGGAATCCAAATTTTTATGTGGCAGTTGATTCGATGTGGCCACATGCCACCAGTCCAAACATTTAATTTTACAACTAACGATTCCGCCATTTTGGAGTGGCCTTAGTCATTTTTGGCCAGAACTGCTAAATTAGCGCCCCTAACTGCAGTTTGCCCAATTTTAGTGGGATTTTTTATGACATTGGGCAAAAATACTGTTTGGGCCATAACTTTCACAATATTGGACCAATTTGGACAAAATTTTGGTCAATTTTGGGTATTATGAGCATTCTGGAGCCATTGGGACAAGTTGCAGAGCCAAAAATTTTTATCTTTAGGCAAGTTTTCTTCAGGAAAGCTTGGAGAGCCATCAGGGCCTAGAGGGAGTTGGAGCTATTTTGGGCTATGCTTAACCATTTGAGGTGAAACAAAAGCCAATTTATATCGATTTCTATGTTCTGAATTAATTTTCACAGTTGGTTTGTTCTGTTTAGGCCTTTTTCTCACTGTATTACCAATTTGAGCATCATAATATATCAAGGACATACCCATTGGGAGTCTTGGACCCAGCAGATGTAGCCCAGGAAGGGTGAACTGCCTCATCATGTTGCTGTGTGTTTATGGTGAAATTATTCTACTATGTATTTCAGATTCAAGTTGTTAAACAATAAATTTAAATAACATTCCCTCACACTTAAATTCATAAACAGTTACCAAGAACACTTTGTTTTACTTGCAATATCTTACAAACACTTTGCACACTTAATTTAATGGAAATGAGTACCTTGAAAAACAGTACAAATACTTTCATTTTCAGATCAGATGGTATCAGAGCTCAGGATTAGAGCCTTAGAAGCTAGATTTTTACTCAACATTTTTTTTTTGTGCAAATATATAGTTGATTGTTTGCATGTTTTGATGCTTAGTAAGCTTAAACTCAAGAGAGGTGAAGGACACTTGGTTAGTTCAAAAACTAATCCACAAACAAGAAGGGTCAGAGAGCCACCTCTAAGAGACATAGAAGCAGTTTCAAGCATGTTTTCAAGAGAGGGAGAAGCTCCTGAAGATATGGATCCCAAATAAGAAGAACGGGTATTCCGAAAATCTTTCTTGGATATGATTGAGATGGTGAGGATACTCTACCAAGAAAGGAATGATAGTTTTGTTGGAGAAGGGTCTAAAAACCAATAAGAAGGAGAGAGTTCTTCAGGAGGAAAGAAAAGTGATGACGAGTCAAAGAAAGGACACAGAGGAAATGGTGATCCACCATCCCCATCTTCATCCTCTTCCTCTACATCGTCATCCTCTACCTCGGTGAATCAATCTCACAAGTCTAAAACCACTAGTAAAAGTCCATTTTTAAAGCTTGATGTTAAATTTCAGTTGCCTATGTTTAACGGTGAAGTCAATGCAGAGAAACTTGACAATTGGATCAGACAGTTGGAAGTTTACTTGAGGATACAAAACCTTCATGAAGATGACACCAAGATTCAGTTAGCCTCTTTAAGAATGGAAGGAGCAACATTGGTATGGTGGGAGGCCAAAACCAAGGATGAAATGAAAAAACATGGTAAGATCACTTTATCATGGGCTTAATTTATTTCCACAATTAAGAAACAATTTTATCCACTAGCTCATTTACAAAAGGCTATCATGAATTGGAAAAGTTTAAGACAACTTAAAGGAAAATTGTTCAAGATTACACTCAAGAGTTTAAAATAAGGGATTTACTACTTGGAATTGATTTGCATAATCAAGATAACTTGCTGAAATATATAGGTGGTTTACATAATTATCTTATACATACTATCCTTATGTTCAATCCTACTAGTTTAGACGAAGTTTGTGTACAAGCTATGCATTTAGAGGCTAGAGGTAAACAATATTTTGATGGGAATATGGATAGTGAATTCAAAGGCAAAGGGAGGAAAAGAAATGCAAAATATAGGAAAGAAAAAGGAAAGTTCTTTTATAAAAACTATTCCAAAACAAGCCATGATGAAGACCATTGCTGTAAGCTTCATCAGAAGCTGAAACCAGAGAAATTTAAAAACAAAGATAAGGCCAAAGAAAAGGGAAAAACTGTTGCAACTGTTGAATAGGACTTAGGGTCTGAGTCATGTCACGAAACTAAAAGCATCGCCATGGTATTTGTTGTACATATTTACCCCTGCCCATGAATTTTGGCCTATTTCCCCACTCGAATCTGATACGAAGCTCCACCGTGGCCTAAAGTCCCACGCTCCCGTTTTATATAAATGTCTCCGCCCGAAAATTCACTCCACAAAGGTTGAAGACCCGTCATTTAAATTATATCGGGCCGAAGCCCCAAGTCCTTAGCCCCTCTCCTTATTGCTTTCATATGACCCGAGCCCAAGAACCACAGGATAAAGGGAAGAGGGCTTATTGTTTTATGTTATTGGGAGGGATAGCAGCCGTCCGATTGAATTAAACCAACGAAGCGGTGAGCGTTACAGTCGGAGGGCCCCGCGCACGCCAGAAACCGGCGGTATTACCCCGCACCGCTTCCACCGGGCCGGCGGTATTCGACATAGACCAGCGATTCCATTAGAGAGGAGCCATGCATCTCTTGTACAGGCCCTAAAACCATTTTTCCCCGCGCGTTAAAGCCTGTACACTCACCGGGCAGCGGAATTAGTTTGAATCGTCCGATCTGCCGATCGCCATCCAACGGCGGATACGTACCAAAACTGCTCGCTTGTTAACGTGTGTCCGTCGTGCTTTGTGGCCCACCATCGTGTCGCTCCCGTCCATTCCTAGCCGCTGATTTACGTTTATAATCCGACGATCCAGATCCCATTCTCCCCGTCCGTTGACTCCGCTGCCACGTCAGTCCCCACCCGTCCATCGTACATCCATGTGTCTCCGTCCCGTGCATCCATAATATCCCTCCGCGCGCTATATATATATATATGTTTTAAAATGACAAAGAAGGCGTTTTAGTTTATCGCCTCCATTGCAGAGATCAAAGAGCATACCAAAGGACGCATTTTGCTGGCAAAGTTTAATGAAGAAGCTGAGGGTAGGTGCATGAAATGACCACCATTAAAGAAGACAAAGAAATGCATTCACAGAACCCTCCAGAGAAATTCGCCCTGCAATAAAGATCCAGGATTCAAATCCAAAATCGAGGGTCGAGAGTACAGTACAGGAATGCAGATTATCCCAAGTCTTTTACGGCAGCAGTTTTTCCCTTGGCCACAGGCTGCACATTGTATATATTTTATTATCTGTGTCTTGTATATAAGGAGATTTTCATCTCCCAGCATTTATTTCTATAGACAGATTGTTTAGTACAGTCATTTATAGTTAGTCATTCATAGAATGGGCGCAAATGCTTTCCACCATTTTATTCAAATTGAGTCATTAATTGTGCTTCATCTACCTCCTCCTCTAGAATTCTCCATCTCCTCTATAAAAGGGAAAAAGGAAGACATTGTAAAGGTTCCAGATTTCCATCAGCAAACTGTGCAGCGAGAAGACTTCTGTATACATTTCTGTAATATCTTCTGTATGAAGCTTCAGAGCCCGTAGGGTCTCAGTGAGGAGGGGTTATGACTGTAATGAGGATTCTGTTCTCTGGTATCTCACAGTATGTAATTTCTCTTATGTGTTAATACAATATCTCTTTCATGCTATTTGTCTTCTTGTATCATGTTCTAGAATGCGAGTGGCTCACTAGTTTGCAGTAAGGATTCATCCTTGTTGATGCCCTTTCTGGAATTTGTCAAGCGCTTTAAATAGGCCTAGTCATGGTATACTGTTCCATGTTCACTCTTTCCATATTTTCTGCTATATTAGTTGCTTGAGGAGGGTGCTTTTAAAACGCCATTGTCATATAAGGATTCGTAAATTGGTGCCACTTCTTTACATAGTCTTCCGTTGTGTATCTCGGGGTACTGGCCCCATGCCAAACGAATATTAAAATGTTTCCCCACCGCACTCAATAATGTGACATTCGATTTCCGTGATATATTATTTGAATCGACCTTCTTTACGCAAAGGGGCCCTCTAACCGACCGATGCTTTCATGCCTAAGTTTTACAGATGTTCCCACATTATTTTATTCAGTTGTACCGAGAGAGATTGGTCCCATTCAAAACTAATTTCCTTGTTAAAACAAGAGACAGAAGCAGTTTTAATCATCAAACCCAAACTATAAAGGGATCCTTGCTATATTAAGATGTCCTAGGCACTGGTCTATGGCAACTCTAGGCTGTCTCTAGGGGGGTGACAAAATCATCCACAACATCTTTTTGGCGCCGTTGCCGGGGAGCGAATTCAAGAATATCAGTTTCCCTGGGTCTCGACAAATTGTTTCACTCTCTAATCAGGTGAGCACAGAGAGTTGAAGAGTTGCAGATTTCTCACCTTGGCGACTCCACTGGTCCTTATTTGATAAATTTTATTGGAAGTCCTGGCTCCTCGTAGGCCATATTTAAGGTCATATACCTCACAGCCGAAAACACCTGTGTCTGACCCAGAGAAGATCATTCATAAAAGAGTTTGGAAAGAGAAGAAGTTAGTTCGTTCTGAAAACCCTGAATATTCCGTTGAAGATCATCCGCCCTCTTCTTCTCAAGAAGTTAGAACAGAAAATCCCGAGTTTTACTCAGAAATTCCACGTAGAGGAAATACCTGGATTGAAGGAGAATCTCATCCTGCTTTCGAGGCTGAAGAAATTAAAGAGGTCATAGAAGTAGCTGCTGTTAACCGTGAGTTATTCCCATCCACACCTCAGGCTTCTGTGCAATATATTCCTATTGTTATTCATACTCCGCTTCCTCCTACTCCTCTCCCTTCATCTGTATCTCAAATTTTTAAAACTTCTCCTCTCCCAATGGCTAATGCTCCCGTTTATATTAAACAAATATGCTCCACTGCCTTACCCTGCGTCGAATAATATGCCTCAAGATTATTTGAAGTCCTTGCCTAGATTTTAACGGAGAAAAATGAGATTGGATGCTCGGGAACATCTTGGAGATCCCCCCCCCCCCCCCCTCTGTTTTTGCGTAAAAACTTAAATGTTGAACATTTAGATGTGGTATTGAGATTGTTTTTACAATCTTTGGATGGTAGCTTTTAAAATGGTTCAAGACATTGGGAAACCGTTCAAGAACCACCTCCGGGGATGACATGGATAATACTTTTCTCGTGAAATGGGAGAAAGAAAGATCATGGGCTTTGTCTTATTGAATTCAATACTCTAAAGAAGAAACCAAATGAGGGGGTGGAAGAATTTATTAAAAGATTTAATAAATTGTATTTAAGCCTTCCTGCTGATATGAAGCCTCATCAAACTGCTGCTAAATTTGTTTTTGTAGCAACCTTTGACTCAGAATTTGGTTTCTGTCTGCGGGAAAGAATGCCTGTCACTTTGGATGATGCTCAGACAGATGCTCTAGAATTAGAAGCAAATTTTTCAGCCACCGGAAAATCAAAAGGAAAAGTCGAGCAGGATGCCAGAAGAAGAGGTGAAGAGGAGGTATCTACTTCCAACCAGGATAAAGATTCGGACCGAATGGAAGAAATAAGTAAAATGATCTAAAAGATAGTTAATCTTGAATGGGAAGCCCTAAATCCAACCCCCAAAAATTTTCAGAATGTTCCGAATAGAGGTTATAATCCTCAGTATAGAAGACCACCATTACAAATATTGCCAAAGGAAGCAAAGGAGTAGCATGATTAGGTACTACACCCATCGCACCCGGAAGGTCTAGTAGATGACTCCACCGAAGGCACTGCCTATGGACTGGAAGATGCGAATATTTCCTTTTCAAATAGTGACGGAGAAAAATCCTCTTTTGCTTTCAATTTACAAAAAGAACTTGAGAAGATCAAAATCCCAGTCCCCTTGACTGAACTATTGAAACAACCAGCATATCAATCTCAAGTCGCCTCTTTCATACTTCCTCCAGAAGCAGCATTCACCCCAGATAATATCAAGCCCTGGCAGGTCTTTTATGATGAAGAACAGATGACGAGATTCCTAGCAATAGAAGGTGAATTCTCCAACATGGATATTGATGCTGACGAAAGAAATTTGACACCACTTGATAGTCAAAGAAAAGAGGAAGGAAATTTGGTGAAGGAATTTAATCCATGAAATGAAGAAATCAAATTGCTGGAGAGTATGTTGAATAAATATGATTCAATACAGGAAGGAGAAGCTCAATTTCTAAATTGGGAATTGCAGGATGTAAAGATACAAGGAAATGAAGAGAGTGAAGACTTCCTGGGCCCTGGGAGAGACTTAAGATTTCTGAGAAAAGAATTGGTGGCTGAATCATCAAGTAAGACTTTTGGGTCTCATGATTTCGGAACTGGCAATTCGGCTGTGTTGACAGGTATTGCAGAAGACAATCCACCCTTTCGAGTTGTCTTGGATACAGATGAACTATCGCAGAAGAAGGAAGGTGAGGCAACCCTGTCTCATGTGAAGGAACTTGTTATTACTGATAATGACAAGAAGAAGCTGATGTATCTGATAGACAAAGAGAGGACTAGAGGACAGAATTTTGGAGCTACTACAGTGATGGGAAATCTACCCAATGAAGCAGAAGATAGGAGTCCAAAATCCGAAGAATTTGATTTGGATTGCCAAGCAATCAAGCGGGTAAAGGAAAATTATCAAGATTGTCAAGGAAGAAGAAGAGTATGCTGAAACAAATATGCAGCATATTGATGAAATGCTTGTAGACAAATGGTTGAATTGTTTGCTGAAAACATTTAGAGAAGAGAACGAAATTGCAGGCGCTGAAGTGAAAATTCCTGAAGTTGTGAAAGGAGCAGGAGTAGATACTAGTTTGCAGAATTTAAATATGCTTACTAGTACACAAGGAAGAATGAACGATTATGCTACTGCAGTTAAAGAATTAAAAGTTAATTTACCTTTTAAAGGTAAATTTGCAGGTGATGAACAAAAGAATGTTGCAGAAGGAGGTATCCTGAGAGATATTCAGGAATTTTGTGAAGTAGCCACATTTTTAGAAAAAGAGGCAACATCGATAGTAATGTTCGAGACAGTAGCAGCAATAAAAATCGAAGACAGGAGTGGGCAAAGTAACTTCCAGACAAAAGAAAGGCTAGACATAGAGATTGACTGCATCAGAAGACTGATGATGAAGGTGTCTCAGAAACAACAGATAGCAGCAAGAAAGCAGAGAAAGTTTGGCAATGGAAAAACAAGAACAGAATTTGAAAGCATAGCTAGAGGCAAGTTGCAGAACAAAATATGGAAACATAGAAGGGTACAGTTGAAGAATAATGCAACTAATGGATACTCAAAGAAAGCAAAGTATGGGACCAGGTGAGGCGAAGACAAACTCCGGGTGTATTATATTGTACATTAGTTTTCTTTTGTTTTATCATTATTTTAATAAGGAATGGGTGCTAATGAGTTTTGAAGAGAATGCAAGGATTGTAGAATAAAATTCACATACTGTGAGGGTCCGAGGTCCTGGCTCTTTCGACATGTCTCAGGATCTTGGATGTCGTCCCCAGATGGAGCCGATGTTGTACATATTTACCCCTACCCATGAATTTTGGCCTATTGCCCCACTCGAATCTGATATGAAGCTCCACCGTGGCCTAAAGTCCCACGCTCCCGTTTTATATAAATGTCTCCGCCCGAAAATTCACTCCACAAAGGTTGAAGACCCGTCATTTAAATTATATCGGGTTGAAGCCCCAAGTCCTTAGCCCCTCTCCTTATTGCTTTCATACGACCCGAGCCCAAGAACCACAGGATAAAGGGAAGAGGGCTTATTGTTTTATGTTATCGGGAGGGATAGCAGCCGTGCGATTGAATTAAATCAACGAAGCGGTGAGCGTTACAGTCGGAGGGCCTCGCGCACGCCAGAAACCGGCAGTATTGCCCCGCACCGCTTCCACCGAGCCAGCGGTATTCGGCATAGACCAGCGATTCCATAGAGAGGAGACACGCGTCTCTTGTACGGGCCCTAAAACCATTTTTCCCCGCGCGTTAAAGCCTGTACACTCGGCGGGCAGCGGAAGTAGTTCGAATCGTCCAATCTACCGATCGCCATCCAACGGCGGATACGTACCAAAACTGCCTGCTTGTTAACGTGTGTCCACCATGCTTTGTGGCCCACCATCGTGTCGCTCCCGTCCATTCCTAGCCGCTGATTTACGTTTATAACCCGACGATCCAGATCCCAGTCTCCCCGTCTGTTGACTCCGCTGCCACGTCAGTCCCCACCCGTCCATCGTACATCCACGTGTCTCCGTCCCGTGCATCCATAATATCCCTCCGCACGCTATATGTATATATATATATATATATATATATATATGTTTTAAAAATGACAAAGAAGGCATATAGTTTACCGCCTCCGGAGTTACGATTTTAATAAGAGCATACCAAAGACGCATTTTGGTGGGTGAAATTTAATGAAGAGGCTGAGGGCAGGTGCATGAAATGACCACCATTAAAGAAGACAAAGAAATGTATTCACGGAACCCTCCAGAGAAATTCGCCCTACAATAAAGATCCAGGATTCAAAACCAAAATCGAGGGCCGAGAGTACAGTACCGAACTGCAGACTATCTCAGGACTCTTCTGGTAGCAGATTTTCCCTCAACTGAAGGCAATACACTGTATATATTTTATTAGTTGTGTCATGTATATAAGGAGATTTTCATCTCCCAACATTTATTTCTTTAGACAGATTGTTAAGTACATTCATTTATAGTCAGTCATTCAAAGAGAAGGCGCGAATGTTTTCCGCCATTTTAATTCAAACTGAGTCATTAATTGTGCTTCATCTACCTCCTCCTCTAGAACTCTCCATCTTTCCTATAAAGACCCGGGAAAGAAGACATTGTAAGGGTTCCAGATTTCTGTCAGCAAACTGTGCAGCGAAAAGGGCTTTTGTATACATTTTGTAACATTTATGTATGAAGGTTCAGAGCCCGTAGGGTCTCAGTGAGGAGGGGTTATAACTATAATGAGGATTCTGGTCTCTGGTATCTCACAATATGTAATTTATCTTATGTGTTAATACAATATCTCTTTTCATGCTACTTATCTTTTTGTATCATGTTCTAGAATGCGAGTGGCTCACTAGTTTGCAGTAAGGATTCATCCTTGTTGATGCCCTTTCTGGAATTATTCAAGCGCTTTAAATAGGCCTAGTCATGATATACTGTCCCATGATCATCTCTTCCATATTTTCTGCTATATTAGTTGCATGAGGAGGGTGCTTTTAAAACGCCATTGTCATATAAGGATTCATAGATTGGTGCGCCCTTATATGGTTCTGTTGTGTATCTGGGTATCAGTCTCATGTCAGCTAATATCTTCTTATGTTTCCTCACCGCACTCACTTCTTGATATTTGACTTCTGTGATATATTATTTGAATCGGCCCTCTTTGCAGTAAGCGGTCTCTTAATTGTCTGATGTCTTTGTACTGGGGTTTTACATGATGGTTCTACATTATTCTTATCTTTGTATCAGCTTCTGAGAGAGATTGGTCCCATTCAAACCTAAGTTCCTTGTTCCAACAAGAGATAGTGAGTGAGCTCCTTGGACTGACAACCCAAACTATAAAGGGCTCCTTGCTATATTAAGATGTCCTAGGCACTGGTCTATGGCAACTCTAGGCTGTCTCTAGGGGGGTGACAAAATCATCCACAACAGTATTAAAGAACATAAAGGGGAAAGAGGTTGTACAAGAAACAAATCCCAGTTCTAGCACTTTAAACTGTCACATAGAAACTCAAAATGAAAAGAGGAGTATAGAGTTGTTTCATGTGAGGATAATCTCAAAACACACAAAGATAGACACACTTTTTGATAGTGGGTCTCAAGAAAATCTCATCTTAGAAGACTTAGTCAAGAAGCTAAAACTTGAGACAATCCACATCCAAAACCATATCCACTTGGTTGGATTTGCAAGGATGCCAATTTACAAGTCTCAAGAAAGTGTATGTTGCGCTTCACCATAATAGCTCATTATGTTGATTGGGTTGAACTGGATGTAGTACCGCTTGACATTACAGGTGTTGTGTTGGGTAGTCCATATTTATATGACAGAAAATCGATCTTCCATCGCCATGAGAACAAGTATCATCTATTCAAGGATGGAAAAGAGTATGTTGTGAGAGCACATAAGAAGAATCTAGAATCTTCTTTAGTCCATGCAGGGCAATTGAAAAGGCTTGTTAATGCAAGTCAAAATCTGACTTTGTTTATGGTTAAACAAAAATATTATGTACATTCTCCTTTTCATGTTATTTCTGATGTAAATGATGATATGTTTCATCCTAAAAGCAAGTCATCTTTTGAAGATGACAAGATGTTGCAGAAAGTGCCTTTGGTGTTAATCAGTGCAAAGAACAAAGTGTCGGTGCAGAGTGGTGCAAGAATCCAAAAGATGGAAACACATGCAAGCAAAGAGGACACAAAGTTCAGCATGGGTAAATGCTAGTTTCAAGATGGAAGATTGGTATGGCGAGAAAACTTGGTCGGAATTCGACACAAGTACATGGCTCATTCAGCAAAAATTCGACATGTGAACAGTAGTCAAGGTGAACCTTATTTTCAGCCTTCTTTGAATTTTGACCATTGTAGAAACAATATGATTTTTTCAAATTATAGTTTTTGTTCTACAAATTTCAAAAATTTGCATCATGACTCAATGAATGTTAGCAACAGTCGGTTAGTGGATTCAAGGAACAATTTATCTTTTTATGAGAAGCTCAGTTTGATGAAGTCAGGAAGATTTCAGTGGTTCAAGGTTGGAAGAGTGGAGAATCAGTCTCCTCATCTTCAGTTTCTGTAATCAGAGAGCTTTTGGGGTCCAAAAGCTTCCCATTTGGGAGGTGTGATCAGGTGATCATGTCCTAAATTAAAAAAAATGCTAAAAAATGGAATTGCTCATAATTGGTTGATACCTGAATGATCGGATAGGCCTCATCGCTGCAATTCTGGCGCCATGAACAACACTCAAATCTGACATCGTATGAGAAAGTTATGCATGTTTGAAGTTTTCAGTAACCTTCAAAAATCTAGTTTGACCAAGGTTGACTTTGACTTTGGAAAATATTAAAAAAAGAATATTATATAGAATATTCCCAAAATATTCCTTGGAATATTCCCTAGAATATTCCATAGAATATTCCACATGAGTGAATGAAATTCTGACAAGTGTCTAGTTCTGATTCGTCATTGGGTTGACTTTTGATTTTTCAAACCAATGAAGGGCTGCCACGTGACAGGCACGGAGGCTGCCACGTGGCCCCAGATCGTGGAAAATTTGGCGTGTTAAAATTGTTTTGTAAGTCTGCAGTTTTGAACCTTGAACCTCCCTCCCGCTAGCACAAAGGTTAACCAAAGCACCACGTATATGATTCTTAACATATAATGGGCGACAATTATATTTAAGGTTTAAATTTGGTTCCGGCGGAGGCAAATGGGGGATAGCCCCCACGCAATATGACCATAAGGTATGGACCGTGGCCTCAAGGCTTAAACGGCGGGTAGAAACCTTGCAACGGTTAACCGTTAGCCTTTAATACTACATGTGACCGCCCATAACATAAATTTAAATGCGACAGTTTTGGAATCCGAATTTTTATGTGGCGGTTGATTCGATGTGGCCACATGCCACCAATCCAAACATTTAATTTTACAACTAACGGTTCTGCCATTTTGGAGCGGCCTCAGTCATTTTCGGCCAGAACTGCTAAATTAGCGCCCCTAACTGCAGTTTGCCCAATTTTAGTGGGGTTTTTTATGACATTGGGCAAAAATATTGTTTGGGCCATAACTTTCACAATATTGGACCAATTTGGATGAAATGTTGGTCAAGTTTGGGTATTCTGAGCATTCTAGAGCCATTGGGACAGGTTCCAGAGCCAACAAAGTCGATCTTCAAGAAATTTTTCTTCAGGAAAGCTTGGAGAGCCATCAGGGCCTAGAGGGAGTTGGAGCTGTTTTGGGCTATGCTTAACCATTTGAGGTGAAACAAAAGCCAATTTATACTGATTTCTATGCTCTGAATTGATTTTCACAGCTGGTTTGGTATGTTTAGGCCTTTTTCTCATTGTATTACCAATTTGAGCATCATAATATATCAAGGACATGCCCATTGGGAGCCTTGGACCCGACAGATGTAGCCCAGGAGGGGTGAACTGCCTCATCATGTTGTTGTGTGTTTATGGTGAAATTATTCTACTGTGTATTTCAGATTCAAGTTGTTAAACAGTAAATTTAAACAACATTCCCTCACACTTAAATTCATAAACAGTTACCAAGAACACTTTGTTTTACTTGCAAGATCTTACAAACACTTTGCACACATAATTTAATGAAAATGAATACTTTGAACAACAGTACAAATACTTTCATTTTCAGATCAACTAGGCTCTAACATTTAGGTTTGTTTTCACCAAAATTAATTCCAAGGAAGACACCTAGCTGGATTAGAGGTGACACATACATTTATGATGAGGAATGGTTTAGGTGTTATGAAACACGTTCATGTTGCATTAAAATTCAAGTTTCCCTCATTTATATCTCTCGTAAAAAAAATATTCTTTAAAATTTCTTGTGTGATTAAATAAATACAAAACATGTGCATTATTCAAAGAAATATAAAATACACTCCAAATTTGTGGAACAATAAATATAACTCTCATCTACCACTAATTCCTCATAATCAAATGACCCTTGGTTCACCTTCCCCCAATCCCCTCCACTTCTAGATTCCTCTATCACGCACCTAGCTTCCTCCTGAAATGGGGCACATAATTTTTGAGCTTTGATACCATGCTATTACATTTATTGGTCTCGTTGTTGTCTTGTGCAGAGGCTGGAAGAGCCATATAAAGTTTCTCAAGCATCACTGATATTTCTTCCATCTTCATACACTACATTATCATCCTTCCATATTACCAGGTTTTTATTCTACACTTTTGAGGCCCTTCACTTAGCCATCATTCCTTCCTTCATTGAAATATATTATGTGCTAGTGCATTCCCCAACCACCATAGCATTATAATGGTAGTGTGAGATCTTAAAATTCAATGACCATGGCCTTGATAGATCCATAATGCCTCCCCATAATACCAATTTTGTCCTCAATGTCTATTCCTTTTATTAGACAAATTTTTTAGCATATAATGTGAAATCATGACTCGATGACTAGTACCTTAACCTATTGGTTTCCATCTTCAACAATTCTCCTCGAGCCTCCTAGTAGTTGGGGGAAAGAGATTCCTTAATGACCCTCCCTAATGGGCCCTTTCTAATGTTTGTTGCCTTATTAAATCAACCATATCCTTTCCATCCATATGATTCTTATTGGGCTGACATCACCTTAATCTCACGCCCATCAAAATCATCCATTGGTTTCTATGGTTGGCTTGGAAAACACCTATGAGAAAATATTCCTCAAGGGGGATATGACTATATTCACTTCCACATGATTGAATTTTTCAGTTGTATGGCATCATGTTGATGTCACTAGCTATTGACTCTTTTAATTTACCTTTCCTCCTGGTTGATGTCACCATCTCATCAGGTCCAACTATTGGCACTTGTTGATGAAGGGATGCAAAAGATTCGTGGAAGGGAAGTTTTTATGGAACTTCTTTGATGCCTTTCTCTACTTTAACCCCCTAACAAAAATAATTTTTAAAGACTACATTGTGTCTAAAATCAAGGCCTCCTAACACTTAAATGAATTTTTTACTCCTTGGTAAACTCCCTTTCCACATGGTCACCATCTTCTTTTCCATATGGCACTACTATGTCATTGCATGACCCCTATTTTGGGTCCATGTGTTGTTTTCTACTTATTCCATGCATCCTCTACTAACATCATCAATGAAAATCATCCTTCCCATCAATATGGTATCATGCTTATCCATCACCATTTGTCATTGGTGCTTTCCATAAGCTAGGGGTAATAATTCTCTGAATGGACTACTCAATGGGTAAACTTCACAATTTTGGAGATAAACTTAAAAATACTCACTAAAACCGTTTTTCATTCATCATTGGGTTCAAGACCCAAATTTTTTCACACATCATTGATTTATTTCACATGTTTTCAATGCAACTCATGTGCCACACAATTACCCCCTACTCCACCATGTTGCACTCCATGCCACATCCTAGTACTAGCACTAGGGCCACATATAAACCATATAGAACTACCATGTGTCTCCATTTCTTGAAATTCCTCAATGTGTTATCTCTAAAACTAATCAATCCCATCAAGAAATCTCATTAAATAACAAATACCAAATACCAATTATCACCAAAATATCACATTTGAGGAAGGGTAAGATAATACTTACACTTTCTCCACATCCTTAAAGAAGGTTCAATTGACCCTTCCATGTGATCCACCTCATTGATCATACTATTATGGACAAAATTTTGGTTAATCCTTCCTCTACATGAATTACAACCAAATTTCCACATTTGAGGAAGGGTCGGTTGACCATTCCTCTTCATTTGCATCATTGAGAGTACTATCCTAGAGTAGGTATTATACTATTTTTTATGTGATCCACCTCCACAATAATACTATCCTGGAGAAAGGTTTGGTATAACCTTCCTTGACATTGACTATCACATAAACACCATTCTGGAGGAGGGATCAACTAGCCCTTATACATTTTCTATCTCCTTGAAAATGTTATCTTGGAATATGGGTTGGTCAAATATTCCATGTTATCCACCTCATTGATTGTATTATATTAGGTGAAGGGTCAGTTGACCCTTCATTTACATCAATCATGAGTAAATTCCAATGTTTGAGCAATGGTTGGATAACCTTCCTCTTCACCTATGTCCTTGAGATTACTATCCTATATGAGAGGAGGACCAATGCTAACCTATAATATTTATCTAATATTATAATATTTTATGTCATTAACATGGAGGGAGTGTATATACCAACCCTTCTAAGTCAAGGTCATTAGTTTTCCCTTCTACATTATTTTCCTCCTTGAGAGTATTGTCCTAGAGGAAGGGTCAACCAACCCTCCCTTGGAATATTTCTGAAGGATTATAATATTTTATGTAATTACCATGGTGGAAGGGTTGGTTGACCCTTATAAGTGATCCATATCCTTAGTCATACTATCATAGAGGAATGTTTGGTTTATCCTTCCTCTAGATTATGAAAGAGGAAAATACCAAATTTTCGAAAGGGTTAGCCAACAGTTCCTCTTTCTCATCTTTTTCAATAAAATAATATCTTGGTGGAAGGGTCAAATGACCCTTCCATGTTTCAATAGACCATTCCTTTATGTGAATAATATTACCCTAGAGGAAGTGCTAATCACTCCTTTCTATACATGAATCATTGCCAAAATAACATATTTGATGAAGGCTTGATCAATCCTTCTAATTTATTTTCCTCCTTGAGGGTATTGTTATAAAAAATAGGTTACCTAATGCTTACTTGGAATATTTCTCTATGGTTATATTATTTGAGGTTACTATTGTGGAGGAAGGGTCAATCAACTCTTTTAAGTGATCCACATCCTTATTCATACTATCATGAAGGAAGAGTTGACCAATGCTTCTTCTATATGACATTTGAGGTGAATAAAATATTTTAGGAAGGGTCAATTAACCATTCCTCTTTCTCATTTTCATTAATAAAATACTATCCTAGTGGAAGTGTGATCACATTACACCCTTGATCACATTACCTTGGGGGAATGGTTAATCAATCTTTCATCTACATGAATAACATCCAAAATACCATATTTGAGCAAAGAGTAGCTAATAATTCCACTTGATATACCTCCTTGAGAGTATAATCTTAAAAGAATGGTTGGTTGAACCTTCCTCAAATTTGTTTATGTGAATTTGAAAAACCTTTATTCTATGGTAACGATGTCGATATGATATCAATCCACATCAATGTAAAGGAAAAGAAATTTAGTAAAATATGAATATAATAGAGCTAGGTTTATGTTTAATCTTTAGGTGAAATGAATTTTATTTTTTTAGGAATGTATATATCTTTCTTTCAACGAAACTAATTTTTGAAGTTAACTTCATGGAGAGAAACTATTTCAATGTTTCTTAGACCACCAAACCAATCATTCTTATTTCCAACAAACAAATAAACAAATATGTTGACACATTGTTTAACCAAGGATTATTAAAGAATGAGTATTTAACATGGTGCTTGAGAAAAATGAAATAAGAGGAAATCAATACCCTCATCAAGAGATTTTGGCAAAACCATTCTTCAATAACCATTAGATTAAATTTGTTTATGTAATCACAACTATAATTTCAAGGATGGGATGCCAAGGGAAAATTTCTATAGGAAAATGGCTCATAAATCTTGGGGACTCTCTTTATGATGATAGAATTCAACTCCCCTAATTCCTTGATTCCACTAAAAATAAGTCTTATAACATAAAATATTGTGAATTTACACTACTCTAATCATAATTCAAAACTATTAGGGCATTAAATAAATCCTTCTAGCATCTTAAAACATAGGAAATATAGATATGTATAGTGGCCACGATAATTTTTTAAAGTATTCCATATCTCAAGATATGTTTCTTGGAGTTTGCATCCTTTCACTTCATCCAATTCCACACACCATACAAATATTGTAGCTTCAAAAGAATTTTTATAGAGGATTTCTAGTATCTGAAATAATAATTTTTTTCAAAGGAATCCATCTTTTCCACCACTAGTTTTATAGAAACATTTTCCTTTATATTTCAAATATGTAAACAAGGATTGTTAATGTTTTAGTTAGTGAGGAAAATGATATAAATCCAATCTAAAGTCCTAAATATTATGGTTTATGCTAAGTCAATCTCTTGTAGGTCCCATACATGTAGGTTTTGAGTTTATAGGAAAGGAGCATCTATTTTGAAATTCTAATAAGTCTTGTGTGGATTAAAATATGCCGCTTTGAATAAGCATAGGAATATTGAAATTCATCTCATCCCTAATGTATTAAAATGAAGAACATTATACCAATTTCTATATGTAAATGTCAAAAACAAAGAAAATGACATGAAAAAAAAGGATTAAAATTATGGTGGCCACATAAAACAAAAGGAAATGGCACTTCCATTGTGTGATTTTGTATATAGATAATTTCATAATTGCAAATTCCTAATTTTTTGTAGGAATCCCACATTGTGTAATACTAACAAGTAAGCCCTATTATGATAAGATATAAATTAATTTATAATTGGAGCATACTATGAAATAAGCATTGTTCACAAAAAACATGTGATTTTCTTTTTACCTTTTGGTATTGTTTGATACAAATAATTATCCCATATAATTTTGAAAATTAGTAAATTAGTAAATAAATATAAAAATTAACAATTAGTAATTGGTTTTTACCTTTTGGTATTTTTTGATACACATAATTATCTCATATAATTTTCAAAATTAATAAATTAATAAATGAATATAAAAATTAACAATTAGTAATTGGAGAAAAAATTAGTAATGAAGGTAAAAATTAGCAATTTGATGTAAAATCAAGCAAATATTGACAATTTAAGACAAACTTAACAATTGAAGATGAAGTCCCACTACTTCCCTCCATATGTAAAAATTCCAAATGTTTCCCTCCATTTTTTTTTGGAAACATATATTCACATGCTTCTACCTAATTTTCATCTCCATCTGGTTACTTGCACATCTGAAGATATTGATTTGCATCGGCGAGGGCATGTTAAGTTTTAAGGAAATCACTCTCTCTCAAGATTATCATGGCCTACATGCTTGTAGAAAGGTACAAAATTGTAATTCGTTTACTGATCTAGATTTATGCAGGAACACAATAAATTACAAAAATAAAAATAAACATAGAGATACAGTAGAAATAATGCTTCATTTCATTGATATCAAATAACATAACTATTCTTACAGACATAATAAAAATAAACTAGTTAGGGCTTTGGTAGCTTATCTCCAAGAAGCGATGTGGTGACTACATGCCTCTGAATTGTGTTACAATGAGGCTCCAAGGCATATTAATGATTGAGAAATGATGGAAAACCATAATCATCCAAAAACCTAACCTTATGAGATGAAGCGCCAAAACAATGGGGCCCATTTGGGTAAATTGGTATATCAACTTCCCGAGGACATAACTTTGGCATATGATATCTATTTTACATGCACAATACCTCGTTAGAAATATCTATTTGAGGATTACAAATTTGAGTGAGAAACATTGGTAAAAGAGCCATGATTCATTAAGGTTTACAAAAAAACATCGTTTAGGGCCTCAAAACGGCTCTGGAAGTTCGAGACCCGAAAAACTGCTAAGAATAGTAAATTGTGCTACAATTAAGGAAAATGAAAAGCTGAAAGAAACAATGGTGGAGGTTCAAGTGGAATAGGCAAGTGGCCACCAATATCCACCTGAATCATTCCTCCCCCCTTAGGAAGCAATGGTCCCCATTGCGTTGAATTCCTCCATGAGATGAGGAAACTTCTGTTGAACTGGGTCCCTATGAGCCACTTTCCTTGGTGAACAGATGGATTTCTTTGACAACTCGATATAGTTGGATCCTCTGCTGGAGGGTGTTCGTGATCTATGTGTCCATGATTCGATCAATTGTGGCTTGTTCCATGTAGTCCGAGTTTAACTCTATTGGTGTGAGATGTTTTGCCATGTCGGATGTGTCCAATAGTTGTGGAAAGTATGGTTGAAGGCCTTCCACATTGAACATTGGGTGCAGGACAAGGAATGGGGGAATGTTGAGATTGAAATAATTGTCTCCCATAGCCTTGATAATGGTGTAAGGCCCATATTAAATTGGTATGAGCTTCCGATGAGCTCCAATTAGGCATTCTTTCTCCAAATACAACCAAACTTAGTTTCCCACCTGTAACTTGTGTAGCACCCAATGTTGATCATGTCACTGCTTGTAATTGGCATTTTATTTATCCAAGATGTTGTGGACCTGCTAGCGGACATGTTGGATGCGTTCAATAAATCTGGTTGCTTTATCATCCTTAGACAGTACATGTGTGGATTATGTCTGTGTGGTTACATGGGATCTTGCACAATCAGGAAGCAGTGCACCTAGGGTCAGATCAATAGAGTGCTTAACCTGACAGTGCAGTGGAACCTTTGTGGGTGAGGATAAAATGTCCTTGTATTCCTCCATGAATTTGTCCATATGTCGTTTTCGCGCATGGGAGCCCTTTTTGGAGGCTCCAACCACAATATTCTTCTTTCCCTTTGGGCGAATCGTCATGAAAAAAAATTTCCTAGTTTGGGAAATAATTTTACTGCATTTCTTTGCATTACCCAAAGAGATGGCAGAATGTAGTACTACCTCTAGTATCCTGCATAAATTATTTCTCAAAGTAATAATAACAGAACTAGGCCTATACTCATAGACAACATGTCTCTTCCAAAAGAATGGTTGGCCTAATAATAGATCATACACGTCAAGAGGAGCAACATCACACAATACCTTATCCGTGAATGGCTTGATGTTGTATGGGAGGCGGCACTGTTGGCGGATGCAGAGATCTCTTCCTTGGTGAAGCCACCTAATGGTATACAGTTGCGGGTGTGCTGCGATTGGTAGGCCGAGCCACTTCACGAGCTCTGCTAAAATGATGTTATTTTGGCTTCTGCTATCGAAAATAAATTGCAGTGAAGAACCCTTCACCCACATCTTGAAATGGAAGAGGCACTCTCCCTCCTATGTATCCTCGAGCTCCTCCCTCTGGAGCTTGGTGGTGGCAATAGTGGCACTAGGTTCCACATCAATGATTTTCTTCCCTTTGTCATTGCCCTTGTCCAGTTCTGACTCAGGATCAGAACATGCATCAGTTTCATATGCCTTTAGCTCGGCCACCAACCACTGCTTGGCCCGACACTCGCTTATGTTGTGAGTGGAATTATTATGAAATTCACACCACTTCCCCGTATCCTTCTTTGGATTTGTGGTGTTTTTTTGAGTCACCCTCCTTTGGATTTTCCCCTTGTTCTGCGATTCAGGGGTTCCTTTCCCTGGCTTCGGATTCGCAGATCCAAATTCTTGCTTCTTCTTCTCAAATTTCTGCTCGATCTTGGTGGCATATCGATATGACGTGCCAAGCGAGGTAACTTCGAGGAACTCCATTTCCTCCTGAATGTATCTGTGCAAACAAATGCAGTACTTGAGCACCAAATGCTTCTCTGAATATTTAATACCCAACTTTGTGTTGAGGGTATGGAACAAATTCATCAGCTCGTGCACTTCTTGATCCCTTTGCTGTCGTTGGATGGTCCATGGGATGTACTTGTCCTCATAGCTCCCCACGGGGTAATATTGTTCCTTGATTTCGTCTCAGAATGAATTCCAAGTGGGTGTGGTTGATAACAGAGAGAGTTACCTCTTGTCCTTTTGCTCATAGTAGGTTTCCCACCAGTATTTGACATGGGGGGCAAATTTGAGGAGTGCAAAAGTAATATTTTCTCGGTTGGAGAAATCATGGACCGAGAAATAACCTTCCAACAAATTCAACCATCTATCTATGACGCTTGCAATATCTGGCGTTCAAATATAGGAGTGTCGAAGTTGACCAGTACCTTGAAAGGAGTGGCACCTCCAGCATGTCTTTTGGATGAAAATGTTTCAATGATGGGCAGTCGTTGAAGGGCCTGGGCAAAGTTATCCATCATCACGTTCCTTTGTTTCTCGAGGGCCTCCTCAAGCAATACTTTGATAGTATCTCCTACTCCCTCATCTTTCATCTCTTCCGCTGTGGGAGGTCGCTGGGGTTTGCAAGGCTAATCTTGCAAGGGTTCAACCAGATCGATCTCTAACTCCTTTTACCGTGACCTCATTGGGGATATGCTAATAAAAACAAAGAAAGATCAGACCGCTCTGATACCACTAATCCAGATTCATGTATGAATTCAATAAAGTACAGAAATAAACATAAACATAGAGATGTAGTAGAAATATCACTTCATTTAATTAATATCAAATAACATAAATATGCTTACAAACATAATGAAAACAAACTAGTTAGGGCATTGGTAGCTTATCTATGAGAAGAGATGTGGCAGCTAAAAGCCTTTGAACTGTGTTACAATGAGGCTTCAAGGCCTATTTATGATATAGAAACAATGGAAAACCATAAACATCCAAAAACCTAACCCTAAGAGATGAAGCACCAAAACTATGGGCCCCGTTTGTGTAAATTGGTATATCAACTTCCCGGGGACGTAACTTTGGCATATAATCTATGTTTGATGCACCCAATACCTCATTACAAATATAAATCAGAGGACTACAAATTTTGAGTGAGAAATATCCATCAAATACTCATGTTGCTCCTGGTTTTCAAAAAAATGTCGTTCAGGGCCTCAAAACGTCTCTTAAAGTTCAGGACCTGAAAAAATGTTAAAAATAGTAAAGTGTGCTATAATTAAGGAAAATGAAAAACTGAAAGAAACAATGGTGGGGGTCCAAGTGGAATAGGTAGGTGGCCACCAATATCCACCTAAATAATTTACAAACTTGACATGTTCCCAACTAAGCTTGAATTTCTTTCCAGTTAATCAAACTGCATGTGTTATGGCAGCGTGTGAAAAATGTATTTGACTGAATGTACAAGTGTCTCTACAATGGATTTAACACTTATTGACTATGGTGAATGGTTGTTGCAGGAAATCGCTATGTTTATGGAAGAAGTTGGAGGAAGAGAATCAAAATCTGAAAGAGATAAAAATTTTCTCAATGCTGGACCAACTGCAGCCCACGAGGTGTTGACACTTTGTTTAGCTAATCCTGGAGAAGCCTTTCTAGTACCAACACCATATTACCTAGGGTAAACTCATTTTTATATATACAGTGTTAATGAAATATGATTTTAGTAGTGACATGCTAGTATAAAATAATCAATATATGCCAACACAAAATATTTCTCTTCAATGACCCATCACACTATAAAAATGGAAAAAAAATTTGAGTTGTCCTTTCACTAATCATTGTTTTCTAGAATTTCAAAAGCATGACTAAACGAATATTTTTGTTACTGCAGTTTCGAAAGAGATCTAAAATGGAAAATAAGAGTGCAGCTCATATGTGTGCACTGTAGCAGTGATAACAATTTCTAGATAATGGTACCTGCCCTTGAAGCAGCCTATCAGCGAACCAAGTTTCGAAATATAAAAGTGAAAGGGCTTTTGATAACAAATCCTTCAAACCCATTATATGTTAATTTGGATCTACACTGTAATATTCATTGCATGACTATTTATATGTTTAATAACCACAGGATACGCGCAAGAGATGCTACATTAAAATTAGAAAATCGGGAGGCGAAATGGATGAACTTGCTTCTCAGCTTGGAGGCCTGCAAAATTTAACCAACATATTTAATACTTTCACGTAAGCTGAAACTCAAAATAAATAAACGTTAGAAAAGAGGACTTGAATAAGTCACTCCTGTGTACTCTAGATTGATAAAATCATTTTCTTCTCTAGTGCTTCTCAGTAATCTAACTAACGTAACAGACTTGCAAGGTCTGCTAATTGATATATATGAAGGATAACACCGTAAAATTATTCTAACGTCATACACGTAAGTAGTGAATGATTGTATCACTACAACAAATCAATTTTATCTCCAATTTCGTGTCCATAGATATTTAGAAATTAAAAAAAAATAACAAATAAATTCAATTCAAGGAATTTAAGATTATGTAAATAAGTATTCTTAAAATTTAAAATAAATAAATAAATAAATAGATGAATATATATTATAAAAATTTAAAATTAAAATAAAATTATGTTTATATAATTTATAACTTATTTTTTAAGCTTCTTAATCTCAATAATCTTCACTAATAAGTTTGCACATGGACTATTTTCTCAATTGTTTAAAAAAAAAAAAATTGATTTTTTATTTTTATTTTTAATTTTTAATTTTTAATTATTTTCTGAACGGTGGAATTGGTAGATTAATTTGAAATTAAGTATTGTTGAAAATATTAAAGTCACCTGCTTGTCTTGAGCAGGAAGAAACCTAGTACAAAGAGGCAACATAGGAGCTTGCGTGCTCAGCACTGCACATTCAAGTTGAATGGAGAAAATGGCAAGGAGGAATTAAATGTTTGATAGGCGGCAGCCACCATTGCAGAGAAGAAGTTATGTTTGTATGTGCGTAGGCGTTCTTTGCAGAAAATGAAAACTTTTGTTGCTTCAAAGCACAGAAGAACAGAGATTTTTTTAAGACAGTCTTTTCTGGCTTTTAAGCCCTCAACAACCGAAATTGAAGAAATTTGTTTAAGCAGTGAAAGACTTAAAGTCTTGAAAAAACACAGTGAAGATATTTTTTGAATATACGTCGTGGTCCCCACAGCAGCGTCTTGTTGATGTGGTGATGGACCGATGCGATCATCGCAATCGGCAGTTTCAAAGTTTACAACAGCAATATGTTTTGTAATGTTGAAACTTTGCGATGCGATGGGTTAAATCGCAATCGTAATCGTTTCATATTGTAATCGCCCTCAATTGAAGCTGAGGTCCACTGGTCCCACAGACCATGCGGCATGTTCATATACAATCGCAAAGTTTGAATCGGGGGCATTTTTTTGTTTATGCTCTGATTGCATTAACCAATGGTGGACCCGACCATGTTATATGGCGAAGTTAATTAATCCATCGCGTCCGGTTTGTAATCGGCGATCGGAGTTTTTGATGGACCGTTTGTTATATGTTGAAGTCCGGACCCGATTCATTCATAGGGCGGATTTCATATTGGCTTATCGCGTCCGATCCTCCATCGAAGATCGAAGTTCTCATGTGAACCAATTTTGTTTTGATAAGCCCGGACCCGATGCATTATAGATTTGTTTTAATTTTAATATGCACGGCATATATATATTGTAAAAGCTCGAGAGGCTATTGTAACACAGTATTGTTATGTTTTAATTTTCTTATGCACAACAGTGCATGTTTTTTTTTTCAGCAGAGACGGAGCGTAAGAAATACACAGACAATGTATTGTTTTTTGTTGAGACAGTGAAGTCTTGTGTGTGCACTGTGTTAGCAGTAGCCACTATTTTGAATCCCTCTGTTAGAGGAAGAATTTGTAACAGTTTTTTTTAAGGAATAGAAGTTTTCTTTAAAGTGGAAAATCTGTCTCCTGTGAGTGAAATTTTAATTTCTCTGTGTTAGAAGAGGAGAGTATTACTCTCTCCATTGTTGTTCGGGAATTTTCATATATTCCAACAAGTATAAGGTACCAATATTTTAAGTTGGGTGTCAGCCGCAATAGCCCCATACACAAAATGCCATTCTGGGCCAGCCAAAGATTGCCTACCAGTTAGTTGTCCCAATCGATTTGACCCGTGGAAGTGGCAGCTTTGTGAAGGAGTAGTCTAATTATTCGACGTAATTCCCTTTGGGTTTTGCGTCGTTCCGTCATCTGCGAGAGACTACTCCAGCTAATCCCCGTGGTTAATTTGGATATGTGCTTTTATGCCTATCAACCTGGATCATATGAATGGTTTAATAGAGACATTTTTTCATTACTTTAATTGATACCTGCCATAATGTAGTGATCATTGTTCCAAATGGGTATGAACAAAAAACTACAATAGTATTATTGTACGCAATGAATTAAAATTTTTGGATGCAACTAGGGATACTTCAATTGTGTTAGTACATTTGATATAAATTAAATATGTTTTGGCTATTGGATTTAAGCATAAGAAAACGATCAAAATTTTCTCTTTAGCACTAAAATCAAACTCTTCGCAGATCCAAACTCAAGGACACGTAGTTTCTAAATTATCAAATACAACTTCTTAACCTATATTTAAACCTTGGCAATATATAACCTTTCTAAATAAAGGAGGTTATTATCTTTTGCACAATTTCATATTTTATGGTGCTTTGCACAATATACAATTTTATTATAGTAATAATCAATGTTTTTTTTGCACCATTTTTTATTTTATGGTGCTTTGCACCATATAAAATTTATTATTATAATAATAATTTTGATATTTTATGATAAATTTTTAATTTTTGTAAAATTGGTTTTGATGCTTTGCATCACATATCTTGATCCATGTAAGATTGGTTTTTGGTGGTTTGCACCATACACCATGGAATGCCACATATGCATTTAACACCAAATATAACATTTTTTACTAACTCCACTTTTGCACCAGAAAACATAGCACCACTTGTGTATCCCACATTATCACCACTTTTGCACCACTATTTGAAAAATGAAATTTCTCAAATCCTTTACAAATAGTGGTGCTAATGTGAGGCTAAATGACCCTTCTTCTTGTAGTGATTCCATTGTCATATACCCTTTTCAGGTTGCTCTAACATATCTGTTTGTCTGCTCTTTTGAGGATTAAGTGACGTCTATTCAAAATTCAATTGATTCAATTTTAAAGTGGTGCCATTCTCCGCATGTAGTGACGCAACTAGAACATGAGGCATAGGATGCTCTAGACAATGAGGAGAAAGCTCCAAATCACACTCATAAATATTTACATTCACTGTATTAAAACTGTAAATTTCACTTCACATCCGTCACAAATTTGAAACCATTATTTAAAAATCCTTTAAATAATGTCTCATTAGTGGAATCTACTAAAATAAAATGGTACCAAATTGACGTGTTTCTGAGCCGTCACAGTGTTGTTAAGATATAGTGATGAAACATGAGTTTCTCTGGAGTTTTTTATATGGGTAGAAAACCATCTAGGGTTTCAACACACATTTGAATCATATTGTGTTACAACTGATATCGTGAGCAGAAGAAGAATGTGATCTTATGCCTAGGCTTTGTTTCAACGCCTTGTGATGGAGAATGGTAAGAATTCAATGTTGGAAATTTTCAGTATCTAGAGAATCAATATGAGATGCAATGGTTTTAGATATACTGATTTAGTTGTTAACCGGGGCTAAGATATTTGATGAGGTTATTGAAGTGTTCTTTCAATATAATTTTAGAAGCAGATTCAACATACAACAATCATTTTCTTGCAGAAAATAATGATAGATTTCAAATCTGTGAACTTGGTACAAAAGACAATGATAACTGTAACAGTCTTGATGATTTTGGTTTGGAGTTGAATACCTCCACTAAGAGCAAAGAAAACAAGCCTTCAATATTAAATGCATTTGATATCATATATCTTTCACGATGCTTTGATCTATCAAATTTGTTTGAAGAGAAACAAAAAAAACATGATAAATGCTTCACATCTACTCAACTCGTTGCCAATATCATCTCTAAGTTGAAGGAAATATCTAAGCTTGAAAATTTCAACGTGAAGAAGGCAGATTACAAGGTGAAGATGCAGGGTCTGTGGGACGTAGGAAAGGGAAACTGTATATTATTGTAGAGATATTTGAGGTAATTCCTTCTCTGTTTATTATGGAGTTGAAAAAATTTTGTGGCAACACATTGGACTATGAGGACTATGACAAATTCTATGAATAAAATCTCAGACCTGGCCTCAAAGACATTGTTTGGGCTTGGCATGGTGATCCCATTTAATACTCATTTTCAAATTTGTGGACACAACATTTGATAATTTGACTGGTGATGATTATTCATATCAATTGGAGAACGCCAATATTCAACTACTTCAAATTCAAGGTTATTTGCCCTTCGTTCTCTATTCCTTCTAATTCAAGGTTATTTCACCTTCGTTCTCTATTTGTAAAGTTATTATTATTTATTTTAAATATCTTCTGCATGTTTGACTCGCTGATATTGGTATGCACTTATGTAAACCATAACAAAAATATGTCAAAGTTTCTCTTTAATCATGACATTCGTGAACCCGTTTTCCTTTAATCGTGACTTTCCTTAACACAGAGTTGTAGGTGTGGGTTCTCCTTTCAACATTTTTTTTTTCTATTCAAATGGTGGGTAAGGTTAGTTGGCCTGAAATTGAAGGGTGAAATAATAATTTTAGGAATGTTAACGTGGGTAACTTAGCAAGAAGTTGTTAAAAAAGGTGAGATGATAATATTAAGAGTGTTAACCTGGGTAACTTAGCAAAAATTCGTAAAGTTTATTTTTTAAAGAATCTTGTAAATTTTTCTTTTTTTGTGATTGTTTACACCACAGAGACATGTGAAGTAAAAACAATAAACAAATTTTCATGGTTAAGTAGTTCATCAACATAACATTGAACACAAACCTGAATATGGAGAGCAGCGCTGCTAGATACGTAGAGAAGTTTCACCTCCTCAATGGCATCGTAACAATAGAACCGTCGATGTCATTGGAGACAAAAGTATTTCCCGAAATGATAGCACTCCTTCTATGCACCTTTACACAAATCCCAGCTGAGGTCTGTGCCTCCACACGGGCAACACACAAACTCCTCACAAGCTCTCATATAAGCTCTCCAAATTCACAAAAATAGCGCTCAACACAATCCATAAGGCAGTGGATTATCCACAAATTCAATACAAAAATCACTCGATCTCCCACATCACTCGATCACCATATGGAGTCTTCGATCAACCACAGTTTCAAAAGATAATGGACAAACCATACCACAAACACATCACACAATACTATTTTATTTTCCTGACACTCGCATGAGAAGGGCAAGGCCTAGACTCATAATTGCTCTGATACCACATGTAGAAAATTAATCAAATAATAAAATACATAAAAACATACCAGAGATTTATAAAATTATACATGGCAAAAAATGCCTAAGAGCCATACTGCATTCTTCGTACTCTTAGTTATTAAAATAATGTTATAATACAAATAAATAAATGAGGAAGTTTGTCTCAAGATAGTGTGTCTATCTTAGACAACTTGGTTGATAAAATATCTCAACCACACACTAATCTAGGAGCCAAGTTAGGAATGCCTAAACTAACTCCTAATTAAGAGGAACCAACTCAATCTTGAAAATTAGGCACAAATTCCTAATTTTCAAGATTTAATTACTTTAATTATAGTTTTGGATGTATAATTGTTTTGGTCACATGAGAGTGAGGCTAAAAGGAAACCCCAACACTTATATACAAAGAGTGAAGGGAGCTCTACTTGAATGGTTCATGAGGCACAATACTTGCTAATGTTTTTTAAATGGGTAGCAAGCTAAGTGGGCTCGATTGTGGGGAAAAATCCACAACTAAGAGCGCTTGATCCAAAGTCGATCTGGGATGGGTGACCTCTCGAGAAGTCTTGGTTACTGGGTGAAAGCCCTAAAAGTGATGATTGACGCTATGTGATTCATTTCACTAGTTTCAATTCCACTTCTTCACCCTTGTGAGCATCACCCAATGCAGTGAGTGCTAAGTGGATTATTAAAAAAATCATGAGAAATTAGTCAATTAAGACTAAATCTCATGGGACAGATAATAATTTTCAATCTCTGTTGACAGGATTTACGCTCTGCAAAAACCTAATCACTATGTGTTCCATCGCCTTCGGATCCTCGGCCCTGGTGGGCTCTGCAGCCGCCGATACCAAGGCGGAGAGCGCAGGCTCTGCGAGTCTCCATGCCGTGAACCCTTGGGGTCTCTACGCTTGGAAAATGAACAGCTTGCAGCAACGTTTCACCCACTTGGAAACATTCTCAGCTCTGGTCGCAACGACAAGGTTTAATCCCGCCTGCGCAGATGAGGAAGCTGATGGTTCTGACGCGTTTCTTAAGAAGTTCTATGGCGGCTACACCACCACCGCTCTAGCTGTTGTCATCAGGGTTTCGGCTGAGGCTCAGATCTGGGATTACCCTCCACCTTTATGGGCAGCCGTCGTCACAGCTGAGGGCAAGGGATTGCGGGATTTCTCTAGAGTCTTGGCTGCATTAGATTTTGCCCAAGAAAAAACTTATCTACATAGTAGTGGGGCATTAGGAAGCTGGACAGAGTACGCTGTAGAAAAATTTGTTCAAAAGGGTTATGAGATACAAGCAAGGATTCCCTTAGATTCCATTTCTTCCTCATGCAAAAAGCAGGCTCACTTCTTGGACCAGCCAGATCTGCCAATAGGAAACCCTGCATTTCAGATCCAAATCACTCTCCTCTCTGGAAAAACAATGTTGCAATGGGTGCGTGCAACAGATCTTGTACAGGAACTTTCAAACAAGCCCGAACTTCGGTTGGGAATTCCCTCCTCATATCAGAGATTACTGTATAAAGGTAAATAGTTAGAGGACCTCTTTCCCCTCTCTTTTTACTGTATTCAAAGAGATGCTTCCATTATTTTAACCTTGAGGCTAAGAGGAGGGTCTTTTGGGCAAACCTCCTTTGCGCCCTCATTCTCTTACAAAGATGTTGTCCACAAAGCTACAGTCCATTCTCAGACCTTTTCGAAAGCTGCTCAGCCGGCCATGGCACCCAAGCCATTTCTAGTGGATAAATCAGAGGAAATTCCCTCTATAGAACTCTCTCATCCTGCGCTTGCCGAACATTATTAGACATTTGTTGAATCCGCAATCATATGCAGATTCAATGGCCTATGGCCTCGTACAATAGATTTATACCAATGGATCCACTCCAACTAGACTAACAAAAGCAAGATCTACCTATGCTCGAAAGGCTTATTTACTGTGGCTTTCGATTCAAATGAAGATTATCAGAAAGCCCTAACAGGAGGTCCTTGGTTCTGGGGAATGGCTGGGCTTTTTATCACCCCATGGTTTCCAGATTTCGACCCTTCTATAGCTGTCATCACCAAACTCCCCATTTGGGTCAGGCTTCTGAACCTTCCGGCGCATCTATGGCACTTCTCTGTATTCTTAGCCATAGGATACTCCTTAGGCTACTATCTCGCCATAGACACCACAAGAAGGGAGAATGGACTATACACCTACGATAGACTGTGCGCAGAAATAGACATCAGCAAAGGATTGCCGGATCAGATCAACCTCAAATTTGGGGACTTCCATTGGAAACAGACTTTGGATTATGAAAATACAGCCTTTAGATGTCGCCATTGTCATCAAACGGGGCATCTCCAAAATACTTGCTCCCAACTTCAAGACAAAAAGAAGAATCTCAATCGCAAACCCAAATCCAAGAGATGGAATACCTGTGTTCCTCCCCCCCCAACGGATGACACAGACTCTTCCAGCTCGGATGAAGAAGAAATCGAAGTAAATGGGGAGAATGTTGAGACTCCGACAGACGCTCCCGCAGTCACTCCAGCAGATCCCTCTGCCCCTCTGATCTCTCAGAAACGCTCGCATGAATCTTCGTCCTCCGATTTTGATAAAGATATTCCTCCCTCAACGCAGAATAGTTTACTAATGGTCACAGTCCAGCCAATTTCTAATGGCTGGGTCAAAGTAAGCAATAAAAAAGGGAAAAAATTTCGTCTGGCAAATTCCACCCACTCTGGGTAGTCACTTTTGTCTAGCTCTTGTTTTTCTACTCTCCTTGTTATCTCTTGCTCATTCCATGGCAGTTATTCAGAAGCGGGGTTGTTAGCCTTCTACCTATGGCTCCCCTGTTTCTCAGCATCGCTTGCATGCAAGCTCTGTTTGTACAATATTTACCACTTTAATAAAATTAGCCTTATTCAGAAGAAAAAAAAAGAAAAGAAAGAAGACTAACTCTCATGGAAATGATCATAGATGAATGACTTACTTAACACAGATTAATCCAAAAAAATGATTTCTAATTATAACATTTTCAAGCCATTAGATGCAACCAAACCAATAAATTGATTTATGTAATAATATACCCCATAATAAACGTCTCGATGGTAAATCTACAACTTCTGTTGGAAGGTAAATGGTAAAAAAATATTATTGTTTTATGCAGTTGAAAAAATTATCGTAATTATTTTTCTCAAACTAAGGATTTTTATTTATGGTTGTTATTAACGAATATAGGCTAACTCATCACTTTTATTCATTGAAAACTAGGTCACTTGGAATTACCTGTTAGTGGTTCGTAAGAGGCAATCTTTCACTCCTGCTATATTTTTATGAGTCTTGGGCCATTAACATGTTTCCTTATGTCCAAAAAGACAAACTCTTAACTAAATAGAAAGAGTTTTAAGACGTATTCTAAACCCAATTTGCAGAAAAGTAATTTTTTTTTGTCAAAATGTTTCTAAGATTTAAGTAAATTTAATATTTATTAAAGCTAAAAGTTTATTTTATAATTAGAAAAATATGATTTGAATTTTATATATTTAGAGTTCCGTAAAGCTTTTTGGCCAATATCAAACTTGTTTTCAAATGAGAAAATTACCTTGAGTAGATATAAAGCAATTGGCTATAATATTATATAAAAGAATAATGAAATTTTAGGTTAAAATATTATATTATATTAAAGGTAAATATATAATTAATTTTTGTTAACATTATTATAATTAACTAGTAGTGTAATTTAATTATTTTATGTTTTTAAATTTTTAATTTAGAATAATGATATAATTGTTCATGAAATTACAAGTTTTTTAAATTTAAATTACATTTTTTAATGTAAAAATGAATTTAGTGTGCTAAAAAAATTCAAGATATTTTGATTGTATAAACTATACACTTAAACTTATAACTTCAACAAATCTCTAGTAAATTTTGGGTAAAATTAAACCAAAAAAATACTTGAAAAAAACAAAATATAAAAAAATTACAAAACTTAATTATTTAAAAAATAAATAAAAGATCATACTAATTACTATTTAACATTACATATAGCTTTTATACTTATTATATCAATTGAAAATTCAACAAGCTTTCAAAGCCTTAAAATGAATTTTCCAACCCTAATAATATAGGGTGGTCACTACCCAGTAGAGGAAACACGAATTTATACTCAAATGTTTTATTAAAGTTTACTCTTTGTATCCATCTTATATTCCATTGAAGCTTTCATAACTTTATTATTATGTTGGTGAAATTATATTTTTGAAAACAAACTACTTTTCAAAAGTCACTATTCAATACACTACAATGGACAGGAGAGATACCCAATAGTCATTAGCTACTGATATAGAACAATAATTGGATGAATAGGGAAAATACCCAATAATTATCAAATGATTGGAAAATTTTGAAATTGATAGTGAAAGCCTCTTAATTCTATAAGAATTGCTAAAGGTAAAGACTTTGTGAACTAAGCCTTTTAATAATTGCTAAAGATAAAGACTTTGTGAATCATGCCTTTGAATTTTTTTTTTCGCATGGTTTGCATTATATTAGGTTTCATTGCATCATCAAATGGTATTTAAATACAATTACATTTATTTAGTGTTTTTTCCCATTTACATGTTCATAGAGGTATCAATACCATAATTGATTTCATTTACAATATCAATGAGATTGTAAAAAGAAATTAATTTTGATTCCAATATCAACTAGATGGTGCAAACATTTTTTTAGATTGAAAAACTATTTGATCCCTCTCATCACTTAATAAATATGGAATTAAGATAGATCCATCGTGTTTGAACCCACAACATAAGATGCATGTTTTGTATTAAACCAATATTCAACAACACCCGCATTTCGTTGGGTTCGAACCTACGACCTAGTATGTTTGTTTTGGGAAAAAACTAGGTGATGCATGTTTTGTATTTTGCCAAAATGGGAGCTCTATAGCCTACAACAGCCGCCTACCGCGAGGTTCAAACCAGGGATGTTACATGATGATAAATCGAAATAGTGAACACACCTCTCCATACCTTGGGATTTGAACCCACATCATGGCTTACTTGTTTTTGCATGGGGTTCGAACCCATGACCTGGGATCCTTGTTTTGTGCTAAAACAATATTATTGTAGTTTCGTATTTTGCCCAAACTAGAGCTTGATAGTCAACAACGCCCACCTACAGGGGGTTTCAACCCACGATCCGCGACGCTCGTTTTTGTTTGTATTTTCCCCAAAGAGGAACTTGATAGTCAACAACACCCACCTACTGTTACTATCAACATTTTCCTACTTATGTTAAACTTGGATGATATATGATTGTTTTATGGGTCTGGTAGGATACTATTGATGTTTTATCGAAGGATTCTCACAAATTGTGTATCCAACTACATCATTACAAAAAAATGAAGAAATTTCAATTGGACTAGTAACTGTCAGCAAAGTTTTGAGAAATTGAAGCATTTATTAACCACAACTCTGATGCTAAAAATTGTTGACCCAAATAAGGAATTTGAAGTCTACACTGGTGTGTGTCAGGAAGGAGTGGGAGTAGTACTAACACACGAAGGGAAGGTGATTGCTTATGAATCATGGAAGTTGAAGGAGCATGAGCAAAGATACTAGGGCTAAGATTTGGAGCTAAATTGTTTTGGTAGAAACTAGGGCTACTGAACATAGCAACTTAAAAATTGCTTTAAGCAGCCCAACTTGAATGCCCGACAAGCGAAATGGAATTCTTTCTTGAGTGAATTTGAATTTTAAATTCAATATTTAAAAGGCAAGTAAAATCGCATTGTAGATGAATTGAGCGAAAAATACATTGCATTTATGAGCTTTACTATAATTAAGTTGAATTTAATTTTCAGGAACCAATTAAAGAAGTTGCCTAAAAAGATCCTGAATACCAATTTTTGTGGCAGCAAGAGAACCAACCTAAAAGTCAAGGAAAACAGGTAGAATTTGCTATTAATGATAGGAAACTATTGAATTTTCAGGGAAGAACATACATCCCAAATCAACTATCCATAAAACCGTTACTTCTAGATGAATTTCACAAAATTTTGTACATCTCTCATCCTAGATATCAAAAAATACTATCAACAATTATGAAGGATTATTTTTTTCCTAGAATACGTAAAGATATAAAAGAATATTTAATAAAATGTATAGAGTGTCAACAGGTTAAAGTTGAACATCAACGTCTTGTTGGTCTTTTGTAGCCTTTACCTATACTGGAGTGGAAGTGGGAAGTTATAACACCCGACTTCATCATTGGGTTAACCATATCTAAAAAGGACAATGAATCCATAATGGTGGTGGTAGAAAAACTTAGTAAATCTACACATTTAATTCCAGTGCAATCCACTTATAAAGCGGTTCAAATTGTAGATATTTTCATGAAAGAAGTCTTTATATTACATGGGGCTCCTAAGACTATTGTCTCAGAGCGGGATGTAAAATTTAATTATGCATTTTGGAAAGATTTATTTAGGGGATTGGGAACTCAGATTCAATTTAGTATCGTGTACCATCCGCAAACGTATGGGAAAAGTGATCATGTGAATCAATTACTAGAGGATATGTTACGAATGTATGTTATGGAGAAACCTAGTAAGTGGGAGGAATATCTACATTTAGTATAATTCGCATATAATAACGGGTACCATGAGTCGTTAAGATGAACCTCTTTGAATTATTATATGGGATAAAATGTGATGCCCCTACAAATTGGAGCAGTCGCGAAAATAAGCTAATGTTGGGACCAAAAATGTTGGAGGACATGGAACGAGAGGTAAAGAAAATTTGGAAAAATTTAAAGGTTGCTCAGGATAGACAAAATCATTATGCAGATAAGAAAATAAAATACTAAGAGTTTGAAGTGGGAGGTCATGTGTACTTACGTATTAAGCCTAAGAAAAGCAAACTTAGATGGATCAGTTGTGCAAAGTTGGCCCCTCGCTTTTGTGGCCCTTTGCGGATTTTAGAACGAGTCGCACTAGTGGCCTATTGATTAGCCCTGCCTAGCCACATAAAATTCCATCATGTGTTCCATGTATCCTTATTGAAGCGATATGCATATGATGCTAGACACGTAATACAGTGGCAAAATTTTCAGGTAATCTTCCTATGAATTTGCTAAGTTAAATATAAAAATTATATAAACTGAAAGTACAATATAATGTTTGTGGTAGAACGAACTAGATGGAGAGTTCCTGGTATAACCTCAATGCATCCTCGCTCAAAGACAAATAAAATTGTGGAAACAAGCCATCATCCAGGTTAAAGTACAATGGAAGAACTTTAGCCCGAAGGAGGCTACTTGGGAAGATAAAGAATTTATGCGAGGAGCCTATATAAAATTGTTTTAGAATTCATAATTAAACATAGGGGACAGTGTTTCACAAAAGGAGGGGGAGATGTAACACCCCGAAATTGTTAAATGCACGCATGGTATGCACAATAATAGACAACATAGGAAAGATAAGCATAAGTTAATTTATTATTCACAATTATAAACATTTATAGTACATAAGGTGACCCTTCGATTCCACATTTCAAGGTCTCTTAGACTTCCTTTGACTGTCCATTTCCCACACCTTAACCCTTAGAGGATTAGGTGTCCAATATTCCCCCGCTTAATCCGAAGGGGTATGTGTGAGTCCAAGAAGATAGTTGTAATACAAAATGGTAGCACTAGTCTGAATGTGCTCTTTGAAATGTTAGCATAAGGAGGTGGTTTAAGGATTACCACCAACATTAGAACACTTAGTGCAGTTCCCAGAACTATTCTAAATTTGGCAAGAAGCTGAGGTCTTCTGCTAGAGGAAGTGCTCCTCATATTTTAAATATGGAGACCTTCAACCTAGAAGAAGGGAGATCTACAACCTACGATGGTTTAAGGATTACCACCAACTCTGGAATGCTTGATGCATTTCCTGGAACTCTATCAAAATTGGCAAGAAGTTGAAGTCTTCTATTAGAGGAAATGTCCCGAATTCTTTGAAGAGGAAGAAAATCAGCCTCACATAGATGGTTTAAGGTTGACCACCAACCAAAGGCATGCTCATGGGCATCTATGTCTCTGGCTACAACTCTGAATCTGGAATGATAGGTTGTGTCTCAGGCTCACTTGAACTGTTGTGTCTTTGGCTACAACTTCGAATTTCGAATGATAGGTTGTGGCTCAGGCTCGCTTGAACTTCTGTGTCTCTGGCTACAACTCTGAATCTGGAATGATAGGTTGTGGGTCGGGTTCGCTTGATGTGGCTTGGAAGCTTGTATATGACCATAATTTTCCCCCTTTGTTAGATACAAGGTGAGATGATGGTGAGAACTGAACTGCAAGACTGTTCAATACTCTTGAACAAGTTCTAACATATGACTGAAACATCTTCTTGGCTGTTGATGCCCATTGCCAAAAAGTGATCCATCCAAATTGAATCTTTGTTCTTACAGGAGGCTTGTTTCTGAAGCATCTGTGTCAAGAATGAGTGTGTTGACCACAGTGATTGCACAGGTGAAGATCGAAACAATGATCTTTCATATCGCCAACTCGGTCACAATATTGGCATTTTATAATCTGTTGTTGTTGTTGTGGAAGAGGAGCAGAATCTAGAACGACTGAAGGTGAGATATCATAAATAAATCTGGCACTCTGAAATTTGATGGGTTTGGAGTAGTCTGGAATATGAAAGGAAACCTCCTTGTCATATTCAAGACCTGTTTTGTGCTTGTTATGGACAAGCTCTTCCCAAGGTTTGATGATGGGCTTGGGAAGTGCAGGCTGGATTTTTTCTTTTGCATTCAAATCTACTCTTGTACTAGGCTCAGTGATATGAAAATTTTCTTATTGCTGATGGGAGTTTGTCTCAATATTTTGAACACAAAAAAGTTCAGAATGACAACTCTTCTGGTGAAGCTTATCTTGATGAAGCTGAGACTTCAACTGCAAAAATTCAATGTTTTCTTGTGCATTTTGCAAACAATTTCTAATATCAGACAAATTATCCTTATTGATTTTAAGTGTTCTTTTAGTAGTATACGTGATTAGAGTTCTTAATAACTCTAATAAACTATCAATTCAATCCATTAAAAAAGGAACTATATGTTGACACTAGTTCCAAAGAGATTTTAATTTTCAAAATCTGAACAAAATTATTGATACCTTAAAAGTACTAATCCAATGCAGCATGTACATATAGTAGTGGATATGGATTTCCCATACGATTCTAAACAAAATACAATCATTTCATAGCTCACGGTTTAAACACACGATGTAAAAAAAATACAATACAATTGCATCATAGCTCACTCGCACAATATTACAGACATGAAATTTGTAGACATCCCAACAACATCTTTCCATAGCCCTGCGGCTTACCTGCACAAAATACCCCTCTCAGGACTCATGCACAATCTATCGTAGCCTCAAATCCGTTCACAACCACTACTCAAATCTACAAACTTCGCCCTTCATCCAATGATTGACTCTCTCAATTAGAGTGCGAACCTTCATTAAAAGGCAGATTCTTGTTTTTTTGGAACACCACTATTGAAAATGGCAGCAAAAAATGCAAGAAAAAGAGGCAGAGTATTTAGCTAGAATTTAGCTTAGAAGTGCGATTTGACCATGGCTAGAATTTCCCAGCTCTTATACCATGTTAAAGACACACATGGTATGCACAAGAATAGACAACATAGGAAACATAAGCATGTGTTGATTTATTGTTCACAATGATATACATTTATAGCACATTAGGTGACCCTTAGATTCCACATTCCAAGGTATCTTGTACTTCCTTTGACTATCCATTTCCCACACCTTAAACCTTAGCGGATTAGATGTTCAACAGGAACATATAGTAAATATGGATTTATTTACTTTGTTTTATTGGTCAGTTAGTTAAGTTTTGAAACCTTAATTAGTCCAGTTAAACGAAGTTGACAAGTTACAACGTTGAATTATTTTTCAATTAAAAAAAACATATGTATATATTTTTATGCATTTAAATTTACATTCATATTTCATTGGTGATATATAATTACGTGGAGTTAGTAATTAATGAAATATGATTGGAGAACTCAAGAGAAGAGATCATGTAGAATTTTCCTAACTACCAGACAGTTGAGTGGTTATGGTTCTTGGCTTCTCTTCCCTAGAGATAAGAGGGATCTCATTGGGAAGGAAAGGGGTTCTAGCCTCTAAAGGAAGCTAGTAGGAAGGAAGAAATATCATAGACCAAGAATATAAACCAAGAGTTGCAGGGAAGGATTATTCTTGAGCTAGGGATAGACCCAGTGGAATACCTTCAGATTATGCTTGAGACTAAACCTAGAATGGGTTTTGAGGTCTTCAGGAGGCTGAACTGGCCTTGAGGACACATATTGTGCTGGTAGTAGGAGCTCGAGGGGAGATTCAGATGTGATTTCTGATCTTGTGGAAGGGTGGTGGAAGCCATTAGGAAGGAATAAATATCATAGACCAAGAATAGAAACCAGGGGTTGTAGGGGAGGATTATTCTTGAGCTGGGGATATACATAGTGGAATACCTTCAAATTAAGCTTGAGACTGAACCTAGAATGGGTTTTGAGGTCTTCAAGAGGCTGAAATGGCCTTGAGGACACAGATTGTGCTGGTAGTAGGAGCTCGAGGGGAGATTCAGATGTGATTTCCGATCTCGTGGAAGGGTGGTGAAATCTTCTGGTTGAGTTCTAGCTAAGTGTATTAATTTAATAGATAAGTAGATGCATTTTTTTTGTGACCGTGTTATATTTTAATAGTTAAGGAGATGTTATCAATATACAGGGATTTGGGTTGAACCCCTAATTTTAATTAGTTTAGGCTTACTTAGAAAACCAAATTATTCTAAGACCTAACACATTGGTTAGTGCAACCTGGGAAACCAAATTTTGGTCCGATAGTCCAGTGTGGGTGGACTGACATACATTTTGGGGTTTAGGAATAAATTAAAGAAAATACTATAATTATAATGTCAATAGTAAATTTGGGGTTTGAGTGAAGGTCACTGAACCCATCAACAATGGAAATAGGTAGGCATTAGGGGAATTTTGAGGTCTAAAATGGGCCTCATAAGAAAAATGTACAACAAAAATAAACTTTATAACAACCAATAGGATTCAAGATGATGATGTCAACCATGGGGGATGATTTACCATTTTTTAAATAAAAGGGTAAAAATATTAAAAAATAATAAAATAATTAAACTACTTTTTCAACTCATATTTTCAACTTATCTCCCAAAATGTTTACTCAATTTTCGAGTGGGAGTATTCGTTAGATGCAAAATTTAATTCCTCATCCAAGCAGTACCCATGTTGCATACTTTCGATGAACTCTACTACACGAAAAATGAGAAATACATAAAAAACGTGATTGTAATCACGTTTTTTTATGTATTTCTCATTTTTCGTGTAGTAGGACCCATCAAAAGTATGCAACATGGGTACTCCTTGGATGAGGAATTAAATTTCGCATCCAACAAGTACTCCCGCTCGAAATTTGAGTAAAAAATTTCGGAGATAAGTTGAAAAAATAGTTTTTTCATTTTTTCCCTCTAAAATTTGATGATGTCATCAAATCTTATTTGATTTTTTCCACTATTATTTTATAATTTAGTTAGGAGGCCCATTTTAGACCTCAAAATTCCCCTAATGAGCTCCGGGTTTCGAGTAAATTGATTATAAGGAATGACTATAATGATAAAATAGGTCAGGTATATAGAATATAAAAAGGAATGGGTTGCGAGTTACATCGTCATGGTTAAGTGAAATACCATTGGAGCATGGAGATAACCTACTAGAAAATAATTATAGCTATGGAAGGTAGCAACTAAAGAAGTATTGTTTAAATGCGACAACTAAAATATTAAATGCATTCTCATAGCAGAATATCAAATAAACTCTTACAACAAAGTATTCAATAAATTCGCATAGCTGAATATCAAATAAACTCTTACAACAAAGTATTAAATCAATTCTCATAGTATAATATCAAATAAACCCTTACAGTAAAGTAATAAATCAATTCTCATAGCACAATATTGTATAAATTTTAGAGAAGAGCATCATATAAAACTTTACAACAAAGCGATCATGTAAATTCCAACAACAAAAGTATCATAGTCTTTCCTCTGTGAGACAAAATAAACACTTATATAAGAAACAAACTATCAGCCTCCAACTAGGAACCCCTGTCCATGGAAAATGGTGAGATTGCAACAAGATGATGAGCTTAGTGAAAAGAGTCACCTTCACTAAGTGGGCCTGCAGGCTATTTTTGGTGCAAGTCTATTTTTAGACTATGTCTATTTTTAGACATGTCGATCATATTCTATGAGTTGCAGGATGCTATTTGTGGATGGTTGGTCAAGTTGGAAAAATAGATGGAATTCTATTTTTAGACATATTGTGTGGAATCTATTTTTAGATTGCCAGTCTAAAAATAGATATGTCGAATATTATTAGCTCTTAATAATATTTGAACTATAAACACTATCTTATTCTCTTGGAGCACTTCAGTTAAGTGCACAGATGTGGCACAGGAGCTGACAGAAGGAATTATGCTATTCCTGAGGGTTAAGTGGAGCTATTGCATGGAGACTTCAGTTAGAACTCATGTTACAGAGTTTGGTGGAGTTATTGAGGTAGTTGGTGGAGTTGTGTTCAGTTTAACTTAGTTAAACACAGTGGAGCTAGTTGTATCTAGTCTAACTGATTGATACACTAGCGAGAGTGGTGTGAATTAATTATTAATTAATTCACCAATTATTAACTCATTAATCAACTGAAGAATACATCAGTTAACTATAGTGCATGGACAGTTTCAGTGGAGACCAGTGGAGAGGTAGGTGAAAGAGCAATGTGACTATAGTGTTACATGATTTGCAACACACAGTAGTTGGAGATGCCAATGAGGATTGCCTGAGAAACGCTGGACCAATTCAATTTCATTCAGAGCCATTCTTGAGCAGTGATTGCGCAGTAGAGGCAGGGTAGCAGGTGGCAGAGATTGGTGCATGGGATTTGCTAGATCGGACCTGATTAGTGTGTAGCAATTGGAGATTGTACTGAGAGCTTGTGAGGAGCTTTGTATGGTGATTTTTACATGATATCTATGACATATAATATACATATAGTTGGGGTTTTCAGCTTTAAGCTTTCCCATAAATTAATGTGTTCATATGTGTGAATTTTTATGGTTTTAATGTGTGCATGCAATTGATTTTATTTACGCAAGTAATGATCAATGGTAGAAGAGATTTTGTATTGTGCATGAAGTCAAATAGTGTGTGATCAGGAGAATCTCGGATGTATAATTCATTAGTTATATAATTTCTACATGGTATCGGAGCGATATTGATCATTGGAGCAATTACAAAGCATTGAAGCGATTGAGTTTTGTGCTGGTGGAATTCGAATTTGCAGCAGTGTTTTCTTGGTGTCGAAGTTGAGATGTATTTCAAGGAATTGTGATTGGAGTATGCCCTTGAGGGCAGCTCGAATTATATTTCATGGAAGGAAAGGATGGAGGCGGTGCTGAAGGACAATGGGTTGAAGGAGTTCATAAATGCAGAAATTCCAAAAACTGCTTCTAGCGATGCTGCCGCACTTGACGCATGGAAAAAGAAGACAACAAAATGTCGAAGGATTCTGTTGGAAGGTGTGAAGGATCACATATTTTCCAGCCTTCATGGTAAAGCTTCCCCATTCTTGATGTGGAAATCTTTGACAGATTTGTTCCAAAGCAAAAGCGACCAGAGGAAGTTGGCGCTCAAGGATAAAATTAGGAACATAAAAATGGAGAAAGGCGACAGTATACCCAAGTACCTCACGAAGTTTTTCCAGTGCAGGGATGAGCTGGGAAGTGTGGGGGTTACTGCAGATGACGAGGACTTGGTGAGCTTAGCTCTCCTTGGGCTTCCGAAGAGTTTACATTCCTATCAGGACTCTGTCAATGGTCGGGAGAAACTGCCAGGATGGGAGTGACTTTGGTCGGATCTTGTGCAGGAGGAGATAAGGCGGAGTACCAGGGACGAATCTTCATCGAAGAATGTAGATGAAGAAAATTGTGCTTTGGCTGCCAAAGCAAGGAAGGGGAAGAGAAAGAATAATGCTTCTCAATCCGGTGCAAAAGGCAAGAAGCAGGACATGTCCAAGGTGAAGTACTTTCACTGTCACCAACACGGTCATTACGCCACAAATTGTCCACAGAAGAAGAAAAATAAGCAGGCTGCTAGATCTGCAGCTGGAGAGGCCTTAGCCTGGCAGTTTGAGCTGGATTTTTCACTGATCGCATGCTTGGTCTCAAGTATGACGGGTTCAGTGTGGTTTCTTGATAGTGGTGTGTCTTTTCATATGATCGGAGACAAATATTTGTTTAGTGATCTGGGTGAGAAGGATCTTGGAGTGCACATCGAGATGGGCGACAATGGTAGATACGGTGCGACTGGTATCGGGACCATTTCCTTTGAGAGGGAGTCTAGTAAACCTTTCATATTGAAGGATGTCATGCATGTTCCAGGATTGAAGAAGAATTTGATCTCGGTGGCCATGTTGGAAGACAAGGGATATGATGTTGTCTTTAGCGAGGGAAAGGTTTTCTTGCACAGTAAGGCAACTAGTGAAACCCAGAGGATAGGGGTTTGAGTTAAGAACCTTTATCAATTGCAGATAGATGGATGCGCAGCAATGGCAAGCAAGGCAGAAGGAGTGGTGAGCCAGGATGAGGGCGAGCTATGGCACAGGAGATTGGGCCATCTTCACCATGGTGCTTTGAAAATTTTGCAGCAAATTTCTACCGGGCTTCCCAAAGGTACACTTGCACAGTCAGATTAGTGCAAGGAATGTACTTTGGGAAAATTTGTGAAAGCCACCTTTCATGAGAAGGATAGTCATGCCACGATGATCCTTGAGACAATTCACGCAGACGTGTGTGGACCTTTCTCAGTAGCTTCGACAGCAAAGCACAGGTATTATGTGATCTTTGTTGATGACTTTTCTTGGAAGCGCTGGATCTTCTTCATGCAGAAGAAGAGCGAGACATTCTCTAAGTTCTATGAGTTTAAGGCACTGGTGGAGAAAGAGTCGGGGAAGTAGGTGAAGGCTATTAGGAGCAATAATGGTGGTGAATTCATCTCTGGTGAATTCAAAGACTTTTGCAGTGCAGAAGGAATTCGAAGAGAGCTTATAGCGCCTCTTAACCCACAACAGAATGGGGTCATGGAGTGAAAGAATAGAACGATCGTGGGTGTTGCACGGGCGATGTTGCATGATCAGGGCCTTCCCCTACACTTGTGGGCTGAGGCATGCAATACTGTGGTTTATGTGCAAAACCGTTGTCCTCACAGAGTACTTGGCATGAGTACACCCGAAGAGGCGTTTTCTGGTAAGAAGCTTGATATTTCTCAATTGAAGATTTTTGGCTCACCTGTTTACATTCATGTGACGAAGGATGCTAGGAAGAAGTTGGAGCCGACTGCAGAGGTTGGGATATTTGTGGGGTACACTGATACACCCCACAACTATCGTGTGTATTTTCCAGAAAGTTGGAAGACTGTTGTGTGACGGGATATCAAATTTCATGAGGAGAAAGCCATGAAGTGTTCGCTTGAGAGGGAGCCACACTTGCATGCAGATGAGGAGCTATTAGTTCCTAAGGATGAGCCTCAGGATGTGGATCAGCCACAAGAGGAGGTTCATGGAGGGGAAGAAACCACTAGCGGCAAACCCCCCCCCCCCGCCAACCATCAGAGGGCGGAAGCACACTACAGAAGCTGAGCAACTGAATCAGGATCCAGAGAAGATTGTAGGAGCACCTACATCATAGCACAGACAGAGATAGTCACCTGACCGATATACTAGATACATGGCTCTGATGAGCAAGTGTATCGTGACAGAACCATCCTCTTTCGAGGAAGCTGTGGAGAGCCCTGCATGGGTAGATGCCATGGTGGAAGAGTATGATTCAATTGTCAAAAAAAGTGCATGGGATATTGTCCCAAGGCCGGAAGGGAAATTAGTGGTAGGTTCGAGATGGATCTAAAGAGTGAAGCAAGTAGTTGATGGGAGCATTGAGAAGTACAAGGCAAGGTTTGTTGCCCGGGGATTCTCACAGATTGAGGGGATCGATTATGAGGAAACATTTGTACCTGTCGCAAGGTATTCTTCCATACGGACGATTCTTGCTCTCTCGGTGCAGATGGGGTGGCACATTCATTAGACGGATGTGAAGACTGTGTTCCTCAACAGAGTGATTGAGGAGGAGGTGTACATAGAGCAGCCCGAAGGTTTTGAGATCTTCAGTAGCGAGTCGCATGTGTCTAGGCTCAAAAGAGCATTGTATGGGTTGAAACAAGCACCTCGTGCTTGGTACACACGGATTGACAGTTATTTCACTGACTTGGTTTTACCAAGAGCGAGGCGGATCCCAACCTATACCAGATAGTGGTTGAGGGTAAGTTGCTGATCATTGTACTTTATGTAGATGATTTGATATTGACCAGTGATGAACATTTGATACTCTCATGCAAGGCCGATCTTGCAAAGGAGTTTGAGATGAAGGACTTGGGCCTCCTTCATTATTTCCTGGGATTGGAAATTCGGTAGCGTAGTGATGGATTGTTTGTGTCTCAAGGCAAGTATGCCCAGGAGATATTGGAGAAGTTCAACATGCAAGGCTGCAAGCGTATCGACACTCCTCTTCCTAGTGGTTGGAGGAAAGAGGATGCTACATCGATAGAGGTAGTGGATGCCACTGTTTATCGAAATTTAGTTGGTTCGCTCATGTATCTAGTCAATACACGACCCGACACATGCTACGTGACACATGCTACGTTGTTAACCAACTTTCACAAGCTATGGTTAAGCCTACCAAGATCCTTTGGAAGGAAGGAAAGCATGTATTGAGATATCTCAGAGGCACATCGGGATATGGATTATGGTACAGAGAGTTGGATGAGGTGAAGCTGTGTGGCTTCACGGATGTAGATTGGGCAAGGAGCCCAATGGATAGGAAGAGCACATCTGGAGGGATTTTCAATATCAGTTCGACAAAATTTTCTTGGTACAGCAGGAAGTAGAGATTCGTGGCACTCATTTCAACAGAGGCCGAGTATATGGCAGAAATTTTGGCTCCATGAGAGGCTATATGGATGAGGAAGATCTTGGTCCGGTTGTTCGGCTCACACTTAGATCCTACTATGATATATTGTGATAATCAGAGTTGCATCAAACTCTCATGTAATCCAGTATTTCATGATAGATCTAAACACATTGACATCTAGTATCATCATATCAGAGATTGTGTGCAGCGGAAGATCATGTTGCTTTCATACATTCCCACGGAGGATTAGGATGCTAATATCTTGACGAAGGTGCTCACCAGGAGCAAATTCGAATACCACAGGGGCAGGATCGGGGTGGCAGATAATCCCTATCTTTTTGAGAGGGAGTGTTGAGATTGCAACAAGATGATGAGCTTAGTGGAAAGAATTCGCCTTCACTAAGTGGGCCCGTAGGCTATTTTTGGTGCAAGTCTATTTTTAGACATGTCGATCATATTCTATGAGTTTTAGGATGCTATTTGTGGATGGTTGGTCAAGTCAGAAAAAATATATGGACCTCTATTTTTAGACATATTAGGCGAAATCTATTTTTAGATTGCCAGTCTAAGAATAGATATGTTGAATATTATTAGCTCTTAATAATATTTGGACTATGAACATTATCTTATTCTCTTGGATCACTTCAGTTAAGTGCACAAATGTGGCACAGGAGTTGACAGAAGGAATTACACTATTCCTGAGGGTTAAGTGGAGCTATTGCATGGATACTTTAGTTAGAACTCATGTGACAGAGTTTGGTGGAGTTATTGAGGTAGTTGATGGAGTTGTGTTCAGTTTAATTGAGTTAAACATAGTTGAGCTAGTTGTATCTAGTCTAACTGATTGATACACTAGTGAGAGTGGTGTGAATTAATTATTAATTAATTCACTAATTATTAATCATTAATCAACTAAAGAATACATCAGTTAACTACAGTACATGGACAGTTTCAGTGGAAACCAGTGAAGAGGTAGGTGAAAGAGTAGTGTGACTATCAGTTGTGACTATATTGTTGCATGATTTGCAACAACCAATGATTGGAGATTCCAATGAGGATTGCGTGAGAAAATATGGACCAATTTGATTTAATTCAGAGCCATTCTTCAGCAGTGATTTCGCAATAGAGGTAGGCTATCAGGTGGCAGAGATTGGAGCATGTGATTTGCTAGATCAGGCTTGATTAGTGTGTAGAAATTGGAGATTGTACTGAGAGCTTGTGAGGAGCTTTGTATGATGATTATTACATGATCTCTATGACATATAATATACAGATAGTTGCGGGTTTTCAGCTTTAATCTTTCCCATAAATTACTGTGTTCATATGTGTGAATTTTTATGGTTTTAATGTGTGCATGCAATTGATTTTATTTCCGCAATTAATGATCAATGGTAGAAGAGATTTTGTATTGTGCATGAAGTCAAATAGTGTGTGATCAGGAGAATCTCGGATGTATAACGCATTAGTTATATAATTTCTACAGAAAATTATCAAAGTTACAACTATATGTCTACACGGTAGGAAAAATATCCCTATAATAGAATCAATATCAAATTATATGTGTTATGCACCTAAAATATTTGGTTCATATGGCATAGAGTATGAGACATATGTAATATAATCCATTATACAAAAATAAAGTTTGGCATAACTAAACCGATCAGATTAACCTAAATCTTGGGAAATAATAATACAATGAATGAACCCTCTGTCTCTGCCTTTATGAAATGAAAAAATATTGTTTTTAAACCCAAGCACTTCGAAGAACATTTGAAAGGGAAAATAGCATTGAAGCTAGACGTATTACTATTCTTTCCATGAAAAAGGTTGAATGTCGAACAATCAATGGAACGAGAGCATGAATCGCAGGTAACCCATAGTACCTAGTAGAGAGCACGAGACAAATGTTACAACCTGAAGCTGAATACGCAGTTGCGGAGTGCGAGAGAATGGTGGAGAAAAGACTTGCAACAAAGCTAACCGTATGTATTATCACAAGAGCATTCGGCAAGAACAGAAAAGAAAGGGTACTTACTTGGTAAAACAAAGAAAAGGGGCTAACCTAGTAAGAGAAGGTCATGACCGAGACATTGAACCTATAAATAAAGTGAGAGATGTCTCGCTAAGCTACATGTGAATGAAATGCCACATCGTGAGAAAGAACAAGCAACGTTTAAAACTCTAACATGTCCATTACCTTTTGAGTGTCCATGGTTTTAATGTGAATCAACAGTGTTAATCTGAATGTTGAGTGTCCATGGTTTTAATCTGAATAACCGTGTTAATCTGAATCAATACAATGTACAGGGGTATAGTGTATAACATGTTTACATGGGAGAAGATTCACAGGACCATTGTTGTTTCGTTGGTGGTGTCCACCACAACCATTAATAAGTTAAATAAAAATAATGTGTGTGTATTTGCACTCTCTCACCAAGTAGTAAAAACTAAAAATCTAGGTGATAAAATTATTTGGAAAATACTATTGAATTTAAGAATTACCATGAAATAAAAGATTTACATTGGGGTATAATTCTTAAATAACATCAGTGGCATATTTAAAGTCCAGATTGGAGGTCTTATGATAAGTTAGAAAGGTAATAAGTAAATTTTTTTGGTAGTGTTGTAATGCACATCACACTTTCTTTTTTTCTTTTTTTTTGGCCAAGATCAAACTTGTTTTCGAATGAGAAAATTACATTGAGTAGATATAAAGTCACAATGGAGTATTACAGGGATATTTTTCCTACCGTGTATTACAGGGAACTTGTTGGAACACCTAATCCTACATGGGTAGGTGTGGAATGCGAAAAGTCACAATGGAGTCCAAGTGACCTTGGAATATGAAACCAAGAGTCACACTATCAGACCATAAACGCACATATTTGTATAATGGAAAATAAGAAAGCCTCACGCTTATCTTTCATTGTGTGTTGAGTCTCTTGTGTGTGTGTTATTCTTCATCATACAATAAGTGTGTGTTTAACATGGTATCAGAGCGGGCAATTGCTGGCCCTGCTCCAAATTGAGTGAGCCATTTTTGTTTATGGCCTGTGCATATTTGCAAAAATTCTTTACATTTTTGCAGCACTCAGAGTTTCTGCAGCAGTGTTTTTGCCGCCATTCAGAAGTGTTTTGAAGAAGAGTAGCATTCAAAATCCATGGCAGCATTCAGAAAGTGGTTTCGAGAAAAGTAGCATTGTGCATCTGAAGGTTTTCTCACTGCTTATTTTTTCCTGCAATCTCTGCATTTTAAAATCTGCACCATTTTAGAGCTGCTGGAATATTGTTTAAAGAGGGTTTCTGAGAGAAAAATTTCTTATTTTTTCATTGAAAAATCTCTACAAGTTTCTGGGTTTCTGAATACTGTTAAATTCTGCAATGGAGTAGATTGTCGTATATTTGAAAATATCTTATTTTTTGAAGACTATTCTGAAGTTGCCCTCATTTCTGCACTTTCTGCTGTTGTATGGCCCTCTGCAATTTTTTGAAGAAAAATTCTGGGTTTTTGAAGAAAAATTTCTGAGTTTTCTCTGCAATATTTGGAAATTTTGCTGCTATTTTAAAGTTAATTTCTCAGTCTCTGCTATTCTACTCTGTTGATTTATTAATTAAAACAAACAAAAATAAAAAATAAAATAAAAAATAAAAAATAAAATAAAATAAATCTCTTCTTGGCCTCTTGGCTCCCATCTCAACCCTGCGCCTACAGTGCTGCACCCACACACTCCCTACCCGCGGCCCTCTACATATTAGCCACCCCCTCACACTCTGCTACAAACTCCATTCAACCCACTCTGCAACTTCACCCGCCCCTCTCACATTACAATCGAACCCTCACCTTCTAAAATTTACGCTCTCCCACTACACATCTATTCCCCTCGCGAACCCCTCCCACACGGCCTCTACGCTCTACGCCACGCCTGCTGTTGTCTCACACTAATCGACCCTACGCCACTACCCTTCCCCTTATTTCTGCCTCCTCTCCATTCGATAATACACTCCTCCCTCATACGCTCTCACATCCTTTTTCATTAACACCTTTTTTAAATAAACTCCCCTCTCCATTTTAATTAATCCCTCCTTTTTTAATGAATTTCTTTTTTAATTATTCCCATTAATTTCCTCTCTCTTTTTTTAATTCCCTTTTAAAATTTTCATTTCCCTCACATTTTTAATTATTCCCATTAATTTACTTTTTAATTAATTAAAAATAAAAAAATAAAAAAAAATCCCCTTCCCATTTTAATTTTTTATTTAATAACCCCCCTCCCCCATTAATAAACCCCCATATAATACTTTTCACCTTTTTTAAATTCCCCTTCCCATTTAATTTCTCTCCCTTTTTAAATTCCCTCCATTCTTAATTCATTTTTAATTAATTATAAAAAATAAAAAAAACAGAGAGAGAGAGAAGAAAGAGAAATATGAACAGCAGAATTGAAGAAATGGCATGGACTATATTTAGAGAAAAGTGAATTTGACATTGTGTGATTTGTGGCATTGATTTGAAGGGTGATTTTTTGAAGAATTTACATGTGAAGACAATTTGCCATCATTGAAAACAGCTCTTTGAAGGAAAATTTAGTCAGCTTTAAATAATTTAAAGGCTTTTGCATGTTGTTTTCAAACTTTACACATATTTTGCAGAATATTGTATTGAGCTAACATTGTATTTTGAGGTGAATTTGCCTCTTCATTCATAGTTGGAATCAAAGGGGACTTGAGTTGTTGATGTGAGTCATTGCTGATTGCCCTCCATCACTGAGGATCGATTTTGTACTTTGAGATTTCCATAGTTGGAAGTTCTGGGCTGCTTCACACCCTTTCATTTTTGAGCCTAAGTTGTTGAAAATGGCTAAAATCAATGAGGCATTAGAGTTCTTGAATAACCTCATTCATTCAAATGTTGATGATATGATAAAAATGAGCAAGGATGCTCTTTGTAGAATTCAAAGTTGTTTACGAGATGCACATGAAAATATTGAGTTTTTGCAGTTGGAAACTCAGCTTCAGCAAGACGAACTTCAGCAAAAGAGTCACCATTCTGAACCTGTTTCTGTTCAGAACATTGTGAAGGACTCTCATCAGAAGAAAGAAGATAAAGATGCAGGTTATTCCCATTCAGTTCCTTGCATAAGAGCAGATGTACATGCAAATGCAGCAGTTCAGCCTGCACTTCCTAAGCCCATCATCAGACCTTGGGAAGAGCCTGTCCACAACAAGCACCGAACTGGTCTTGGATATGACAAGGACGTGACCTTTCATATTCCAGGCTACACAAATCCCATCAAATTTCAGAGTGCCGGATTCCTATATGACAGTTCACCTGCAGCTGTTCCAGATCATGCTCCACTTCCACAATAGATTGTAAAATGCCAACACTGTGATCGAGTTGGCCATATGAAAGATCATTGTTTTGATCTTCATCCATGCAAGCACTGTGGTCGGCACAACCATTCTTCAGACAGATGCTTCAGAAAAAAGCCTCCTGCAAGAACAAAGATTCATCTTGGATGGATCGCTTCTTGGAAATGGGCATCAGCAGCCAAGAAGATGTTTACGACACATGTTAGAACTTGTTCACGCATATTGAGCAAACTTGCAGTTGAGTTTTCGCCATCATCTCACCTTGTCCCTGACAGGGGGGAAAATGGTGGTCATGTACAAGCTTCGACGACAGATCAAGCAAGCCTGAGCCACAATCTCTCATTCCATGTTCAGAGTTGTAGCCAGAAGTTCAAGCGAGCCTGAGCCACAATTCGTCATTCCAGATTCAGAGATGTAGCTAGAGACACGGATGCCCATGAGCATGCCTTCGGTTGGTGGACAACCTTAAACCATCATCTTTGGTTGGTGGATAACCTAAAACCATCACAGGTAGCAGACCTCCCTTCTTTTAGGTCGAAGGTCTCCCTTTCATATATGAGGAACACTTCCTCTAGTAGAAGCCTTCAGCTTCTTGCCAGCTTTGGTTGAGTTCCAGGAAATGCTTCAAGCATTCCAGAGTTGTTGGTAATCCTAAAACCATCACAGGTAGTAGACCTCCCTTCTTTTAGGTTGAAGGTCTCCCTTTTTATGAGGGACAATTCCTCTAGCAGAAGCTTTCAGCTTCTTGCCAGTTTTGGAAGAGTTCCAGGAACTGCAACAAGTTTTGCGTTCCAGTGTTGGTGGTCATCCTTAAACCACCTCTTTTTTCCAACATTTCAGAGAGTTGATTCAGCCCAAGTGCTGCCATGCATACTTTGCAGATTTGTATTACAACTCTTCTTGGACTCACACATACCCCTTCGGATTAAGGGGGGATGTTGGAACACCTAATCCTCTATGGGTAGGTGTGGAATGCGAAAAGTCACAATGGAGTCCAAGTGACCTTGGAATATGAAACCAAGAGTCACACCATTGTACTATAAATGCACATCTTTGTATAATGGAAAATAAAGAAAGCCTCACGCTTATCCTTCATTGTGTGTTGAGTCTCTTGTGTGTGTGTTTATCTTCCTCATACACCATGTGTGTGCTTTAACATGGTGTTTAACAAAGTAATTATTATAATATTATATAAAAGAATAAAAAGAATTTAGGTTAAAATAAATATAATATTATATTAAAAATAAAGATATAATTAATTTTTATTAACACTATTATTATTAAGTATGGATGTAATTTGTGTTTTTAGGTTTTTTATTAAAATAATGATATAATGATTCCTGAAATTATAATTTTTATAATTTATATTATATTTTTGAATGTAAAAATGAATTTAGTGTGCTAAAATCTTTCAAGATATTTTGATTGTGGAAATTATACCATTCAAATCTATCACTCCAAGAAATCTCTACTAAATTTTGGGGAAAATTAAACCAAAAATATACTTGAAAAAAACCAAAATATAGAACAATTACACAACTTAATTAATTTAAAAATCATACTCTTTACTATTTAATATTACATATAGATTTTATACTTATTATATCAACTGAAAATTCAACATAGTTTCAAAGCCTAAAAATTAACTTTCCAACCCTAATAATATAGGTTGTCACTACCCATTAGATGAAACAAGAACTTATACTCAATGTCTTATAAAGTTTTACTCTTTGTATCCATCTTTGAGGATTTCATTATTTTTATTATTATGTTGGTGAAATTATATTTTCGAAAACAAACCACTTTTAAAAAATCACCATTCAATACACTACAGTGGAGAAGAGAGATACCTAATAGTCATCAACCACTCATATAGAATAATAATTGGATGAATAGGGAAAATACCCAATAATCATCAAATGATTGGAAAATTTTCAAAGTGATAGTGAAAGCATCTTAAGACTATAAGAATTGCTAGAGGTAAAGGCTCTTGAACTACATCTTTCAAGAATTGCTAAAAGTAAAGACTTTGTAAATCTTGTTTTTGAAAATTTTTGTTTCACAAGATTTGCATTATATCAAGTTTCATTGCATCATCAATTAGTATTTAAATATAATTATATTTATTTAGAGTTTTTTTCCATTTACATATTTATAGAGAGATGAATACTATAATTGATTTCAATTACAATATTAAAGAAATTATATATATATATATATATATATATATATGATTCCCATATATATTAACAAAATGGTGCAAATATTTTTTATAATGAAATAAGATTTGATCCCTGTCATCACTTAATAAATATGAAATTAAAATATATCCACCATATTTAAATTCGCAACATAAAATTAGAAACCACGACCTGGGATCCTTATTTTGCGCAAAAACCACGTGGCATACTTGTTTTGCGTGGGGTTCGAACCCACGACCTGGGATCCTTGTTTTGCGCAAAACCGCGCGATGATGGTTGCGTATTTAGCACAAACAGGAGCTTGATAGTCAACAACACCCTCGATCTGGGATGCTCGTTTTTGTTTGTATTTTGCCGAAATAGGACCTTCATAGTCAACACCCACCTACCGTGGGGTTCGAACACACGACCTACATGCTTGATGCTAGTTTTGTATTTTCCCAAAGCATGAATTTGAAAATAAGAAATATAGACGGTTTGAACCAAACCAAAAAAATGTGCTTGAAAATAAGAAATATAGACTGTTTGAAAAAAAAAAAAAAAAAAAATATTGTGCGGTTTTGTATTGTGCCAAAACATGAGTTTCAAAAATAAGAAATATAGACGGTTTGAAAGGAAAAAAAAAAAAAAGGAGGTTGAAAATAAGAAATACAAACAGAAATATAAGAGCTGAGATTTTTTGATTTCTCACTTCTAAATATAGAATGAAAAACAAGTGTGACAAGCCTACTGAGCTAGACGGGCTTTGAAGTTTTGGCTTGTCTCCATAAATCACGGCTCATCTATTCAAATCAGTTAGTCATGCACCCGTAGTTTCTGTTGAGAATTCCACGTTGGACCTGCGCCTGAATTCCTGCAGTAACCACTCTCAATTTGTTCTGGGTTTTGGGCGGCCACATTGCCTTTGTTTCTTTTGAGAAGATGAGGAAAGTCTTACCATGACACTTCATGTAAAATAGTCAAGTTATAAATACGAATAAATCCAACGCAAAAGATATATTTCCTGGACCATTACCTTTAAAATATGGACCCAAATACATAAGAGGTTTGCGCAAAGTTTAGGGAGTGTAATACACTACACGTTGGTACAAATTTCAACACATACATGGGACTTGCCAACTATATAGAACTGGATCCATATGCTTCTCGTCACATCATGCATTACATCCACCAACTTATGGTCACATCATGATTTTGTGTCAGTTGTGAATGGAGGAGTCTTTTGTTCTACGAATCGGAGATTGATTTGACAGCTCCGGTACTGCCCCTTCGGTGACCAACCAAGCTTCAAAGGCAGAAAACTTCCTCCCGTCATGTCCATCACGGCCTTCGCTCCGTCACCGGCTCCCACGTTTTCCAACCTCCGTTTTATCACTCTCATATGTCATCCATGTATCGACATGGATCCATCCAATTCAATTTCAAATTTGAATTGGCCGGCTATTATTCAAATTTGAAATTTGAATATAGGCATGGTTTGCCATTCCAACACCTGGTGAGGGAGATCGCCCAAGATTCCAGTCATCGGCTGTGGCAGCATTGCAAGAAGCGGCGGAGGCATATCTGGTTGGGTTGTTTGAGGACACCAATCTGTGTGCCATCCACGCCAAGAGGGGAGTAGTTTTCAGGTATACGTAGTTTTGTCGGAACGAGGTTGAATCAGTTTTTTTAAAGATTTGAACGTGAAATTTGATATAAACCAAATTCCACTTCAATCAAGTCACTTACAACTCATGATACTATATATTTTTCCATTATAAACATGCTATTTTACTTGAAAGCTATTATTTTCCTGGGCGTAACAAGCTTTTAAAAAATATAAAGATGAATGAATTTTCAAATTTTTCTTCCATTCAGTTTTCAGCAACAGGTCATCTGGCGGCGCTTCAAGTGTTTTCAGTAGCAGCAGGTCATCTGGTGGCTCTTCAAGTTAAAGAATAACACCTGTAATGTGAAAAGTATTATCAAAGGAGACAATGTGAAAGCTGAGATGTTGTTGCTTTCACGGTGAGTTGGTAGCCCTAGATTTGCAAGTCTTTATAATTTTGGGCGCGTTTTCCAGTTTTCCCAGAAGCTGTTAATGGAGAAGCTGTTTTATGTGGGAAAAACCGAAATATTGCTGTTGTTGCATTCATGCAAGTATCTAATAGACTTACGAGCAATATTTTGGATCTTGTTTTTGAATCTGCATCGTTGTCATTGTTTTTACCTTTTGTGGGGAATTGTGAAATGCCTTTATTGTTTTTAAAGTTAATATTCATGAAAGCATCTAATAAGCTTATGACCCATATTCTGGATCTTGTTTTTTGAATCGGTGTCTTTGTTGCTGTTTTTACTTTTGGTTGCGAGGAAATAAAAAAGGTCATTTTTTTGTGATTACAATAGCAAAATATTTTCATTAATAAAAAGGTGATTACAATAGCAAAATTTTGAAAAGGTTAACTTATAAAGTTAATTATGATTGTGTAGCTAAAATTTTTCAATAAATTTAAGTTATTTTTTTATTATTTTAGTTTAAAATGTTTTTTTTAAATGACTATTAGCAAATTTCATATTTTGAAGTTGTCTTGTCAATTTAAAAAATTATTTCTACATATTTTGAAATTGGTTTATCTATGTACAATAATATTTCTATTTTCAATAATATTGAAATTTTATTATTATTATTATTTATTTTTTCACTTTTTTGAATAATCATCTCTAACTACATATTTTAAATTTTATATAATTTTATGTATTATTCACCAAATTTAATTTACAAAGAGATCTGATTTAATTTGAAAAGAGACATATCTCTTAGGAAACCTAAATAACTGTAAAATTACATTTGACATTTTCATTTTTACACAGACTTATCACTCACACATTGCTCATTTACACATGTAATCTCACATATCCTAAGTTTTTAATTGATTTCTACTTTCCTTTCATGATTATTAGTTGCATTTATGAAGTGAGATATCTTAATGAAGATAAATAAACTATAATATATATTCATAAATAATTACCATAGTTCAGAAATAATTCAGAAATAGTGCTAGTATCCATTGCACTTTATTTTTCAACAATTTAAAGAAAGAATAAAGCTTGGACTCATTAATCCCTTTTAAGACTTCGAATCATTAAACCATTCAACTACTTGGATTGGTTAATCCCCTCAATTGGGAGAGTTTTTGTAAAACCCTTATGGGAGAATAGGCAAGCCATTTGATGTGAAAAGATCAAAACTTTGTGAAAGAGAACCAACTCATTATTGGGAAAATATTTCATCCCTTTGTAAACAGGAACTACCCACTTATTGGGAGAATAATTTAACCCTTTTGCTAAAAGGAGAAGCTCACTTTGAAATATAATTAATGAAGCAGTTCACGGTTTGAACCACACCATAAGACGTAGCCCATGTGGATGAACTATGTTATCTTATTAGTTTTCTTATTATTTTCTTATTATTTTTATGAGTTTTATTTTTTAAAGGTTAGTTTAATACTTATTTTAAATACTACCCCAATTTTCATATGATTTTAATTTCAAAATGGAGAAAAAAATGAATAATCTTATTATTCCTTATTTTGGATCACTCCATCAAGGTTCAAGTCCTCCAAAATGATATGATAGTGCTTGTGATTACATTGTTGTTTGTGCACCAATAAACACAACCATAATTACACCCATGTGGGATGGTTGGGTCTAAGTGTCGATGTTAATCGACACACACTGATTGGCTACAAGTTCACATTCGGGATGACCTCATCAAAATAGATATCTAAGCTTCAATTGCATAGCCAAATGTAACCATAATGAATGGTAGTAATGATTTTTCCATAATGGGCCAAACATGTTTTTTGAAATTGAATTTGGGTGAACCTGAGAACAAGTTATATTCCAGACTACTCAAGCTATTTACGTGAAATAGTTAAATAGTAATAATTAGTAATATATAAAAAATATCTTAAAAAACATGATTCTTAAACACAAAACAATTAATAAATAATAATTAATAATATAAAAAAATGTAGTGAAAGAAAACATTCTTAAACAATAAGCAATATAGAAGAATATGTTGAAAGAACATAATTCTTAATGAAAAGGAACTTCCACTTATGTATATATACACGTGATAAAAAAAAACTATACAATTATAATAAATATAAATGTAAATATCATAAAATAATAATAGTAATAACCTACTTTTATTAATTATATATTTATACATTTTTTTATTAATTTTAAATCAGTATTTTCATATTAATTAAATATTTATACATTTTTTTATTAATTTTAAATAAGTATTTTCATATTAATTATATATGTATAATTTTTTATTAATTTTAAATAAGTATTTTCATATTTTAAATATTTGGATTCATTTTAATTTGTATTTGATGGTCAAAAATAAAAGATGTTAGAATTTTTTTATTTTTGTTATGTATTTGACATCAAGGAATTATATATTTAATACAATAATGAGATTACTATATAAATAACAAATTGCATAGTGTGAATACATGTTTATATTCTCACATTAAACTAATACAATTATGAAATTATCATGCAAATTATCAAATAGAAAATGACATCATGTGACTATATGTTGTAATACAACTAACACATTCATATAATTAAGTGGCCTGGGTGGTAAAAGTAGATAGTCATCAATCTAGGATGACCATCAAAACACTTATCCCATTATACATCTCACAATGACCAATTTAAAAAAAAAAAACATAAAGTTAATAAAATCATAACTTTATTTTAAATTATTATTATTAATTATAAAAAGAATTAATATGAGTTCAACATATATACATTTTAGAAAATATGTAACAACATTTTTAACATGTCCACTTTACTATGGAAATTTATAATATGTAAACAACCTTTTTTACAATATCATGGAGCTAATATCATGGCTTATCAATACCACATGCCCAATATAACATAACTAACTTGGAGATTAATCTTAACACTTGATTTGTGAATACTACTATAAATATTATTATCGATATTCTAAATCTCTACGGTATATCTAATAATTAATCATAGTTAAATTAAAATTATGGAAGACTTAAAGTCTATTGGTGTAATTATTAAATTCCAATGCAAAGTATCAAATAACAAATTGCATCATATAATTTGTGTTACTGCATTAAAATTGCATCATATCAATTAAGCATAGTTAAATTAAAATTGTGGAAAACTTGAAGCCTATTGGTGTAATTATGAAATTGTAATGCACAATTATCAAATAGCAAATGGTATTATGTAATTTGTGGCATTCCATCTACTCTATATATTGATTTATCCTTTCCCTTAAAGAAATTCTCTATTTTTTGCAAAAATAAAATTCAACTGCTAACTCCTCAATTTCACTATTTAGAAGAGTGGGACACTAGATGGTCAATCCATACAAATGCATAAATTTGACACTTACATTAACTATATTTATAGTAATTTATATTTATCACATTTATTAATATGATTTACATAAATTATATTTATAATAACTCATATTTACTACATTTATTAATATGATTAATTGACAAATTTGGTAAGGGACAGAAGAGTTTCGAATTTTTGAGAAAATGCTTGGGTATGACTGATAACCCAGCAGTTGAAAGTAAAGGGGAGTGTTGAAATGTTACTTTCAACAGTGGTTGTGCAGAGCCGCTTTCTATTTTTTTCTCCAGGTTTATGTACTCCCAGACGCTTTCTAAATTTGCTGAACAGTCAGTTCAGTTTTGTTTTGATCGACACAGTCCTGTTTTATTTTGAAAAACAGTCTTTTTTATTATGTTCAGGGAGAGACTCTGTTTTGGGAAAATAGAGTACTTTATATTTTCTTACACAGTCAAATAGATATTTTTATTTGTACGTGGGCGTTTTTTATTAACCCCGTGGTCCCCAGGAGGAACAGTGTCTTGTTGATGTGGCGAAGTTCCGCAAGCGGAACGAACTCACATATGTTACCACAGCCTTTTGTTTTGGGCCGATGCGATAACACACATCGCAATCAAAGTTCATATTACAATTTCCCTCCACTGCAGCCGAGGCCTGCGGGTGGTCCCACAGACCACGCGGCATGTTATTACACAGTCGCAAGTTTTGAATCGCAACTGATTTGTTTTAGGCTCGATCGCAAGTCTTGAATCGGGATTGTTTTGTTTATGCCTCAATTGCATTAACCATAGGCCGGACCTGATCCAATTATACAACAGAGTTTTATTACCCATCGCATCCGCTTTCAAATCGCAATCACAATTTTCTTTTGGTCGTGTGTTTTGTTATAACTCGGACCCGATGGTTTTATTATGGCGGAATTAAAAGGAGTTATCATGTCTGGTTACCAATCGCAGTCGGAACTTTTTCGATTGGTCATTCGCACAGTGTTTTATCTGGACCCGATGCCATTTATATGGCAAAGTTAAATCTTGGTACATCGCGTCCGGTTTGTCAATCGACATCGAAGATTTTAATTGACCGCTTTGTTATGTTATATTTCCAGACCCAATGAATGTTTTAAATAGGTTTTAAGTAGCGCGTTCAAAGCGCATTGTAATGTGGGCCCCGACAGTCTTTTACATAGATTTGTTTTATTATTTGCATAGTTCGTAATGTTTTATAATATGCGCGGCATATAAAAGCCAAAAGGCCCGAGAGGCTATGTATTGAAATGTTTTTATTTGTAATGCACAGCAGTGCGTAAAAGAAATACACATCAGTGTTATTTCCACAGAGACAAAGTGTTTTGTCTGTGAGACAGTGAAGTTTTGTGCACTGTGTTTTTAAAGCAGTCACATTTTGTAAATCCCTCTATGAGAGGAAGACATTGTAATAGTTTTTCTTTAAGGAATAGAAGTTTGTTTTGAGTGTGGAAACTCTGTCTCCTGTCAAGAAATTTTTATATTTCTCTGTGTTGAAGAGGAGAGTTTACTCTTTCCATTATTGTTCTGGAATTTTCAATATTCCAACATGGTATCAGAGCTAGTCCAGGTTCTTTGAAGATCAAAGAAGCTGAAGGAAGGAGTTCTTTGTTGCAACAGCCTCTCCAGCAGTGTGAAGATTCAGCCAAAAAGAATCCAAAGGTATTTCTCTATACAGTTTTTGTGTTACTGTTGCAGAACAATCAGTTAATTTTAGATACACAGTCAAGTGTTTTTGAATCATAGTTAAGAGTGCAGAATGGCTGGAGCCAACACTGGTATGGGTATGGGAAATATCCATCATCCAATGTTTAATGGGAAAAATTATGACTACTGGTCAATAACTATGAAAGCATTATTTGTCTCCCAAGACTTATGGGAATTTATTGAGTATGTCTTTGAAGAGCTAACAAATGAAGAAGAGTTTGAAGATTTAACTTAGGCAGAAAAGGAGGTGCTGAAGAGCAATAGGAAGAAAGACTCCAAAGCTCTCTTCTTATTGTATCAAGCAATGCATGAGAGTGTGTTTTCGAGGATAGAAGCAGCCAAGAGATCCAGAGAAGCATGGGAAACTCTCAAGACAGCCTATCAAGGCATGGAAAAAGTGAAGACAACAAAACTTCAGTTGTTGAGGAGAGACTTTGAAACTCTCTGTATGAAAGAGTCAGATACTATTAACTCATTCTTCACTCATGTGATTGGAATGATCACACAAATAAGATCTCATGGAGAGACTCTTGAAGATAAGAGGATTGTGGAAAAAATCTTGAGGAGTCTACCCTCAAGATTCGATGTGATTGTCACCACCATAGAGGAGACTAAGGATTTCACAAAGTTCACAGTGGATGAGCTACATGCATCACTGATGACTCATGAGCAGATATTGGGTAGGAGTGAAAACTCATCTCTGGAGGATGCCTTTAAGACCCAAATGTCTTTCGAAAGAGGAAGAGGGCAAGGCAGATGAAACAAAAGAGGAAGAGGCAGAAGCCAAAATAGAGGTGGAAGGAACAGTCCAGCAAATGCTCAAGGAAAGGGCATCAATCCAAATCAACATCAAGGCCAAGACATCAGCCATCAAAGTGGTCAGAAGAATGCTCAAGGACAGAGGTATGATAAGTCCAATGTCCAATGTCACTATTGTAAAAAATATGGTCATTATGCTAATGAATGTAGAAATAAGCAGCATGATATGGGAAGTAGAACTAGTGCAAATTTCACTAGAGAAAATATCAGTCAAGATAATTTGTTTTTAGCTTGTAATATGACTGAAGAAAAAAGTGAGGATTTATGGTTTCTAGACTCCAGTTGCAGTAACCATATGACAGGAAACTTAGCAATGTTTTCTATGCTAAATGAGAGTGTGAAGTCACAAGTCACACTAGGAACTGATTGCAAAGTTTCTGTTATGGGAAAAGGAAATGTAAATGTTTTAACAAAGAAAGGTGCAAAGAAATCCATAGCAGATGTTTATTATGTTCCAGGAATGAAGTGTAACCTCTTAAGTATTGGACAACTTGTTCAAAAGGGGTATAATTTATTTTTTGAGGATGAAGATGACAAGGAACAGGATGTTCCCTCTTTGAATGAGAGCAGATTTGAAAAATATAATTCTATATTCTATAATTAGTTCTCACCTTCAACATCATTGTTGGAATAGTTTTTATGCTTTATAATGGATTATAATGGTCAACCTTTCACCATAAAGTATGAACTTGAAATTTGATGTATTGTAAAAATTTAAACAAACTAACTAATTTACATTTCAAACATCATAATTAAATCAAAATACACTAAAAAAAATTAAATTCATTAAAAAGATACATATTGGATCATTGTCAAACATTTATTTTAAATAATCACATATATAGAATCACAAACTTAAGTAAAATGATGGCCATAAAAAGAAAAAGAAAATATATAGCTATAAATTTAAGAAAAATAATAATGAGAATTATATAACTTTTACTAAATAATGATAAATAATAAATAAATTAGCAATTTAAAATTTATGTAAATGATAATAGAAAAATAACTTATACTAAAAATAAAAATAAATAAATAACAAAAAATAGCATCATATATAAATCTAATAATAATAATGAAAATTATATCATTTTGATTTAATAATGATAAATAATAATCAAATTTAAAAGCTTATATCAAAATAATAGCTAGATTTAGATAATCATATAATTGTTAAAAAAATTATATAAAAATTAAAATGTGTAACTAGATATTATTATTCAAAAAGTGAATAATAATAATAATAATTATATAATTTTGTTTTAATCATAATAAATAATTATTCAATTTAAAAAATTATACCAAAATAATAAATAGATTAAAAAAATATTATATAAAATTTTAAAAAAATATACGAAAATAATAAATAGATTTAAAAAAATTATATAAAATTTAAAATATGTAGTTAGAGATGATTATTCAAAAAAGTGAAAAAATAAATAATAATAATAATAAAATTTCAATATTATTGAAAATAGAAATATTATTGTAAATAGATAAACCAATTTCAAATATGTAGAAATAGTTTTTTATATTGATAAGACAACTTCAAAATATGAAATTTGCTAATAGTCATTTAAAAAAGACATTTTAAACTAAAATAATAATAAAAATAACTTAATTGAAAAATTTTAGCTACACAATCATAATTAACTTTATAAGTTAATTTTTTCAAAATTTTGCTATTGTAATCACCTTTTTATTAATGAAAATATTTTGTTATTGTAATCACCGAAAATATGACCTTTTTTATTTCCTTGCAACCAAAGGTAAAAACAACAACAAAGACGCCGATTCAAAAAACAAGATCCAGGATATGGGTCATAGGCTTATTAGACGCTTTCATGAATATTAACTTTAAAAACAATAAAGGCATCTCACAATTCCCCACAAAAGTTAAAAACAATGACGACGATGCATATTAAAAAAAAAATCCAGAATATTGCTCGTAAGCCTATTAGATACTTGCATGAATGCAACAACAGCAATATTTCGGTTTTCCCCACATAAAACAGCTTCTGGGAAAACTGGAAAACGCGCCCAAAATTATAAAGACTTGCAAATCTAGGGCTACCAACTCACCATGAAAGCAACAACGTCTCAGCGTTCACATTGTCTCCTCATATGATTTCGAATGCATTGATAATACTTTTCACATTACATGTGTTATCCTTTAACTTGAAGAGCCGCCAGATGACCTGCTGCTGCTGAAAACACTTGAAGCACTGCCAGATGACTTGTTGCAGCTGAAAACTGAATGGAAGAAAAATTTGAAAATTCATTCATCTTTATATTTTTTAAAAGCTTGTTACGCCCAGGAAAATAATAGCTTTCAAGTAAAATAGCATGTTTATAATGGCAAAATATATAGTATCATGAGTTGTAAGTGACATGATTGAAGTGGAATTTGGTTTATATCAAATTTCATATTCAAATCTTTAAAAAAACTGATTCAACCTCGTTCCAACAAAACTATATATACCTGAAAACTACTCCCCACACAAATTCTTTAGTTAAAAAAAAAAAAAAAAAAAACTGAAAAGGGCAAGAGAGTACAACAAACTTGATAAAGAAAAGTATGGTGGTGTGAAAACACACCGTTATATTAATTGCAAACCTGAGAGCGACTGCTGTTTACGCCCTCTCTCCGCGGATGTGTCGAGCGAGCTGGATGTCCTTGGGCATTATAGTGACCCTCTTGGCGTGGATGGCACACAGATTGGTGTTCTCAAACAGCTCAACCAGATATGCCTCCGCCCCTTCTTGCAATGCTGCCACAGCCGATGACTGTAACCTTAAATCTGTCTTGAAATCTTGGGCGATCTCCCTCACCAGGCGCTGGAATGGCAAACCATACCTATATTCAAATTTCAAATTCGAATAATAGCCCGCCACTGATTCAAATTTGAAATTAAATTGGATGAATCCATGTTGATACATGGATGACATATGGGAGTGATAAAACGGAGGTTGGAAAACGTGGGAGCCGGTGACAGAGCGAAGGCCGTGATGGACATGACGGAAGGGATTTTTCTGCCGTCGGCATTAACGCCATCGAAACTGGGTGGGATCCACCTGAAGCCGGGAAAGCTCGGTTGGTCGCCGGAGGGGCAGTACCGGAGCTGTCAAATCAATCTCCGATTCTTAGAACAAAAGACTCCTCCGTTGTGAATAGACCCTGTTTAGGGTTTGAGTGTCTTTTTGGATGGTGAGTGGAACAGTGAGATTTGGAGAGGAAATTTTAATATTGTGATTATGGATGATGAATTAAAAGTTAAAATAGTTAATTCTAAAATATAGGAAATTTTAATATTGTGATTATGTATGATGAATTAAAAGTTAAAATAGTTAATTGGAAAATATATTTATACCATATAATAATTAATTGATAAAAATTTACTCAATTGATAGGTTGGTTTTTTTTTTATGAACTACTGGTTCTTTTTTATAAATTATATGTTATTGATGTTTTGTTTTGTTTTTTAATGGTAGGAGTAGAATAACCTTATGCAGTTTAGAGAATTTTGCTTGGAAAGTGTTTTGCAAATATTTTTGAGCCAAAAGTTTGTTAGACATCTAATTCTCCATGGGTAGGTATGGGTAGGTGTGGAAACCTACCAATTAAAAAAGAGTCCAAATGACTTTGGAATGTGGAATCCAAGAGTCACACTTAATCTGGTATAAATGTACATCTATAGTTAATAAAATGATATCTCATGCTTATCTTATTTCCTTGTGTGTTTACCATGCATTGTTTAACAAAATCAATGTTTTACACTGTCTTACTCAACAATAGATTCCAACAACATAATGAGTTGAAGATGGTTGTACTTTATAATAGCACAATAAAACTCACGCTGAGTGAGCGAACTAGACTCTAAATAAATAAAATTTAAAATATATTATTTTTGTTTAATAAAATAATTAATTTATTTGACTATCGCTATTCAAAATAACAAAAAAAATTAACCAATAACATATCTAGTATCTAAACAATAATAATGTTTTACATAAGCACTGTTTACATTAAATACTATCTACTATCTGCAAACAATAATAATAAATTTAAACACTTTCATAATACTTTGAAAGCAATTCTATACCAAAGCATTTTCATCCAAAAACATAACCATGTTAAGATAAATATCTTTTCATCATATTTCCATTATGGTTTTTCGTGAGAGCCATTGATATTTGCATTCTTCTTTTCCTTACCATCATTCAAAATAAGGTGACCTCATCATAATTTTAATTAAATATTAAATTTAAATAAGTATTATAAATTGAATAATTTTTTCCTTATCCTTATTCAAAATAAGGTGACCTCATTAATTAATAAGATGACCTCTTTATAATTTAAATTAGATATTAAATTTAAATAAATATTATAAATTAATAATTTTTTTCCTTGTCATCATTCAAAATGAAGTGACCTTATCATAATTTTAATTATATATTAAATTTAAATAAATATTATAAATTGAATAATTTTAAATTTTGGATTTGTTAATATTAAAAAGTTAAAAATCATTTATATATACATTTATTAATTAATGATTTATTATTTAGTTAACATTTTATTGTAATTTTGATTATATTGTAAATAATAATTAGGATTAGAATAAAAAAATAATTTTGAGAGAGTTTGTTTTTTTTTTGCAATAGAAGTGATATTTTATTGTTTATTATTCTCTATACATGTAGAAAATGATTTCATAAATATATAAGAATATTCATTTAGAGTATAAATCTTTATTTCTAAAGTATGCATGATAAAATTGTTTTAGAATGATCAAACTTATCAAAACACTTTGGTATATTTTCTTCCCAATTTTCCTATGTGAAGATTTTATAATGTCAAGAATTGAAATTTTGTTTCATTTATGTTGTTGTTTTGTTCAATATTTCGTAATAACCCAAGTTTGAAAGTTCACAAAATTAAGATTCAAGAAACCTTTAGTGAAAGAGATGAAATTCCTATTTTACTTTAAATTATTAAAGTGCAAATAATTATACAATATTCATTAATGCACATAGTGATTCCTGACCTAGTAGGAATGTCAAGCATTTTATCAAGGAAAAGCCAACAAGAAACTGATATCCACTTCATTCCATTCCATGAATGTTCCCCATTGTAAGTCTATTAGTACTTATTGTATACCCAAGGAAGACATCTAATGAGGTTTACCATGGAGATAGCTAGCCTAAGGGATTGGCCTAGAGACCTCCTACATAAATCTCAAAGCACTCAAGCACTTGAACTAACCCACTAGGTTATCTTGTAATGCATAGCACTTAAACTAATCCACGAAGATACATTGTAATGCATGTTGTTTTAACAAATGTTGCCAAAGTTTTTCCAAGTTTGATTGGACTTTTGAGTTTGGTTTTCTTCTTTGAAAGTATTAATTTAATGTAATTCTTTAGAATTTGACTTAAATTGAGGTCATACTCATAATTTTAACTTGTAAGATAAATGTGAGTTATATTAAATTAACCAATTTGATTCACAACTTTTGCAAGTTTTATAAGTGCAAGTCAAACCATATTTTTTTTATAAATAGAAGAAAAATACAACATAGACCTTTTTAGTTTTTTTAATATAATTTTATAACAAATGACTAACATGTCAATTATTTATAATCTATAATAATTTATCATATAAATTTTATATATTTTCAATCCATTATTATTTAACTTATAAATCATATAAGATATTACAATTTTTTTAAAATATAAAAATACATATTTTACTATTTTCATATAAATTTTATAATTTATATTTTTTTTATATTTTTTTATCTTTTCACATTAATGAATAATATTCATATGTAAATTACAATTATAATATTTTCAATCCCAAACCAATAAACTGTGTTATCCAATTAATATACCAAATAATAAATCTTTGAATGGTTAATCTCCAACATTGGTTGAAAGTTAAATGGTCAAACCACGATGTACTCCTTTTTTTCCCATTGAGTGGAAGGTTGTTAGTACAAAAATATTTCTATTAATATATATATTTTTACATTGATAACATATGATGGCCATATGATAGAACCAACCTGAAGATGGCCATAGACAGTGTAGGCCTAAGGATGACCATGAAACAAAGTAGAGAATACATATAGAAAATGAAAAAGCAGAACCATTGGAATCACACTGCTTGGGGCTCATCACGAGTGCATCCTTTCTTTCCTTTCTTCTTTACTACTTTGGTCCAACCTTCTGGAGGTATTTCTAGCGAAGCTATCTTAATATTGTTCTCAAAATCTAAGGAAGCATCGTTGTTAGAGTCTGAGGAAGTTTATTCATGGGAGGGCTTCATGGCGCACATCAGAGCATTATTACTGATTGATTCTCTTCTAGCTGACAAAAGTTGGATCTTCTAACCTCCTTTAGAAGGCTTTTGAAGATACAAATTTTGAGCCTCGTCCAATTGGAGAATTTCGTCACTAGATTCATCATATTCCTAATCCTAGGAAGAGGAATTATCCTCTTTTTGAGGAGGCAGGCTGTGTTTCTTCCATGCTTTAGTTTGGGCTTTAATTTCACTGGTTTGTTAGAACAAGAGTTATGAAGATGACCCATGCGATGGCAAATTTAACACCAAAAAGAAGTTTTCTAATAGTCCAACTACTAGGTTGAGTGAAAACCACCTAATTTTAAGTTAATTTTTCCATTCAAACCTTTGTTGATGTCAATTTTAATGCAAACCCTGTCATAGGTGAAGACTCCACACTGGCTTCATGAGAGATATGCTTTTTGAAAACAACCGAAGGTGTTTCCAACTGCAAGAAACACTAAATAATGCCATATAAGGGACAAAAAATTCAAGAGCCTAACCCAAATGGGTAACTTTGTGATCATAAATGTGGAGGGGTCAAAATTTGGTAACTAAAGGGTCAAGAAGAGCCCAATTTTCCCCAAAAATATAACCCCTTGGAAATATCATTATGGTACTCCACATCCTCCTTAAAAATGACGACGAAGAAACCCTTGAAAGAGAAGAGGACCCTATATGCCTTGGTCCAAGTTGAGTGGATACATTGGTAAAGGTATATTGTATGCAGTCATAGCCCATTAAAACAATAGATGAGACCATTACCCGCCAACAATGCATAGACTCCATAGAGATATCGATTAGTGATTTCCACTTAAGGAACATCCTCAACTTTGTCTACTATAAAAGGACCCAGAGCAACTTGGGGTTGAACATCCTTTCCTGAGGGCAGTGGATGCTCCTGAGGTGGTTTTCACTTTGGAGAGCCTAGCTTCATACTGTGTCTTTGTAAGAGAAGGTTTTCCAAAATATCCCCCACGTAGACGAAGAGCGAAGAAAATTATGACATCCCTACACATATAAAAAACAAAGAGAGGAAATATATTCCATTTTCTTACCTTTTAAAAGAAATTGTTGTAATCCAGATGGTAGCCCTGTTTTGAGTTCCAGCAATAGTGTGAGGTATTTTACCAGATCTATAGATCTAAACCAAAAATACATTGGATTCCTAGAAAACAATTGAATCGAGATTTGAAAAGGGATCAGAGGAGTGACACTCTCAACCTTCTCACTAACGGGTTCCCCATAATCAATCTGCTTCAGAATACCCAATAAATCTTCAGGGAAATGTGCTACATCTTCTAAGGTTTTAGAACCTCTCTAAATAATGTCACTTGTAGCCTCCTCCTCTACATACTTAAGCTTCAAAAATTACTACAATGTCCATAAAAGGGCTCATGATGAGCCACGGGCATTGGAGATGAATGCGTGTTGGATTTCTCCACATTCCCCTTGCCTTCCAGGCTGACACCCCTTACAGTCACCATTGAGTGGAAGATTTTGAGAGTTTTTTTTTTTTCACAAAATATTTTTTTCATAGTGAAAAAAAATATCATAATTTAGTTACCAAATCAATGGCAGTAACATAATTTAGTTGTCAAATCAACAACATCAAGGATACTTACCTAATTTATCACTATTATTCAAGGAAAACCATGTCACCTAGAATTACCTCACAGTCCGTAAGGGGACAAGCTTTCACTCTTGCCAGATTCCTCTAAGCCTTGGTTCATTAACCTATTTATTTACGTACAAAGAAGATGACCTCTTAGCCAAAAAGAAATAGTTTTAGGGCATTCTCCAAACCCAATTTGGTAAAGAATAAATATTTTCTAAAATTATTTTAACATTTAATTAAATTTTATATTTAGTAAAGGAAAAAAAAAGTTATAAACAAAGAAATATGATTGGAATTTTATAGATTTAGAGATCTCATGGATTAGTGAACCGAGTCTTTTTGGCCAAGATCAAACTTGCTTTCAAATGAGAAAATTAAATAGAATATATATAAAGAAACTAGGTATAACATTATCTAAAAGTAAGAAAAGATTAGATTAAAATAAATATGATATTATATTAGATGTAAACCTATAATTAAATATTATTAACATCGTTATTAATAAGTAGTGTAATCAATTATTTTACATTTTTGGTTTATTTATTTATTTAGAATTTAGTGATACAATTATTTGTGAAATTATAAAGTTTAAATTACATTTTTAAAGGTATATATGAATTTAGTGTGTTAAAAAATCTCAAGATAATTTTGTTGTGTAGACTAGGATATTCAAATCTACAATTCCAACAAATCTCTACTGGATTTTGGGCAAAATTAAACAAAAAATATACTTGGAAAAAATGAAAATATAGAACAATTACTCTACTTAATTAATTTTGTTAAAAAATTTATACTCTTTCTATTAAATATTACATATATATTTTATACTTATTATATCAATCACTATGAATAATATTCTATAGGAGTATAGTCATTTGTTAGTTTGTATATATTGTATAATTTAATTATTTATAAGTTTTTGAAAATTCAACATGGTTTCAAATCTTAAAAATGAACTTTCCAACACTAATAATATAGGACGGTCACTACCCATCAGAGGAAACACAATTTTTTATTGAATATTTTATAAAATTGTATTTTCTATACATCTTTACATTAAAGCTTTCATCATTTTTTTTTTTTTTTTTTCTAAATTAGTTTAAATCTATTATAGAGGAAGAGTAATATACATCGTGGCCGAAGCCTTAGCTTTGCACAAAAATTGTGGTATGTTAAGCAAAAAAAACTGAAAATTGACTACCCACTAGGGGAAACCAGTCCAGACATTATGCGAATGCACTGCCCACGCAGAGGTATCAACCTTGGATTCCACTGTTCTTTGCATTGATTGTATACTGTCAGACAAAAACTACTTGATAACATTGCTAAAAATTCAAGATTTATCCCATAGAATTGGGCCTCAAAAAGAAAAAACCAACAACATTTTGAATGATTAAATAGCATGATGAGGAGGTGGTTCTTCAGTAATGAGGCACCTGTAGGCCTCCATGTCGTCTTCATCATTTGGCTTGTCCGCACGAAAGGCTGCGCTATGATTGAAACGCCCAAACCTGTGGAAATCCTTCTCCTCATCACTAGAAGCTTTCTCTTTGTGCATTTCCTCCTGCAGCTTCTTCTCATCCACGTCCTAAGCCGTCGCAGTAGCCTTCCCACCTAAATGCGTGCTAATTTCAGCCAACTGTGGCTCCTCCTTGAACACAACAGAGATGGATGCAATGATTCGGGGGCGATTCAGGGAGAAGTTGAAGTAAAACTGAGCAGTCTAAGGCATATTTGAAGCGAGGGTAGCTGGAGTGGCAGGGACGGGAGAATCCATCCTAAAATTGGCAGAGTGGGATCTCCCCCTTCCGCTTCTAGTGTTCGGGTACCTGCCCGCAAAATATTCAGAGGAGGGAGATGAGGAATCGGAATTGGAAGAGGAGGGGGCGTGCTGAGGGCATCTTCTGGTGCTACCTCTTCTACATCGCATGCAGTGGTGCAGTCTCAGCATGGTGTCTTGCTCAGATTTTGGCAAATGAAGAGGCGGGGAAGCAGAGCGAGGAGTGAATGAATTGAATAGGAGGTCAAAGGCGACAATGTTCAGATTGCAGAGGCTATTCCGAGATAGGTGAAGCCCATTGCCCAGCTCAATGCAACATGATATAAGACACCGTCTTCCCGTTGCAGTGCGAGAGCAGGGTCTCACAGTGGTAGGGGAGCAGAAGCTCTGTAACGGAGGAGGAGTGACTGAATTTCCTCTATCGTCATCCATATTAATAACCAGGGCGTAATTGCCTCGATGCACACTCGGCTTAATTAACCCATAAATGTGATCAGAGTGTTGTTGCAGAGAAATCCTTACGTAGGCACAGGTGAGAATGATGGCTGGTTCTCGGCCTTCGTTCGGCTTAAATGCAGCCTTGATGACAGCAACGTGTTGGATAAGTTTATGCATGGCGATGGCGTGGGTGGCCAAGTGTCCCAGCCACTTGCCAACCCAAAGTCCCATCAAATTAATCCACAAGCTCGACACAAGCATCCAGGATTTAATCATTTTATTATTATTATGTGGGTGAAATTACATTTTTTAGACCAAGCCCTCTTTTCAAAAATGACTATTAGAGACAGTACAGTGAACAAGATACCCTATAATCCTCAACCACTCACATAGTACAATAATTGGATGAATAGGGGAAAATACCCAATAGTCATCTAATGGTGGGAAATTTTGAATCAACCACTAACATGGTGCAATAATTGGATGAATACGGAAAATATCCAAAATCCATCAAATAATTTGAAAATTCTCAAAGTGATAGTGAAAGCCTCTTAAGACTATAAGAATTGCTAAAGTTAAATGCTTTGTGAATCATGTCTATGAAGAATTTAACTTCACATGGTTTTCATTGCATTATTTAAATTATAATTACATTTATTTAGGGTCTTTTGCACATTTACATTTACATGTACATGGAGGGATCAATAGCAGAGTTAATTTCAAATACAATATCAACGAGGATTAGAAAAAGGGATTTTACAATGATGGTGCTTATTTTGAATGGTAAGGGTTTTTGGAGGCATGTTTTAACCCAGGTTTCTACTTGTGGTTACTACTTACCCAAGGGTTTGTCTAATGTACTCATGACAAAGTTGTGGTGCTAGCTGTAGATGGTATGGGTTTGATGAGGCATGTTCTAGGCTAGGTGTTTTCCTGTGGCACAACTTATTTGAGGGTTTGTCTCACATATGGATGCTAATTATTATGGCATGAAGCTCAAGACTTATGGAACTTACATTTTTTTGTTACACACTATCTAAGAATTTTTTTGTACCCAACTTTATGGATAAACCTAGTTAAGTTGGATTTAAAAGGTTGCATGACTTGTGATGACCTAGCATGGGGGATAACTTGGTGTTCAATTTCCTTCATACTCATAATTTTCTTGAATGATATGGCAATTAGAGTTTTCAATAAACTAAATTTTTATTATTTTATATTTTATATTTAATATAATTTTTAGAGCATATCTTCTATAGAATTTATAGTAAATATATCAAATAGTGATTTTTTAGCACAAAATGCCTTAATATAACATCCATTCATTATCAATCCAAAACCCCAATAGCCTTTTCCTAATAAAACTTCATATTTATTAATAAAATTAAAGAACATTTTTTGAAAAATAACTATAATAAAAAGTGTTTATTTTTTTCTTAACCATTAAATATGTTTCCCTCAACCATGGATGGATGTTACTTAAGGATAAATCCAAATAGTTAAAAAAACACCCGCATACCGTGAGGTTCGAACCCACAACATGGGATGCATGTTTTGTGTTAAACCAATAATTAGTAACACCTGGTTACCATCGGGTTCGAACCTACGACCTAGGATTTTTGTTTTGTGCTAAACTGGGAAATGCTTATACCGTGGTGCTTGACTCGACAACATGGGAGGCTTGTTTTGTGTTAACAAAATAGTCAACAACGCCCGTTTACTGTCGGGTTTGTTTGTTTTTTTTACATTTCCGAAAAAAAGAAAAAAAAAACTGTAACTTGACTAATTTATGGTTAAAATTACCATCTTGAAATTCTGATAGTCTATATCGATTGGTAAACCATCATGTAGGTTTGAAATACCCCAATTTCAAAGTTGGGAATATTGCAATCTCCATGTCACGATTTGAGTTAAATCCTCCATGAAAAAAATATCGAAAATACTACAAACTTAGTGGCCATATTTGAGTTAAATCTTACAATACCGAAAATAGGGCGACCATAGTTGCAAATGACTCTACCCTGACTTGAATTTTATTATTGAATTATGACTAGATATATCCCTTAATATATGTTGTCATTTTTGTTTTCAAATAAATATTGGTATTTATAATATGTAGCAAATAACAATTTTTAATATTTGATAAAAATTTTATTGGATTGTAAAATATTTCCTTAATCATTTTACATTTTCACATCTCTACTTTCAGTGATGTGTAAGTGTAATGTAAGAAAGTTCGTAAACATTTTCACATGAAGCATTGATAAACATTTGCATGTCGGTTAAAAATAATATAGAGCCAGTATGGGGATATACTTACAATATAAAAATATGTTTTCTATAGATAATATTGTTGAAAGATAATGGAGAATCATTAATTAGTGTGAGTTGGTTCACGAAACCTTAAGATAGGAATTAGTTCTATTTCTTAGGGTATGGTTCTAACTTCCCTATATCCATGTATGCTATATATTGATTGAGTTGTATGGAGAAGGTAGAGTGTTTTGTAGAGCCAAACTCTCCTGATTCAGACTCTCTTTCGTAGAGCTGACCAATGGTTTTTTTTTTTTATTAATTCAACATCGCATTTTATCATCGTATTAGAGCTCCTGGGTCAAATCATAGTCGAAGTGTTGTGATCCCTGCGAGTATCCAAGCAGCAGAGGAGAAGCCCCTGATGACTGAGTGAATTTTTTTTTCAAGCATTGAGCATATCAGTGCGGGTTATTGAGGAACAATTGCGTCAATTGTCACATTTCCTACAGTATCAGTCGCTCTGATGGCGCAGACTTGAGTAGAACAGAGGCGCCGACAAGGAGAAGACTTACTGAGTTTCATTCTAGTGTGAAAGTCGCAGAAATTGGGTTAGTTTGTGCGCCGAGGAGGTCTAAAATAGATCTGAGCCTGTGTGCACCAATGATGAAGGAAGAGATTCAGTGAAAGGTCATCGATCAAGAGATTTGGTGAAAGTTCACTGATGAAGGGAGATATCTGAAGCAGATCTTGCTGCTATAGAGGAGTCTAGAGCCTGTCGCACAGTGTGCAAAACAACCTACTAGATTGATCACTAATCAGGTAGATTTGTATCATGATATTTCTTTATGTAAGGATCTGGGGTAGATCCATCATTTTTTTTCCTATCAATTATTCAAATTTTTTTTTTGGAATCGTCAAGATGAATAATCAAATAATCGAAGCATACTTGAATGAGAGCAACAAGCTCGATAGCTCCAATTACTCCAATTGGAAGTTCAAGATGCAGACTGTGTTAGAAGCGTAGAGTGCTTGGACAATTGCAAATGGGGATGAGCCAAAGCCAGCGGTGAGAGCCACGTCAATTCCAGACTGGGAGAAGAGAGAAGATAGAGCAAATACATTGCTGAAGATGTCAATGAAAGATTGCATCATACCATATATCAGAGAATGCAAATCAACAAGAGAAATTTGGACGGTATTGAAGGATTTGTATGAGATCAAGAATACAAATCCTCTTCTATTTTTGAAGAGCAAGATTCTATCCATAAATATGGAGGAGAATGAAACAGTTGCTTCTTTCATATCGCCGATCAAAGATCTGAAGAAAAAATTGGCTGATATGAGTGAGATAGTTGTAGATGCAGATTTGGTCACGATTACCATGAATGGTATGACTGATAATTACCAAATTATCATAACTGGGATAAGTGCAAGAGAGAAAATCCCGAATTTTGAAGAACTAAGAGGAATATTAAAGCAAGAAGAAGAAATAAGATTGACTCTAAAACCCCAGAGTGCAGATCTTACGTTAATGGAAAAGAAGAAATTCTTCAAAACAAAAGGAAATCCATCACAACAAAACGGAGGAAATCCACAGAAAAGACCGAATCAAGCTCAAGGTATGTATCCGAATAAAAAGGACTCTATAGTAAAATGTTTTTATTGCGGAAAAATTGGTCATATGGCTAAGGAGTACAGGAACAATAAATCTCATGAAGAACAACAGAGACATAAAAGACATGCAGGTTATTTCGCAGATGATGACTATGTTCAAGACTTCAAATTGTTCATGGCAGACTTTGATGAAAACGTCAAAGCAGATATCTAGTATGTGGATTCGAGAGCATCCACGCATATGACGGGGAACAGACAATGGTTCGAAGATTTTAAAGAAATCAACAACGGAGCACAAATCTACCTTGGTGATGATAGAAGTCATGAGATTAAAGGATACAGGAACATTCCTATTATTTTTCCTGATGGTAATATTATATATATCCATAATGTAATGTATGTAGCTGGAGTTACAAAGAATATGATTTCTGTGTCAATGATTATAGATCGGAATCTCAAGGTAGAATTTTTTAAATCTAATTGTTATATTAAAGCTTTTTTTGATGGCAAGAAGACTATTGCTTCAGGAATTCAAATAGGAGCTTTGTACAAATTAGATGTGAGGACAACACCAGATCGAGCCTTGACAACATCAAGTTTGACTATAGAAGAGCTATGGCACCAGAAACTTGGTCACATCAACCTCAACGATTTGTTGTTACTTCAGAAAAAGGAAATGGTAAGAGGTCTTCCTACATTAAAACAAGTGCATAATGATTGTGATGCTTGTGTGTTAGGAAATATGCATAGAGAAGAATTCCCTGTTCGAGTAGAAAATAAAAAGAGATATATACTTGAATTAGTGCACACTGACCTATGTGGACCCATGCAAACAAAATTATTAGGAGGTACACTGTATTTTCTATTGTTTGTTGATGACTACACAAAGTTTTCTTGGGTATATTTTATGAGTAAGAAAAGTCACACATTTGAATACTTTAAGCAGTTCATATATATGATAGAAAAACAAACATGGAAGCACATAAAAATTCTCTGCTCCGATCAAGGGGGAGAATACAGAAAGTATGAACTTACCATGTACTGTAAAGACCATGGAATATTATAACAATTCATAGCACCCCATACTCAGCAGGACGGAGTAGCAGAAAGAAAGAAAAAAACATTGGTGGAGTGCGCTAGGAGCATGTTGAAAAGTAAGGATCATTCGAATGGTTTTTGAGCTGAAGCATTGAATACTGCAGTTTATTTGAAAAATAGGAGCCCCACAAGAAGTCTCCACTTAAAAACTCCTTTTGAAGAATTATATGGATTCAAGCCTGCAGTAAAACATTTGAGAGTATTTGGTCCAAAGCATTTTCCCACATTCCAAAGGAAGACAGAAGAAAAATAGATTCAAAAGGCATCAGATGTACCTTTGTAGGATATTGTTAACAATTTAAAGCTTTAGATTGTTTAATCTCTCTACTCACAAGATTTTTGTTAGTAGAGATGTCATGTTCCATGAGAAAGTTTATGATGAATCTGATAAAAGAAATGAGGAATGGGATATTCCATTTTTGGTGGAAGGAAGTGAAGAAACAGGTAACAACCATGAGAAGCAGAAAAAGGTAGAAGTATAAAGTTCAAGTACAACAATCGAGCTGAGTCCTTCAAAGGAAATTCAAAATAGGTTGGAAGCCACACCAATGCTCAGAAGATTAGGTAGGCAGATTCAATTGCCTGCTAGATATAGGGAAAATGCCTTTATAACTAGTATAATGAATATTGTTGAACCATCTAGATATAGAGAAGCAAATCAATGTAGTGAATGGAAAGAAGATATGGAACATGAATATGAATCTATTCTCAAAAACAACACTTGGGAGTTGGTTGAACTACCTGAAGGGAAACAAAACATAGGTTGTAAATGGTTGTATAAACCCAAGATTAATGCAGATGGAACCATAGATAAATTAAAAGCTAGATTGGTAGCAAAGGTGTATTCACAAAAATAAGGTACTTATTATGAGGAAACCTTCGCCCCCGTAGCTAAACTAAACACTATCAGAATGATGATTTCTTTAACTACTAGAAAACATTGGATGATTCACTAAATAGATGTAAAATCTGCATTTTTCAATGGGGAATTGAAAGAGGAGGTTTACTTAGAGTAGCCTGAGGGGTTTGTCTAGAAAGGGAAATAACATTTAGTCTGTAGATTAAAGAAAGCATTGTATGGACTGAAATAAGCACCCAGGTCATGGTATGAAAATATTCATTCATTTTTTCCACAACACAATTACAATAGAAGTAAAAACGACCCTAATTTGTATACTGTGAAAGATGAAAATGGACATATATTGTTAATTTCTTTGTATGTGGATGATCTAATTATTACAGGTGATGTTGTTGATCTGATCAAAGAAGTCAAACAGCAAATGTCACAAATGTTTGAAATGAAAGACCCTAGTGAACTAAGATATTGTTTGGGTCTTGAGATCTTGAGAGATTCAGGACAAATTTTTCTGTCCCAGGTAAATATGTCAGAGGTCTACTGGAAAGATTCAGGATGGATCAATGTAAGGCTGCAGCAGTACCATTACAATAGAACATTAAACTTCAGTGTGAGGATGGCTCCAAAGAGACAGATGTGACACTTTATCCATAGTGGGTTGGGAGTCTAATCTACTTAACCACTACTAGACCAGATTTGGCTTATGCAGATAGTGTTGTAAGTCAATTCATGTCCAAACCACTTGAGAGTCACTAGATTGCAACAAAAGGCGTTCTAAGGTATCTACAAGGAACTGTAGATTATGGTATTATTTATACTGATTCTTCTGATGTTAGATTGATAGGGTTTACAGATTCCGACTGGGCTAGAAATGTAGACGACCGAAGATCCATAACAGGCTATGCATTCAAAAATGGATACGGGGTGATTACATGGAGCAGTAAGAAACATAACACATTGTCCTTGTCTTCAGCGGACGCAAAGTATCAAGCTATGTGCGTAGCAACATGTGAGGCAATTTGGTTACGAAGACTTCTCCGGGATGTTGGGGAAGAACAGAAAGATGCAACAATTATCATATGTGACAACTATAACTCAATCAAACTTGCTAATAATCCAATGTTTCAAAAGAACACTAAACACGTTGATACGCAATTCCACTTTGTCAGGGAGAAAGTTCAATGAAAAGAAATCCATCTTGTATATTGTAAAACGTGTGATAATGTTGCTGACATTTTCACTAAACCTCTTGAAAAAATTAAGTTTGAAATGTTTAGGGAGATGTTAGGCATATTTGTCAACCCCTTCTCCATTAAGGGGGAGTGTTGAAAGATAATGGAGTATCCTTAATCAGTGTGAGTTGGTTTATGAAACCTTAGGATAAGAATTAGTTTCTATTTCTTAGGGTATGGTTCTAACTTCCCTATATCCATGTATGCTATATATTGATTGAGTTGTATTGAGAAGGTAGAGCATTCTGCAGGTAGAGCTAACTAGTGGGTTTTTTTTTTTTTTATAAGTCTACAAATGCATACATACTCTAGTTTTGAAGTTGTGACCTCTTAGGAGAAAACATGTGCTCTTAACCATTAGGCACACTCAAGCTGTATAGTATTTCAACATTTAGACCCAATCAAATTACATAAAAATAAAATAAAATTATCAATTAAAACATTTTGACTTAGTGAAATTACATAAAAATAAAAATTAAACTGAAAAAAATAAAATTAATAATTAAACCAGCCTAAATCCATCTTAACTCTTGATCTATTAACCTCAGAGAGATCAAATCTCCTAAGTTGTAAACTTTTTTTCAAGTTTTGCACTTAAGATGGATCTAAGCTAGTTTTTATATGCAAAATATATATCTTTTGTCTATTAACTCAAAGATTATAATAGATGTTTGGGGTCCAATTATTAATAGTTTTGGTATATTTTTATTAATATTTTCTAAATTTTAATATAAGTAAAAGTTTTAGTATATTTTTATTAATATTTCCTATAATAATTTTGGTATATTTTTATTAATATTTCTTAAATTTTAATATAATTTTGCTTAAACTCTTAAAAATTTTAATTATTAATAATTTATGTAAATAAAGATTATAGGATTGGTGGTCCAATTATTGGTTCTTTCGGGGAATTTTTATATATGTAAATATTTTAAATTATAAAGTTATAATTTTTTTTTATTGATGAAGAAAGTTGTTGAGAGTGATTAATTTAAACTTGAGTTACTCCTTGAAAATATTAAAAGCTTAAAATATATATATATATATATATATTTTGATTCATATTTTCCAGTATATCAATGGATTGAATTAATTGAAGTTTTTGGTATATATATTATACTTGGCTGGAATTCGTTGGAATTAAATTGCGTACTTTAAAAAAGTAGTTTTTTGGCTTAGAATCTGGCAAAGATTTTGAAAAATTTTGACATAGAATTTTTGAGAATTTTCTTTACAGTTATTAAACTTTAATATTTTAAGTGCCTTAAGAGTTTTTGATAGTGCTGAATCTATTTCCACTATAAAAAAAATGGATTCCAAAATTTTTGAATTTTAGTTAACGAAGACAAAAAATTACAGTCCAAACTATTCCACTGCTTAGGTAAACAACTTTGAATTAAATAGCCATCGACCACGTTCCGGTGCTAGCTCCTTGGAAATTGAAAGATGGAATAGCTGCGTCACAGTTGGAAGTTGTAAATACGACCAAAACTAAATGACTGAGACCCGCTAACACCAGCATAAGGTCTACGAAAATGGAAAATGAATAATTTTTGAAATCCGAGTCTTAACCATGAATAAAGCGGCTTAGGTTACGTTAACCCTGATGTTCGTTTCATTTGGTCAATCTAACTGTAAGTGGACCTCTTTTGGATTGTGATGGAAACCCTCGGATTTTCTTCTTCCCATTGGATGGACACTTAAACGCCTGACCGTAATATTTGAAAAAAATGCAACACTTCAAAACCAACGGGCTTGCCTTTCCTTTACCGATCTCGTTGCCAACTCGCACTTCTTTTGTATCGCGGGACCGCCTTCAGTTTCGCTTCGGTTGGCTGGAATGTATGGTTATTAATCTGCTGGTCAACCCATCTTTGGAAACCTAGCAGGGTGAACGCTCCTTTGTTATAATTTTATAATTTTTAATTGAGTTAATGGTACTATTGCTATGTTACCAGTGACGGGAAACTAAAAACAAAAACGATACGAGAAAACAGGATTTTGTAGGTTTCGCCTATAAGAAATGAAATGAGGAGAGAGACGAAACAAGATTAAAAGTGAACAATTTAAAATACAACGAAGACGAAGACGAAGACGAAGACGAAGGGAAGATAATGAAAGAAATAATTAAAATATATAAAGATTGATAACAAAATATACCATGAAATTGGGAATCTACAATTTGAATGAGCATCTCTCCAAGCTTTACAGAGAAAACCCATCTTTGCTGAAGGATGCACTTTTCTCCAAACACCCGTGTATGCTTAAGGATGAATCTACTTTGCAATTTGCTCCTGCTCAAAGTTTAAATCGTCAAACTTTCCAGGCAACTGCCAACTGCTAGTTAGCATGCGATGGGAGAAAACAGGCCTGAAAACGCAACTAGAAAAGGAAATTTCACTAACAAACAAAAATGAGTAAGTTTAAAAAGGAAATTGCGATTTTTAAAAAATAGAGGAAAAAATTCCAGCGAAAACGAAAACGTTGCAGCTACCGATAGACGTATTTTAGAAAAGACACTCTGGGAAACGATCTGTTCCGCTAGAAACTGTTTTTTTATCAATGTAAACAAATACACTCGTATAAAATGTGGTTTTCCGTACAGTTTGGTTTCTGGAGTGGTTTTCACTGAAAACGTCGACTAACGTTGCGTTTCTAGTAACATCCAATTGAGTTTATAACCCATATATGGTCCTTAATGCTGGAAATTTGAAAAATTCTAGAACTCTGCCTCTTTAACACAGAGAAATAAATTTGCATACACAGTGACAGAATTTCCACATAAAAAAAATTCTATTCAGAAAAAAACTTGTTACAATCTTTCCTCACTGCAGAGGAATTACAAACTGTTGCTGGACTGCTTCTAAGCACAGTTCCAAAACAAAAAAAAACTTCTCTGTCTTACACAGAAAATTTGCTGTGAATTTCCAATTCACTGTCTCTCTCTGTAAAAATAAACAGCTCTCTGTTTATTTAAAAAACTCACTGTGTTTTATAAAATATTACACTGTTGTGTAAAATTTTAATTCTGCTCTCTCTGTCATTTACAAATGCACTGCTGTGCGTATAAATAAAAACTGCTCTGTCTGTCATTTACAAATGCACTGCTGTGCTTACAAATAAAAAATAGAACGTCTCTGTTCTATATCTCAGCCACTAAAAAAAACACTTCTGTTCTATTACATATAAACAAAATATCTAAAAACCATTTAATGTAATTTGTTGACTAAATTGCCAAAATTATCACCGCTCAAAATAATATTTATGGTGCCATAAATTTCTGTCAGCACCGATAAAAATAAATTAATGGCAAATTCTGTTTTGCTGGCAGCGGTGATTTTTCACGGTGGTGGCGGAATGGTGGCGCGTTGTGCACATGTGGCGGAGCCACCACAGCCTTGGTGGTTGCGGGGGGTATGGTTTTGGCCGTACCCATCAAATGGGTGACCCCCCGCACTAAATCTCAGCCGCACATCTCTGGTCAACGGCCCCACGGCTGGTCAACTGCGGGGGGTATGGTTCCGTTAACTGTCGAGCTGGTCGACCCCCCGCAAACCGTCGATCAATGCCCACCTGCTCGCTGTTTAGCTCCGCGCCCATCAACCTGTCTGCCGACCTGTGCGACGTGCTCCACCTGCAAATCGATCCGGCAGTTGGAATTATTCCAACACTCCCCCTTAATTTCAACTGCTGGGTTTTCCTGCATACCCATGCATTTTCTGAAATGTTCAAAGCTTTTCTGCGCAAGTGGCTTTGTGAGGATATCTGCAAATTGATCCTCCATTCTACAATGCTGCAAAACGATCTCGCCATTGCTAACCAATTCACGTATGAAGTGAAACTTGGTATCAATGTGTTTTGTCCTCTTATGAAAAACAGAATTCTTAGACAATGCAATAGCTGAGCTATTGTCACAAAATATCACTGTCCCTTTTACCTGTTCTTGACATAAGCTTCTCAACATTTTCCACATCCAAACTGCTTGACACGCTGCTGCTGTAGCTGCCACATACTCTGCTTCTGCCGTAGACAACGCTACAACGGGCTGTTTCTTAGAAGCCCATGAAATGGCTCCTGAACCCATATGAAAAACATAACCGGAAGTGCTCTTCCGATCATCAACACTTCCAGCCCAATCACTGTTCGTGTATCCAACTAAATCTGAACATTCTGAAGTAGTATAAAAAATACCAAATCTTTTAGTACCTTTAACATACCTCAAAATCCTTTTTGCTGCTTGCCAATGTGCATCCTTTGGCTTTTCCATGAACCTGGAAATCAAACTAACAGCATGCATTATGTCCGGCCTAGTTGCAGTCAAATACATGAGGCTGCCAACTATGCTCTTGTATAAACTAGGATCAAAATCCTTACTGCTGTCCTCTCTACTGAGCTTTAATCCCATCACTGTTGGAGTGATTGATGCTTTGCATTCCCGCATGTTAAATCTTTCAAGTACCTCATTAACATACTTTGCCTGTGAGATGAAAATCCCACTTTCATCTTGCTCTACTTCTATTCCCAAGAAGTATCTCAACAAACCCATGTCAGTCATTTCAAATTCTTCCTTCATGACTGTTTTGAAATGTTCAATAAGGCAATTATCATTACCTGTAAAAATAACATCATCAACATACAAGACTACAATCAAGATTTTACCGTCTTGTTCTTTGATGTAGAGGGTGGGTTCTCCCTCACACTTCTCAAAACCATTTTCCAGTAGATATGAATCTATCCTACTGTACCATGCTCTTGGCGCTTGCTTCAGCCCATAAAGAGCCTTCTTCAACTTGCACACTTTGTGCTCTTGGCCTTTCTTCTCATAGCCGAGAGGTTGATCAATGTAAACCTCTTCCATTAACACTCCATTCAGAAATGCTGACTTCACGTCCATTTGGTAAACTTTCCATTTGTTTTGTGCTGCTATAGACAACACTGCTCTCACGGTTTCCATTCTTGCAACCGGTGCGAAAGTTTCCTCATAATCAATGCCATGCTTCTGTTTATAGCCTTTAACGACAAGCCTTGCCTTGTGTCTCTCTATCTTGCCTTTAGCATTACTCTTGGTCTTGTAGACCCATTTAACACCTATGACATCTTTACCTTTTGGGAGTTCAACCAAATCCCAAGTTTTGTTCCTCTCTATGGCATTAAGTTCCTCATCCATAGCTTCTATCCATTTCCTATCCTTGATGGCTTCTTCGAAATGAACAGGATCATCAACATGACAATATAAAGCAAACAAAGAATTGATACCTTCATTTGTTATATCTTGTTCATAAATCTCTTTCAAACTTCTAAATTTCTTACCTCTTACAGTAGGTGTACAAGTACTTGAAGAAGCACTTGAATTTCCTCCTTGTGGTGTGCTTGGAGAAGCACTGTCATTTCTCCTCAAAGGTGTACTTTGCTGCCCTCGTATTGGTGCTGCTGTTTGGGGATGTATTTCAGCCACCTCATCATCATTTTCATCATGAGATAAATAGTGTTTAACATTCACTGTTTTCTCTATGCTTCCATCCCAAGCTTCCTCTTCTATGAACTGAACATCCCTGCTCACAAGAAACTTCTTGCTGGATGGGTTATATAACCTGTAAGCCTTGGATTCCTCACTATATCCAATGAAAATACACTTCTCCCCCTTGTTGTCCAACTTCTTCCTTAGCTGATCCGGAATGTGTGCATAAGCCACACATCCGAATACCTTCATGTGTGTGACACTTTGCTTTGCGCCACTCCATGCCTCTTCCGGCACTTTGTTCATGACTGCTTTTGTAGGGCACCTGTTCAAAATATACGCTGCACAATGTACAGCTTCAGCCCAATAATCATTCGGCAAATGCTTTGCCTTTAACATACTCCTCGCCATGTCCATTATGGTTCGGTTCTTCCTTTCGGCCACTCCATTTTGTTGCGGAGTATATCTAGTTGTAAACTGTTTATGAATACCATTTTCTCTACAAAAACGTAGAAAATATTTAGATATATACTCACCTCCTCTATCAGTCCTTAAGACCTTGATATGCAGCCCACTCTGATTCTCAACAAGTGCTTTGAAATTGCGAAATTTTTCAAACACTTCACTTTTCTTTTTCAAAAAGTAAACCCAAGTTTTTCTTGTAAAGTCATCTATAAATGTTAAGATATAGTGGCTGCTAGCAAGTGATGGAGTTTGCATCGGTCCACACACATCTGAGTGGACAATCTCTAAGGGTGCTTTTGCCCTTATGCTTTTCCCGGAAGGAAAACTTTCTCTGTGTTGTTTCCCAAGAATACAACCTTCACAAAGGTTGTCTGGTTTCTCTATCAATGGTAAACCACTTACCATTCCTTTTCTGTTCAACAGATTAAGACCTCCAAAGTTGAGATGACCAAATCTCAAGTGCCATAACCAATTATCATCCTTTGGTTCGCTTTGGTAAGTCTCCTGTGCAACTGCTACTTTCTCTTCGCCATTCTTCAAGTCCGCTCTCATTCTGAGAGGGAACATCCTGTTCCTTGTCATCTTCACTTCAGCAATACACTGTTTGCTGGGTGGTTTATCCATGATGGTACAAACATCATTATCAAAGAAAACATTATACCCCTTATGGACAAGCTGTCCAACACTTAAGAGGTTACACTTCATTCCTGGAACATAATAAACATCCGCTATGGTTTTCTTTGCACCTAATCTTGTTAAAACATTTACATCTCCTTTTCCCATAACAGAAACTTTGCTATCAGTTCCTAGTGTGACTTGTGACTGCACACTTTCATCTAATATAGAAAACATTGCTAAGTTTCCTGTCATATGGTTGCTACAACCGGAGTCTAGAAACCATACATCCTCATTCTTTTCTTCAGCCATGTTACAAACTAAAAACAAATTACTTTGGCTGCTATTTTCTTTTGTGAAATTTGCATTAGTTCCACTTCTCATATCTTGTTTCTTCTTTCTACATTCATTAGCATAATGACCATATTTTTTACAATTGTAACATTGAACATTGGATTTATCATACCTTTGTCCTTGACCATTCTGCTGTCCACTTTGCTGGCTGCCTTGGCCTTGATGCTGATTTGAATTGCTGCCCCTTCCTTGAGCATTTGTTGGACTGTTCCTTCCACCTCTGTTCTGGCTTCTGCCTTTTCCTCTTCCTCTGCCTTGCCCTCTTCCTCTTCCGAAAGACATCTGGGCCTTAAAGGCTTGCTCAAGAGATGAGTTTTCACTCCTACTCAATCTCTGTTCATGGGTAATCAGTGATGCATGTAATTCATCCACCGAAAACTTTGTGAGATCCCTTGTCTCTTCTATGGTGGTGACAATCACATCGAATCTTGAGGGTAAGCTTCTCAAGAGTTTCTCCACAATCCTCTTGTCCTCAAGAGTCTCTCCATGAGATCTGATTTGAGTGACCATTCCAATCACATGAGTGAAGAATGAGTCAATATTATCTGACTCTTTCATGCAGAGAGTCTCAAAGTCTCTCCTCAGCAACTGAAGTTTTGCTGTCTTCACTCTCTCCATACCCTGATAGGCTGTTTTGAGAGTTTCCCATGCTTCACTGGATTTCTTGGCTGCTGCTATCCTTGGAAACACACTCTCATGCACTGCTTGATACAAGAAGAAAAGAGCCTTGGCATCTCTCTTCTTATCATTCTTCAACTGTTCTCTTCCTGCTTGATTTAACATCAAAAACTCTGCTTCATCTTTTGGCTCTTCAAAGCCATCCTCAACTAATTCCCATAACTCTTGTGAGGTAAATAAAGCTTTCATAGTTATTGACCAGTAGTCATAATTTTTTCCATTGAATTGTGGGAGATGGACACTTCCCAAACTCATACCTGTGCTGGCTCCAGCCATTCTGCACTTCTAACTATGATAAAAACACTTGACTGTGTGTTTTAATTAACTTACTGTTCTGCAACAATTACACAAAGACTGTATAGAGAAATACCTTCGAATTCTTTTTGACTGAACCTTCACTCTGCAGGAGAGGCTGCTGCAAAAACGAACTCTGTTCCTTCAGCGTATTTGACCTTCAAATAGCTTGGATTGGCTCTGATACCATGCTGGAAATTTGAAAAATTCCATAACTCTGCCTCTTTAACACAGAGAAATAAATTTGCATACACAGTGACAGAATTTCCACATAAAAAAAATTCTATTCAGAAAAAAACTTGTTACAATCTTTCCTCACTGCAGAGGAATTACAAACTGTTGCTGGACTGCTTCTAAGCACAGTTCCAAAACAAAAAAAAACTTCTCTGTCTTACACAGAAAATTTGTTGTGAATTTCCAATTCACTGTCTCTCTCTGTAAAAATAAACAGCTCTCTGTTTATTTAAAAAACTCACTGTGTTTTATAAAATATTACACTGCTGTGTAAAATTTTAATTCTGCTCTCTCTGTCATTTACAAATGCACTGCTGTGCGTATAAATAAAAACTGCTCTGTCTGTCATTTACAAATGCACTGCTGTGCTTACAAATAAAAAATAGAACGTCTCTATTCTATATCTCAGCCACTAAAAAAAACACTTCTGTTCTATTACATATAAACAAAATATCTAAAAACCATTTAATGTAATTTGTTGACTAAATTGCCAAAATTATCACCGCTCAAAATAATATTTATGGTGCCATAAATTTCTGTCAGCACCGATAAAAATAAATTAATGGCAAATTCTGTTTTGCTGGCAGCGGTGATTTTTCACGGTGGTGGCGGAATGGTGGCGCGCTGTGCACATGTGGCGGAGCCACCACAGCCTTGGTGGTTGCGGGGGGTATGGTTTTGGCCGTACCCATCAAATGGGTGACCCCCCGCACTAAATCTCAGCCGCACATCTCTGGTCAACGGCCCCACGGCTGGTCAACTGCGGGGGGTATGGTTCCGTTAACTGTCGAGCTGGTCGACCCCCCGCAAACCGTCGATCAATGCCCACCTGCTCGCTGTTTAGCTCCGCGCCCATCAACCTGTCTGCCGACCTGTGCGACGTGCTCCACCTGCAAATCGATCCGGCAGTTGGAATTATTCCAACACTTAAAATTTAATCTTGTAAAGAGATGCCAAATACTATCTTGTTTCGATAATAACCCGTTTTTCAATCCACAAATTGTGTTATACTGAAAAACTAAAAAAGAATGTCGAAAGGGAAACAAAATGGCGTAGACCCAACGATTTGAGCCCTTCTCCGTTAGCCGTTTCTGATATCGTCCTCCTATTCCCGTTATCCATATTCCTTCAACAGGCGTCGAGTTTCAACTCAACTTGTCGTTTCGGATATCCTCGTCGGATTCCCGTTTTCCATATTCCTGTAACTCCTTCTTCCAAGCTCTGTCACACAACTGCCATCTCCACCTTCATTGCTAGACGTTTGTATATGTGATTTTTTGGAATTTTGAATGTTGAATCTGGTAAAAAAAAATTGAGGTGAAATATTGATTTGTGTTATTTAAATTGGTTTTTTTATATATCTATATGGATTTAGTATCTAAAAAATTCTTAAAGCACTTTGATTATACAAAATTACACAGCAAACTTTTATTTTCAATAAATTCTTACCAAATTTTAGGGAAGTTTGACCCAAAAAAAAATCGAAAAACACTTTTAAAAAAAAACAGTATCCAGTTTGCCATCTCCACCTCTATTGACCTGGACGTTTGTATATGCTATTAAAGAAACAGTCTCTCCGCGCGCATTTCAAAATTGTGTCTTCCAAAGCCGGGCCAATCACTTTCATCATCACGATTGATACTATGAATGTTGAAGAGCCCATAACTTCATTGATCAAAGGAAATCCATTTGGATTACCAATAATTTTATCGACACTAATGTTGAAATATAAAAAAGTATTAAATAATTTAATAAAAAATAAAATGTTTACGGTAAATATCATTTCAAATTGAACGAAAACTAGGTATGGCATGTCGTGCATTCAAACCCATAGAATGCCCTCAATTTGAAGGTTGAAATTATTATAAAAAAAAATACTTTGAAAGTAGGATGAGCATTTCATATATATATTCACATCATAACTTATATATATGTTTTAGAGATTCACAATATAAATTTATTGAACTAATTAATGTGGTTGATTTTTAGAACAAATAAATTTATTATTATTATTAAATAAAACTAATTATATATTATATTTCATTTTATTGATTTTAACTTTTTGTAACTTATATTATTTTTTGAATTAATCATATCTTTAATTATAAGTTGACGTCTAGAAACATTTGTCTAATCATTTATCAATAATTTAACATAATAAATTATATTTTATTATTTATATTAATATTTAAAATTATTTATTTTAAGTCAACACATTAATCACGCCTCATCGTACCACCCAACTTACAATGTATGTATTCCAAAATGGCTACAATTCTAGGCAGTTTGGCTACAAATATTCTAGCTAGCATTTGGAGTTCCGTCGTAGATGACGTCGATGCTACCGCTCAGGAAAATAGCGCCCGTCAATTTATATAGCCTGAATGTAATTACTGACGTTTAATTAAGCGGTCAGGGAAAGGCTGAAAATTTACCTGTACTCATAAATATACATTTATCACGTTTATTTATAAATTATAAGAATTTAAAAGGTGCAAAAAGGTCGAAATTATAATAATTTTAAAAAATTGGAAAAGATTAAATGCATTTACTTAAAAATCTCAAAATATACTTAAAAAATGCATTTAGAAAAGTTTTATGAATAGTCCAGCCACAAAATTTGCAGCACCCGAGATGCCTTTCAGAAATGGTATTTGGGTGAAGAGGTTCATACGTTTCTACATTCCGGTAGTGCAGGTGGACGATTTTAAGGTTCCAATTCCATGACGAAGGGCACATGTCTCTCAGTTTTTGCCTATTAATATTTGTGGTATATGTTAAGAGGGTTTTTTATGTGTTTTTTTAATGTTTATGTATGTTTTCAATATAGCTCATGGAAGGTAGCTGATCAGGGTGATGTTAGGTTTTGTTTTTTTTAATGGTTTTGAGACATGTTAAGATTTTGGTATATATCATGACCAACGAGAAGTATTTTTGATGATAGCTTTTGTTTCCGTCTATACTGGTAATTTTCTTTCAAGATCAAAGGAGATTATTTTTTTGTGCATGGCATTGGTTTATGGTATGAACTTATATCAATAGATGAATCATTCTTAATTTAAAATACTTATATTATTTTTTAATATAAAATATTTTTTTCTCAGAAAAAAGATTAATTCAATTTCTCAAAATCTAAATTTTTTATTTTTTATATAAATTTTATAATTCTTAATAAATATTATTCATCAAAACATATATGTATATATTAAATATAATTATTATTTTTTAATTTATTAATATAAATATTATTTTATTATTTCTATAAAAAAAATTCTAATCATTTTAAAATAAAACCTTTCTAAATATATTTCAAAAATTATTACTAACAATAATAATAATAATAATAAATAATGCGACTACCTTTTTATTTCCATCACACCAAACTCAACTACGCCTTTTTGTATTTCGCCAAAAATTACAGCGATCTGGAGATTAACAAATCCAGAGGGGTCGAACTCAGGACCTGCTCCATATCTGACATAAACGAAGAAAACACCCACCATGGAGCTCGAACCCACGGTTAAAAGCCCTGCGCTCTACCAACTGAACTGGACAGACTTCCTATGTTTTTGTCCGTGAGCATGAGACAGGGGTGCGCTCTGTCGCCTCTTCTATTCATCTTGGTCATGGATGGATTCAGTAGGATCATGCAATCATCTGAAGAGAAGGGCTTCATCAAGGGATACTCTTTCTCAAATTCTGTCTCTACTTCACACTCACTATTCGTAGATGATTTACTTATATTTGGACAGCTGATTAGGAATCACTGGTTTTTTATCCATATCTGCTTTAATCGTTTTCATTTAGCCACAGGCTTGGCCATTAACTGCAACAAGTCCTTTCTCATATATGAATATGGGAACATACAGGAGATCAGGTTTATTGCTGAATTTCTGGGTCTGGAAGTTCGACTGGCTACTGATGGCTTCAAATACCTGGGATATTTCATCAAGCCATCAGGGTACAGGAATAGTGATTGGAATTGGATTATGGATAGATTTAGGGACAAGATTCATTCATGGTCTCATCGGTGGTTGACAAAGGGCGGTCGTTTAATCATGATACAATCAGTGCTGTCACAAACGCTGGTGTACTGGGGTCACCTTCTTCTTATCCCAGCAGGGGTCATTGGCAAGATAAATAGTATCATCACACACTTTCTATGGGGTGAATTAGAAAACAACAAGAAATTTGTTTTATGCAAATTATCGACCATCTGTAAACCAAAAGATATGGATGGATGGGGCATATTAGACGCCCATGAATTCAACAAGGCACTTCTTATGAAGTCATTCTGGAGGGCAATTAAAAGACAGGGCATTTGGCACGTGATTAACAGATCTAAATATTATCAAGGGGATATTCTACTTCAGATCTCATGCGGCAACTATCATTCTCCACGTCATTCATCCTGCATATGGCGCAGTTTCAAAATGGTAATGGCTCAGATGGCAAATCGTTTGGTATGGCAATTTCGGGTGGGCAGCAGTATTCCAATTGGGGCGACAAACATTCAACTACTGCCGATTCAATGTCGCCCCTCACACAGACTTTTGCACGCATTGACACGGAGGGGCATTATGTATTATTCTCATATCATCCACCAGTGGTTACATGATGCTCCGATTTTTAAGAATGCCATTCAACTTGGTCTTGATGGCGACATGGCACAGGAATGGGATGTATTCAGGAATCATCTGCGATGCGCAGGTTTCTGTTATGCAAATGGAGGTGACATAATGATTTGGAATGGCCCGTTGTTGAATCAAATTATTGTTGTCAAAGATGCATATAGACACAATGTATCACTTGCTCTACAGAATCCTGCTACTAATCTGTTTATATCATATTGGCAACGTAATATCCCTACGAAGATTATTATATTTGGCTGGCTGATATGGAAAGGAAAGGCACTTGGGAGAATTTAATGAAGAGAGGATTTATGGGCCCCAGCATTTGTGTGCTTTGTCGCATGGATCAGGAAACTTCCATGCACCTCTTCATACAATGTCCTATTACTGTTCGACTTTGGCGACTATTTGGGGATCATTACATAGACTCGGCATGGAGGCCATCTGACTTCATGACAGCAGCAATGGAGTGGGATAAGATAAAATGCAAATACCGAGCGCTTCCTTTCTATCTCACATGGGAGATATGGCTAGCCAGGAACAGGATTATTTTTGAAGACCGCCCATTCCATATTCAACAGACATACACAGTGATAAAGGAGTGGATGGATGAGTGCCCCATAACTCTGCCTTGTCTTCCGGATCTATCTGCTCGTATTCGTCCTCACCAGATCAGTCTCCCGGCATTATATTTTGACGGGGCATCAGTGGATGGTTTGGCCGGGTGTGGGGCATGGATCAAATTAACTGAATCAGAGCGTTATCATATGTATTGGTGTGGGGGTCCTGGTTCGAATAATAAAGCAGAGGTCATGGCATTGTGGGGGGGTCTTCATATTGCACAAGATTTGCAAGTACATGGGGTTAGTATATATGGGGACTCAATGCTCATCATCAATTGGATTACCAACAAGTATCAAATGATGTCGCCGCATCTTCAGGGATGGGTTGAGAGGACTCAGGGTTTATGGCAGAGATTGGGTTGCCCGCCCATCAATCATACATATCGTGAAAACAATTCCAAGGCAGATAAATTATCAAAGAGGGGATTGATTGCTGGTTTTGGCAATATGGAGGTGTCACATTTTAAAGAGGGCCGGCTGGTTGGGGCATATTCGATCCCCATCCCATAGGATTAATTTGTATTTTGCCTTTTTTGCTGCTTATGTTTTTACATATTTTACAAGGTATCTACGTGGGTATTGGTATCATACAGGCAGATATTATCATCATTGAAAGCTACAGGCTAGGGGATCTCATGGTACATTTGATCCGCATATGGTTCACCAGGGGTTGCACACCATCCACGGAATACCTGTGTTGATCACACTTATCGGCGGTATATTTTGTTTGTATCATACCATGGTCATGGTCTTTGACAAGCGAGCCAGTATACAGCAACAAGCGAGCCGGATGATGACATATGCGCGTGATGGGGATTATGGATGCTCCTGTCTAAATTATCATTTCATATAACAGTTACAGGCGCATGATGATGACCAGAAATGGGATTTAATCATTTCTGTTGATGTGCGATTCTGATATGTATGTATTGAAGTATCAGAGATTGATACAAGGCATAATGCTGGTCACAATGCTTGCAAGGTCATAGGTATGTATTAATTAGTGTTATGATCGCCTGTCTTGCTCACTTGATATGGAATGGAATGCTGCCCAGTACACACAGGGAGCTTATATTATTAGGGGAAGGTACATTGCCCCTAGATAGGTATATTGATCCACTTATATGACTCATTCTATCTATTAATGAGTCTGTGTAGTTGGATTATTTTGTATGGTATCTCACTGAGTATACAGTTGAGATTTTTATGATCATGTACTACTTTATATTTTAATATAAAATAGCGTTTTTTTTCCTCTAAAAAAAAAGATTAGGGATTGTAAAATATCTTTTGATAATTGATTAATAAAAAAAAAAACACACTAAATAACTTAATTAAATTTAAAAAATTCTCAAACAAATGTTTAAGAAATGATAAAATGTTTATAATAAACACTATTTTAAATTAAAATAATTATGAAATATTTTTATCAAAATTAACAAATAACTTATATTATATTAGGTCTTAAAAACTAATATTTTTATTTTTATTTTTTTATTTTTATTTTAAACTAATGATAAAATGTTTATAATAAATATTATTTTAAATTAAAATAATTATGATATATTTTCTATCTAAAAATTAATAGTGTAAATTAAATACTATCCCAAATAAAATAATAATAAAATATTTATATTAAATATCATATAACACAATAATGTAATATTTCTTTAAAGCAAAAATATAAAATTTAATACTTTGAAATCACACTCTATCATTCTATCCCAAGGTATTTTTATCCAAAAACATAACAATGTTAAATAAACAAATATGTTTTAACTTTTCATCATATTTGCATTATGTTGATTTGTTACAATCATTCATATTTACATTTTATTGTTTCTCTACAATCATTCCAAAAAATGTGACATTATTATGAATTTTAATTAGATATTAAGTTTAAATAAATATTATAAATTAAATTTCTTGTTGGGGCATCTAATCAACATTTAAGCTTCATCTAAATGGAATATTATAGTTTGTTTTATCACTAGGTAGGTGAATAAGTGGGGAGGGAGGCCCATAAACCCCTTTAGAAGGAATAATAACACTCCTAATGTGAAAGGAGAAAGAATAAGCAGTTGTATTAAGCACCTTTCGGTGTGAATAGGGGTTCGAACATGTTGATTCAGTCAACTTTGACCAAGTCAACAACGTTGTCATGGAAGAGTGGCATTTATGATAAGACAACGCAGTTTTAGTGGAAGACAACTTGCATGAGCTTAGTGGCAAGTATGGATGGGACCCAATGTGAGAAGGCTCACACACTATATATGGAGGGGATGGCAGTGATTGTTATTCATGTTTTAGATTATCATTTTGATATTGGTCTGCTTAGAATTTGCTTCCTTTTGTTGTTTAGTAGGGTTGTTGTGCTGTTTAGCACAAGGGTGTTCCTGATCGGGAATCCCTACCTCATCCTCAGGGAAGGAGAGGTTCTTTGAGTTGCATTTCCTCATTCCGACATTCTGGCCAAGCTCCCTCCTTCAAATACAATGCAGTTTCTATTGAGAGTTGGGTTGTGTTGTAGGGTGCAGCAAAGGAGGATCACATAGAGTCATTTCTAGGCTTGTTTTTCAGTGGAGAGGTAGCCTATCCATTGAAGGATCAACAAGGAGGGCTCCTGAGCATATTTTTACATCTTTGGCACTAGGCCAACCATCTACCATCCCTCACAGCGCAGTCACAAACCAGAACTGTGTTATTTTTGGAGGCAGTTGCTGGGAGGGTTCATTGAGCTCATTAGGAGGGTGTATTTCTGAGTAGAGGGATCAACCTTATATTTAGGAATACCATTGGAGGAGGAAATCATCATTTCAGATCTTTCATAGCCTCATTCTCTTCAGTTCCAGTTTGCAGTGACATCTCAACCCCAGGGTTATTTGTCACATTGTATATTTCTTGGTATTTCTAGCAATTTTTTCCCAGTTGTCTAGAAATAATGTATTAGAGCCCATATCTTCTTTTCTAGGCATTTATTTTGTTTCTATCAGCCATATTTCATTTATGTATGTTTACAGCAGCAGCTACACTAATATAGATAGTGTTGTCACAGCTCTTCGACATTCTATATAGTTGCAGCAACTCATGTGCTGATTATTCTGATCATTGGAGGTTTTTTCTTATTGCAGTGGCTTGACCCTCAAGATATTTTTGTATATTGTTGTTGATATATTAATAAAATGATGGCTACATATTGATCCCTCTTATGTCATATTCAAATTTGTTTTGTTTTACATTATTATGTCTTGTATTGTTGCTATTTCCATTTTGGAATATTACAGTGGTATCACGACATAATCTTGGCTCAGCCTGTGCATTCAAGAAATTATTCCTTTAGAAGGAGAAGCTTCTTCTCACATAAAAGAGAAGGTGTATAGAAGAAACAAAGGCATGACTCCATTAATTGGAGAAATGAAGGAAGAGAGGATCTCCCAGCTTCTTTTCCAAACTATGAAAGATATCAAGGAAGATCTCAAGGAGATGAAAGGAGAGAAGTGTAGGAAATTTCCAAGAGGGTTTGAAAGTGAAGCAAGCCCTAGATATTCACATGATGGGTGTGAGCATTCAGCCACACATGCAAATCCACAATTCAGTTTATGCCCACATTCACTACAAGAAGGATGGAGGAAGAAGATGCACCAAGGGAGGAGACCTTGAGTGACTATCTTCATGAGTATGAGTCTCATTCTTGGAGATTCAAAGAGCACTTGGAATTCCAAGGGTTTTTCCAACTCAAGGAAGACAGAAGATCCAACAACCATAATAGAAGCCGAAGAGGTAGAATCTTTCTATCTAACTTTGATGGATCAACAAAGTGCACAGCCAAAGCTTGGGTGAAGGAGCTAGATTCATATTTTCAGCTATACCAAGTTTCAGAAAATGAGGCCATTAGATTAGGAGCGCTGCACCTCAAAGGTATGGCCCATGATTGGTGGTTTTATAGTTCTGGTTCATTTTATCATGCAAATGTAAACACTTATGCAGGGTTCACTAAGAAATTAGTGAGAATATTTGACATTAAACATTGTGAAACATCTTTTATTGAACCTAAAAACTCAAAAACTTTGCATGAGTTGGAGAGATCTATTTTGCCAAATCCACTCCATATTTCTGTTGAAGTGGATAAAAACATGCATAACACCTTGCCAAGGTTAAGATCCCCACTTCTTGAAGAGCCCTCTTCTATAGCTAGAGACATGAAGATTCCTCCTTCAAGAGAATACCAAGATCTAGGGTCTCTCATTGTTGATGAGGCATTTTCAAATATTGATGAAGGGGATGAGCAAAGAAGAGCTAACAGCATTGTACCTTTTGGAGGAGATCCATCACCACATGGATATGGGCGGGGAGCCATTGCTTCCATTAGAGGAGCCATTGTGTCCTTGCAAGGAGTTCCAAATGATCTAACATGTGGGAAACAAAGCACAATTTTGGAGCAACATGTATCAGTTATTGTGGATTATGAATCTTGGCATATGGAAGGGGAAGAAGAAAAGGATCAACATAAAGGGATGATGAGCATTCACCCTTATCTATTCAGGGGGTTTTTGCATAGAAGAAGGAGATTGTATTACGCAATGAAAGGAGGGACAATTCAGTCCACTTATATATACAATCCACTTCAGATTTCAATCTCTCACTACATGGGGGCATTTCACCTGGGAGACCACCAGATCTAGAGTTGGTAAGAGACATCTCTCCCTTTGGTTCACCACTCTTAAATCCCAGAGGGGTGGATACTTTGGAGGGGTCTAATATAGCGCAGAGGGTTTGGGATATACTCAAGGAGGAGGGAGACATTCTCCCATTTCCAACATTACCCACTCTCACTACATATTCTGCGCTGACAGAAGTTGCTGCAGTAATAGAGAATGACACCACTATGGTGATGCAGGAGCATCAACCCGTACAAATCAGATTTATTTTTTCACGCCTTCCAGAAGTCAACGTGTCCGCAAAGACAATATTTTCATTAAACTTGTATTATCAATAGAGTTTGTTGTAATTTGGTTGAGTGATTTAGTGATTTTATGGGGAAACATCGGATTTGGAATGATCCGTTCCACTTTTCTCCATTTTTATAAACTATAGCCTTCGTGCATTTGGAGGGGGGCCAGACGGCATGTAACATCAATCGCCGAGATGACAACCTGGCTCATATAGGTTGTGTTGTATTTCGAGTTTGGAAGTATTATAAATTATGTGTTTTCTGTTGCTGTGTATATCAAATATATTAATTCTTGAATTCCCATGAGACTGTGTTTTTAGAGAGATTGAACACTCATTATATGTTGTGTACAAGCTTGAACCGCGTACAGTAGCTTGAGTGGGATCCGTGTTTTTTATATGTTCTCTCTCAAGTATTATTTGGGGTGTTTGTCTTAGAATTAAAATAGTTTATGAGCTAACACACGAAAAAATTGTGTGTACATGGCATACAGGAGATGGAATGGTTTTAAGATATTGTTTGAGTTCTGCTTAAGGAATACATCGTTGGATGTTGACCAATGAAATTGAAAACCGCTAAGTGCCGAGTGTGTGGCACAGATTCGCCTACATTCCCATTGGAATTCACATTTCCTCATTTATTCAAGATCGATTGAATGGTTTTTGAATTTACGACTATGATGATATCTGAAGGCATTCAAGGCTTTTCGGAATTTTTGTTCGTTGTTGGTTCGATTATTGCATCTAGATCATGGGCCCATAACCCACAGATCTACGAAATGGGAAAAGTGCAGTTTTGTTGCATCAAAGTGGTATCAGAGCGGGAAAAGATTTCATCTGAGAAAGAGTTTTCCTACGAATAAAGAAGGGGTACACTTCTGTTGAATATTTGCAAGCTTGTGGTCTTTAAATTGTTATGCAAGCAACAGAAGAAGGTGAGAAGGTTGCAATAGCCTAGAGCCAGGAGTGCTCAAATTGTTCCAGAGAAGAGTGAACCAGAGAGATGCCGAAAGACTAGGCTCAGAGGAGAGAATCTTGGTGAGGTATCTGGTAGCAGGGAGGACTTGCTATTGCAGAGGTTTTGTTGCAGCTCACAAAGGGCAATTCCACAGAGGATGTGGGTAGAATATCTCAAAGATGTTATAATGAGAAGATCACAAAAGGAAATTCCATAAAGGATGTGGGTATAATTGCTAAGAAATGAATAAGACATATGACCAGGAGGTCATAGAAATTTTTTACCTCGGGAGTCTAATGCAGGAGCATCAACCCGTGCAAATCAAATTTATTTTTTCACACCTTCCAAAAGTCAACATGGCCACAAAGAAAATATTTTCGTTAAATTTGTATTATCAATAGAGTTTTTTGTAATTTGGTTGAGTGATTTTAGTGATTTTATGAGGAAATATCGGATATGGAATGATTTATTCCTCTTTTCTCCATTGTTATAAACTATAGCCTTCGTGAATTTGGAAGGGGGCCAGACAACATGTAACATCAATCACCAAGAGGGCGACCTGGATCATATAGGCCATGTTGTATTTTGAGTTTGGAAGTAGTATAAATTATGTGTTTTCTATCACTGTGTATATGAAATATATTAATTCTTGAATTTCCGTGAGACTATGTTTTTGTTAGGTCCCTATATTACTAGTATAGTCCCTTATTGTTGTTAGTGTAACCCCCTTATTGTTATTGTTGTACCCCTGTAATCCCCATATTGTTATTACTGTGACCTTACCTTATTATTGTTAGGTCGGCTAGGATTACATTGTGGCCCCACTGGGATTACATTGTGGCCCCATGGACTCATATATATAGAAAGGAGGTTTTGTCATTTGTATCATCCAAGAATTGTTCATTCATGTAATGTATTGGAGGTTTCCCCCTCAAAGTGCCTTATTTCTAAGGCGTTGATATCTCTTTTCTTCTAGTTTTGGAGCTAGTTTCACAACATTTGGTATTAGAGCTTTAGATTCTAGGGTTTCCCTGCTCCAAATAGGTCATTGTGGAATTTTCGCTATAACTTTTTTTCTACAAAGTTTCCGAAGATTAAAGTTTTAGACCATGAAGCTGAAATCCTGAGGAAAATCGTTGCAAAATTTAAAAGCTTGGTTCGCAATATTGTCGGAGATATGATCTGTGGAATTTAGGGTTTTTTTAGGCTCCTGAATTTCATCTCAAAGAGGTGATCGTGGGAAAATATTCAAAAATCTCTCTCTGAGCATCAGATTGGAATTCTGTAAAAAGTGGCCGGAAGTACACGGGTTGTAGTTTCCTGTCTATCAATTTCAGAACCGAAGGAACAAATAGTGAAATGTGGAAATTCGTACAAGTTCAGTCTATTGAACTAGTCCATAATTAGGTCATTGTGGGAGATTGGACATAACTTTATCTTGAAGAATCCAAATTAGGTTAGAACTATGGCATTCGAAAGAGGATTCAGAGAGCTACCTTAGGGCCAAATTTCAGTTATTGAAGATATGAAATCACAGAGATAATTCAATTTCAATATCGAGCTCCTCAAAAGTAAGAAAAAGGTGTGTATTTTTTTTCTGAATTGCATAAGTCTTGTTTGAAGAATCAATTTGAATTGATTCCAAGGGCACAGTGTAGAATATATCTAAGTATTTGGTTTTAAAATCCCCCCTAAAAAGAATTAAACACCCATTAATCCTTCAAAAGTCTCTACTATAGCTCATGAAGATGAAGAAATGCAACATGACATATCAAAATTACAAGAGAAAATGCAATAAATTTCACTCTCGCAAAGAGCAACAAAAAATGACATGGAAGTTTTGAAGAAAGGCATGGAAACTAAGATGGATGGTTTGAAGAAAGGCGTGGAATCTAAGATGGATGGTTTGAAGAATGGCATGGAAGCTAAGATAGATGGCATGGAATCTGGCATGGAATCTAAGATGGATGACATGGAAGCTAAGATCGATGAAAAAATGGAAAACATGAAGAATGATCTAAAAGCAGACATGGAAGGTTTGACAAAGTTGATACAAAAAATGTTTCCTAATGGTGAAAAGATAGTAGAGGAAACTCATGATGAGAACAAAATAAATGTTAATCATGATTTCATAAACTCTAATGTTGGTGGGAAGAACCACCATATTCCAAAAATGGATATGAGGAAGTTTGATGGAAAGGATCCTGTAACATGGATACTACAGATGAAGCAATATTTTGATCTCCATAACGTGCAAAACACACAAAAGGTACGCATTGCAACTTTACATTTAGAACAAAATACATTTGTATGGTATCGATGGCTTTGCTCCCGTAAAAAAATTGTCACTTGGTCAATTTTTACGGAGGAAATGATAGCACATTATGATGATACAAAGAGAAACACCTTCTTTAGCAAATTGATAAATATCAAACAAAAGGGTTTAGTGGGGCAGCACATTGAGGACTTCCAAAAATTGAATATAAGGGTAACTGATATTCCAGAGGAACACAGGATTGATCTCTTCATAGGCACTTTAAAGGATAACATCCAACATGAAGTTCGCATTTTGGAACTTGATTCATTGGAGAAGGCATTCAGGTTGGCAAGAAAAGTTGAATGTAAAATTATGGCGACAAGGAAGCCTACCACTCAATTCTATAAAGAAGGAAGTGTTGGTACGTCTAGATTTCCACAACCTACAAGGTTGACACCACAAAAATTGGAAGAAGAAAGAGAAAAAGGGCTTTGCTACAGTTGTGATAGAAAATACACTAAAGGTCATAAGTGTGCTGAGAATAAATTATTTTACATAGATTGTGAAGAGGAGGAAGAAAATGAACAAGAAACTTCAAAAGAAGAGGATATACACCAGGAAGCAACCCTAGAAGAAGAAGAAATGAGTCCAACCATATCATGTAATGCATTGGCAGGAATTACCACTCCTCAAACTCTCAAGATAGAAGGACATATCAAGAAGAAAAAGGTAATAGTGTTGATTGATTCAGGTAGTACCCATAATTTTATTCATTGTAAGGTAGCCAAGGAATTGAAATGTTTCCTATACCCAGCACCAGAATGTCAAGTGATGGTTGCAAATGGAGGAACTATAAATTGCTCTGGAAAATGCCATAATATCAAGCTAACCATGGGGGAATATGTATTGACTAGTCCAATGCTTGCCATTCCTATGGGAGGTGTTGATATTGTACTAGGAGTACAATGGTTACAATCTTTGGGGACGGTAGCTTTTAATTTTCAAGAACTTTTCTTGAAATTTTTTTCAGAAGGAAAGGAAGTCGAATTACGGGGTATTGAAGGGAATCTGGGAAGGATAATAAGCTCTAATGTCATGATAAAGCTTCTAAAGAAAGAACAACGAGGCGTAATTGCACAATTATGCTCACTAGAAGTTCCAACATCAAAATCATCTATTTCTGCAGATCTCCAACAAGTCTTGGACAATCATTCCACGGTGTTTGAAACTCCCAAAGGACTCCCACCTATTCGTGATCATGATCATGCTATTCATTTGATTCCAGGAAGTGTTCCTCCAAACATCAGGCCTTATAGATATCCTTACTTCCAAAAGAGCGAAATTGAACGTATGATTGCAGAAATGTTAGAGGCAGGTATAATTCAGCCTAGTCAAAGTTCTTTCTCTGCTCCTGTACTATTGGTACACAAGAAGGATGGATCATGGCGAATGTGTCCAGATTATAGGGAGCTTAATAAGCTCACCATTAAAGATAAATTTCCCATTCCTGTGATTGATGAATTATTGGATGAATTACATGGAGCAATTTATTTTACCAAGTTGGATCTTCGTTCAGGATATCATCAAATTAGAATGAAGACTGAAGATATTCCAAAAGCAACATTTCGAACTCATGAGGGTCATTATGAATTTTTGGTCATGCCTTTTGGCCTTACCAATGCACCTTCTACATTTCAAGGGTTGATGAATTCCATTTTCAAACCCTTCCTTAGAAAATTTGTGCTAGTATTTTTTGATGATATACTAATCTACAACAGGTCTTGGAAGGGTCATGTTCAACATGTTGATAGGGTGCTCAAACTATTGGAGGAGAAACAATTATATGAAAAAACATCCAAATGTTTTTTTGGAGTACAAGAGGTTGAATATATGGGTCATATTGTATCTCACGAGGGTGTTAAGGTAGACCCTAACAAAATTAAATCCATTAATGAATGGAAAGTCCCCACAACCGTAAAGTAGTTTCATGGATTTCTCGGGTTAACAGGGTATTATCGTAAGTTTGTTAAGAATTATGGGAGAATAACATCACCTCTAACAACATTATTTAAGAAAGATTCATTTTCATGGACTCATGAAGCAACTAAGGCCTTTGAACATCTTAAAGAGGCAATGTGCCTAGCACCAGTCTTAACTACACCAGACTTCACAAAAACCTTTATTGTGGAATGTGATGCCTCAGGAAATGGAATTGGTGTTGTTTAAATGCAAGAAGGAAGACCCATTACTTTTGAAAGTCGTTTAATCAAAGGAAAGTATTTACAAAAGGCTATTTATGAGAAGGAAATGTTGGCAATACTACATGCACTAAAGAAATGGAGACCTTACCTAATGGGAAGACACTTCAAGGTAAAAACTGATCATGATAGTCTTAAACAATTTTTGGAACAAATACTATCTTCAAAAGAGCAGCAAAAATGGGTCACAAAGATGTTGGATTATCACTTTGAAAGCATCTACAAAAAAAGGAAGCTAAATGTTGTTGCAGATACACTCTCAAGAAAGGATGAAGAGGTGGAAGCATTGCTTTGTGCCATTTCTATTATCCAACCAGATTGGATAAACGAAGCAAGGGATGAATGGAAGAAGGATGAAGAAGTGTGGACACTCATTCGAAAATTGCAGCAAGATCCTAGTACATATGATATGTTTAGTTGGAAAAATTATTCCTTATGGTACAAAGATCGCTTATATATTTGCAAGAACTCCCAATTAAACCAAAGATTCTTTTGGAATTGCACACTTCTCCTTTAGGAGGACACTCGGGATTTTTAAAAATTTACCACAGGGTGAAGAAAGAATTTTTTTGGAATGGCCTTAAATCTAATATTCAAAAGTTTGTGGCGAAATGTTTGGTTTGCCAGAAAAATAAAGTTGAGACAATTAACACCCCGAGTCTTCTACAACCTTTATCCATTCCACATTGGGAGGAGATTTCAATGGATTTTATCACAGGTTTACCTAAGTCCGAAGGAAGGAGTGTCATCATGGTGGTAATTGATAGACTTACCAAATATGCACACTTCTGTGCATTATCTCATCCATTTAAAGAAAGTACAGTTTCTACTGCATTTATGGAAACAATTCAAAAACTACATGGAAACCCAAAGATTACTGTAAGTGAAAGAGATCCCATTTTTACAGGAAATTTTTGGACAAAATTATTTTCTTCTTTGGGTACTCAACTAGCTCATATCTCATCTTGTCATCCTCAATCCGATGGTCAAACAGAGATAGTGAATAAATGTTTGGAAGGATATCTTCGTTGTTTTGTATCTAATAAGCAAGCACAATGGGTCAAGTTGTTATCTCTCTTTGAATTGTGGTATAGCACTTCTTTCCATACATCAGCAAAAATGACCCCATTTATGGCACTTTATGGATATCATCCACCTTCCATCACATCTTCTTTAAGGGAAAATTCTAGCGTTCAAGCAGTGGAGGATCACATCGAGCATCAACATGAAGTTCTCCAACTCTTAAAGGATAACCTAAATTTGACACAAAATCGAATGAAACAACAGGCAGATCAACATCGCAGTGACAAAAGTTTTGATGTGGGAGACTAGGTATTTTTATGGCTACAACCAAACAAGCAAATGTCCCTTAAGCAAGCTAAGAAGGATAATAAGTTATTGCCAAAGTACTATCGTCCTTTCAAGGTGTTGAAACATATTGGTACTATGGCATACCAATTGGAGCTTCCTGCTTCTTCGCAAGTGCATCCAATTTTCCATGTTTCATGCTTAAAAAAGGTTATAGGTGAAAATATTCCAGTTCAAACAATATTGCCAGAACTTGATGAGGAAGGAAAAACCATATTGGAACCTGAAGCAATCACGGAAACAAGAACTCGACAGCTACGAAATCAATCAATTTCAGAGTATCTCATCAAATGGAAGAGCTTACCCACTGAATATTCTACATGGGAGGATGAGAATTTTATACATAAGCATCCAGAGCTACTCAAGCGTTGAGGACAACACTTTTTTGAAGGAAAGGAGCATGTTAGGTCCCTATATTACTAGTATAGTCCCTTATTGTTGTTAGTGTAACCCCCTTATTGTTATTTTTGTACCCCTGTAACCCCCATATTGTTATTATTGTGCCCTTACATTATTATTGTTAGGTCGGCTAAGATTACATTCTGGCCCCACTAGGATTACATTGTGGCCCCATGGACTCCTATATATAGAAAGGAGGTTTTGTCATTTGTATCATCTAAGAATTGTTCATTCATGTAATGTATTGGAGGTTGCCCCCTCGAATTGGCTTATTTCTAAGGCGTTGATATCTCTTTTCTTCTATTTTTGGAGTTGGTTTCAAAACCGTTTTTAGAGAGATCGAACACTCATTCTATGTTGTGTACAAGATTGAACCACATACAATAGTTTGAATGGGATCTATTTTTTTTTCTTTTTTATGTTCTCACTCAAGTATTATTTGGGGTGTTTGTCTCAGAATTAAAATAGTTTATGAGCTAACGAGAACGCAGAAAAATTGTTGGTACACGGTGTAGAGGAGATGGACTGATTTTAAGATATTGTTTGATTTCTTCTTTAGGAATACATCATTGGAAGTTGAACAACGAAATTGAAAACCGCTGAGTGCCGGGTGTGTGGCGCAGATCCGCCTACATTCCAATTGGAATTCACATTTCCTCATTTATTCAAGATTGATTGAATGGTTTTTTAATTGATGACTATCATGATATCTGGAGGCATTCAAGGCTTTTCGGAAGTTTTGTTCACTGCTAGTTGGATTATTGCGTCTAGATCATGGGCCCATAACCCACAAATCTACGAATTGGGAAAAGTGAAGTTTTGCTGCATCATATGGTGCAAGAGAGTTGTTCCATGGATTTGGAGGAACAGAGGGTACTTCCTTTGAGGAAGGAACCCTCCATACACTGGAGTAGATGGAGGTTTTTTTTGGATGGTTGCTTCTCATGGGAGGCCAAATTCCCAAGGCCACCACTTCTACTTGAGCATGAGCAGCTACATGATGGCATAGCAGCACTTTGGAGGATGAATTTGGCATGGGGGATGTCAAAGGAAAGAACAACATCATGTGGGGAGCTTCACATTTCAGATCTTCAACGTTGTCTCTTAGGAGACTTGATCCATATTGGAGGTCTCAGCTTTTGGTAGAGTACTCCAAGGATCTTGGCACTTGCATGATACTTGATGACCGGGAAGGAGATGATAGATACATGGTGGATGATGAGGTCATCTATTCTTATGACAGAGTCTTGTTGACTAGAGTTTCTGAGCTCAGGAGGAAGCTAGAGTTGATGGAGGAGTTCACTTGGGAGGGCATCCAATAGGATGTATATCAGCGTATGGAGAGATGCATAGCCTGGATGATGATGGAGAGGTTGTCACAACCACTTACTTACTCATTCGAGAATGTTGTACCAAGGAGGATTATCCCTTCTTGTATATTTTATTTTGATGTACTTGAGGCCATTTGCAGCATTGATGTTGGCTATGTTATTGGAGGTTTGTGGGGGAGGCCACATGATTCTTGGTGTGCACCATTGGTACCGAATATTACTTTTGTGATCCTATCTTGTAGGATGATTGTGGTAGTAAACAAGTGGCTGAAAGGACACTTGTTATTATTTGTTTTGAGGCAGGCAGGGGATGCACTACGCTAGTTCCATATATGGAACTATGATCCACCTCCCAGTTGTCATGTGGAAACTTGTTCTCATTTGTTTTTGCTTCCATATATGGATGGCATTCTTATGTTTATGGGAAGCTTTGTTGGGAGAGTGGCACAAGAGTTGAAGGTGCCCTTTGGAAGTATAATTATCCATACTTTATATATTGCATGTTTCAGGAGAGACCATGGGAAAACCATGATTTCCACACTACATCTCTTTCCTTCATGTGGGAGGAGCCATTTGGAGAACTTGAGTTCTTGGAGGAGGCACTTCATGGATGTTTTGTTTGGTAGGGTGACTTGGGTCATTATTAGAGGTTGTAGTATTTCAGCCCAAGATCAGCAAAAACCCCATACATACCATAAATGGAGAGAGAAACAACCGGGGTGGGAAAATTTAATCTCTCCATACAACCCCAATACATTGCATAAACCGGGGGTTGAGGATTTCTTTGATGAGCTACCTAGAATGGCTCATTTCATTTCGATGATGGCATGGGTATGTTTGTCATCACTCCTACCTTGAAGAGGCCATTGGAAAACAAGAAGGTTTCCTCTTACACCTTCCACTTTTCCATGATGTGAGCCATTTGGGTTTGCATACTTGGGAGAAACCATTGGAGGGAAGATTTATTGGATATTATTTTGAGCAGTGGTGGGGAATATTGATGAGGAGGCCACAAGAAGAGGAAGGGAGGAATTTTGCTCCACCTTTATAGTTTCTTGAGGACAAGAAACATTTTGGAGGGGAGGAATGAAATATTCCAAAAATTTAGCCTTCATCTAAATGGAATATTATAGTTTGTTTTATCACTAGGTAGGTGAATAAGTGGGGAGGGAGGCCCATAAACCCCTTTAGAATGAATAATAACACTTCTAATGTGAAAGGAGGAAGAATAAGCAGCTAGATTAAGCACCTTTGGGTGTGAACAGGGGTTGGATCATGTTGATTCAGCCAACTTTAACCAAGTCAACAACGCTGTCATGAAGGAGTGGCATTTATGATGAGACAGCGCAGCTTTAGTTGAGGAAAAATTGCATGAGCTTAGTGGCAAGTATGGATGGGGCCCAATGTGAGACGACTCACACACTATATATGTGGAGGGGATGACAACCATTTTTATTCATGTTTTAGATTATCATTTTGATATTGATCTGCTTAGACTTTGCATCCTTTTGTTGTTTAGCAGGGTTGTCGTGTTGTTTAGCACAAGGGTGGTCCTTATCGGGAATCCCTACCTCATCCTGAGAGAATGAGAGGTTCTTTGGGCTACATTTCCTCATTCCGGCATTCTAGCCAAGCTACCTCCTTCAGCTACAACACAGTTTTTGTTGAAAGCTGGGTTGTGTTGCAGGGTGCAGCAAAGGATGATCACATAGAGTCATTTCTGGGCTTGTTTTTAAGTGGAGAGGTAGCCTATCCATTGAAGGATCAACAAGGAGGGCTCATGGGCATATTTTTACATCTCTGGCATCAGGCCAACCATCTACCATCCCTCACAGTGTAGTCACAAACCAGAACTGTGTTATTTTTGGAGGCAGTTGCTGGGAGGGTTCATTGAGCTCATCAGGAGGGTTTATTTCTGAGTAGAGGGATCAACCTTCTATTTAGGAATACCATTGGAGGAGGACATCATCATTTCAGATCTGTCATAGACTCATTCTCTTCAGTTCCAGTTTGTAGTGACATTTCAACCCAGGGTTATTTGCCACATTGTATATTTCTTGGTATTTCTAGCAATCTTTTCCGGGTTGGCTAGAAATAATGTATTAGAGCCCATATCTTCTTTTATGGGCATTTCTTTTGTTTCTATTAGCCATATTTCATTTATGTATGTTTACAATAGCAACTACACTGACATAGACAGTGATGTCACTGCTCTCTGGAATTTTATTCAGTTGCAACAACTCTTGTGCTGATTGTTCTAATCATTGGAAGCTTGTTCTTATTTCTTGAGTGGCTTGACCCTCAAGAGATTTTTGTATATTGTTTCTGATATCTTAATACAATTATGCCTACATATTGATCCCTCTTATGTCATATTCAGATTTGTTGTGTTTTACATTATTATGTCTTGTATTGCTGCTATTTCCATTTTGGAATATTACACAAGTGGGTGGGGGGAAGTTAAGGCCCGCCCGACCCCAAGCCACGTGCTCGGCGACTCACCATGCTCGCACGAGTGAGTGGTAAAGTGTCTCGGGGCAAGCAATTTCATGGCAAGTTGGTAATGTTAAGTTGCATGGGGGACGTTGTTTTACGCATTTCGGTTCTGCGGGCGATGGTGAAGGTTGAAACAGTGGTTTGTGCAGATGATCACTTGCTAGCTCTCAAGCCCTGGCTTGAGATCTGCTGGCTTGGATAGAGTAGAGGTGCAGGCCCATCGGGCAGTGGTCGTGAATGGTTGGAAGCGGGGATGCTTCCTGGCAACGGCCCGAGAACGCGCACGTTGCACCAAGAGGAGGGCGAGGGAGGTGGCAGGGAACTTTAGACGGTGGATGTGCTTTTGACTGGAAGAATTGGGTTCGCAACCTGGGTGCCAAATCCAATTTTGTGGGCTGCGCATCACCAACCCCACAGTGCTGCAGCCCATGGGTGGTTCTTCCTTAGACTCGCGGATAAATCTAACCTCCTCACAATTTTTATCTGTGGGTGGTGGAGCCTCTACACCTCCCTGGACGACAGTGGAAAGATCGGGGGTGGCTGTGTGTCCCTCATCTACGAGACCTAGGAGACGCAAGCCGCGGTTCGAGCTAATCTTAGTCAAGGGTTCGGTGGTGGAGCATTGGCTTCAAGGACAGGTGGAATTAAGGCGAATTGGAGTGTAAGCACAACCAAGCGTGAGGTAGAGAAGGAAGTCTACATGCCGAGAGAGCACGACCGAGCTTTTCATGGTGGTCTTAGCTGAGCAATGGATAATCGAGTGGTTCCAGAAGACCTGAGTTCCCACTCGGAGTCTACGGAGAGCCAACACTTAGCAGTGGTCATGGTTGTCTCGCCAGCCCAATCTCCTGGTGAAATTGAGGCTCTAGACACCCTTGACGCCATCTCTGCCCAGCTTCAACAGATAAGACTCAACTTTGACACCCTGAGAGAACAAAGGTACGAGGTCCAAAATGAAATAGTGGCTAACATTAATGTTGTCCAAAGCAACGGAGACCCTTGACGTTCTGGAGAGTCTGCGCAGTATTTTGAGGCACTCTCAAGACCACCTCTGAGCCCTGGAGACTCAATTGGATCACATCAACTACCGCTTGCACCATCAAGATCGTCTCTTCGTGGCTCCTCCACCAGGCCCCCTGCAGCCACCTCCTTGATGATAGCCTTTGATTTGTTTTTTGTAATTTTGTGACAAATAACCAAGTGCTTCGAATGCCTTGGCAAGCACCCAAGCTCTATGGGCATAGTATGACTTTGAGGGTGACTGAATGTAATCGAGCCATGGTGGCTTCTCTTGTAAATTATGTTTTTGATATGATAATATAATACTAGACTTTGACTGACAAAAAATATATATTATAAATTAGATAAAGAATTTGTTAAAATTAGAAATTGAAAACCATTTATATATATTTATTAATTCATAATTGGTTATTTACTTAATAGGGGTATTTATCTATATTTTATTGTAAATTTGATGATATTACAAATAATAATTAAGATTAGAATTAACAAATTGATATTTTAATGCTTATTATTCCATATATATATATATATATATATATATATATATATATATATATATATATATATATATATATATATATATACATTCTCCGTTTTGCATGATATGATTATTTTAGAATGATGAAACTTATCAAGATGCTTTGGTATATTTTCTCCCCACCTTTCCTATGTGAATATTAATGTGAAGAATTGAAATCTTGCTCTTTTTATGTTGTTTTTTATTCTATATTTCATAATAATTAAAGTTTGAAAGTTCACAAAATTAATATTCAAGAAACTTTTAGTGAAAGGGATGAATTTTCTATTTTTATTTCAACTATTAAAGTGAAAAAAATTATACAAAATCCATTAATGCACATAATGATGCCTAACATAGTAGGAATGTCAAACATTTTACTGAGGAGAAGCTAACATGAAAGGGACATCCACTCCATTTCATTCCATGAATGCTCCCTATTGTAAGTCCATTAGTACTTATTAGATGCCTAACCCAACAAGGACATCCAATGAGGCTTACAATAAAGATAGCTAGCCTAAGGGATTGGCTCAAGCACTTGAACTAACCCACTATGTTATAATATAATGCATAGCACTTGAACTAATCCACTAGGATTCATTGTAATGCATGTTGTTTTAACAAGTGTTACCAAAGTTTTCCAAATTTGTTTTGACTTTTGAGTTTGGATTTAGTCTTTAAGAGGATTAATTTTAAGGTAATTCTTCAGAATTTGACTTAAATTAAAGTCATGCTCACAATCTTAACTTGTAAGATAAATGTGAGTCAACCACTTTGATTCACAACTTTTGCAAGTTTTACAAATGTAAGCAAACCCTGTATTTTCCTATAAATGGAAATAAAATACAAAACAAAACTTTTTTAGTTTTTTTGATATTCTTTTATGACATATAACTAACTTGTGAATTATTTATAATCTATAAAATAAATTTTTCATTTTTTTATAAATTAATATTTAAATTTTAAATTATATAAAATATTATAAACTTTTAATATATATATTTATATATTGGTAATAATTTTTCTAGATCAATTATAACTATAATATTTTGAAGCTCAAACCAATAAATTGAAAAATCTATTATAATTTAGTTGTTAAATCAACATCAGTAATGCTACCATCTAATGTTTGCAACTTAATGGTCAAACCAGGACATACACTTTTTCTCTCTCAAATACCTTTTTTAACATAATGAGAAAATCTATTATAATTTAGTTGTTAAATCAACATGGGTAAAGATAACTATCTGGGGTTGTTATCCGGTAATGTAGGCTAATGCATCACCATTATTCAAGTAAAATCAAGCCACTTGGAATTACTTCGTGGTGGTCCTTAAGGGGGCACATTTTCACTCTTGGGAGATTCTTCCGAGTCTGGGGTCTTTAACCTATTTTCTTATGAGAAATACAAGCTCTTAGCCAAACAAAATTTATAATAGATTAAAATAAATAGAATATTATAGTAAATGTAAATATATAATTAATTATTATTAAATAGTGGTATAATAAATTATTTTATTTTTTTGGTTTTTTTATTTATTTAGAATTTAATGATATTGAAATTATAATTTTTGTAGTTTAAATTACATTTTTGAATGTATAAATAAATTTAGTGTGCTAAAAACTCTCAAGATACTTTCATTGTGTAGACTATATTATTCAAATTTACAATTCCAAACAATATTTATTGGATTTTGGGTAAAATTAAACAAAAAATATACTTGGAAAAACTAAAATAGAAAATAATTACACCTCTTAATTAATTTTGTTTCAAAGATTAAAAATTCATACTCTTTACTATTTAATATCATGTATAGATTTTATACTTATTCTATCAATTACCATAAATAATTGTATATATACATATGCTTTAGAAGTATACTCATATGTCAACTTGTATATATTGAGGAAACAATAGTTTATACTCATTGTTTTATAAAGTTTTGTCCTTTGTATACATCTTATATTCTATTGAAGCTTTCATTATTTTATTATTATGTTGGTGAAATTACATTTTTGAGACCCAATTGTCATCAACTAACGGTACAATAATTAGATGAATGGGAAAAATACTCAATAATCATCAAATGATTAGAACATTTACATTCATATTTCAATGGTGACATATAATTAAGTGGAATTAGTAATTAATGAAATATGATTAGAGAACTCAAGATAAGAGATCCTGTAGAAGTTTCCTAACTATCAGACAGTTGAGTGGTTATGGTTCTTGGCTTCTCTTCCCTAGAGATAAGAGGGATCTCATTGGAAAGGAAAGGGGTTCTAACTTCTAAAGGAAGCCAATAGGAAGGAAAAAACATCATAGACCAAGAATAGAAACCAGGAGTTGCAAGGAAGGATTATTCTTGAGCTCGGGATAGACCTAATGGAATACCTTCAGATTAAGATTGAGACTGAACCTAGAATGGGTTTTGAGGTCTTCAGGAGGGCCTTGAAGACAAGGATTGTGTTGGTCGTAGGAGCTCAAGGGGAGATTCAGATGTGATTTATGATCTCATGGAAGGGTGGTTGACTCTTCTGGTTGAGTTCTAGATAAGTGTATTACCTTAATAGATAAGTAGATGCATTTCTTTTTGTGACTGTGTTATATTTTAATTGTTAAGGAAATGTTATCAATATACAGGGATTTGGGTTGAACCCCTAATTTTAATTAGTTTAGGCTTACTTAGAAAACCAAATTATTCTAAGCCCTGACACATTGGTTAGTGCAACCTGGGAAACCAAACCCTGGTCTGATAGTCCAATGTGGATGGATTGACATACATTTTGGGGTTTATGAATAAATTAAAGAAAATACTGTAATTATAATGTCAAAAGTAAATTTTGGGTTTGAGTGAATTTCACTGAACCCATCAACAATGGAAACAGATAGGAGCTCCGGGGTTCGAGTAAATTGATTATGAGGAATGACTATAATGATAGAATAGGTGGGTATATAGAAGATAAAAAGGAATGGGTTGTGAGTTACATCGTCATGGTTAAGTGAAATACCATTGGAGCATGGAGATAACCTACTAGAAAATAATTATAGCTATGGAAGGTAGCAACTAGAGAAGTATTGTTTAAATGCGACAACTAAAATATTAAATCCATTCAATAAAGTATAACAAAGTATTCAATAAATTCGCATAGCTGAATATCAAATAAACTCTTACGACAAAGTATTAAATCAACTCTCATAGCAGAATATCAAATAAACCCTTACAGTAAAGTAATAGATCAATTCTCACAGCACGGTATTGTATAAATTTTAGAAAAGAGCATCATATAAAACTGTACAACATAGCGATCACATAAATTCCAACAACCAAAGTAGCATAGTATTTCCTCTGCAAGACAAAATAAGCACTTATATAGGAAACAAACTATCTGCCTCTAACTAGGAACCCCTGTCCATGGAAAATTATCAAAGTTACAACTATATGTCTACACGGCAGGAAAAATATCCATGTAATAGAATCAATATCATTCCTAAAATTAACAGACAAACTATATGTGTTATGCACCTGAACTATTTGGTTCATATGGCATAGAGTATGAGACCTATGCAATATAATCCATTATACAAAAAGAAAGTTTGGCATAACTAAACCGACCAGATTAACCTAAATCTCGAAAAATAATAATACAATGAATGAACCCTTTGTCTCTGCCTTTATGAAATGAAACAATCTTGTTTTTAAACCCAAGCACTTCGAAGAAAATTCGAAACGGAAACTAGCATTGAAGCTAGACGTATTCCTGTTATTTCCATAAAAAAGGTTGAATGTCGAACAATCAATGGAACGAGAGCATGAATGGAAGGTAACCCACCGTACCTAGTAGAGAGCATGAGACAAATGTTACAACCTGAAGCTGAATACGCAGTTGCGGAGTGCGAGAGAATGGTGCAGAAAAGACCCGCTACAAAGCTAACCGTATGCATTATCACAAGAGCATTCGGCAAGAACAGAAAAGAAAGAGTACTTACTTGGTAAAACAAAGAAAAGGGGCTAACCTGGTAAGAGAAAGTCATGACCGGGACATTGAACCTGTAAATAAAGTGAGAGATGTCTCGCTAAGCTACATGTGAATGAAATGCCACATCGTGAGAAAGAACAAGCAACGTTTAAAACTCTAACATGTCCATTACCTTTTGAGTGTCCATGGTTTTAATGTGAATCAACAGTGTTAATCTGAATGTTGAGTGTCCATGGTTTTAATCTGAATAACCGTGTTAATCTGAATCAATACAATGTACAGGGGTATAGTGTATAACATGTTTACACGGGAGAAGATTCACAGGACCATTGTTGTTTCGTTGGTGGTGTCCACCACAACCATTAATAAGTTAAATAAAAATAATGTGTGTGTATTTGCACTCTCTCACCAAGTAGTAAAAACTAAAAATCTAGGTGATAAAATTATTTGGAAAATACTATTGAATTTAAGAATTACCATGAAATAAAAGATTTACATTGAGGTATAATTATTAAATAACATTAGTGGCATATTTAAAGTCCAGATTGGAGGTCTTATGATAAGTTAGAAAGGTAATAAGTAATTTTTTTTGGTAGTGTTGTAATGCACATCACACTTTTTTTTTTCTTTTTTTCTTTTTTTTTTTTGGCAAAGATCAAACTTGTTTTCAAGTGAGAAAATTACATGGAGTAGATATAAAGTAACTTATTATAATATTATATAAAAGAATAAGAATAATTTAGATTAAAATAAATATAATATTATATTAAAGATAAAGATATAATTAATTTTTATTAACACTATTATTATTAAGTATGGGTGTAATTTATGTTTTTAGGTTTTTTATTAAAATAATGGTATAATTAATCCTGAAATTATAATTTTTATAATTTAAATTATATTTTTGAATGTAAAAATGAATTTAGGGTGCTAAAATCTTTCAAGATATTTTGATTATGGAAATTATACTATTCAAATCTATAACTCCAAGAAATCTCTACTAAATTTTGGGGAAAATTAAACCAAAAATATACTTGAAAAAAACCAAAATATAGAACAATTACACAACTTAATTAATTTAAAAATCATACTCTTTACTATTTAATATTACATATAGATTTTATACTTATTATATCAACTGAAAATTCAACATAGTTTCAAAGCCTAAAAATAAACTTTCCAACCCTAATAATATAGGTTGTCACTACTCATTAGATGAAACAAGAACTTATACTCAATGTCTTATAAAGTTTTACTCTTTTTATCCATCTTATATTCCATTGAGGATTTCATTATTTTTATTATTATGTTGGTGAAATTATATTTTCAAAAACAAACCACTTTTAAAAAATCACCATTCAATACACTACAGTGGACAAGAGAAATGCCTAATAGTCATCAACCACTCATATAGAATAATAATTGGATGAATAAGGAAAATACCCAATAATCATCAAATGATTGGAAAATTTTCAAAGTGGTAGTGCAAGCATCTTAAGACAGCACTGCTAGAGGTAAAGGCTCTCTGAACTAGGTCTTTCAAGAATTGCTAAAAGTAAAGACTTTATGAATCTTGTTTTTGAAAATTTTTGTTTCACAAGGTTTGCATTATATCAAGTTTCATTGCATCATCAACTAGTATTTAAATATAATTATATTTATTTAGAGTTTTCTTCCATTTACATATTTATAGAAAGATCAATATTATAATTGATTTCAATTATAATATTAAAAAAATTATATATATATATATATATATCAATAAGATGGTGCAAGTATTTTTTAAAATGAAATAAGATTTGATCCCTCTCATCACCTTAATAAATATGAAATTAAAATATATCCACCCTATTTAAATCCGCAACATAAAATTCGAACCCACGACCTGGGATCCTTGTTTTGCGCAAAAACAACATGGCATACTTGTTTTGCGTGGGGTTCGAACCCACGACCTGGGATTCTTGTTTTGCGCAAAACCGCGCGATGATGGTTGCGTATTTAGCACAAACAGGAGCTTGGTAGTCAACAACACCCTCGATCTGGGATGCTCGTTTTTGTTTGTATTTTGCCGAAATAGGACCTTCCTAGTCAACACGCACCTACCGTGGGGTTCGAACAGACGACCTACATGCTTGATGCTAGTTTTGTATTTTCCCAAAGCATGAGTTTGAAAATAAGAAATATAGACGGTTTGAACCAAACCAAAAAAAATAAATTGTGCTTGAAAATAAGAAATACAAAAGGAAATATAAGCGCTGAGATTTTTCGATTTCTCACTTCGAAATATAGAATGAAAAACAAGTATGACACGCCCACCGTGGGGCTCGAACCCACGACAACAAGGTTAAGAGCCTTGCGCTCTACCAACTGAGCTAGACGGGCTTTGAAGTTTTGGCTTGTCTCCGGAAATCACAGTTCATCTATCAAATCACTTAGTCATGCACCCGTAGTTTCTGTTGAGAATTCCACGTTGGACCTGCGCCTGAATTCCTGCAGTCACCACTCTCAATTTGTTCTGGGTTATGGGCGGCCACATTGCCTTTGTTTCTTTTGAGAAGACGAGGAAAGTCTTACCATGACACTTCATGTAAAATAGTTATAAATACGAATAAATCCAACGCAAAAGATATATTTCGTGGAGCATTACCTTTAAAATATGGACCCAAATACATAAGAGGTTTGCGCAAAGTTTAGGGAGTGTAATACATTACACGTTGGTACAAATTTCAACACATACATGGCACTTACCAACTATATAGAACTGGATCCATATGGTTCTCGTCACATCATGCATTACATCCACCCAGTTATGGTCACATCATGATTTTGTGTCAGTTGTGAATAGATCCTGTTTAGGTTTTGAGAGTCTTTTCGGATGGTAAGTGGAACAGTGAGATTTGGAGAGGAAATTTTAATATTGTGATTATGCATGATGAATTAAAAGTTAAAATAGTTAATTCGAAAATATAGGAAATTTTAATATTGTGATTATGTATGATGAATTAAAAGTTAAAATAGTTAATTGGAAAATATTTAATAATTAATTGATAAAAATTTACTCAATTGATGTCTTGTTTTGTTTTTTTAATGGTAAGAGTAGAATAACCTTATGCAGTTTAGAGAATTTTGCTTGGAAAGTGTGTTGCAAATATTTTTGAGCCAAAAGTTTGTTCGACACCTAATTCTCCATGGGTAGGTATGGGTAGGTGTGGAAGCCTAACAATTAAAAAGGAGTCCAAGTGACTTTGGAATGTGAAATCCAAGAGTCACACTTAATCTGGTATAAATGTACATCTATAGTTAATAAAATGATATCTCATTCTTATCTTATTTCCTTGTGTGTTTACCATGCATTGTTTAACAAAATCAGTGTTTTACACTGTCTTACTCAACAATAGATTCCAACAACATAATGAGTTGAAGATGGTTGTACTTTATGATAGCACAATAAAACTCAAGCTGAATGAGCGAACTAGACACTAAATAAATAAAATTAAAAATAAATTATTTTTGTTTAATAAAATAAACTTTACAAATTAAAGAATTAAATTTTGATTAAAATTAAATTAATTAATTCATTTGACTATCTCTATTAAAAATAACAAGCAAAAACAACCAATAACATATCTAGTATCTTTTCGGAGGCGGGTGATTAGTCTGATTTGTACGTGGGCGGCGTTGTGGGTTGGCGCGTGGATATTTACCACTGCCACCCAGCCTCGCCCGATGTATTGCATTAAATCCTCTGCCATCACCTTCAATGTTGCGTTAATGCAGCTCGTTCCTCCACACCAGCTTGCATGCTCTTCAACCATGGCACCTCCTCCCAGTCTCATTCATGCTCCTCCTTTGAGCTCGAACTGCTCGTTCGTTGCCGCTGAGCCCCACTCTCGGACTAGCACTGGGAAGCACTGTGCTCTGGAGTGTTGTATTGATTTGTTGCCTGATATCCATATCTCTCAGAGTCCCTTCTGCAAGCTCAATTGCCATTCGTCCTTCGTCAATGTCGACGCTCCCTTGCTAGTTGAAGCTCGGTACCTTACTGCCCTCCCCTGCTATCACAGCTCCACTACTTGCTCCGCGCTGCCTGTTCTTCACACCATGCCAAGATTATGCCACCATATGCGTTGCAGGCGAGGTAGTACTCGTGGGCATGTGGTTTGCCAGCCCTCCACTTCTACCTCTGGCTCCACTTCCCACTCCTCGGATTACTGCACTCACCGCTATCCCGACACCAGAAGCGGACATGGTCGTGGTCGTGGGTAGCCCCATTTTGATGTGCGCTCCCACCACATCCCGATCACCCCGCTCACCACCCCTATGCAGTCTCACGCGGCTCAGTTCCATTTCCCCTGTTCCTTCAGCCATTCCACTTTAATTGCTACTGTCACTATTGTGCTACAAGAGGATTCTTCGGGTGTGGTTGCCACGACACCGGGCGTGACTCTAGAGAAGAACACGGATGATAGGATCAACACTCCTCTCACTGACAGCCTGAAGTGAAAGAACCCAGCTGCAGTGCTCCTCAAGACATGAGCCATGAGGCAGGACCAAGCGACCCCAAGCGTGGTTGTTTCACTGGCCAAGAAGGCCATCCGGCAGAGGAAGAAGACCCTTACAAGTATTGATGTCGCATCGTCAAAGAATCGCCTCCCACTTCTCATGAATCCTAAACAGGTCTGCATTCAAAGGTTTTTGTTTCCCAGTCGCTCGAATGGGCTCAATTCCCCGCGTCTTATGTTTATCAGTTCTTCTACTCAGACTTTTGTTCTAAGGTCTATAAGCCGGTTTCCCCTACGTAGGCGGCACATATTTGTTTATATGTTTGGGGCTAGTAGTGCAGTTTTGGTTTTTGAAGTTTATCTGGTAAAAAACAGTTCTATAATTGTGCGAATGCCGCAACTCTGAGCAAGATCTTTTGAGACCATGGTCTTTCTGTAACTTTTTGTATCAATAATAAAAATAAACAAATTCAGAAGAAAAAAAAACATATCTAGTATCTAAACAATAATAGTGTGTTACATAAATTGTTTACATTAAATACTATCTACTATCTGCAAACAATAATAATAAATTTAAACACTTTCATAATACTTTGAAAACAATTCTATACCAAAGCATTTTCTTCCAAAAACATAACCACAAATATCTTTTCATCATATTTCCATTATGGTGCTTCGTGAGAGCCATTCATATTTGCATTCTTCTTTTCCTTACCATCATTCAAAATAAGGTGACCTCATCATAATTTTAATTAAATATTAAATTTAAATAAATATTATAAACTGAATAATTTTTTCCTTATCCTTATTCAAAATAAGGTGACCTCATTAATTAATAAGGTGACCTCATTATAATTTAAATTAGATATTAAATTTAAATAAATATTATAAATTAATAATTTTTTCCCTTATCACCATTCAAAATGAAGTGACCTCATCATAATTTTAATTATATATTAAATTTAAATAAATATTATAAATTGAATATTTTAAATTTTGGATTTGTTAATATTAAAAAGTTAAAAATCATTTATATATATATTTATTAATTAATGATTTATTATTTAGTTAACATTTTATTGTAATTTTGATTATATTGTAAATAATAATTAGGATTAGAATAAAAAAATAATTTTGAGAGAGTTTGTTTTTTTTGCAATGGAAGTGATATTTTATTGTTTATTATTCTCTATAAATGTAGAAAATGATTTCATAAATATATAATTATATATAAGAATATTCTATAAATTTTTATCTCTGAAGTAAACTTATCAAAACACTTTGGTATATTTTCTCCCCAATTTTCCTATGTGAAGATTTTATAATATCAAAAATTGAAATTTTGTTCCATTTATGTTGTTTTTTTTTTCAATATTTCGTAATAACTCAAGTTTGAAAGTTCACAAAATTAAGATTCAACAAACCTTTAGTGAAAGAGATGAAATTCCTATTTTACTTTAAACTATTAAAGTGCAAATAATTATACAATATTCATTAATGCACATAGTGATTCCTAACCTAGTAGGAATGTCAAGCATTTTATCAAGGAAAAGCCAACAAGAAACTGATATGCACTTCATTCCATTCCATGAATGTTCCCCATTGTAAGTCTATTAGTACTTATTGTATACCCAAGGAAGACATCTAATGAGGTTTACCATAGAGATAGCTAGCCTAAGGGATTGGCCTAGAGACCTCCTACATAAATCTCAAAGCACTCAAGCACTTGAACTAACCCACTAGGTTATCTTGTACTGCATAGCACTTAAACTAATCCACTAAGATACATTGTAATGCATGTTGTTTTAACAAATGTTGCCAAAGTTTTTCCAAGTTTGATTGGACTTTTGAGTTTGGTTTTCTTCTTTGAAAGTATTAATTTAATGTAATTCTTTAGAATTTGACTTAAATTAAGGTCATACTCATCATTTTAACTTGTAAGATAAATGTGAGTTATATTAAATTAACCAATTTGATTCACAACTTTTGCAAGTTTTATAAGTGCAAGTCAAACCATATTTTTTTTATAAATAGAAAAAAAATACAACATAGACCTTTTTAGTTTTTTTAATATAATTTTATAACAAATGACTAACATGTCAATTATTTATAATCTATAATAATTTATAATATAAATTTTATATATTTTCAATCCATTATTATTTAACTTATAAATCATATAAGATATTACAATTTTTTTTAAATATAAAAATACGTATTTTACTATTTTCATATAAATTTTATAATTTATATATTTTTTATATTTTTTTTATCTTTTCACATTAATGCATAGTATTCATATGTGAATTACAATTATAATATTTTCAATCCCAAACGAATAAACTGTGTTATCCAATTAAGATACCAAATAATAAATCTTTGAATGGTTAATCTCCAACATTGGTTGAAAGTTAAATGGTCAAACCACGATGTACTCCTTTTTTTCCCATTGAGTGGAAGGATGTTAGTACAAAAATATTTCTATTAATATATATATTTTTACATTGATAACATATGATGGCCATATGATAAAACCAACCTGAAGATGGCCATAGACAGTACAGGCCTAAGGATGACCATGAAACAAAGTAGAGAATACATATAGAAAATGAAAAAACAGAACCATTGGAATCACACTACTTGGGGCTCATCACGAGTGCATCCTTTCTTTCCTTGATCCGGATTTATGCAGGAACGCAACAGAATAAACATATAACCATAAATACAGAGATGCAGCGGAAATAACACTTCATTTCATTAATATCAAAGAACTGAAATTTGCTTACAGACAGAATGGAAATAAAACTAGCTAGGGCGCTGGTAGCTATCTCCGAGAAGAGATGTGGCGGCTACAGGCCTCTGAACTAAGTTACAATGAGGCTCGAGGGCCTATTTATTATTGAGAAACAATGGAGAACCCTAAACATCCAAAAAACCTAACCCTAGGAGATGAAGCGCCAAAACTATGGGCCCCGTTTGGGTAAATTGGTGTTTCAACTTCCCAGGGACGTAACTTTGGCATACTATCTCCGTTTGACGCACATGATACATCATTAGAAATCTCTATCCGAGGACTACAACTTTCAGCATGAATATCATTCCAAAACGGAATGATATTCCCTGGAGGCGCGATGCCCAAAAAACGTCGTTTAGGGCCTCAAAACGGCTCCGGAAGTTCAGGACCCGAAAAACTGCTAAAAATAGTAAATTATGCCGAAACTGAAAAACTGAAAGAGACAATGGTGGGGGCCCAAGTGGAATAGGTGGGTGGCCACCAATATCCACCTGGATCATTCCTCCCCCCTTAGGAAACAATGGTCCCCATTGCGTTAAGTTCCTCCATGAGATGAGGAAATTTCTGCTGAACTTGGTCCCTGGTGAACCACTTTCCTTGGTGCAGGAGTTGGCCAGCTTTGACAACCCGATACAGTTGGATCTGCTGTTGACGAGTGTTCTTGATTTGCATGTCCATGATACAATCTGTGGTGGCATGTTCCATGCAGTCTGGGTTTAACTTTGTTGGTGTGAGTTGTTCTGCAATGTCCGAGGTGTCCAGTAGAGGTGGAAAGTAAGGACGAAGGCGATCCACATTGAAGACTGGGTGCAGACCAAGGAATGGTGGAATACTAAGCTCGAAGACATTGTTACCTACAGCCTTGGTGATGGTGTACGGCCCGTATCGGAGTGGGCGAAGCTTGCGGTGAGGTCCAGTGAGGCGCTCCTTCTGCAAATGCAGCCATACTTTATCGCCCACCTGGAAGTTGTGTGGCACCCGGTGTTGATCATGGCGCTGCTTGTACTTCGCATTAGCTCTGTCCAATATATCATGAACTTGTTGGCGGATGTGTTGAATGTGCTCGATGAAGCTACTTGCTTTGTCAACTTCAGACTAGACGTGCGCTGAATCGGCCTGAGCAGCTGCAAATGGCATGGCTACGTCGATGGGACATAGTGGCTGGAATCCCAAGCCCACCTGAAAGGGGCTATGGCCAATTGAACTGTGGAGAGCCCGGTTATAACTATGTTGTACATAAGGGAGGCTCTCGTCCCATGTGCGTGGATGCTTTGAATTGTACATGCACAGAATGTGTACAATCATTATGTTGACGACCTCTGTCTGGCCATCTGTTTGGGGATGGAAAGCTGTGGACTTGGTGAGCTTTGTGTCCAACATTGACCAGAGGCTGGACCAAAATGTGCTAAGGAACTTGCTATCTCGATCTGATATGATAGACTGTGGGATCCCAAAGTGCACCCACACTCGTTCAAAGAAGAGTTTAGCAGTGGCTTCTGCTGTGATATTCTTCTTACAGGCCGCCATAATGGCCATCTTCGAGAATCTGTCAACGACCACGAAAACACAGTCATTTCCATTCTTAGAAGAAGGCAGGCCCGACATGTAATCCATGGAGATGGATTCCCAAGGTCGACTAGGGGTAGGTAGTGGAGTATATAGGCCTTGCTTCTTGATGGTCGGTTTGGCAATGGCACAAGCAGTGCGGGATCTGATGTGCTTCTCGACATCCTTTCGAAGGTTCGGCCAATAGAAATACTTCTGTAGTATTGCTACTGTTTTCTCGACCCCGAAATGCCCAGCGACTCGACTGGAGTGTGCTTCCCATATCATCTTGGCACGCTCGCTTGAAGGAACACAAAGGTGTCCCAGGTGACATAAAAGTGCATCTTGGAGGTGAAAATTTGGAACTTGCGTACCCCCTAAGAGTGCCTTGTAAGTGTGGCTGAATTCTGGGTCACTCTCATAGAGAAGCAGCCAATCAGAAGTCTCGTGCCCACAAGAGTTGAGCACGGTGGTGAGCGCCATGATCGGTGGTCGGCTGAGGCAGTCTGCAACATTATTGGTGCTACCCTTCTTGTACTTGATGTTCAAATTAAACTGTTGTAGATATGCAGACCACTTTTGATGGCGATCATTCTGCAACTTCCCTTGTGTCTATATGAACTGCAGGGGCCGGTGGTCTGTGTGGATGATTGTTTCCTTCCCCAAAATTTAATGCTTCCATTGTCGACAGGCTTGCACAATGGAATACATTTCTTTGTCATAGGTGGGATACTTGCGAACTGTCTCAGACAATGTCTCACTGTGATATGCCACTAGATGTACCTGTTGAGTAAGAACTGCCCCAATAGCATAGTCAAAGGCATCTGTCTCGATCTCAAATGGCTGTTGCAAGTCTAGTAATGTGAGCACGGGGGCAGAACAGAGGCGATTTTTCAATTCTGTGAACGCCTTCTGTTGAGGTTCCGACCAAAATAATTTTGCTCTTGCTCCTCCCTTGGTGACTTGACTCAAGGGCCAAGTGATATCAGAGAATCCCAGCATGAATCTACGGTAGAAATTAGCAAGACCCAGAAAGCTGCGAAGTTCTGTTATAGTGGTTGGGGCTGGCCAATCCCGAATGACTTGGATCTTGGCTGGATCCACATGCACCCCCCTTTCGTCAATAATTTATCCCAGATATTGAACCTGGGTCATGCCAAACGTGCACTTCTCCAAATTGGCACACAACTTGTGTTGCCGCAGTGTTTGGAGGACTTGTCGGATGTGGTGAAGGTGCTCTTCCCAAGTCTTGCTGAAGATCAGAATGTCATCCAAGTACACCACTACAAATGAGTTGGTGAATGGCCGCAAGATGTTGTCCATCATCCTCATGAAGGTGGCGGGAGCATTCGTCAACCCGAAAGGCATGACCAGCCATTCGAAAAGGCCTTCCTTGGCTTTGAAGGCAGTCTTCCACACATCGGAGGGTTCAATTGGTACCTGGTGATACCCAGACTTCAGGTCGATCTTGCTGAAATATTTTGCACCTTTGAGTTGGTCCAGAAGGTCATCAATCCGTGGGATTAGGTACCTATTCCGAACAGTGATCTTGTTCAGCGCCCGATAGTCAATACAGAGTCTCCACGTCCCATCCTTCTTCTGTACCAACACGATCGGGCTCCCACAGGGTGATGAACTTGGTTTGATGTGACCTTTCTGCAACAGCTCCTGAATCTGCCTCTTGATTTCATCATTCTCCGGAACAGAGCGCCGATAGATCAGTCCATTAGGTAGCGGCGCACCGGGGGTCAGATCAATCGGGTGCTTGACCTGACAGTGCAGAGGAACCCCTGTGGGTGAGGTGAATATGTCCCCGTACTCCTCCACAACCTTATCCATTTGTTGTTGTTGTGCGGAGGAGCCCTGTCTGGAGGTCGTGGCCACAGTCTTCTTCTTGCCCTGGGGGCGGATCATCAGGAAAACGAATTTCCTGGTTTGGGAAATGAGCTTACTACATTGTTTTGCAGTAACCAAAGAGACAGTCGTAGGAGGTGGTACCTCTGGTATCTTGTACAACTTACTTCCCAAAGTAATAATAACAGCACGAGGTCGAGACTCATACACAACATGACGCTTCCACAAGTATGGTTGTCCTAATAATACATCAGAAACATCAATAGGAGCAACGTCACATAATACCTCATCCGTGAAGGGCTTGATGCTATAGGGAAGGCGACACTGCCGGCTGACGCGGAGATCTCGTCCTTGGTGAAGCCACCCGATGGTGTATGAATGTGGGTGAGCTGTGGTCGGCAAGCCCAACCGCTTCACGGCGTCTGCTGAAATGAGGTTCTTTTGGCTCCCATTGTCGACAATGAACTATACAGGGGAGCCCTTTACCCACATATGGGAGTGGAAGAGACGTTCCTCCTCCTCTGGATCTTCCGGTTCCTCCTTCTGGACCTTTGTAGTGGCAACAGTGGCGTTGGGCTCCGCATCAATAATCTGTTTCCCTTTTCATTCCCCTTTTCAGGTTCTGATTCGGAGTCGGAGCATGCATCTGACTCAGAAGCCCTCATCTCGGCCACTAGCGACTGCTTGGCCCGACACTCACTTGTGTTGTGAGTGGAGCTCTTATGGAACTCACACCACTTTCCCGTGTCCTTTTTTGGCTTTGCGGTGCTATTCTTTTCTTGTGGCTTTGATGAGTTGTCTTTAGCTGCCATGCCTTGGCTCTGTCCTTTTTTCTGCGGTTTGGAAGCACCTTTCCCTTGCTTTTGATTCGCAGATCCAAAGTCTCGCTTCTTCTGCTTGAATTTCTGCTCAATCTTGGCAGCATACCGGTATGCCGTACCAAGCGAGGAGATGTCGAGGAACTCCATTTCCTCTTGAATGTATATGTGCAGACAGCTGCGATACTTTAGCACCAAATGTTTCTCTGAATCTTTGATACCCAACTTTGTGCGCAGGGTATGGAACAGATTCGTCAGCTCGTGCACATCTTGATCCCTTTGTTGTCGCAACGTGGTCCATTGTATGTACTTGTCCTCATAGCTCCCCATGGGATAGTACTGTTCCTTGACGGCGTCTCGGAAAGAATTCCAAGTTGGTACGGCCGAGAACAGAGAGGGTTCTGTCTAGTCCTTGTTCTCACAGTAGGTTTCCCACCAGTCCTTAACATGGGGGGTAGCTTTGAGGAGTTCAAAAATAATCTTCTCCCGGTCTGAAAAGTCATGAACCGAGAAATATCCTTCTAACAGATTCAACCATTTATCTACAGCATCTGCGTCTATTTGACCCTCAAATATGGGAATGTCAAAATTTACTTGTACCTTAAAAGGAGTCGCGCCTCCAGAGTGGCTGTTGGATGCAGATGCGCGCCGGTGGGTAGCCGTTGAAGGATCTGAACAAAGTTATCCATCATCACGTTCCTTTGTTTTTCGAGGGCCTCCTCGAGCAATATTTTGATAGGATCTCCTGCTCCCTCATCTTTCTTTTCGTCCCCCATGGGCGTCCGTCGAGGTTTGCGAGGCCGATCTTGCAAAGGTTCCACCAGATCAAGCCCTAGCTCCTTATACCCCGACCTCGTTGGGGACATGCAAAGAAGGATCGAGAAAAAGCAGACCGCTCTGATACCACTGATCCGGATTTATGCAGGAACGCAACGGAATAAACATATAACCATAAATATAGAGATGCAGCGGAAATAACACTTCATTTCATTAATATCAAAGAACTGAAATTTGCTTACAGACAGAATGGAAATAAAGCTAGCTAGGGCGCTGGTAGCTATCTCTGAGAAGAGATGTGGCGGCTACAGGCCTCTGAACTGAGTTACAATGAGGCTCGAGGGCCTATTTATTATTGAGAAGCAATGGAGAACCCTAAACAATCAAAAACCTAACCCTAGGAGATGAAGCGCCAAAACTATGGGCCCTGTTTGGGTAAATTGGTGTTTCAACTTCCCAGGGACGTAACTTTGACATACTATCTCCATTTGACGCACATGATACATCATTAGAAAGCTCTATCCGAGGACTACAACTTTCGCCACGAATATCATTCCAAAATGGAATGATATTCGCTAGAGGCGCGATGCTCAAAAAACGTCGTTTAGGGCCTCAAAACAGCTCCGGAAGTTCAGGACCCGAAAAACTGCTAAAAATAGTAAATTATGCCAAAAATGAAAAACTGAAAGAGACAATGGTGGGGGCCCAAGTGGAATAGGCGGGTGGCCACCAATATCCACCTGGATCATTC
>CM076577.1:1352637503-1352694505 GCA_034641835.2 Pinus albicaulis | reverse complement strand
CTTTCTTCTTTACTACTTTGGTCCAACCTTCTGGAGGTATTTCTAGCGAAGCTATCTTAATATTGTTCTCAAAATCTAAGGAAGCATCGTTGTTAGAGTCTGAGGAAGTTTATTCATGGGAGGGCTTCATGGCGCACATCAGAGCATTATTACTGATTGATTCTCTTCTAGCTGACAAAAGTTGGATCTTCTAACCTCCTTTAGAAGGCTTTTGAAGATACAAATTTTGAGCCTCGTCCAATTGGAGAATTTCGTCACTAGATTCATCATATTCCTAATCCTAGGAAGAGGAATTATCCTCTTTTTGAGGAGGCAGGCTGTGTTTCTTCCATGCTTTAGTTTGGGCTTTAATTTCACTGGTTTGTTAGAACAAGAGTTATGAAGATGACCCATGCGATGGCAAATTTAACACCAAAAAGAAGTTTTCTAATAGTCCAACTACTAGGTTGAGTGAAAACCACCTAATTTTAAGTTAATTTTTCCATTCAAACCTTTGTTGATGTCAATTTTAATGCAAACCCTGTCATAGGTGAAGACTCCACACTGGCTTCATGAGAGATATGCTTTTTGAAAACAACCGAAGGTGTTTCCAACTGCAAGAAACACTAAATAATGCCATATAAGGGACAAAAAATTCAAGAGCCTAACCCAAATGGGTAACTTTGTGATCATAAATGTGGAGGGGTCAAAATTTGGTAACTAAAGGGTCAAGAAGAGCCCAATTTTCCCCAAAAATATAACCCCTTGGAAATATCATTATGGTACTCCACATCCTCCTTAAAAATGACGACGAAGAAACCCTTGAAAGAGAAGAGGACCCTATATGCCTTGGTCCAAGTTGAGTGGATACATTGGTAAAGGTATATTGTATGCAGTCATAGCCCATTAAAACAATAGATGAGACCATTACCCGCCAACAATGCATAGACTCCATAGAGATATCGATTAGTGATTTCCACTTAAGGAACATCCTCAACTTTGTCTACTATAAAAGGACCCAGAGCAACTTGGGGTTGAACATCCTTTCCTGAGGGCAGTGGACGCTCTTGAGGCGGTTTTCACTTTGGAGAGCCTAGCTTCATACCGTGTCTTTGTAAGAGAAGGTTTTCCAAAATATCCCCCACGCAGACGAAGAGCGAAGAAAATTATGACATCCCTGCATATATTAAAAACAAAGAGAGAAAATATATTCCATTTGCTTACCTTTTAAAAGAAATTGTTGTAATCCAGACGGTAGCCCTGTTTTGAGTTCCAGCAATAGTGTGAGGTATTTTACAAGATCTATAGATCTAAACCAAAAATACATTGGATTCCTAGAAAACAATTGAATCAAGATTTGAAAAGGGCTCAGAGGGGTGACACTCTCAACCTTCTCACTAACGAGTTCCCCATAATCAATCTGCTTCAGAATACCCAATAAATCTTCAGGGAAATGTGCTACATCTTCTAAGGTTTTAGAACCTCTCTAAATAATGTCACTTGTAGCCTCCTCCTCTACATACTTAAGCTTCAAAAATTACTACAATGTCCATAAAAGGGCTCATGATGAGCCACGGGCATTGGAGATGAATGCGTGTTGGATTTCTCCACATTCCCCTTGCCTTCCAGGCTGACACCCCTTACAGTCACCATTGAGTGGAAGATTTTGAGAGTTTTTTTTTTTTCACAAAATATTTTTTTCATAGTGAAAAAAAATATCATAATTTAGTTACCAAATCAATGGCAGTAACATAATTTAGTTGTCAAATCAACAACATCAAGGATACTTACCTAATTTATCACTATTATTCAAGGAAAACCATGTCACCTAGAATTACCTCACAGTCCGTAAGGGGACAAGCTTTCACTCTTGCCAGATTCCTCTAAGCCTTGGTTCATTAACCTATTTATTTACGTACAAAGAAGATGACCTCTTAGCCAAAAAGAAATAGTTTTAGGGCATTCTCCAAACCCAATTTGGTAAAGAATAAATATTTTCTAAAATTATTTTAACATTTAATTAAATTTTATATTTAGTAAAGGAAAAAAAAAGTTATAAACAAAGAAATATGATTGGAATTTTATAGATTTAGAGATCTCATGGATTAGTGAACCGAGTCTTTTTGGCCAAGATCAAACTTGCTTTCAAATGAGAAAATTAAATAGAATATATATAAAGAAACTAGGTATAACATTATCTAAAAGTAAGAAAAGATTAGATTAAAATAAATATGATATTATATTAGATGTAAACCTATAATTAAATATTATTAACATCGTTATTAATAAGTAGTGTAATTAATTATTTTACATTTTTGGTTTTTTTATTTATTTAGAATTTAGTGATACAATTATTTGTGAAATTATAAATTTTTAAAGTTTAAATTACATTTTTGAAGGTATATATGAATCTAGTGTGTTAAAAAATCTCAAGATACTTTTATTGTGTAGACTAGGATATTCAAATCCACAATTCCAACAAATCTTTACTGGATTTTGGGCAAAATTAAACAAAAAATATACTTGGAAAAAACGAAAATATAGAACAATTACTCTACTTAATTAATTTTGTTAAAAAATTTATACTCTTTCTATTAAATATTACATATATATTTTATACTTATTATATCAATCACTATGAATAATATTCTATAGGAGTATAGTCATTTGTTAGTTTGTATATATTGTATAGTTTAATTATTTATAAGTTTTTGAAAATTCAACGTGGTTTCAAATCTTAAAAATGAACTTTCCAACACTAATAATATAGGACGGTCACTACCCATCAGAGGAAACACAATTTTTTATTGAATATTTTATAAAATTGTCTTTTCTATACATCTTTACATTAAAGCTTTCATCTTTTTTTTTTTTTTTTTTTGAATTAGTTTAAATCTATTATAGAGGAAGAGTAATATACATCGTGGCCGAAGCCTTAGCTTTGCACAAAAATTGTGGCATGTTCAGCAAAAAAAACTGAAAATTGACTTCCCACTAGGGGAAACCAGTCCAGACATTGTGCGAATGCGTTGCCCATGCAGGGGTATCAGCGTTGGATTCCACTGTTCTTTGCACTAATTGTATACTTTCAGACAAAAACTACTTGATAACATTGCTAAAAATTCAAGATTTATCCCATAGAGTTGGGCCTCGAAAAGCAAAAACCAACAACATTTTGAATGATTAAATAACGTGATGAGGAGGTGGTTCTTCAATAATGAGGCACCCGTAGGCCTCCATGTCATCTTCATCATTTGGCTTGTCCGCATGAGAGGCTGCGCTATGCTTGGAGCTCCCAGACCTGTGGAAATCATTCTCCTCATCACTAGAAGCTTTCTCTTTGTGCATTTCCTCCTGCAACTTCTTCTCGTCCACGTCCTGAGCCGTCAAAGTAACCTTCCCGCCCGAATGCACGCTGATTTCATGCAACTATGGTTCCTCCTTGAACACAACCGAGATGGATGCAAAGATTCGGGGGCGATTCAGGGAGAAGTTGATGTAAAAATGAGCAGTCTGAGGCAGATTTGAAGCGAGGGTAGTTGGAGTGGCAGGGACGGGAGAATCCATCCTAAAACTGGTAGAGTGGGATCTCCCCCTTCCACTTCTAGTGTTCGGGTACGTGCCCGCAAAATATTTAGAGGAGGGAGATGAGGAATCAGAATTGGAAGAGGAGGGGGCGCACCGATGGCAGCTTCTGGTGCTGCCTCTTCTACACCGCATGCAGTGGCGCAGTCTCGGCATGGTGTCTTGCTCAAAGTTTGGCAAATGAGGAGGCGGGGAAGCAAAGCGAGGAGTGAACGAATTGGATAGGAGGTCAAAGGTGGCAGTGTTTAGATTGCAGAGACTATTCCGAAATAGGTGAAGCCCATTTCCCAGCTCAATGCAGCATGATATAAGACACCGTCTTCCCGTTGCAGTGCGAAAGCAGGGTCTCACAGCGGTAGGGGAGCAGAAGCTCTGCAATGGAGGGGGAGCGATTGAATTTTCTCTATCGTCATCCATATTAATAACCAGGGCGTAATTGCCTCGATGCACACCCGGCTTAATTAACCCATAAATGTGATCAGAGTGCTGTTGCAAAGAAATCCTTACGGAGGCGCAAGTGAGAATGATGGCTGGTTCTCGGCCTTCGTTCGGCTTAAATGCAGCCTTGATGACAACAACGCGTTGGATAAGTTCACGCATGGCGATGGCATGGGTGGCCAAGTGTCCCAACCACTTGCCAACCCAAAGTCCCATCAACTTAATCCACAAGCTCAACACCTGCATCCGGGATTTCATCATTTTATTATTATTATGTGGGTGAAATTACATTTTTTAGACCAAGCCCTCTTTTCAAAAATGACTATTAGAGACAGTACAGTGAACAAGATACCCTATAATCCTCAACCACTCACATAGTACAATAATTGGATGAATAGGGGAAAATACTCAATAGTCATCTAATGGTGGGAAATTTTGAATCAACCACTAACATGGTGCAATTATAATAGGATGAATATGGAAAATATCCAATATCCATCAAATAATTTGAAAATTCTCAAAGTGATAGTGAAAGCCTCTTAAGACTATAAGAATTGCTAAAGTTAAATGCTTTGTGAATCATGTCTATGAAGAATTTAACTTCGCATGGTTTTCATTGCATTATTTAAATTATAATTACATTTATTTAGGGGCTTTTGCACATTTACATTTACATGTACATGGAGGGATCAATAGCAAAGTTAATTTCAAATACAATATCAACGAGGATTAGAAAAAGGGATTTTACAATGATGGTGCTTGTTTTGAATGGTAAGGGTTTTTGGAGGCATGTTTTAACCTAGGTTTCTACTTGTGGTTGTTGCTTACCCAAGGGTTTGTCTCATGTACTCATGTCAAAGTTGTGGTGCTAGTTGTAGATGTTATGGGTTTGATGAGGCATGTTCTAGGCTAGGTGTTTTCTTGTGGCACAACTTATTTGAGGGTTTGTCTCACATATGGAAGCTAATTATTATGGCATGAAGCTCAAAACTTATGGAACTTACATTTTTTTGTTACACACTATCTAAGAATTTTTTTTGTACCCAACTTTATGGATAAACCTAGTTAAGTGGGATTTAAAAGGTTGCATGACTTGTGATGACCTAGTATGGGGGATAACTTGGTGTGCAATTTCCTTCATACTCATAATTTTCTTGAATGAGTTTTCAATAAACTAAATTTTTATTATTTTATATTTAATATAATTTTTAGAGCATATCTTCTATAGACTTTATAGTAAATATATCAAATAGTGATTGTTTAGCACAAAGTGCCTTATTATAACATCTATTCATTATCAATCCAAAACCCCAATAGCCTTTTCCTAATAAAACTTCATATTTATTAATAAAATTAAAGAACATTTTTTGAAAAATAACTATAATAAAAAAGTGTTTATTTTTTTCTTAATCATTAAATATGTTTCCCTCCACCATGGATGTTACTTAAGGATAAATCCAAATAGTAAAAAAAACACCCGCATACCGTGAGGTTCGAACCCACAACATGGGATGCATGTTTTGTGTTAAACCAATAATTAGTAACACCTGGTTACCATCGGGTTCGAACCTACGACCTAGGATTTTTGTTTTGTGCTAAACTGGGAAATGCTTATACCGTGGTGCTCGACCCGACAACATGGGAGCCTTGTTTTGTGTTAAAACAATAGTCAACAACACCCGCTTACTGTCGGGTTTGTTTTGTTTACATTTCCGCAAACAAAAAAACTATAACTTGACTAATTTATAATTGAAATTACCATCTTGAAATTCTGATAGTCTATATCGATTGGTAAACCATCATGTAGGTTTGAAATACCCCAATTTCAAAGTTGGGAATATTGCAATCTCCATGTCACGATTTGAGTTAAATCCTCCATGAAAAAAATATCGAAATTACTACAAACTTACTGGCCATATTTGAGTTAAATATTACAATACCGAAAATAGGGCGAGCATGGTTGCAAATGACTCTACCCCGACATGAATTTTATTATTGAATTATGACTAGATATATCCCTTAATATATGTTGTCATTTTTGTTTTCAAATAAATATTGGTATTTATAATATGTAGCAAATAACAATTTTTAATATTTCATAAATTTTTTATTAGATTGTAAAATATTTTCCTAATCATTTTACATTTTCACATCTCTACTTTCAGTGATGTGTAAGTGTAATGTAAGAAAGTTTGTAAACATTTTCATATGAAGCATTGATAAACATTTGCATGTCGGTTAAAAATAATATAGAGCCAGTATGGGGATATACTTACAATATAAAAATATGTTTTCCATAGATAATATTGTTGAAAGATAATGGAGAATCATTAATTAGTGTGAGTTGGTTCACGAAACCTTAGGATAGGAATTATTTCTATTTATTAGGGTATGGTTCTAACTTCCCTATATCCATGTATGCTATATATTGATTGAGTTGTATGGAGAAGGTAGAGTGTTCTGTAGAGCCGGACTCTCCTGGTTCAAACTCTCTTTTGTAGAGCTGACCAATGGTTTTTATTTATTTATTAATTCAACATCACATTTTATCATCGTATCAGAGCTCCAGGGTCAAATCATAGTCGGAGTGTTGTGATCCGTGCGAGTATCCAAGCGGCAGAGGAGAAGCCCTTGATGACTGAGTGAATTTTTTTTTCCAAGCATTGAGCATATCAGTGCGGGTTATTGAGGAACAGTTGCGTCAATTGTCACATATCCTACAGTAACAGTCACTCTGATGGTGCGGACTTGAGTAGAACATAGGCGCTGACAAGGAGAAGACTTACTGAGTTTCATTCCGGTGAGAAAGTCGCGGAAATTGGGTTAGTTTGTGTGCTGAGGAGATCTAAAATAGATCTGAGCATGTGGTCACCAATGATGAAGGAAGAGATCCGGTGAAAGGTCATCGATCAATAGATTTGGTGAAAGTTCACTTATGAAGGGAGATATCTGAAGCAGATCTTGCTGCTGCAGAGGAGTCAAGAGCCTGTCACACAGCATGAAAAACAACCTACTGGATTGATCACTGATCAGGTAGATTTGTATCATGATATTGCTTTCTGTAAGGATCTGGGGTAGATCCATCATTTTTTTTCCTATCAATTATTCAATTTTTTTTTTTGGAATCGTCAAGATGAATAATCAAATAATTGAAGCATACTTGAACGAGAGCAACACGCTCGATAGTTCCAATTACTCCAATTGGAAGTTCAAGATGAAGACTGTGTTCGAAGCGCAGAGTGCTTGGACGATTGCAAATGGGGATGAGTTAAAGCCAGCAGTGGGAGCCACTTCGATTCCATACTGGGAGAAGAGAGAAGGTAGAGCAAATACATTTCTGAAGATGTCAGTGAAATATTGCATCATACCATATATCAAAGAATTGAAATCAACAAGCGAAATTTGGACGGTATTGAAGGATTTGTATGAGATCAGGAATACAAATCGTCTTCTATTTTTGAAGAGCAAGATTCTATCCATAAATATGGAGGAGAATGAAACAATTGCTTCTTTCATATCGCGGATCAAAGATCTGAAGAAAAAATTGGCAGATATCAGTGAGATAGTTGTAGATGCAGATTTGGTCACGATTACCATGAATGGTATGACTGATAATTACCAAATTTTCATAACTGGGATAAGTGCAAGAGATAAAATCTCAAATTTTGAAGAACTGAGAGGAATATTAATGCAAGAAGAAGAAATAATATTGACTCTAAAACCGTAGAGTGCAGATCTTACGTTAATGGCAAAGAAGAAATTCTTCAAAGCAAAAGGAAATCCATCACAACAAAACGGAGGAAATCCACAGAAAAGACCGAATCAAGCTCAAGGTATGTATTCGAATAAAAATGACTCTGTAGTAAAATGTTTTTATTGTGGAAAAATTGGTCATATGGCTAAGGAGTACAGGAACAATAAATCTCATGAAGAACAATAGAGACATAAAATACATGCAGATTATTTCGCAAATGATGACCATGTTCAAGACTTCAGATTGTTCATGGAAAACTTTGATGAAAACGTCAAAGAATATATCTGGTATGTGGATTCGAGAGCATCCACGCATATGACGGGGAACATATAATGGTTCAAATATTTTAAAGAAATCAACAACGAAGCACAAATCTACCTTGGTGATGATAGAAGTCATCAGATTAAAGGATACAGGAACATTCCTGTTATTTTTCGTAATGGTAATATTATATATATCCATAATGTAATGTATGTAGCTGGAGTTACAAAGAATATGATTTCTGTGTCCATGATTATAGATCGGAATCTCAAGGTAGAATTTTTTAAATCTAATTGTTATATTAAATCTTTTTTTGATGACATAAATACTATTGCTTCAGGAATTCAAATAGGAGGTTTGTACAAATTGGATGTGAGGACAACATTAGATTGAGCCTTGACAACATCAAGTTTGACTATAGAAGAGCTATGGCACCAGAGACTTGGTCACATCAACCTCAACGATTTGCTGTTACTTCAGAAAAAGGAAATGGTAAGAGGTCTTCCTACATTAAAACAAGTGCATAATGATTGTGATGCTTGTGTGTTAGGAAAGATGCATAGAGAAGAATTCCCTGTTCGAGTAGAAAATAAAAAGAGAGATATACTTGAATTAGTGCACACTGACCTATGTGGACCCATGCAAACAAAGTTATTAGGAGGTACACTGTATTTTCTATTGTTTGTTGATGACTGCACAAATTTTTCTTGGGTATATTTTATGAGTAAGAAAATTCACACATTTGAATACTTTAAGCAGTTCAGATATATGATAGAAAAACAAACATGGAAGCACATAAAAATTCTCCGCTCCGATCAAGGGGGAGAATACAGAAAGGATGAACTCACCATGTGCTGTAAAGACCATGGAATATTACAGCAATTCATAGTACCCCATACTCAGCAGGACGGAGTAGAAAAAAGAAAGAACAAAACATTGGTGGAGTGTGCTAGGAGCATGTTGAAAAGTAAGGATCTTTCGAATGGTTTTTGGGCTGAAGCATTGAATACTGCAATTTATTTGAAAAATAGGAGTCCCACAAGAAGTATCCACTTAAAAACTCCTTTTGAAGCATTATATGGATTCAAGCCTGCAGTAAAACATTTGAGAGTATTTGGTCCAAAGAATTTTCCCACATTCCAAAGGAAGACAGAAGAAAAATAGATTCAAAAGGCATCAGATGTACCTTTTCAGGGTATTTTTAACAATTTAAAGCTTTAGATTGTTTAATCTCTCTACTCACAAGATTTTTGTTAGTAGAGATGTCATGTTCCATGAGAAAGTTTATGATGAATCTGATAAAAGAAATGAGGAATGGGATATTCCATTTTTGGTGGAAGGAAGTGAAGAAACATGTAACAACCATGAGAAACAGAAAAAGGTAGAAGTAGAAAGTTCAGGTACAACAATCGAGCTGAGTCCTTCAAAGGAAATTCAAAATAGGTTGGAAGCCACACCAATGCTCAGAAGATCAGGTAGGCAGATTCAATTGCCTGCTAGATATAAGGAAAATGCCTTTATAACTAGTATAATGAATGTTGTTGAACCATCTAGATATAGAGAAGAAAATCAATGTAGTGAATGGAAAGAAGATATGGAACATGAATATGAATCTATTCTAAAAAACAACACTTGGGAGCTGGTTGAACTACCTGAAGGGAAACAAACCATAGGTTGTAAATGGTTGTATAAACCCAAGATTAATGCAGATGGAACCATAGATAAATTAAAAGCTAGATTGGTAGCAAAGGTGTATTCACAAAAAGAAGGTACTTATTATGAGGAAACCTTCGCCCCCGTAGCTAAACTAAACACTATAAGAATGATGATTTCTTTAACTACTAGAAAACATTGGATGATTCACTAAATAGATGTAAAATCTGCATTTTTAAATGGGGAGTTGAAAGAGGAGGTTTACTTAGAGCAGCCTGAGGGGTTTGTATAGAAAGGGAAATAACATTTCGTTTGTAGATTAAAGAAAGCGTTGTATGGACTGAAACAAGCACCTAGGTCATGGTATGAAAATATTCTTTCATTTTTTCCACAACACAATTACAATAGAAGTAAAAACGACCCTAATCTGTATACTGTGAAAGATGAAAATGAGCATATAGTGTTAATTTCTTTGTATGTGGATGATCTAATTATTACAGGTGATGTTGTTAATCTGATCAAAGAAATCAAGTAGAAAATGTCGCAAATTTTTGAAATGAAAGACCTTGGTGAACTAAGATATTGTTTGGGTCTTGAGATCTGGAGAGATTCAGGACAAAATTTTCTGTCCCAGGGTAAGTATGTCAGAGGTCTACTGGAAAGATTCAGGATGGATCAATGTAAGGCTGCAGCAGTACCATTACAATAAAACATTAAACTTCAGTGTGAGGATGGCTCCAAAGAGATAGATGTGACACTTTATCCACAGTGGGTTGGGAGTCTAATCTACTTAACCACTACTAGACCAGATTTGGCTTATGAAGTTAGTGTTGTAAGTCAATTCATGTCCAAACCACTTGAGAGTCACTAGATTGCAACAAAAGGCATTCTAAGGTATCTACAAGGAACTGTAGATTATGGTATTATTTATACTGATTCTTCTGATATTAGATTGACAGGGTTTACAGATTTCGATTGTGCTGGAAATGTAGACGACCGAAGATCCATAACAGGCTATGCATTCAAAAATGGATACGGGGTGATTACATGGAACAGTAAGAAACATAACACATTGTCCTTGTCTTCAGCGGACGCAGAGTATCAAGCTATGTGTGCAGCAACATGTGAGGCAATTTGGTTGTGGAGACTTTTCTGGGATGTTGGGGAAGAACAGAAAGATGCAACAATTATCATATGTGACAACTAGAACTCAATCAAACTTGCTAATAATCCAATGTTTCAAAAGAACACTAAACACGTTGATATGCATTTCCACTTTGTCAGGGAGAAAGTTCAATGAAAAGAAATCCATCTTGTATATTGTAAAACGTGTGATAATGTTGATGACATTTTCACTAAACCTCTTGAAAAATTAAGTTTGAAATGTTTAGGGAGATGTTAGGCATATTTGTGAACCCCTTCCTCCATTAAGGGGGGGTGTTGAAAGATAATGGAGTATCCTTAATTAGTGTGAGTTGGTTTACGAAACCTTAGGATAGGAATTAGTTTCTATTTCTTAGGGTATGGTTCTAACTTTCCTATATCCATGTCTGTTATATATTGATTGAGTTGTACTGAGAAGGTAGAGTGTTCTGCAGCCAGACTCTCCTGGTTCAGACTCTCTTTCGTAGAGCTAACTAGTGGGTTTTTTTTAATTTATTAATTTAACATCACATTTTATCAAATATTAACTTGTAAATATGCTTTGATTTTTAAGTCTACAAATGCATACATACTCTACTTTTGAAGTTGTGACCTCTTAGGAGAAAACACGTGCTCTTAACCATTAGGCTCACTCAAGCTGTATATTATTTAAACATTTAGACCCAATCAAATTACATAAAAATAAAAATAAAATAAAATAAAATAAAATTATCAATTAAAACATTTGACTTAGTGAAATTATATAAAAATAAAAATTAAACTGAAAAAATAAAATTAATAATTAAACCAACCTAAATCCATCTTAACTCCTGATCTATTAACCTCAGAGAGATCAAATCTCCTAAGCTGTAAACTTTTTTTCAAGTTTTGCACTTAAGATGGATCTAAGCTATTTTTTATATGCAAAATATATGTCTTTTGTCTATTAACTCAAAGATTATAATAGATGTTTGGGGTCCAATTATTAATAGTTTTGGTATATTTTTATTAATATTTCCTAAATTTTAATATAAGTAATAGTTTTAGTATATTTTTATTAATATTTCCTATAATAATTTTGGTATATTTTTATTAATATTTCTTAAATTTTAATATAATTTTGCTAAAAGTCTTAAAAATTTTAATTATTAATAATTTATGTAAATAAAGATTATAGGATTGGTGGTCCAATTATTGGTTCTTTCGGGGAATTTTTATATATGTAAATATTTTAAATTATAAAGTTATACATTTTTTTTTATTGATGAAGAAAGTTGTTAAGAGTGATTAATTTAAACTTGAGTTACTCTTTTAAAGAAAATATTAAAAGCTTAAATATATATATATATATATATATATATATATATATATATATATATTTGCATTGATACATATTTTCCAGCATATCAATGGATTGAATTAATTGAAGTTTTCGGTACATATATTATACTTGGCTGGAATTAAATCGCGTAGTTAAAAAAAACAGTTTTTTGGCTCAGAATCCGGCAAAGATTTTGAAAAAATTTGGCAAATATTTTATGAGAATTTTCTTTACATTTGTTAAACTTTAATATTTTAAGTGCCCTAAGGGTTTTTGATAGTGCTGAATCTATTTCCACTATCAAAAATGGATTCCAAATACTCCAAGTACTTGATTTTTTGAATTTTAGTTGACCGAGACAAAAAATTATCGTCCAAACTATTCCACTACTTAGGTAAACAACTTTGAATTAAATAGCCATCGACCACGTTCCGGTGCTAGCTCCTTGGAAATTGAAAGATGGAATAGCTGTGTCACAGTTGGAAGTTGTAAATACGACCAAAACTAAATGACTGAGACCCGCTAACACCGGCATAAGGTCTATGAAAATGGAAAATGAATAATTTTTGAAATTAAATTCTTAACCATGAATAAAGCGGCTTAGGTTACGTTAACCCTGATGTTCGTTTCACTTGGTCAATCTAACTGTAAGTGGACCTCTTTTGGATTGTGATGGAAACCCTCGGATTTTCTTCTTCCCATTGGATGGACACTTAAACGCCTGACTGTAATATTTGAAAAAATGCAACACTTCAAAACCAATGGGGTTTCCTTTCCTTTACCAATCTCATTGCCAACTCGCACTTCTTTTGTATCGCAGGACCGCCTTCAGTTTCGCTTCGGTTGGCTAGAATTTATGCTTATTAATCTGCTGGTCAACCCATATTTGGAAATCTAGCAGGGTGAACTCTCCTTTGTTATAATTTTATAATTTTTAATTGAGTTAATGGTATTATTGCTATGTTACCAGTGACGGGAAACTAAAAACAAAAACGATACGAGAAACAGGGTTTTGTAGGTTTCGCCTATAAGAAATGAAATGAGGAGAGAGACAAAACAAGATTAAAAGTGAACAATTTAAAATACAACGAAGACGAAGACGAAGACGAAGAGAAGATAATGAAAGAAATAATTAAAAAATATAAAGATTGATAACAAAATATACCATGAAATTGGGAATCTACAATTTGAATGAGCATCTCTCCAAGCTTTACAGGGAAAACCCGTCTTTGCTAAAGGATGTGTTTTTCTCCATGTTGAAATATTATTTTCAACTGCCCTCTGTACAGCAGCTGCCTTCTATCTTTGTTGAAAAAAAACCTTGCAGATAGCCGCTTGCTAAAAACAGTGATCAATCAACTTCATTTTGGTATTCGGCGCTGGTCTATGTATTTTGAGAAACAGAGCATTTAATATGGTACACAGGAGTTTTGTACGCAGAGGGATTTTGTTCTGCCGGCTCACCAAGTAGAGAACCAGACCCGAAACGCAATATGGTGTAATTGATATAAAATTCGCGTCACAGTTTTTGGCCGTACCTCAAACCCAAAATCGGACCCAAATTTTTATAAGGCAAATTCTATGGAGTTTTCACATAAAAAATTAAGCTGACTTCAACAGGCTCTTTTGGAATGCGAATATCTTTTGCAATAGAGTTTTATTGGACTTTGAAGTCCAGAGGTTATCGCGCGATGGAGATTTAAAGTTTTACAAAGGGTTCGTTTAAGTTTTGCGGAGTTTATTAAAGTTTTGTTTTAATATGTCTTATTAACATTTTGAAATAATGTTTGTAATTGTGCAATGAATGTTTTGCAACATATATATGTTTTATTATATACATACGTTATTAACATATGTTATATAATAAAACATTTGCGCAAAGAAAAGAGTGGACCCCGAAAGTATTTTAATAGACTTTAGTTTTAGTTTTAGTTTTGTTTTTATTTTAGTTTTATTTTTAATATATAGTTTTGTTTTATAACATGTGTTGCGACACATATAAAACAAAAAGGGCTCAATGACAATGTAAGTTTTTTTTTACACAACAGCAGTGTAATTTTTTTTATGCACAATAGTGCATTTGTTTTGTAATAGAGCAGAGTTTTAAAACAGAGAAGACAGAGTGTGTTTTTTTTGGTGAATGACAGAGTGATAGTTTTGCACTGCGTTTGCAGCAGTCAAACTATTTTTGTAATCCCTCTCAGTGAGGAAGAATTTGTAATAGTTTTTTTTTTAAGGAATAGAAGTTTTACAGTGTTGAAAACTCTGTCTCCTGTGAGTGAAATTTTAATATTTTCTCTGTGTTGAAGAGGGGAGTTTTATTCTCCATTTATTGTTGTGGAATTTTCAATATTCCAACATGGTATCAGAGCTAGTCCAGGCTCTTTGAAGGTCAAAGAAGCTGAAGGAAGGAGTTCTTTGTTGCAGCAGCTTCTCTAGCAGTGTGAAGACTCAGCCAAAAATAATTCAAGGTATTTCTCTATATATTTTATTGTGTTACTGTTGCAGAACAGTCAGCTATTTTAAATACATAGTCAAGTGTTTTTTAAAGCATAGTTAAGAGTGCAAAATGGCTGGAGCCAGCACTAGCATGGGTATTGGAAATATCCACCTCCCACTATTTAATGGGAAAAATTATGACTACTGGTCAATAACTATGAGAGCATTATTTGTTTCCCAAAACTTATGGGAATTTGTTGAGGATAGCTTTGAAGAGCCAGCAGATGAAGAAGAGTTTGATGATTTAACTCAGGCAGAGAAAGAGTTGCTGAAGAGAAATAAAAGAAAGACTCCAAAGCTCTCTTCTTATTGTATCAAGTAGTGCATGAGAGTGTGTTTCCTAGGATAGCAGCAGCCAAGAGATCCAGAGAAGCATGGGAAACTCTCAAGACAACATATCAAGGCATGGAAAAAGTGAAGACAACAAAACTTCAGTTGCTGATGAGAGACTTTTAGACTCTCTGTATGAAGGACTCAGACAACATTGACTCATTCTTCACTCATGTGATTGGAATGGTAACACAATTAAGATATCATGGAGAGACTCTTGAAGACAAGAGGATTGTGGAAAAACTCTTGAGGAGTCTGCCCTCAAGATTCGATGTGATTGTCACCACCATAGAGGAGACTAAGGATTTCACAAATTTTTCAGTCGATGAGCTACATGCATCATTGATGACTCATGAGCAGAGATTGGGTAGGAGTGAAAACTCATCTCTTGAGCATGCCTTTAAGACCCAAATGTATTACGGAAGAGGAAGAGGGCAAGGTAGAGGAAACAAGAGAGGAAGAGGCAGAAGCCAAAACAGAGGTGGAAGGAACAGTCCAGAAAATGCTCAAGGAAGGGGCAGCAATCCAAATCAGCATCAAGGCCAAGGCAGCAGCCAGCAGAGTGGTCAGCATAATGCTCAAGGACAAAGGTATGATAAGTTCAATGTCCAATGTCACTATTGTAAAAAATATGGTCATTATGCTAATGAATGTAGAAAGAAGCAGCATGATATGGGAAGTAGAACAAATGCAAATTTTACTAGGGAAAATATCAACCAAGACAATTTGTTTTTAGCTTGTAATATGGCTGAAGAAAAAAATGAGGATTTATGGTTTCTAGACTCCGGTTGTAGTAACCATATGATAGGAAACATAGCCATGTTTTCTATGTTAGATGAGAGTGTGAAGTCACGTCACACTAGGAAATGATAGCAAAGTTTCTGTTATGGGAAAAGGAAATGTAAATGTTTTAACAAGGAAAGGTGCAAAGAAATCCATAGCAGATGTTTATTATGTTCCAGGAATGAAGTGTAACCTCTTAAGTATTGGACAGCTTGTTCAAAAGGGGTACAATGTATTTTTTGAGGATGATGTTTGTACCATCATGGACAAACCACCCAGCAAACAATGTATTGCTGAAGTGAAGATGACAAGGAATAGGATGTTCCCTCTTAGAATGAGAGCAGATTTGAAGAATGGTGAAGAGAAAGCAGCAGTGGCACAAGAGGCTATCCAAAGCAAACCAAAAGATGAAAATTGGTTGTGGCACTTGAGATTTGGACATCTCAACTTTGAAGGTCTTAATCTATTGAATAGAAAAGGAATGGTAAGAGGTTTACCATTGATAGAGAAACCATACAGCCTTTGTGAAGGTTGTATCTTGGGGAAACAACACAGAGAAAGTTTTCCTTCTGGGAAAAGCATAAGGGCAAAGGCACCCTTAGAGATTGTCCACTTAGATTTGTGTGGACCGATGCAAACAACATCGCTTGCTAGCAGCCACTACATGTTAACATTCATAGATGATTTTACAAGAAAAACTTGGGTTTACTTTTTGAAAAGCAAAAGTGAAGTGTTTGAAAGATTCTGCAATTTCAAAGCACTTGTGGAAAACCAAAGTGGGCTGCACATCAAAGTCCTAAGGACTGATAGAGGAGGTGAGTATATCTCTAAATATTTCCTACGTTTTTATAGAGAAAATGGTATTCATAAGCAGTTTACAACTAGATATACTCCATAGCAAAATGGAGTAGCCGAAAGGAAGAATAGAACCATAATGGACATGGTAAGGAGTATGTTAAAGGCAAAGCATTTGCCTAATGATTATTGGGCTGAAGCTGTACATTGTGCAGCGTACATTTTGAATAGGTGCCCTACAAAAGCAGTTATGAACAAAGCGCTGGAAGAGGCATGGAGTGTTACAAAGCAAGGTGTCACACACATGAAGGTTTTTGGATGTGTGGCTTATGCACACATTCCAGATCAGCGAAGGAAGAAGTTGGACAGCAAGGGGGAGAAATGTATTTTCATTGGATACAGTGAGGAATCCAAAGCTTACAGGTTATACAACCCATCCACCAAGAATTTTATTGTGAGAAGAGATGTTCAGTTTATTGAAGAGGAAGCTTGGGATGGAAGCATAGAGAAAACAGTGAATGTTAAACACTGTTTATCTCATGATGAAAATGATGATGAGTTGGCTGAAATGCATCCCCAAACAGCAGATCCAACACAAGCGCAGCAAGGCACACCCTTGATGAGAAATGAAGGTGCTTCTCCAAGCACATGACAAGGAGGAAATTCAAGTGCTTCTTCAAGCATTTGTACACCTAATGAAAGAGGTAAGAAGTTCAGAAATTTGAATGACATTTATGCACAAGAGGCAACAAATGAAGGTATCAATTCTTTGTTTGCTTTATATTGTCATGTTGAAGACCCTATCCACTTTGAAGAAGCTATTACGGATAAGAAATGGATAGAAGCTATGGATGAGGAGCTTAATGTCATAGAAAGAAACAAGACTTGGGATTTGGTTGAACTCCCAAAAGGTAAAGATGTCATTGGAGTTAAATGGGTCTACAAGACCAAGAGTAATTCTAAAGGAAAAATAGAGAGACACAAGGCCGGACTTGTTGTCAAGGGATATAAGCGGAAACATGGAATAGATTATGAGGAAACTTTCGCACCGATTGCTAGAATGGAAACCGTGAGAGCAGTGTTGTCCATAGCAGCACAAAACAAGTGGAAAGTTTACCAAATGGATGTGAAGTCAGCATTCCTAAATGGAGTGTTAATGGAAGAGGTTTACATTGAACAACCTCTTGGCTATGAGAAGAAAGGCCAAGAGCACAAAGTGTGCAAGTTGAAGAAAGCTCTTTATGGGCTGAAGCAAGCACCAAGAGCATGGTACAGTAGGATAGATTCCTATCTACTAGAAAATGGATTTGAAAAGTGTGAGGGAGAACCCACCCTCTACATCAAAGAAAAGGATGGTAAAATGTTGATAGTGGTTTTATATGTTGATGATGTTATTTTCATAGGTAATGATGATTACCTTATTGAAAATTTTAAAACAGTCATGAAAGAAGAATTTGAAATGACTGACATGGGTTTGTTGAAATACTTCTTAGGAATAGAAGTAGAACAAGATGAAAATGAGATTTTTATCTCACAGGAAAAATATTTTAATGAAGTGCTTGAAAGATTTAATATGCAGGAGAGCAAAGCAGTAATCACTCCCACAGTGATGGGATTAAAACTTAGCAGAGAGGACAACAGCAAGGATTTTGATCCTAGCTTGTACAAGAGCATAGTTGGCAGCCTCATGTATTTGACTGCAACTAGGCCCAACATAATGCATACTGTTAGTTTGATTTCCAGATTCATGGAGAAGCCAAAGGATGCACATTGGCAGGCAGCGAAGAGAATTCTAAGGTATGTTAAAGGTACTAAAAGGTTTGGTATTTTATATACTGCTCCAGAATGTTCAGATTTAGTTGGATACACTGACAGTGATTGGGCTGGAAGTGTAGATGATCGAAAGAGCACTTCCGGTTATGTTTTTCACATGTGTTCAGGAGCCATGTCATGGGCTTCTAAAAAACAACCCATTGTAGCGTTGTCTACATCAGAGGCAGAATATGTGGCAGCTACAACAGCAACTTGTCAAGCAATTTGGATGAGGAGGATGTTAAGAAGTTTGTGCCAAGAGCAGACAAGAGGAACAATGATTTTTTGTGACAATAGCTTAGTTATTGCATTATCGAAGAATTCTGTGTTTCACAAGAGAACGAAACAAATTGACACAAAGTTTCATTACATCAGAGAATTGGTAAACAATGGAGAAATTGTTTTGGAACACTGCATAACTCAGAAGCAGTTTGCAGACATTCTGACCAAGCCATTGGGGCAGAAGAGTTTCGAATTTTTGAGAAAAAGCCTGGGTATGACTGATAACCCAGCAGTTGAAATTAAGGGGGAGTGTTGAAATATTATTTTCAACTACCCTCTGTACAACAACTTCCTTCTATCTTTGTTGAAAAAAAACCTTGTAGATAGCCGCTTGCTAAAAACAGTGAGCATTCAACTTCATTTTGGTATTCGGCACTGGTCTATTTATTTTGAGAAACAGAGAATTTAGTATGGTACACAGGAGTTTTGTACGCAGAGGGATTTTGTTTTTCCCGCTCACCAAGCAGAGAACCAGACCCGAAATGCAATATGGTGTAATTGATATAAAATTCGCGTCACAGTTTTTGGCTGTACCTCAAACCCAAAATCGGACCCAAATTTTTATAAGGTAAATTCTATGGAGTTTTCGCGTCACAAATTAGGCTAACATCAGAAGGCTCTTTTGGAATGTGAAGATCTTTTGAAATAGAGTTTTATTGGACTTTGAAGTCCAGAGGTTATCACGCGATGGAGATTTAAAGTTTTACAAAGGGTTCGTTTAAGTTTTGCGGAGTTTATTAAAGTTTTGTTTTAATATGTCTTATTAACATTTTGAAATAATGTTTGTAATTGCGCAATGAATGTTTTGCAACATATATATGTTTTATTATATACATACGTTATTAACATATGTTATATAATACAAAATTTGCACAAAGAAAAGAGTGGGCCCCAAAAGTCTTTTAATAGACTTTAGTTATAGTTATAGTTTTGCTTTTATTTTAGTTTTATTTTTAATATATAGTTTTGTTTTATAACATGTGCTGCGACACATATAAAACAAAAAGGGCTCAATGACAATGTAAGTTTTTTTTTACACAACAGTAGTGTAAATTTTTTTTGTGCACATCAGTGCGTTTGTTTTGTAATAGAACAAAGTTTTAAAACAGAGAAGACAGAGTGTGTTTTTTTTGGTGAATGACAGAGTGATAGTTTTACACTGCGTTTGCAGTAGTCAAACTATTTTTGTAATCCCTCTCAGTGAGGAAGAATTTGTAATAGTTTTTTTTTTTAAGGAATAGAAGTTTTACAGTGTTGAAAACTTTGTCTCCTGTGAGTGAAATTTTAATATTTTCTCTATGTTGAAGAGGGGAGTTTTATTCTCCATTTATTGTTCTATAATTTTCAATATTCCAACACTCCAAACACCCGTGTATGCTTAAGGATGAATCTACTTTGCAACTTGCTCCTGCTCAAAGCTTAAATCGTTAAACTTTCCAAGCAACTGCCAACTGCTAGTTAGCATGCAATGGGAGAAAACAGGCTGGAAAACACAACTAGAAATGGTAATTTCACTAACAAACAAAAATTAGTAAGTTTAAAAAGGAAATTGTGATTTTTAAAAAATAAAGGAAAAAGTTCCAGCCAAAACGAAAACGTTTCAGCTGCCGATAGACGTATTTTAGAAAATACACTATGGGAAACGATCTGTTCCGCTAGAAACTGTTTTTTTATCAATGAAAACAAATACACTCGTATAAAATGTGGTTTCTCGTACAGTTTGGTTTCTGGAGTGGGTTTCACTGAAAACGTCTACTAACATTGCGTTTCTAGTAACATCCAATTGAGTTTATAACCCATATATGGTCCTTAAAATTTAATCTTGTAAAGAGATGCCAAATACTATCTTGTTTCGATAATAACCAGTTTTTCAATCCACAAATTATGTTATACTGAAAAACTAAAAAAAATTGTCGAAAGGGAAACAAAATGGCGTAGGCCCAACGATTTGAGCCCCTCTCCGTTAGTCGTTTCTGATATCGTCCTCCTATTCCCGTTATCCATATTCCTTCAACCGGCATCGAGTTTCAACTCAACTTGTCGTTTCGCATATCCTCTGTTAGCCACCTATAAACTTTGTTATATCAAAAGGTGGCTAAGACTTTTTGAGCCTTCAAGGAACAAATTTCATTACTAAAAATTGTTGGCTCTTGAAGACTCTTGAAGGCCTCATGCTTTTCCTCTATCCAAACTTCACTACTGTTCCCATTTTACACTTAGAAATCCTGCTGATTTCCAAGCCAGAATACTGCTGCAAGCACCTTTTTCCCCCTTCCCTTCTTCCAAAACTAACTTCATTTTAACCCTTTCATCTCCCATGAAATATCCCTCATTTTCATAGTTTTTCCCTTTCCCCTTCATCAAAACCCCTTGACAAGGTTGAAAACTCCTTTTTCGCCTTATCCGAACCTCTCTAACCCTTTGAAAATCATTGAAAAACTATAAAAACTCACATTTTGGGCATATATGGGTCCTAGCCCTTTTTCCCATTGACCCTCGATCACATTGTTTCCCATGTACCCACGGCCCCGCAATTGGGCGCCTATCTGCTTCAAATAAAATAATTCCCGGCCAAAGTTAAAACATTGGTTATATATTAAAAATCGTCGTTTTTATTATTTTATTAATTTTCCACCGGTTCAAATTTTAAACCATTCCGCACCGTCGATCTGATCTGAAGATCGAACGATGCAGAGTCTGTCTCCCGGTGGTCCCCGCATTCCACTAACCCTTTCCAAAAACCGCGCGGTATTCATCGCACCGCCTTTGGGCAAAGGCGGTTTTTTCCCGATCGCCAGCGATCCCATACGCTGGCCGACACGCGTCCTGGGCACTGTTCATAAAACCGCCATCCATCGCGCGTTAATGTTCGGACGTGGACGCCGTGCGATATTGGCATCCATCGTCCGATCTGGGGCGGGCCATCCAACAACTATCCCTCACCGAAGATGCCCGAAAGTTAACTGGGCTACAGCGTGGCATTTAACGAATCTCCGTCGTCGATTTGATCTGCAGATGGACGACCCACATTTCATCGCCCTGTTTCGATCGCCCAGTCAACGTTTTCCACTTTGACTTCCCGTTTCCACTCCCGACCGTCGATCCCGACCGTCGATCCCGACCGTCGATCTCTACGCGATCGACGACTCTGATTTAACCATTCTTCCGCCTTCTCCCGATCAATCCTGACCGTTGGATGATGCCATCCAACGGCCACGCTTCCTCCACATGCCTTTTGCAGCAATAAACCTATATATGCAGGATTTTTTAATATTTGTTTGTATTTTTCAGGGTTTAAATGGTTTTCTCACCATTTTTGAAGAAAATTCGAAAGAAGAGGGTGACGATCCTCCTGCCTTCGATTCGACAAAGAAAATCATCACAGGTGTTAAATCCACGTTTTCATCAATCATTCATGAAGCATTGATGCCACATGACCCTGCGCAGCCCTGCATACCAGAAAAAAATATGAATCGAGCACAGTCAGAGAGTATCAGTGACGAAGGCCAAAATTTATCAGAACAGAGGATTAAAGACATATTTCCGGGGATCACGGCTAAGAATGTTTATCAAAAGCCTAATCCTCGATTTAAAACAAAGTTTAAAGAAGATCTTAAGGGTTTTATCAACAGGAGCGCTTCCATCGCCACATCTGAGGCAAATTGATCCCTCTAGCTACCACAATGCCACCTGTGCCTCAAAGTATTCAATCAGAGGCTGAATTTATTGATCAAGATCAGATATTTGTCTCAAAACGCAGTCAAAGAGGAAAATCTGCCAAGGAAATTAATGACAAACATCTGCAGAGTTACTTCGACGCCACACAGAGCCTCAAAGGTCAACAAAAGCTCCCACCGAGCTTAAACTTTATGTAAAACATTTAATACAGAGTGCACCCATGTAAGTTTCTTCATTGAGCCCCTCAAAGGCCAAGAAGCCATTAAATCTGTATTAATTGTAATTGGAGATCTTTTTATCAGATCTCACCTCCTCATTCTTCTATATATACTTCTGCAGAAGATGAGTGAGGGGTTGGTTGATGAAGTTGATAAACATTGTAATGTAATTGAGCTTGAGACTTCTATCTGTAAATAGTGTTCACTGGCCCTTGAAGCTCTATTTGTGTTAGATTAGTTAGGCTGGATAGTGAAGATGATTGCTGAACTGAAACATTGGACCTGAGTACTGTAACTAGTTTGACATCAATAAACAAGTTGTTTCTTGGGATCCTGGTCTATATCACTGGTGAAGTGCCCCTTTCTTTGTTATTTTTTTCCTTCTATGTATGTCATATTGTTCACTATTCTCTGATAAAGAACAACATTTATAGAGTTAGGACCTACTGTACATCAGTAACCTCCTTTGACTGATAAGCTTTATCTCAATGTTTTCCTCCAATTCGTTTATTTAAGAATGATTCAATACAGTTTAAGCAGTTAGGAATGTTGGTGTTCCCTCGTTCTACTGTTTGCTTTAAACATTGTTCTTGAAAGTTATTTTCATTGTTTGCTTATTAAAGTTAGAATAGGAAAGTAATGGTTTACCATGTTTCTAGCTTATTTTTTCCAAAGGCAGATTCTGAAGGTTTCCCTTGGTGTTGACTGAAAGCAGATTAGGTTTAAAAGCACTTTATCTGATCTTAGGTTACATTTTGTTACTCTTATGTGTTTTCATACTTTCTAAAGGTAATTATGTGGATTACTGGATTGTTTGTCAATTAAGTTGCTTTAATACAAACTTGCCCAAGAAGTCAATGGTTAGCCCTACACTTGGTTGGTTTTAAACAGTTACTTAAGAGGCTTTTCTTGTTTGGACTGACTATAAATCCTTTGTGAACTTATTATCAGTTACCACCTCTCCAACACTTTATTGCTTCCATTCCATCACTCTAATCTCAATAATCTTGTGACGTAGATGACTTTCCCCTTGGATCACTCTTGATGTTGTTGTTCAATTAAAGCCCTATTATGACTCCATAGCCCAATGGACTAAAAACCAGCGTTATATCTATCTTTTTAGCCTAGCTGTTCTATTCACTTGCAACTTCTCACCTTTCAAACTCTTTGCACTTAGGACTTTCCACCTCAAACAGTATTCATGCCCAACCATCCAAAAAACAAAACAAACCCTTGGCCTTCATAACTAGCCTAATATCATAACCCCAAACTTCAAATACAAATCCATATTTGCACTTATTGGAGAGATCTCTCTCCGGATTCAGGAGGGCTAGATCCCAGAATCCCAAAGTTGGTTGAAACGATGTTGTTTCTGCAGTTTTAGTCTCACCAATCTGCTAAAATTACAGATTCCTAACATCCTCCTCGGATTCCCGTTTCCATATTCCTATAACTCCTTCTTCCAAGCTCTGTCACACAACTGCCGTCTCCACCTTCATTGCTAAGACAGTTTGTATATGTGATTTTTTGAAATTTTGAGTGCTGGAATTTAGTAAAAAAATTTGAGGTGAAATATTGATTTGTGTTATTTAAACTGGTTTTTTTACATATATATATGGATTCAGTACCTTAAAAAACTTTTAAAGCACCTTGATTATACAAAATTACATATCAAACTTTTGTTTTCAATGAATTTCTACCAAATTTTAGAGAAGTTAGACAAAAAAATCCAAAAACACTTTTAAAAAACACACTAAAAAAAACTTGTATCCGGTTTGCCATCTCCACCTCTATTGACGTGGACGTTTGTATATGATATTAAACAAACAGTCTCTCCGCGCGCATTTCAAAATTGTGTAGTTAGACCAAAAAAAATCCAAAAACACTTTTAAAAAACACACTAAAAAAACTTGTATCCGGTTTTCCATCTCCACTTTTTTTTTTCAGAAGGAAAAAAACACTGTATATATTAAAATGAATATATGACAGTACATGATCATCAATACATTCTCAAACTGTTATTTAAAACAGCGAGAAAACCCCATATACCAAATACATCCAGAATACACTTTTGAAGAGAAGTTATTCGATGTTCATGGCCAACAATATTACGGGTAGTATAAAACATACCCACGAGATCATCCCTGTATACATTGAAAAGAACATTCAGAGAAAATACAGCAGCATCATATTCATGACAATAAGGAAATAAAAGATAACTGAAATGAAAGAAGGCAAAACAAAAAGGTGAGTTCCATAGTGTCTTCCATGACTGATAAGAGGCAGTCTCGCTTGTGCAAACACCAAATCAGGCTCACTTGAAAACTTGAGCGACATCGAAATCCCATTTGTAGTGCGCAAACCTTTGTATAGTAGAACTGGCTCTCTTGTAATTCATCATGCATGCATGACATATGGAAATCCGACTCGCTTGATGAATATGCCAGGTTCGCTTGAAGAAGAAAACCAGCCCTGGACAAAACCAAAAACCCTGCACACCAAAACAGGCTCGCTTGATGAAAGATAAACTGTCCTGAAAACAAAATAGCACCCGAACAACGATGAGACTGATCCCCATGATTGGGGGAGATCCGGCTCCCCAGCTCGATTCGGAGATCCGACACCTTACTTCATCCTACCAAGACCGGCATGCCCTTCAGATCCAGGATCGAATGGATATGAGATGCCCTGACGAATAATGAACACATCGGCTTCCTGGTCCTTGCTTATACCCGATGCAACAGAAATAGAAAAATCAGAAAACTGATAAACTCTGGGATCCATCGTGGATACAAGGAACATCGAAGAAGGAATTAGTGGCAGTCAGGTCGTAAATCCAGAGATCTATAATGCAGCATGCCCGAAGAACAATAAACCACGATCCCAAAGCTAGTACAGATAATGACAGAGAAGAAAGTCAGAATCCCAGATTCTGGATATGGGAGATCTCCTATTTAGGATTAACAGCTGAAACATGCCGCTTCTCATAAATAGAGGCACCCGGATCGAAATCCAATTAAAATACAATCCCAGAAACAAACGACCGAACACTGTTGAGTTGGTGAACGGTCACTCTCCGAGGATCATAAATAGGAGCACAATAAACGAAGATGTCAATAAATGTGACAACCGTCCAACATTGGGCCAATAAATCTATATCGCCGCCGATGTCAGAGGGATTTTGGGATGGGAATCTCGAAATGCCAATACCCCGGAAAACAATTCAAATTAGCCGGAAAAACAAACGACTAACCGGAAAAACCAGAGAGCCCTCAGCATTGGAAGTAACATCAGTCATGGCATCCAGGGAAAATCCACCATCGCCCGCAAAGACAGGTCCCGAAGGGCGTAATATGATAAGCACCCCACACCCGCATCTTCCACAATCCAGGGCGCCAAAAAACTGACCAGAGAGAAAGAAAACTCCCAAATCTAAACCAAAGGGACATAACCACCGAAAACTTCAATGGATTACGGAGCGCCTAGAGAGACAAGGCAGCCATGGGCCAATCTCCGAAAACCAGAACATCGGCTCAGTCAACGCAGTGGCCCTCTCTGCCCTGAACAGCCAGAATCCAGGAGCTCAGTAGGATCAATATTCAGACAAGCAACGGCATCCCATCTGCCCTATTGTCCATCGTATCTCTTGCTTAGCCACCAGCACCGACTACCCCCTCTCATAAGCAAACTAATACCACACCCAATCTAATGCATTTCTTCTCTACTTCTCCAAGCTATCACAGCTTCACCTCCAGTCCTCCCACAACCTACACCCTCAACCAAAAGCATCCTCCAAAAAAATCCCCACAAGAAAGCGACATGAGCATGCGACAACATCTGCAGGCTCAACAAGTGAAAACCCTCAGATATCAAGAGTGATAACATTAGGATCCACAAAAGAAAATCAGCATAAACGCCAATTAGCAAGAACGAGCGATACTCAGCGTCGCAGGCAGCATGAGTAAGACCAGGGCACCAATAACCAGAACATGCACCGGGAAGCCATCGTTCTGTGCCAACGAAAAAACTACTGCACTGATGATTCAGTAATAGCCACCAATAGCATCAACAAAATGTCAACAATTGGGTTCCAGCTAGAAAAACATTCAAAAATAGCCACCAAAACCAACATCAAGTTGTCGTCGTTGGGTACCAGCTAAAAACATTCAACATAAGCCACCAAAAGCATCAACAAATTGTCCACATTGGGTATCAGCTAAAACCTCCTAACTAGGCACCTAACCAAAAAACACAACCAGACTTCACTCAGGAAAATCTATAGCACCCAAGGTTCAGTAATAGCCACCAAAGCAACAACAAATTGTCCACAGAAGGGTTCCAGCTAAAGAACATCAACAATAGCCACCAAAACCAACATCAGTTTGTCGTCATTGGGTTCCAGCTAGAAACATTCAACATAGCCACCAAATGCAACAACAAATTGTCCTTAATGGGTTCCAGCTAAAAACACCAAACCAGGCACCAGACCATCAAACACCCCCTCCACCGTAGCCATTGTAAACTATCATACATTTTTCCCTTGCATTCATCCACCTATAACGCCTTCTCCGCCAGAGCCCTGGTCACAACTCAATGTTGTGTTACTTCTCTTTCTCAGACACAATGTGCTACACATCTTCACATCGAGGTGTGTCTGGTGGAGTGGCCATCTCTAGACTGAACCTTCCATCTCCACCTCTATTGACGTGGACGTTTGTATATGATATTAAACAAACAGTCTCTCCACGCGCATTTCAAAATTGTGTCTTTCAAAGCCGGGCCAATCACTTTCATCATCACGACTGATACTATGAATGTTGAAGAGACCATAACTTCATTGATGAAAGGAAATCCATTTGGATTACCAATAATTTTATAAACATGATTAATACGATTAATGTTCAAATATAAAAAAGTATTAAATAATTTAATAAAAAGTAAAATGTTTACGGTAAATATCATTTCAAATTGAACAAAAACTAGGTATGGCATGTCGTGCATTCAAACCCATAGAATGCCCTCAATTTGAAGGTCGAAATTTAAAAAAAAAAAAATCATAATACCTTGAAAGTAGGATGAGCATTTCATATATATTCACATCATAACTTATATATATGTTTTAGAGATTCACAATATAGATTTATTGAACTAATTAATGTGGTTGATTTTTAGAACAAATAAATTTATTATTATTATTAAATAAAACTAATTATATATTACATTTTCATTTTATTGATTTTAATTGTTTTTAATTTATATTAATTTTTTGAATTAATCATATCTTTAATTATAAGTTGACGTCTAGAAACATTTGTCTAATCATTTATCAATAATTTAACTTAATAAAATATATTTTATTATTTTTATTAATATTTAGAATTATTTATTTTAAGTCAACACATTAATCACCCCTCATCGTACCACCCAACTTACAATGTATGTATTCCAAAATGGCTACAATTCTAGGCAGTTTGGCTACAAATATTCTAGCTAGCATTTGGAGTTCCGTCGCAGATGACGTCGATGCTACCGCTCAGGAAAATGGCGCCCGTCAATTTATATAGCCTGAATGTAATTACTGACGTTTAATTAAGCGGTCAGGGAAAGGCTGAAAATTTACCTGTACTCATAAATATATATTTATCACGTTTATTTATAAATTATAAGAATTTAAAAGGTGCAAAAAGGTCGAAATTATAATAATTAAAAAAAATGGAAAAGATTAAATGCATTTACTTAAAAATCTCAAAATATACTTAAAAAATGCATTTAGAAAAGTTTTATGAATAGTCCAGCCACAAAATTTGCAGCAGCCGAGATGCCTTTCAGAAATGGGATTTGGGTGAAGAGGGTCATACGTTTCTACATAAGATTCCAATTTGTGGTATATGTTAAGAGGGTTTTTTATGGGTTTTTTTAATGTTTATGTATGTTTTCAATATAGCCTATGGAAGGTAGCTGGTCAGGGTCATGTTAGGTTTTGTTTTTTTTAATGGTTTTGAGACATATTAAGATTTTGGTATATATTGCCGATGAGAAGTATTTTTGATGATAGTTTTTGTTTTTATCTAGTGGTAATTTTCTTTCAAGATCAAAGAAGATTTTTTTGTGCATGGCATTGGCTTATAGTATGAACTTATATCCATAGATGAATCATTCTTAATCTGATATACTTATATTATCTTTTAATATAAAATATATTTTTTTTCAGAAAAAAAAAAATATTAATTTAATTTCTCAAAATCTAAAATTTTTATTTTTTATATAAATTTTATAATTCTTAATCAATATTAATCATCAAAACACACACACATATATTGAATATTTTAAATATAATTATCATTTTTTAATTTATTAATATAAATATAATTTTATCATTTCAAAAAAAATTCTAATCATTTTTAAATAAAACCTTTCTAAATATATTTCAAAAATTATTACTAACAATAATAATAATAAAAATAATCCGACTACCTTTTTATTTCCATCCCACCAAACTCAACTATGCTTTTTTTGTATTTCGCCAAAAATTACAGCGATCTGGAGATTAACAAATCCAGAGGGGTCGAACTCAGGACCTGCTCCATATCTGATATAAACGAAGAAAACGCCCACCATGGAGCTCGAACCCACTGTTAAAAGCCTTGCGCTCTACTAACTGAACTGGACAGACTTCCTATGTTTTTGTCCGTGAGCATGATTAGGGATTGTAAAATATCTTTTGATAATTGATTAGTCCAAAAAAAACACACTAAATAACTTAATTAAATTTAAAAAATTCTCAAACAAATGTTTAAGAAATGATAAAATGTTTATAATAAATACTATTTTAAATTAAAATAATTATGAAATATTTTTATCAAAATTAACAAATAACTTATATTAGGTCTTAAAAACTAATAAAATTTATTTATTTATTTATTATTATTTTTTTTAACAAGATAAAAATGTTTATAATAAATATTATTTTAAATTAAAATAAATATGATATATTTTCTATCTAAAAATTAATAAAAAGTGTAAATTAAATACTATCTCAAATAAAATAATAATAAAATATTTATATTAAATATCATCTAACACAATAATGTAATATTTCCTTAAAACAAAAATATAAAATGTAATACTTTGAAATCACACTCTAAAGAGAATAATCATTCTATCCCAAGGTATTTTTATCCAAAAACATAACAATGTTAAATAAACAAATATGTTTTCATCATATTTGCATTATGTTGATTTGTTACAATCATTCATATTTACATTTTATTGTTTCTCTACAATCATTCCAAAAAATATGACATCATTATGAATTTTAATTAGATATTAAGTTTAAATAAATATTATAAATTAAATTTCTTGTTGGGGTGTCTTATCAGTCAGACAAGTTGTAATATTCCAAAAATTTAGGCTTCATCTAAATGGAATATTATAGTTTGTTTTATCACTAGGTAGGTGAATAAGTGGGGAGGGAGGCCCATAAACCCCTTTAGAAGGAATAATAACACTCGTAATGTGAAAGGAGAAAGAATAAGCAGTTGTATTAAGCACCTTTGGGTGTGAATAGGGGTTCGATCATGTTGATTTAGTCAAATTTGACCAAGTCAACAACGTTGTCATGGAGGAGTGGCATTTATGATAAGAAAACGCAGTTTTAGTGGAGGACAACTTGCATGAGCTTAGTGGCAAGTATGGATGGGACCCAATGTGAGAAGGCTCACACACTATATATGGAGGGGATGGCAGCGATTGTTATTCATGTTTTAGATTATCATTTTGATATTGGTCTGCTTAGACTTTGCTTCCTTTTGCTGTTTAGTAGGGTTGTTGTGTTGTTTAGCACAAGGGTGTTCCTGATCGAGAATCCCTACCTCATCCTCAGGGAAGGAGGGGTTCTTTGAGTTGCATTTCCTCATTCTAACATTCTGGCCAAGCTCCCTCCTTCAGCTACAACGCAGTTTCTATTGAGAGTTGGGTTGTGTTGCAGGGTGCAACAAAGGAGGATCACATAGAGTCATTTCTGGGCTTGTTTTTCAGTGGAGAGGTAGCCTATCCATTGAAGGATAAAAAAGGAGGGCTCCTGGGCATATTTTTACATCTTTGGCACTAGGCCAACCATCTAGCATCCATCACAGCGCAGTCACAAACCAGAACTGTGTTACTTTTGGAGGCAGTTGCTAAGAGGGTTCATTGAGTTCATTAGGAGGGTGTATTTCTGAGTAGAGGGATCAGCCTTATATTTAGGAATACCATTGGAGGAGGACATCATCATTTCAAATCTGTTATAGCCTCATTCTCTTCAATTCCAATTTGTAGTGACATCTCAACCCTAGGGTTATTTGTCACATTGTATATTTCTTGGTATTTCTAGCAATTTTTTCCCGGTTGTCTAGAAATAATGTATTAGAGCCCATATCTTCTTTTCTGGGCATTTCTTTTGTTTCTATCAACCATATTTCATTTATGTATGTTTACAGTAGCAGCTACACTAATATAGACAGTGTTGTCACGGTTCTTCGGCATTCTATATAGTTGCAACAACTCATGTGCTGATTGTTCTGATCATTGGAGGCTTTTTCTTATTGCAGTGGCTTCACCCTCAAGAGATTTTTGTATATTGTTGTTGATATCTTAATAAAATGATGGCTACAAATTGATCCCTCTTATGTCATATTCAGATTTGTTGTGTTTTACATTGTTATGTCTTGTATTGTTGCTATTTCCATTTTGGAATATTACAGTGGTATCAGAGCATAATCTTGGCTCAGCCTGTGCATTCAAGAAATTATGCCATTAGAAGGAGAAGCTTCTTCTCACATAAAATAGAAGGTGTATAGAAGAAACAAAGGCATGACTCCATTAATTGGAGAAATGAAGGAAGAGAGGATCTCCCAGCTTCTTTTCCAAACTATGAAAGATATCAAGGAAGATCTCAAGGAGATGAAAGGAGAGAAGTGTAGGAAATTTCCAAGAGGGTTTGAAAGTGAAGCAAGTCCTAGATATTCACATGATGGGTGTGAGAATTCAACCACACATGCAGATCCACAACGCAGTTTATTGCCCACATTCACTACAAGAAGGATGGAGGAAGAAGATGTACCAAGGGAGGAGACCTTGAGTGACTATCTTTAGGAGTATGAGTCTCATTCTTGGAGATTCAAAGAGCACTTGGAATTCCAAGGGTTTTTCCAACTCAAGGAAGACAGAAGATCCAACAACCATAATAGAAGTTGAAGAGATAGAATCTTTCTATCTAACTTTTATGGATCAACAAAGTGCACAACCAAAGCTTGGGTGAAGGAGCTAGATTCATATTTTCAGCTATACCAAGTTTCAGAAAAGGAGGCCATTAGAGTAGTAGCACTGCACCTCAAAGGTATGGCCCATTATTGGTGGTTTTATAGTTCTGGTTCATTTTATCATGCAAATGTAAACACTTATGCAGGGTTCACTGAGAAATTAGTGAGAATATTTGACATTAAACATTGTGAAACATCTTTTGTTGAACCAAAAAACTCAAAAACTTTGCATGATTTGGAGAGATCTATTTTGCCAAATCCACTCCATATTTCTGTTGAAGTGGATAAAAACATGCATAACACCTTGCCAAGGTTAAGATCCCAACTTCTTGAAGAGCCCTCTTTTATAGCTGGAGACATGGAGATTCCTCCTTCAAGAGAAGACCAAGATCTAGGGTCTCTCATTGTTGATGAGGAATTTTCAAATATTGATGAAGGGGATGAGCAAAGAAGAGCTAACAGCGTTGTACCTTTTGGAGGAGATCCATCACCACATGGAGATGGGAGGGGAGCCATTGCTTCCATTAGAGGAGCCATTGTGTCCTTGCAAGGAGTTCCAAATGATCTAACATGTAGGAAACAAAGCACAATTTTGGAGCAACATGTATCATTTATTGTGGATTATGAATCTTGGCAGATGGAAGGAGAAGAAGAAAAGGATCAGCATAAAGGGATGATGAGCATTCACCCTTATCTATTCAGGAGGTTTCTGCATAGAAGAAGGAGATTGTATTACACAGTGAAAGGAGGGACAATTCAGTCCACTCATATATACAGTCCACTTTAGATTTCAATCTCTCACTACATGGGGGCATTTCACGTGGGAGACCACTAGATCTAGAGTTGGTAAGAGACATATTTCCCTTTGGTTCACCACTCTTAAATCCCGGAGGGGTGGATACTTTGGAGGGGTCTAATATAGCGCAGAGGGTCTGGGATATACTCAAGGAGGAGGGAGACATTCTCCCATTTCCAACATTACCCACTCTCACTACATATTCTGCGCTGACAAAAGTTGCTGCAGTAATAGAGGATGACACCACTATGGTGATGCAGGAGCATCAACCTTCACAAATCAAATTTATTTTTTCACGCCTTCTAGAAGTCAACGTGGCCACAAAGACAATATTTTCATTAAATTTGTATTATCAATAGAGTTTGTTGTAATTTGGTTGAGTGATTTAGTGATTTTATGGGGAAAGATCGGATCTGGAATGATCCGTTCCACTTTTCTCCATTTTTATAAACTATAGCCTTCATGCATTTGGAGGGGGGCTAGATGGCATGTAACATCAATTTCCAAGAGGGAAACCTGGCTCATATAGGTTGTGTTGTATTTCGAGTTTGGAAGTAATATAAATTATGTGTTTTCTGTTGCTATGTATATGAAATATATTAATTCTTAAATTCCCGTGAGACTGTGTTTTTAGAGAGATCGAACACTAATTCTATGTTGTGTACAAGCTTGAACCGCGTACAATAGCTTGAGTGGGATCCGTGTTTTTTATATGTTCTCTCTGAAGTATTATTTGGGGTGTTTGTCTCAGAATTAAAGTAGTTTATGAGCTAACGAGAACACGGAAAAATTGTGTGTACACGGCATAGAGGAGATGGACTGGTTTTAAGATATTGTTTGAGTTCTGCTTAAGGAATACATCGTTGGACATTGACCAACGAAATTGAAAACTACTGAGTGCCAAGTGTGTGGCACAGATCCGCCTACATTCCCATTGGAATTCACATTTCCTCATTTATTCAAGATCGATTGAATGGTTTTTGAATTTACGACTGTGATGATATCTGGAGGCATTCAAGGCTTTTCGGAATTTTTGTTTGGTGTTGGTTAGATTATTGTGTCTAGATCATGGGCCCATAACCCACAGATCTACGAAATGGGAAAAGTGCAGTTTTGTTGCGTCAAAGTGGTATCAGAGCGGGAAAAGATTTCATCTGAGAAAGAGTTTTCTTACGAATAAAGAAGGGGTACACTTCTGTTGAATATTTGCAAGCTTGTGGTATTTATATTGTTATGCAAGCAACAGAAGAAGGTGAGAAGGTTGCAATAGCCTAGAGCCAAGAGTGCTCAAATTGTTCCAGAGAAGAGTGAACCAGAGAGATGTCAAAAGACTAGGCTCAGAGGAGTGAAGCTTGGTGAGGTATCTGGTAGCAGGGAGGACTTGCTATTGCAGAGGTTTTGTTGCAGTTCACAAAGGGAAATTCCACAGAGGATGTGAGTAGAATAGCTCAAAGATGCTATTACGGGAAGATCACAAAAGGCAATTCCATAGAGGATGTGGGTATAATTGCTAAGAAATGAATAAGACATATGACCAGGAGGTCATATAAATTTTGTACCTCAGGAGTCTGATGCAGGAGCATCAACCCATGCAAATCAAATTTATTTTTCACACCTTCCAAAAGTCAACGTGGCCACAAAGACAATATTTTCGTTAAATTTGTATTATCAATAGAGTTTGTTGTAATTTGGTTGAGTGATTTTAGTGAATTTATGAGGAAATATCGGATATGGAATGATCTATTCCTCTTTTCTCCATTGTTATAAACTATAGCCTTCGTGAATTTGGAAGGGGGCCAGACAACATGTAACATCAATCACCGAGAGGGCGATTTGGATCATATAGGCCGTGTTGTATTTCGAGTTTGGAAGTAGTATAAATTATGTGTTTTCTGTCACTGTGTATATGAAATATATTAATTCTTGAATTTCCGTGAGACTGTGTTTTTGTTAGATCCCTATATTACTAGTATAGTCCCTTATTGTTGTTAGTGTAACCCCCTTATTGTTATTGTTGTACCCCTGTAATCCCCATATTGTTATTATTGTGACCTTACATTATTATTCTTAGGTCGGCTAGGATTACATTGTGGCCCCACTGGGATTACATTGTGGCCCCATGGACTCCTATATATAGAAAGGAGTTTGTCATTTGTATCATCCAAGAATTGTTCATTCATGTAATGTATTGGAGGTTTCCCCCTCGAAGTGCCTTATTTCTAAGGCGTTGATATCTCTTTTCTTCTAGTTTTGGAGCAAGTTTCACAACACTTGGTATTAGAGCTTTGGATTCTAGGGTTTCGCTGCTCCAAATAGGTCATTGTGGGATTTTCGCTATAACTTTTTTTCTACAAAGTTTCCAAAGATTGAATTTTTAGAGCATGAATTTGAAATCCTGAGGAAAATCGTCGCAAAATTTCAAAGCTTGGTTCACAATATTGTCGGAGATATGATCTGTGGAATTTAGGGTTTTTTTAGGCTCCTGAATTTCATCTCAAAGAGGTGATCGTGGGAAAATATTCAAAACTCTCTCTCTGAGCATCAAATTGGAATTCTGTAAAATTTTCCAGAATTAAACAGGTTGTAGTTTCCTGTCTATCAATTTTAGAGCCGAAGGAACAAACAGTGAAATGTGGAAATTCGTACAAGTTCAGTCTACTGAAGTAGTCCATAATTAGGTCATTGTGGGAGATTGGACATAACTTTATCTTGAAGAATCCAAATTACATTAGACCTATGGCATTCGAAAGAGGATTCAGAGGGCTACCTCAGGGCCAAATTTCAGTTATTGAAGATATGAAATCACAGAGATAATTCAATTTCAATATCGAGCTCCTCAAAAGTAAGAAAAAGTTGTGTATTTTTTTTTTATTTTTTTTTTTATTTTTTTTCGAATTGCATAAGTCTTGTTTGAAGAATCAATTTGAATTGATTCCAAGGGCATATTGTATAATATATAGAAGTATTTGGTTTTAAAATCCCCCCCTAAAAAGAATTCAACACCCGTTAATCCTTCAAAAGGCTCTACTATAGCTCATGAAGATGAAGAAATGCAACATGACATATCAAAATTACAAGAGAAAATGCAATAAATTTCACTCTCGCAAAGAGCAACAAAAAATGACATGGAAGTTTTGAAGAAAGGCATGGAAACTAAGATGGATGGTTTGAAGAAAGGCGTGGAATCTAAGATGGATGGTTTGAAGAATGGAATGGACACTAAGATGGATGGCATGGAAGCTGGCATGGAATCTAATATGGATGACATGGAAGCTAAGATCGATGAAAAAATGGAAAACATGAAGAATGATCTAAAAGCAGACATGGAAGGTTTAACAAAGTTGATACAAGAAGTTTTTCCTAATGGAAAAAAGATAGTAGAAGAAACTCATGATGAGAACAAAATAAATGTTAAACATGATTTCATAAACCCTAATGTTGGATGGAAGAACCACCATATTCCAAAAATGGATATGAGGAAGTTTGATGGCAAGGATCCTGTAACATGGATACTACAGATGGAGCAATATTTTGATCTCAATAATGTGCAAAACACACAAAAGGTATGCATTGTAACTTTACATTTAGAACAAAATACATTTGTATAGTATTGATGGCTTTGATCCCGTAAAAAAATTGTCACTTGGACAATTTTTATGGAGGAAATGATAGCACATTATGATGATACAAAGAGCAACACCTTCTTTAGCCAATTGATAAATCTCAAACAAAAGGGTTCAGTGGGGGAGCACATTGAGGACTTCCAAAAATTGAATATAAGGGTAACTGATATTCCAGAGGAACACATGATTGATGTCTTCATAGGGACTTTAAAGGATAACATCCAACATGAAGTTTGCGTTTGGGAACCTGATTCATTGGAGAAGGCATTCAGGTTGGCAAGAAAATTTGAATGTAAAATTATGGCGACAAGGAAGCCTACCACTCACATCTATAAAGATGGAAGTGTTGCTACTCCTAGAATTCCACAACCTACAAGGTTGACACCACAAAAATTGGAAGAAAAAAGAGCAAGAGGGCTTTGCTATAGTTGTGATAGAAAATACACTAAAGGTCATAAGTGTGTTGAGAAGAAATTATTTTACATACATTGTGAAGAGGAGGAAGAAAATGAACAAGAAACTTCAAAAGAAGAGGATATACACCAGGAAGCAACCCTAGAAGAAGAAGAAATGAGTCCAACCATATCATGTAATGCATTGGCAGGAATTACCACTCCTCAAACTCTCAAGATAGAAGGACATATCAAGAAGAAAAAGGTAATAGTGTTGATTGATTCAGGTAGTACCCATAATTTCATTCATTGTAAGGTAGCCAAGGAATTGAATTGTTTCCTATACCCAGCACCAAAATGTCAAGTGATGGTTGCAAATGGAGGAACTATAAATTGCTCAAGAAAATGCCATAATATCAAGCTAGCCATGGGGGAATATGTATTGAATAGTCCAATGCTTTCCATCCCAATGGGACGTGTTGATATTGTACTAGGAGTACAATGGTTAAATCTTTGGGGATGGTAGCTTTTAATTTTCAAGAAATTTTCTTGAAATTTTTTTCGGAAGGAAAGGAAATCGAATTACAGGGTATCGCAGGAAAACCAAGAAATATAATAAGCTCTAATGTCATGATAAATCTTTTGAATAAATAACAACGAGGCGTAATTTCACAATTATGCTCACCAGAAGTTCCAACATCAAAATCATATTTCTCCAGATCTCTAAAAATTATTGGACAATCATTCCATGGTGTTTGATACTCCCAAAGGACTCCCACCTATTCGTGATCATGATCATGCTATTCATTTGATTCTAGGAAGTGTTCCTCCAAACATCAGGCCTTACAGATATCCTTATGTCCAAAAGAGTGAAATTGAACGTATGATTGCAAAAATGTTAGAGCCTGGTATAATTCAACCAATTCAAAGTTCTTTCTCTGCCCCAGTAGTATTGGTGCACAAGAAAGATGGATCATGGTGCATGTGTCCAAATTATAGGGAACTCAATAAGCTCACTATTAAAGATAAATTTCCCATTCCCGTGACTGATGAATTATTGGATGAATTACATGGAGCAATTTATTTTACCAAGTTGGATCTTCGTTTCAGATATCATCAAATTAGAATGAAGACTGAAGATATTCCAAAAACAACATTTCGAACTCATGAGGGTCATTATGAATTTTTGGTCATGCCTTTTGGCCTTACCAATGCACCTTCTACATTTCAAGGGTTGATGAATTCCATTTCAAACCCTTCCTTAGAAAATTTGTGCTAGTATTTTTTGATGATATACTAATCTACAGCAGGTCTTGGAAGGATCGTGTTGAACATGTTGACAGGGTGCTCAAACTATTGCAGGAGAAACAATTATATGCAAAAACATCCAAATGTTTTTTTGGAGTACAAGAGGTGGAATATCTGGGTCATATTATATCTCACGAGGGTGTTAAAGTAGACCCTAAAAAAATTAAAGCCATTAAGGAATGGAAAGTCCACACAACCATAAAGTAGTTGCAAGGATTTCTCGAGTTAACAGGGTATTATAATAAGTTTGTTAAGAATTATGGGAGAATAGCAGCACCTCTAACAACATTATTGAAGAAAGATGCATTTTCATGGACTCCTGAAGCAACTAAGGCCTTTGAACATCTTAAAGAGGCAATGTGCCTAGCACCGGTCTTAGCTACGCCAGACTTCACAAAAACCTTTATTGTAGAATGTGATGCCTCAAGAAATGGAATTGGTGCAGTTTTAATGCAGGAAGGAAGACCCATTACTTTTGAAAGTCGTCCAATCAAAGGAAAGTATTTACAGAAACCTATTTATGAGAAGGAAATGTTAGCAATACTGCATGCACTAAAGAAATGGCGAACTTACCTAATGGGAAGACACTTCAAGGTAAAAAATGATCATGATAGTCTTATACACTTTTTGGAACAAAGACTATCGTCAGAAGAGCAGCAAAAATGGGTCACAAAGATGTTGGGTTATGACTTTGAAATAATCTACAAAAAAGGAAAGCTTAATGTTGTTGCAGATGCACTCTCAAGAAAGAATGAAGAGGTGGAAGCATTGCTTTGTGCCATTTCTGTTATCCAACCAGATTGGATAACCGAAGCAAGAGATGAATGGAAGAAGGACAAAGATGTATGGACACTCATTCAAAAGTTGCAGCAAGATCCTAGTACATCTGATATGTTTAGTTGGAAAAATGATTCCTTATGGTACAAAGATCGCTTATATCTTTGTAAGAATTCCCAACTAAAACAAAAGATTCTTCTGGAATTGCACACTTCTCTTTTAGGAGGACACTCAGGATTTTTAAAAACTTACCACAGGGTGAAGAAAGAATTTTTTTGGGATGGCCTTAAATCTGATATTCAAAAGTTTGTGGCGGAATGTTTGGTTTGAAAACAGAATAAAGTTGAGACAATTAAGACCCCGGGTCTTCTACAACCTTTATCCATTCCAAGTCAACATTGGGAGGAGATTTCAATGGATTTTATCACAGGTTTACCTAAGTCTGAAGGAAGGAGTGTCATCATGGTGGTAGTTGATAGACTTACCAAATATGCACACTTTTGTGCATTATCTCATCCATTTAAAGAAAGTACAGTTTCTACTGCATTTATGGAAACAATTCAAAAGCTACATGGAAACCCAAAGATTATCGTAAGTGAAAGAGATCCCATTTTTACACGAAATTTTTGAACGGAATTATTTTCTTGTTTGGGTACTCAACTAGCTCATATCTCATCTTGTCATCCTCAATCCGATGGTCAAATAGAGATATTGAATAAATGTTTGGAAGGATATCTTCGTTGTTTTGTATCTAATAAGCAAGCACAATGGGTCAAGTTGATATCTCTCGCTGAATGGTGGTATAACACTTCCTTCCATACATCAGCAAAAATGACCCCATTTATGGCACTTATGGATATTATCCACCTTCCATCACATCATCTTTAAGGGAAAATTCTAGGGTTCAAGCAGTGGAGGATCACATCGAGCGTCAACATGAAGTTCTCCAACTCTTAAAGGATAACCTAAATTTGGCACAAAATCGAATGAAACAACAGGTAGATCAACATCACAGTGACAAAAGTTTTGATGTGGGAGACTGGGTATTTTTACGGCTACAACCATACAAGCAAATGTCCCTTAAGCAAGCTAAGAAGGATAATAAGTTATTGCCAAAGTACTATGGTCCTTTCAAGGTGTTGCAAAATATTGGTACTATGGCATACCAATTGGAGCTTCCTGCTTCTTCGCAAGTGCATCCAATTTTCCATGTTTCATCCTTAAAAAAGGTTATAGGGGAAAAACTTCCAATTCAAACAATATTGCCAGAACTTGATGAGGAAGGAAAAACCATATTGGAACCTGAAGCAATCACAGAAACAAGAACTCAACAACTATGAAATCGATCAATTTCAGAGTATCTCATCAAATGGAAGAACTTACCCACTGAATATTCTACATGGGAGGATGATAATTTTATACAGAAGCATCCAGAGCTACTCAAGCGTTGAGGATAACACTTTTTTGAAGGAGAGGAGCATGTTAGGTCTCTATATTACTAGTATATCCCTTATTGTTGTTAGTGTAACCCCATTATTGTTATTGTTGTACCCCTGTAACCCCCATATTGTTATTATTATGCCCTTACATTATTATTGTTAGGTCGGCTAAGATTACATTCTGGCCCCACTAGGATTACATTGTGGCCCCATGGACTCCTATATATAGAAAGGAGGTTTTGTCATTTGTATCATCTAAGAATTGTTCATTCATGTAATGTATTGGAGGTTGCCCCCTCGAGTTAGCTTATTTCTAAGGCATTGATATCTCTTTTTGTTATGTATATTTATTAATTATTAGTTAGATATAGTTATCTTAGGTTTTATTAAGTGAAAGGGCATGATCAAATATCATGCCTCTTCACCAAGGGACACCATGAGGCTATATTTAAAGCCTCGGTGATTCCCCATTGTAATCATATCTCATATCTCATATTTTATCAATAATAATATATACTTATTCAAGTTTACCAGAGTTTTTACACTCCATTGGTATCAGAGCCATCGCTCTTCGGGATCTGTGTGATCACCCAGAATTAAGGAATTACAAGAAAATTCCAGAATTGCAGATTTTTTTAAAAACCAAGTGCTTGTGGGCAACAACATTTGTTTTTAAAAAAGGAGGAGGAAGAAATATATATATAATATATATATATTAATAAAATAAAGAGAGAAGGAAAGTTAACACAAAGGGGGAAATAAATTAAAAGAAAAAAAAAAAAAATATATATATATATATATATATATAAAAGAAAATAGTTCCAAAAGAAAAAGAAAAAGTACAAAGAGATATATATATATATATATATAAAGAAATACGTACATGTGAAGACAAAGTAAAATTAAAAAGGAAGAGTAATTGCTCGTGGTTTTTGGGCCCATGGTAATTGCCCATGGTATTAAAACCCATTTTCCCTTTTCAAAACAACGTGCCTTTTCAAAACAAAGTGACTTTTAAAAACAACGTGACTTTTCAAGGTTAACAATCTTTTTCCCCATATATATATATATATATATATATATATATATAATTCAAATAATAAAATAATAATAATAATAATAATAATAGAAATTATTATTATTATTTCATTTTTTTTTTAATTTAATTAATTAATTAATTAATTTAAAAAAAAAAAGAAAAAAAAAGAGGGAAACACTGGCAGAAAAATATTCCCCACCTCATACACGTCAATGTCGATGGCCGAATTCCAGAAGAAATTGGTGGATCTTGAGAAACAGATCAATAATAATTCATATGACTTTGGAAAAAGATTAGTCGATCTTGAAGGTACAGTTGCAAGACACTCCAATGACATCAAAAAGGTTCATGATACGACAAATCGAATAGAAAGACAAATGTGGCTAAATCATTACGAGGTCACAGAAAAGCATAGCGAAGCAATGAACAAGATGACATAACTCTTCAATAAGCTAAATGATAAGATAGATAAGTTAAGTCAGACACAACTTCCAATATTCCCAAATGTCGAACATAATCAACTAAAAAATTCAGCTAATTCAGATCATCATCATGAATATAACATGTTTGAAAAAGAGCAATTAAATGAGGTTGAATTGGAAATCAGCTCACATGAAGGCTATAGTGTTGAACCACCTAGAAGTATAGACTCTGAAATCAACCATGAAAGTTATGGAGTTGAGAAACCAAGAGAAGAAAATGCAACTCAATCCACTTATAAAGCCAGTAATGCAACAACAGAAGTTATTGAAAACTTTTATATAAATGAAAATCCAATGGCAGAAAAAGAAACAATGTTGGTGAAGGAGCCACATAAAGAATTTAACGTGACTGTTATCACAGATGCAACAACAGACATAGTCGTTGAAAATGAAAGAATCCATGAAAATACAGTTTCTTATAAATAGAAAAATGTTTCATCCCCAGAATTGAAAGAAAAATGTGAAGAGATAAACACATTCGAAGCCACTGATACAGTGCCAGAAGCTGTTGAGGCCTTCGATGTTCACGCAGATATGGTTGTTAAGAAGGAAGCGTTTGATGATGAGGAGAAGTTGCATCGAACGATAATTTTTGGTAACTTACCTCTAAATCTAAAGAGAAATCACGAAAAATCACCAGAAGAACAAGGAATAGTTAGGAAACACGAAAAAGTCTTCCAAGACCTGCCAATAAAAATACCTCCTAATAAGGAACATGAACATTCAATAGAAGTCAAGAAAGGACCCGACCCTGTCAATATCAAATCTTGTCGCTATCCACATCACCAACAGATGGAGCTCGAGAAGATGCTTCACGATCTTTTTAAAATGTGGGAAGCAAGAGCCCACCGCTCAAGAAACCCAGGCGTTCGTCAACATTGTCCATCATTACGTATGCTTTGAGGACAAAGCATCTTTAAGAGAGGGGCAATGTTATGTATATTTTATTAGTTATTAATTAGATATAGTTATCTTAGGTTTTATTAAGTGAAAGGGCATGATCAAAGATCATGCCTCTTCACCAAGGGACACCATGAGGCTATATTTAAAGCCTCGGTGATTCCCCATTGTAATCATATCTCATATCTCATATTTTATCAATAATAATATATACTTATTCAAGTTTACCAGAGTTTTTACACTTCACTTTTCTTCTATTTTTGGAGCTGGTTTCAAAATAGTTTTTAGAGAGATCGAACACTCATTCTATGTTGTGTACAAGATTGAACCGCATACAATAGTTTGAATGGGATCCGTGTTATTTTTCTTTTTTATGTTCTCACTCAAGTATTATTTGGGGTGTTTGTCTCAGAATTAAAATAGTTTATGAGCTAACGAGAACGCAGAAAAATTGTTGGTACACGGTGTAGAGGAGATGGATTGGTTTTAAGATATTGTTTGATTTCTGCTTAAGGAATACATCATTGGAAGTTGAACAACGAAATTGAAAACCGCTAAGTGTCGGGTGTGTGGCACAGATCTGCCTACATTCAAATTAGAATTCACATTTCCTCATTTATTCAATATCGATTGAATGGTTTTTGAATTGACGACTATCATGATATCTGGAGGCATTCAAGACTTTTCGGAAGTTTTGTTCACTGCTAGTTGGATTATTGCGTCTAGATCGTGGGCCCATAACCCACAAATCTAAAAATTGGGAAAAGTGAAAGTTTGCTGCACATATGGTGTAAGAGAGTTGTTCCATGGATTTGGAGGAACAGAGGGTACTTCCTTTGAGGAAGGAACCCTCCATACACTAGAGTAGATGGAGGTTTTTTTTGGATGGTAGCTTCTCATGGGAGGCCAGCTTCCCAAGGCCACCACTTCTACTTGAGCATAAGCAGCTGCATGATGGGCATAACAGCACTTTGGAGGATGAATTTGGCATGGAGGATGTCAAAGGAAAGAACAACAGCATGTGGGGAGCTTCACATTTCAGATATTCAACGCTGTCTCTTAGGAGACTTGATCCATATTGGAGGTCTCAGCTTTTGGTAGAGTACTCCAAGGATCTTGGTGCTTGCATGATCCTTGATGACCGGGAAGGAGATGATAGATACATGGTGGATGATGAGGTCATCTATTCTTATGGCAGAGTCTTCTTGACTAGAGTTTCTGAGCTCAGGAGGAAGCTAGAGTTGATGGAGGAGTTCACTTGGGAGGGCATCCAATATGATGTATATCAGCGTATGGAGAGATGCATAGCCCGGATGATGATGGAGAGGTTGTCACAACCACTTACTTACTCATTAGAGCATTTTGTACCAAGGAGGATTATCCCTTCTTGTGTATTTTATTTTGATGTACTTGAGGCCATTTGCAACATTGATGTTGGCTATGCTATTGGTGGTTTGTGTGGGAGGCCACATGATTCTTGGTGTGCACCATTGGTACCGAATATTACTTTTGTGATCCTATCTTGTAGGATGATCGTGGTAGTAAACAAGTGGCTGAAAGGACACTTGTTATATTTGTTTTGAGGCAGGCAGGGGATGCACTGCGCTAGTTCCATATATGGAACTATGATCCACCTCCCAGTTGTCATGTGGAAACTTGTTTTCATTTTTTTTTGCTTCCATATATGGATGGTGTTCTTATGTTTATGGGAAGCTTTGTTGGGAGAGTGGCACAAGAGTTGAAGGTGCCCTTTGGGAGTATAATTCTCCATACTTTATATATTGCATGTTTCAGGAGAGACCATGGGAAAACCATGATTGCCACACTACATCTCTTTCCTTCATGTGGGAGGAGCCATTTGGAGAACTTGAGTTCTTGGAGGAGGCACTTCATGGATGTTTTGTTTGGTAGGGTGACTTGGGTCATTATTAGAGGCTATAGTATTTCAACCCAAGATCAGCAACAACCCCATACATACCATAAATGGAGAGAGAAACAATCGGGGTGGGAAAATTTAATCTCTCCATGCAGCCCCAATACATTGCATAAACCGAGGGTTGAGGAGTTATTTGATGAGCTACCTAGAATGGCTCATTTCATTTCGATGATAGCATGGGTATGTTTGTCATCACTCCTACCTTGAAGAGGCCATTGGACAACAAGAAGGTTTCCACTTACACCTTCCACTTTTCCATGATGTGAGCCATTTGGGTTTGCATACTTGGGAGAAACCATTGGAGGGAAGATTTATTGCAGATTATTTTGAGCAGTGGTGGGGACTATTGATGAGGAGGCCACAAGAAGAGGAAGGGAGGAATTTTGCTCCACCTTTATAGTTTCTTGAGGACAAGAAACATTTTGGAGGGGAGGAATGAAATATTCCAAAAATTTAGCCTTCATCTAAATGGGATATTATAGTTTGTTTTATCACTAGGTAGGTGAATAAGTGGGGAGGGAGGCCCATAAACCCCTTTAGAAGGAATAATAACACTCCTAATGTGAAAGGAGGAAGAATAAGCACCTAGATTAAGCACCTTTGGGTGTGAACAGGGGTTGGATCATGTTGATTCAGCCAACTTTAACCAAGTCAACAACGCTGTCATGGAGGAGTGGCATTTATGATGAGACAGTGCAACTTTAGTGGAGGAAAAATTACATGAGCTTAGTGGAAAGTATGGATGGGACCCAATGTGAGACGGATCACACACTATATATGTGGAGGGGATGACAACCATTTTTATTCATGTTTTAGATTATCATTTTGATATTGATATGCTTAGACTTTGCTTCCTTTTGCTGTTTAGCAGGGTTGTTGTGTTGTTTAGCACAAGGGTGTTCTTGATCGGGAATCCCTACCTCATCCTCAAGGAATGAGAGGTTCTTTGGGCTACATTTCCTCATTCCGGCATTCTAGCCAAGCTACCTCCTTCAGCTACAGCACAGTTTCTGTTGAAAGCTGGGTTGTGTTGCAGGGTGCAGCAAAGGAGGATCACATAGAGTCATTTCTGGGCTTGTTTTTAAGTGGAGAGGTAGCCTATCGATTGAAGGATCAACAAGGAGGGCTCATGGGCATATTTTTACATCTTTGGCATCAGGCCAACCATCTACCATCCCTCACAATGTAGTCACAAACCAGAACTGTGTTATTGCAGTTGCTGGGAGGGTTCATTGAGCTCATCAGGAGGGTTTATTTCTGAGTAGAGGGATCAACCTTCTATTTAGGAATACCATTGGAGGAGGACATCATCATTTCAGATCTGTCATAGTCTCATTCTCTTCAGTTCCAGTTTGTAGTGACATCTCAACCCAGGGTTATTTGTCACATTGTATATTTCTTGGTATTTCTAGTAATCTTTTCCGGGTTGGCTAGAAATAATGTAGTAGAGCCCATATCTTCTTTTATGGGAATTTATTTTGTTTCTATTAGCCATATTTCATTTATGTATGTTTACAACAGCAACTACACTGATATTGATAGTGATGTCACTGCTCTCTGGCATTCTATTCAGTTGCAACAACTCTTGTGTTGATTGTTCTGATCATTGGAGGCTTGTTCTTATTGCTTGGGTGGCTTGACCCTCAAGAGATTTTTGTATATTGTTACTGATATCTTAATAAAATGATGCCTGCATATTGATCCCTCTTATGTCATATTCAGATTTTTTGTGTTTTACATTATTATGTCTTGTATTGTTGCTATTTCCATTTTGGAATATTACACAAGTGGGTGGGGAGAAGTTAAGGCCCGCCCGACCCCAAGCCACACGCTCGGCGACTCACCATGATTGCACGAGCAAGTGGTAAAGCGTCTCGGGGCAAGCAATTTCATGGCAAGTTGGTAATGTTAAGTTGCATGGGGGACGTTGTTTTACGCATTTCGGTTCTGCGAGCGATGGTGAAGGTTGAAGTAGTGGTCTGTGCAGATGATCACCTGCTGGCTCTCAAGCCCTGGCTTGAGCTCTACCGGCTTGGACAGAGTAGAGGTGCAGGCCCATCGGGCAGTGGTCGTGAATGGTTGGAAGCAGGGAGGCTTCCTGGCAACGGCCCGAGAACGCGCACGTTGCACCAGGAGGAGGGCGAGGGAGGTGGCAGGGAAATTTAGACGGTGGATGTGATTTTGACTGGAAGAATTGGGTTCGCAACCTGGGTGCTAACTCCAATTTTGTGGGTTGCGTATCACCAACCCCATAGTGTTGCAGCCCCTGGGTGGTTCTTCCTCGGACTCGCGGATAAATCTAACCTCCTTGCAATTTTTCTTTGTGGGTGGTAGAGCCTCTACACCTCCCTGGACGACAATGGAAAGATCGGGGGTGGCTGTGTGTCCCTCATCTATGGGACCTAGGAGACGCAGGTCGCGTTTCGAGCTAATCTTAGTCAAGGGTTCGGTGGTGGAGCGTTGGTTTCGAGGACGAGTGGAATTAAGGCGACTTGGAGTGTAAGTGCAACCAAGCGTGAGGCAGAGAAGGAAGTCTGCATGCTGAGAGAGCGCGACTGAGCCCGTCGTGGTGGTCTTGGATAAGCAATGGATAATCGAGTGGTTCCAGAAGACCCGAGTTCCACTCGGAGTCTACGGAGAGCCCACACTTAGCAGTGGGCATGGTTGTCTCCCCAGCCCAATCTCTTGGTGAAATTGAGGCTCTAGACACCCTTAACGCCATCTCTGCCCAGCTTCAGCAGATAAGACTCAACTTGGACACCTTGAGAGAACAGAGGTACGAGGTCCAGAATGAAATAGTGGCTAATATTAACGTTGTCCAAAGCAACGGAGACCCTTGACGTTCTGGAGAGTCTGCGCAGTATTTTGAGGCACTCTCAAGACCACCTCTGAGCCCTGGAGACTCAATTGGATCACATCAACTACCTCCTACACCATCAATATCGTCTCTTCGTGGCTCCTCCACCAGCCCCCCTGCATCCACCTCCTTGATGATAGCCTTTGGTTTGCTTTTTGTAATTTTGTGACAAATAACCAAGTGCTTCGAATGCCTTGGCAAGCACCCAAGCTCTATGGGCATAGTATGACTTCGAGGGTGACTGAATGTAATCGAGCCATGGTGGCTTCTCTTGTCAATTATGTTTTTGATATGATAATATAATACTAGACTTTGACTGACAAAAACAAATATATTATAAATTCTAGATAAAGAATTTGTTAAAATTAGAAATTGAAAACCATTTATATATATTTATTAATTCATAATTGGTTATTTAGTTAATAAGAGTATTTATCTATATTTTATTGTAAATTTGATGATATTACAAATAATAATTAAGATTAGAATTAACAAATTGATATTTTAATGCTTATTATTCTCTCTCTCTCTCTCTCTCTCTCTCTCTCTCTCTCTCTCTCTCTCTCTATATATATATATATATATATATATATATATGTTTTCATCTCTAGCTTTGCATGATATGATTATTTTAGAATGATGAAACTTATCAGGATACCAATCCTATGTGAATATTAATGTCAAGAATTGAAATCTTGCTCTATTTATGTTGTTTTTTATTCTATATTTCATAATAATTAAAGTTTGAAAGTTCACAAAATTAAGATTCAAGAAACCTTTAGTGAAAGGGATGAATTTTCTATTTTTATTTTAACTATTAAAGTGAAAACATTTATACAAAATCCATTAATGCACATAATGATGCCTAACATAGTAGGAATGTCAAACATTTTATTGAGGAGAAGCTAACATGAAAGGGACATCCACTCCATTTCATTCCATGAATGCTCCCTATTGTAAGTCCATTAGTACTTATTAGATGCCTAACCCAACAAGGACATCCAATGAGGCTTACAATAAAGATAGCTAGCCTAAGGGATTGGCTCAAGCACTTGAACTAACCCACTATGTTATAATATAATGCATAGCACTTGAACTAATCCACTAGGATTCATTGTAATGCATGTTGTTTTAACAAGTGTTACCAAAGTTTTCCAAATTTGATTTGAATTTTGAGTTTGGATTTAGTCTTTAAGAGCATTAATTTTAAGGTAATTCTTCAGAATTTGACTTAAATTAAAATCATACTCACAATCTTAACTTGTAAGATAAATGTGAGTCAACCACTTTAATTCACAACTTTTGCAAGTTTTACAAATGTAAGTCAAACCCTGTATTTTCCTATAAATGGAAATACAATACAAAACAAAACTTTTTTAGTTTTTTTGATATTCTTTTATAACATATAACTAACTTATGAATTATTTATAATCTATAAAATAAATATTTTGCATTTTTCAATAAATTAATATTTAAATTTTAAATTATATAAAATATTATAAAATATATATATATATATATATATATATATATATATATATATATATATATTTCTAGATCAATTATAACTATAATATTTTGAAGCCCAAACCAATAAATTGAAAAATCTATTATAATTTAGTTGTTAAATCAACATCAGTAATGCTACCATCTAATGTTTGCAACTTAAATGGTCAAACCAGGACATACACTTTTTCTCTCTCAAATGCCTTTTTTAACATAATGAGAAAATCTATTATAATTTAGTTGTTAAATCAACATGGGTAAAGATAACTATCTCGGGTTGTTATCCGGTAATGTAGGCTAATGCATCACCATTATTTAAGGAAAATCAGGCCACTTGGAATTACTTCGTGGTGGTCCTTAAGGGGGCAGGTTTTCACTCTTGGGAGATTCTTCCGAGTCTGGGGTCTTTAACCTATTTGCTTATGAGAAATACAAGCTCTTAGCCAAACAAAATTTAGAATAGACTAAAATAAATAGAATATTATAGTAAATGTAAATATATAATTAATTATTATTAACTAGTGGTATAATAAATTATTTTATGTTTTTGGTTTTTTTATTTATTTAGAATTTAGTAATACTGAAATTATAATTTTTGTAGTTTAAATTACATTTTTGAATGTATAAATAAATTTAGTGTGCTAAAAACTCTCAAGATACTTTCATTGTGTAGACTATATTATTCAAATTTACAATTCCAAATAGTATTTATTGGATTTTGGGTAAAATTAAACAAAGAATATACTTGGAAAAACTAAAATAGAAAATAATTACAGCTCTTAATTAATTTTGTTTTAAAGATTGAAAATTCATACTCTTTACTATTTAATATCACCTATAGATTTTATACTTATTCTATCAATTACCATAAATAATTGTATATATACATATGCTTTAGAAGTATACTCATATGTCAACTTGTATATATTGAGGAAACAATAATTTATACTCATTGTTTTATAAAGTTTTGTCCTTTGTATACATCTTATATTCTATTGAAGCTTTCATTATTTTATTATTATGTTGGTGAAATTACATTTTTTAGACCCAATTGTCATCAACTAATGGTACAATAATTAGATGAATGGGAAAAATACTCAATAATCATCAAATTATTAGAACATTTACATTCATATTTCAATGGTGACATATAATTAAGTGGAGTTAGTAATTAATGAAATATGATTGGAGAACTCAAGAGAAGAGATCCTGTAGAAGTTTCCTAACTACTAGACGTTGAGTGGTTATGGTTCTTGGCTTCTCTTCCCTAGAGATAAGAGGGATCTCATTGGGAAGGAAAGGGGTTCTAACTTCTAAAGGAAGTCAATAGGAAGGAAGAAATATCATAGACCAAGAATAGAAACCAGGAGTTCCAGGGAAGGATTATTCTTGAGCTGGGGATAGACCCAGTGGAATACCTTCAGATTAAGCTTGAAACTGAACCTAGAATGGGTTTTGAGGTCTTCAGGAGGCTAAACTGGCCTTGAGGACATAGATTGTGTTGGTCGTAGGAGCTCGAGGGGAGATTCAGATGTGATTTATGATCTCATGGAAGGGTGGTTGACTCTTCTGGTTGAGTTCTAGCTAAGTGTATTACCTTAATAGATAAGTAGATGCATTTTTTTGTTGTGACCGTGTTATATTTTAATTGTTAAGGAAATGTTATCAATATACAGAGATTTGGGTTGAACCCCTAATTTTAATTAGTTTAGGCTTACTTAGAAAACCAAATTATTCTAAGACCTGACACATTGGTTAGTGCAACCTAGGAAACCAAACCCTGGTCAGATAGTCCAGTGTGGATGGACTGACATACATTTTGGGGTTTATGAATAAATTAAAGAAAACACTGTAATTATAATGTCAATAGTAAATTTTGGGTTTGAGTGAATTTCACTGAACCCATCAACAATGGAAACAGATAGGAGCTCTGGGGTTCGAGTAAATTGATTATAAGGAATGACTATAATGATAGAACAGGTCAGGTATATAGAAGATAAAAAGGAATGGGTTGTGAGTTACATCGTCATGGTTAAGTGAAATACCATTGGAGCATGGAGATAACCTACTAGAAAATAATTATAGTTATGGAAGGTAGCAACTAAAGAAGTATTGTTTAAATGCGACAACTAAAATATTAAATCCATTCAATAAAGTATAATAAAATATTCAATAAATTTGCATAGCTGAATATCAAATAAACTCTTACAACAAAGTATTAAATCAATTCTCATAGCAGAATATCAAATAAACCCTTACAATAAAGTAATAGATCAATTCTCACAGCACAGTATTGTATAAATTTTAGAGAAGAGCATCATATAAAACTGCACAACATAGCGATCATGTAAATTCCAACAACAAAAGTAGCATAGTCTTTCCTCTGCAAGACAAAATAAACACTTATATAGGAAACAAACTATCTGCCTCTAACTAGGAAACCCTGTCCATGGAAAATTATCAAAGTTACAACTATACGTCTACACGGTAGGAAAAATATCCATGTAATAGAATCAATATCATTCCTGAAATTAACAAACAAATTATATGTGTTATGCACCTGAACTATTTGGTTCATATGGCATAGAGCATGAGACCTATGCAATATAATCCATTATACAAAAAGAAAGTTTGGCATAACTAAACCGACCAGATTAACCTAAATCTCGAAAAATAATAATAAAATGAATGAACCCTTTGTCTCTGCCTTTATGAAATGAAACACTCTTGTTTTTAAACCCAAGCACTTCGAAGAAAATTCGAAACGGAAACTAGCATTGAAGCTAGACGTATTCCTGTTATTTCCATAAAAAAGGTTGAATGCCGAACAATCAATGGAACAAGAGCATGAATGGAAGGTAACCCACAGTACCTAGTAGAGAGCACGAGACAAATTTTACAACCTGAAGCTGAATACGCAGTTCCGGAGTGCGAGAGAATTGTGCAGAAAAGACCCGCTACAAAGTTAACCGTATGTATTATCACAAGAGAATTCGGCAAGAGCCGAAAATAAAGAGTATTTACTTGGTAAAACAAAGAAAAGGGGCTAACCTGGTAAGAGAAGTTCATGACTGGGACATTGAAACTGTAAATAAAGTGAGAGATGTTTGGCTAAGCTACATGTGAATGAAATGCCACATCGTGAGAAAGAACCAGCAACGTTTAAAACTCTAACATGTCCATTACCTTTTGAGTGTCCATGGTTTTAATCTGAATCAACAGTGTTAATCTGAATGTTGAGTGTCCATGGTTTTAATCTAAATCAACTGTGTTAATCTGAATCAATACAATGTACAGGGGTATAGTGTATAACATGTTTACATGAGAGAAGATTCATAGGACCATTGTTATTTTGTTGGTGGTGTCCACCACAACCATTAATAAGTTAAATAAAAATAATGTGTGTATTCGCACTTTCTCACCAAGTAGTAAAAACCAAAAACCTAGCTGATAAAAATAATTAGAAAATACCATTGAATTTAAGAATTACCATGAAATAAAAGATTTACAGTAGGGTATAATTATTAAATAACATCAGTGGCATATTTAAAGTCCAGATTGAAGGTCTTATGATAAGTTAGAAAGGTAATAAGTAAATTTTTTGGTAAGTGTTGTAATGCACGTCACACTTTTTTTTGACCAAGATCAATTTATAAAGTAACTCATTATAATATTATATAAAAGAATAAGAAAAATTTAGATTAAAATAAATATAATATTATATTAAAGGTAAAAATATAATTAATTTTTATTAACAATATTATTATTAAGTATTGGTGTAATTTATGTTTTTTAGGTTTTTTATTAAATAATGATATAATTATTCCTAAAATTATAATTTAAATTATATTTCCTAACGTAGAATTGAATTTAGTGTGCTAAAATCTTTTAAGATATTTTGATTATGGAAATTATACTACTCAAATCTATAACTCTAAGAAATCTCTAATAAATTTTGGAGAAAATTAAACCAAAAATATACTTGAAAAAAACCAAAATATAGAACAATTACACAACTTAATTAATTTAAAAATTATACTCTTTACTATTTAATATTACATATAAATTTTATACTTATTATATCAACTGAAAATTCAACATAGTTTCAAAGCCTAAAAATGAACTTTCGAACCCTAATAATATAGGTGGTCACTGCCCATTAAAGGAAACAAGAACTTATACTCAATGTCTTATAAAATTTTACTCTTTGTATCTATCTTACATTCCATTGAGGATTTCATCATTTTTATTATTATGTTGGTGGAATCATAGATGATTTTAGGTGAATTAAAAGCATAAAACAAGCTTAAATAACACTGAACAACAGTGTAAAATATAGAAATAAGTCACCACATCAAATTTACACAGTATGCATGATGAAGCAGTTCACCCCTCCTGGGCTACATCTGTTGGTCTAGCTACTAATGACATGTCCATTTTTCATTATGCTAATTTTTTTTTTCTATTACATGTATTTATAGTGCTCTAATGGATGTTTTCTCTGCACCAATGGCTCTAGAATGCTCAAATTAGTCAAAAATGACTATTCATTCACTCAGAATGGTCGAAAATTGGGCCTCCTACACTTTTGCCCACAAACCACTTTTAAAAAATCACCATTCAATACACTACAGTGGACAAGAGAGATACCTAATAGTCATCAACCACTCATATAGAACAATAATTAGATGAATAGGGAAAATAACCAATAGTCATCAAATGATTGGAAAATTTTCGAAGTGATTGTGAAAGCATCTTGAGACTATAAGAATTGCTAGAGGTAAAGGCTCTGTGAACTACGCCTTTCAAGAATTGCTGAAGGTAAAGACTTTATAAATCCTGTTTTTGAACATTTTTATTTCACAAGGTTTGCATTATATCAAGTTTCATTGCATCATCAATTCGTATTTAAATATAATTACATTTATTTAGGATTTTTTTCATTGATAAATATTATAGAAAAATCAATACCATAATTAATTTCGATGATTCATATATATATATTTGATTCCAATATATATATATATATATATGATCTCTCCCATCACTTAATAAATATGAAATTAAAATATATCCACCATATTTAAATCCACAACATAAAATATAAAATTCCGCGGTGCATGTTTTGTATTTTGCCGAAAACAATAGCTTGATAGCCAACAACACTCGCCTAGCGCGGGGTTCGAACCAGAGATGTTACATGATGATAAATCCCAACAACACTCGCCTAGCGCGGGGTTCGAACCAGAGATGTTACATGATGATAAATCCAAATGGTCAACCAACACCGGCATATCTTCGGATTCAAACCCACAACATGGCATACTTGTTTTGCGTGGGGTTCGAACCCACGACCTGGGATCCTTGTTTTGCGCAAAACCTTGATAGTCAACAACACCTTCGATCTGGGATGCTCGTTTTTGTTTGTATTTTGCCGAAATAGGACCTTCATAGTCCACAACACCCACCTACCGTGGGGTTCGAACAGACGACCTAGATGCTTGATGCTAGATTTGTATTTCCCAAAGCATGAGTTTACAAATAAGAAATATACACGGTTTGAACCCAAAAAAATTTTGTATTTTGCCAAAACATGAGTTTGAAAATAAGAAATATAGACGGTTTGAAAGTTTTAAAAAAAAAAAAAGGGAAAGGAGGTTGAAAATAAGAAACACAAATGGAAATATAAGAGCTGAGATTTTTCGAAAAACAAATATGACACGCCCACCGTGGGGCTCGAACCCACGACCACAAGGTTAAGAGCCTTGCGCTCTACCAACTGAGCTAGACGGGCTTTGTAGTTTTGGCTTGTCTCCGTAAATCACGGCTCATCTATTCAAATCAGTTAGTCATGCACCCGTAGTTTCTGTTGAGAATTCCACGTTGGACCTGCGCCTGAATTCCTGCAACACCCACTCTCAATTTGTTCTGGGTTTTGGGCGGCCACATTGCCTGTGTTTCTTTTGAGAAGATGAGGAAAGTCTTACTATGACACTTACATGTGGGGGTGTTTTAAGACAATAGTTAAGACAATTTTACAGTGAATTGTCTTAATTAGAGACAAAAAGAAAATTGTGTATTGTCTTAAATATTGTCTTTAAGTGGGTGTCTCAAATTTAATGTCTCAAACAATTGTCTCAAAATTATTGTCTCAAAATTAGTGTCTCAAACAATTGTCTCTATAAAGACAATATAGAACACATATTATTATTGTCTCTATAAAGACATAGGCGTTATTGTCTCTCTAGAGACAATTTCATTTGTCTACAATTTGTCTCTGTAGAGACACTTTCATTTTTGTCTTTGTAGAGACAATAACATTTGTTTCTTTATGGATAACAGCTGAGATAAAAAATGTATTGTCTCTATAGAGACTATATGTCCATAATTCAAACTATTGTCTCTCTAGAGACGATATGAAAAAATATTTTAAAAAAAAATAAACAAATCATTTTAAATGTTATTTTAACGTGGTTTCAACATTTCAAGTTCCCAAATAGTGATTTTAATTACCTTAAAATCTGTTTTTTATGGAAAGAAAAAATAAATTCCATTTTTTTTAAAGCTAACAGCAGTCATTTTAAATCTAAGTGAATAAACAATTTCCCAAAACTTAACAATTATGGAAAGCAACCTTGAAAATAATAAGGCATCACACTTATATTCGCTGAAAATAAATTCATGCCATTGAATTTGAACATACAAGATCCTCATAATTTGGAACTTCATTTCATGACTATTATGAGGTAAAAGAAAAATGTACAATATTTCTCCATCTTACAAAGAGAGTTTAATCTCTGACATATAAATCGAAAAGGTTGAATCACATTAAATGCTGGAAAAATAAATTCATATCCAGTGGTTAGCTCCATCATTTCAACACCTTTGTATAATTGGAATTAGCTTCCTTGATAACAAAAAATAGCAAAAATGTATATGCATCCGAATGTACAATTGATTGCCCAATTTACACTTAATTCCAGTGCTGTCATAAGGATGTTCTGTTGACAGAGGATTATCCACATATATTCTAGTTTTCTTACATTTGGGAGAGGAAAGGAATGAGGCTTGGTCTGATTCTTGTCCAAATCTGGGTGTTGCTGCACATTGTCTCTAGATACTTTATATTTAGAATTTGCCACCATACGACTTGAGCTGCTCAACTTATGTCCCTGCTCCGTGACAACCTGAATTTGAGTATTCCTTTCCAATTCCCCCCTCTTTCCCTTTTTCTGGCTCACAGAAAGCACTGATATCCCTCGCATTCATTCATATCTATGAAATATAGGATTTCAATATCTCAACAACCTTTAAATCTAATGTAGGGACGAAAACCATCTTCATTTCTGGTTGCTCTGGACTGTCAAAACAAAATGCTAAACATAAGCTGCAATGCTTAAACAGTTCAAATGACTCGTTAATAATGCTAAATTTATTGAAATATGTTTTACAGACCTCCTCCAGCGATGTGATTTGAGCAAGATGTGTTGTACATATTGTTACATAGGGAAAACCAACCCCAAGTTCCCAAGGAAGTGAATAAGTTGGCAGGTTTGACCTCCAACACCCTTGCATAGAGAGCAGAGTGCCAATTCCCAATTCCCCAATGTTTAATTTAGCAAAACTGAACTCTCATCCTCCAAACTATCAAGAGTACTTTCCCATTGTTCCTTGAGAGTTTCCATTTCGTTCTCAATAGCATCTTCAAATTGCACTCTCATCCTCCAAACAAACGTTTAAGAGTACCTTCCCACTGTTCCTTGAAAGTTTCCATTTCGTTCTCAAAATCATCTTCTAACTGCACAAAATACATAATTTGTCTAGTTTCAATATGCATAAACATAAGCAACAAACTCTCAAAAAGGACAACATAGGTAAAGGAGGCTCTTACATTTTTGCCCATTAATGACTCCGATAACTCAGACCCAACATCCCTTTCAACATGGAGAAGTGTTTCTTCCTCTAATGATTCTTGAGCTTCGCTGCCTAAAATATTGAAGATTACATATCTATGTAACTTTAAGATGGGAGGGCCTTTTCATATTGAAAAAAATCACTACACCAAAGGAACTGATGAACTCATTATACAAGAAAATATCTTTGCAGCTCGACCAACA
>CM076577.1:1352244748-1352637403 GCA_034641835.2 Pinus albicaulis | reverse complement strand
CATGTAAAATAGTCCAGTTATAAATACGAGTAAATCCAACGCAAAAGATATATTTCGTGGAGCATTACCTTTAAATATATGGACCCCAAATACATGAGAGGTTTGCGCAAAGTTTTGGGAGCGTAATACATTACACGTGGGTACAAATTTCAACACATACATGGGACTTGCCAACCATATAGAACTGGATCCATATGGTTCTCGTCACATCATGCATTACATCCACCCAGTTATGGTCACATCATGATTCCCTGTTTAGGTTTTGAGAGTCTTTTCGGATGGTAAGTGGAACAGTGAGGTTTGGTGAGGAAATTTCAATATTGTGATTATGCATGATGAATTAAAAGTTAGAATAGTTAATCCGAAAATATAGGAAATTTTAGTATTGTGATTATGTATGATGAATTAGAAGTTAAAATAGTTAATTGGAAAATATATTTATATCATATAATTAATTGACAAAAATTTACTCAATTGATGGGTTGGTTTCTTTTTAAGAATTATATGTTATTGATGTCTTGGTTTTTTTTTTTAATGGTAGGAGTGGAATAACCTTATGCAGTTTAGAGAATTTTGCTTGGAAAGTGTGTTGCAAATGTATTTGAGCCAAAAGTTTGTTGGACACCTAATTCTCTATGGGTAGGTATAGGTAGGTGTGGAAGTCTAATAGTTAAAAAGAAGTCTAAATGACTTTGGAATGTGGAATCCAAAAGTCACACTTAATCTCATATAAATGTACATCTATAGTTAATAAAATGATATCTCATGCTTATCTTATTTCCTTGTGTGTTTACCATGCATTGTTTAACAAAATCAATAAGTCTAATCCAACTACAAGTGATTTAGGAAATTAGTGTTTTACACTGTCTTACTCAACAATAGATTCCAACAACATAATGAGTTGAAAATGATTGTACTTTATGATAACACAATAAAACTCAAGTTGAGTGAGCGAACTAGATTCTAAATAAATAAAATTCAAAATAAATTAAAAATAAATGATTTTTGTTTAATAAAATAAACTTTACAAATTAAAAAATTAAATTTTGGTTAAACTTAAATTAATTAATTCATCTAAATATCTCTATTAAAAATAGCAAGCAAAAGCAACCAATAACATATCTAGTATCTAAACAATAATAATGTGTTACATAAATAATGTTTACATCAAAACTATCTACTATCTGCAAACAATAATAATAAATTTAAACACTTTCATAATACCTTGAAAGCACTTCTATACCAAAACATTTTCAGCACTTCTATACCAAAACATTTTCATTCAAAAACATAACCATGTTAAGACAAATATCTTTTCATCATATTTGTTTCGTGACAGCCATTCATATTTGCATTCGTCTTTTCCTTACCATCATTCAAAATGAGGTGAGCTCATCATAATTTTAATTAGATATTAAATTTAAATAAATATTATAAATTGAATAATTTTCTCTTTACCCTTATCCAAAATAAGGTGACCTCATTATAATTTTAATTAGATATTAAATTTAAATAAATATTATAAATTAATAATTTTTTTCTTTATCATCATTCAAAATGAAGTGACCTCATCATAATTTTAATTACATATTAAATTTAAATAAAGATTATAAATTGAATAATTTTAAATTTTGGATTTGTTAATATTAAAAAGTTAAGAATCATTTATATACATTTATTAATTAATGATTTATTATTTAGTTAAAATTTTATTGTAATTGATTATATTGTAAATAATAATTAGGATTATAATTATCTTCATTTCCATTACCTACAACATCTAGATACTTCATTCTTTTATCAAGTTTTTTGCTTACTTCTTGCGTCTTTTTACTTGAGCATTTTGTTTCTTGTAGAAAGATCATATATGGGTTTTCAGTTTTGACTTTCTTCTTCAGAAGTTTTTGTTTCCTTAGGCTATTAAGCCCCCTGGCATTCCATGATAAGATCTTCATAATAAAAAAGAGAAGTTAAGAAAAGGATGTAAAAGCCTCAAGGGCTTTTATCTTACCTGAATTCAGAAGCATCTGGTCAAGTTCATGGAGAGCATCGTTATTAGATCTTCTCCCCCTTTTACGTCAAGGTTTGGCTTTAGGGTTAATATGATGCAGTCCCTGGACTTTGATTACCGGATTTTTGGTTTCTCCATGCCCTCTTTTCATACCTTTGGACTCTTCCCCTTGTTGAGCTAGAAATAGGAAGTTTACCCTGTCCAATTCCTTTGTCGAGATATGCTCCATTCCTACTTCCTTCCATTGTTCAACCATATTAACCAGACCCATACCTTCTTTGTCCAGGATGTCCCTTAGTTCTATATCCTCTGTGCATGCTTCACTTATTGGCATCTCTGCATCCCCTTCTATATCACATGCATTTTCTATTCCTTCAAGGAGTTCTTCCAGAGCCTGCTTGCCAAGGCTGCAATTCTCCTCCTGGGAGGCACCCACTATATTCGGTTGGGAATCCAGCAGAAGAGAGTCTTCTTCTGTAACTTTTGTGCTCTCCAAAACTGCAAAGGCTTTTCCATTTCCTCTGTTGGATGTCCCGACTTTTGATTGGTTCCTTCTGTTGGATCTCTGTCTGCCGTTTGGGCGAGTGAAACCTTCCTTCTCTTTCGATATTCCCTCCTTACTTTTTTCTGTTTGTTTCTTAAAAGGGAATTCCCAGATAAGGTGTCCGTGCTCATGGCGCCTACGACATCGAAATGGGATCTACTCATAGTCCACGGCCTGAAAGAAAACTTCATCCCGGAACTCCAACCACAGTCCTTCATGCAATGTGGCAGAAACATCCATTTCAATGCATATTATTGCACATGAAGTGTACCTGTTTTGTAAGGTTTCTTTCGAGGCTTGGAAAAACTTTCCCAGTTTCTTACCGATCTTTTCAAGCGTTGAGGGCCTCCAGTAATCAATGGGGAGTGAAAAGAAACGAATCCAAACCGGCACATGAGTGAAAGTTTCCTGTTCCGGGGCAAAGTTAGGTTTCCAGGGTCTTATGTAAAGACCTGTCGACCCGTAGAAGTATGCGCCTCCATCAAAAATCCGGTCTCTATCCTCCAGGTTGGAAAAAACCACCGTAAAGAATCCTTTTGCTCCTAGTTGGAGTTGGACATTGCCTTTCAGTTTCCATTGTTGTCTAATCCACTAGCATAGGGCTTTTTCTGTTGGCCAAAACCCTTTAAATTTATAGATCAGAGCGTATACAAACATGTGATCTCTGTACTCTTGCATCTCTCGATTGGTGATGATGACCCGAAGAGATTCCGAGGTTTTCGGTCTACAACGCCCATTTTCCACCAGTTTAGTACCACTTGTGCCAGATCCCAAAGGATCCAAACCATCCTGGTTGTTCGCTTGATGTTCCTCTGCAGCCATTCTCCCTTCTGCTGTCTTCAGAGATTCCTTCTTGAGAGAGGGTTTCTCCTTGTCTCCTTCCTCCCTTATTTTGATTCCACCTAAAGGCCTTTGACTTTGCGCCTCCTTGGGTCTCCCTTTTTCCTTTTGCTTCGTGCTGGCAGCTTCCTTGCCTACTGCTTCCGAACCTGCAATCTGCACCCCTTCACCAGTGCCCTTACCCTTGTCGAAACCATTTGTTTAAAGGAAGGGGTCCCATTGGCTCCCGTTTTTCTCATATGGTTGGTCAGTACTAACCCTCGTTTGAGGAGCTTAGCAAGATGGGCCCTGCTTGCTGCTAGAGCTCATTGCATCGTGCAAAAGAGTCCACGAAAACCCTTTACTTGCAACTCCAAACCCTAACTCATTGCAACAATACCAAGTTTTACCAACACTACTTCTGGTTGTCAAAAAAAACCATCAAAATAAATAGAATATTATAGTAAATGTAAATATATAATTATTTTATGTTTTTGGTTTATTTATTTATTTAGAATTTAGTGATACTGAAATTATAATTTATGTAGTTTAAATTACATTTTTGAATGTATAAATAAATTTAGTGTGCTAAAAAATCTCAAGATACTTTCATTGTGTAGACTATATTATTCAAATCTACAATTCCAAACAATCTTTATTGGATTTTGGGTAAAATTAAACAAAAAAAAATATACTTAGAAAAAGTAAAATAGAAAATAATTACACCTCTTAATTAATTTTGTTTTAAAAATTAAAAATTCATACTCTTTACTATTTAATATCACATATAGATTTTATACTTATTCTATCAATTACAATAAATAATTGCATATATACATATGCTTTAGAAGTATACTCAGATGTCAACTTGTATATATTGAGGAAACAATAATTTATACTCATTGTTTTATAAAGTTTTGTCCTTTGTATACATCTTATATTATGTTGAAGCTTTCATTATTTTATTATTATGTTGGAGAAATTACATTTTTGAGACCCAATTTTCATCAACTAATGGTACAATAATTAGATGAATGAGAAAAATACTCAATAATCATCAAATTCATTATTTTATTATTATGTTGGTGAAATTACATTTTTGAGACCCAATTGTCATCAACTAATGATACAATAATTAGATGAATGGGAAAAATACTCAATAATCATCAAATGATTAGAAAAATTGGAAGTGGTTATAAAAACCTCTTAAAACTATAAAAATTGCTAAAGGCAAAGACTTTGTAAATTGTGCCTTTAAAGAATTGCTAAAGGTAAAGACTTTGTGAATCATGCTTTTGAAGAATTGCTAAAGGTAAATACTTTGTGAATCATGCCTATGAATAATTTTACTTCACATCATTTGCATTGTATTAGGCTTGATTGCATCATCAACAAGTATTTAAATCATAATTACATTTATTTAGGGTCTTTTGCACATTTGCATTTACATGTCCTTGTAGGGATCAATACCATAGTTATTTTTAATTGCAATATCAATAGGGATTAGAAAAAGGGATATTACAATGATAGTGCTTGTTATGAATGGTAAGGGTTTGTGTAGACATACACTAACCTAGGTGTCTACTTGGCTACTACTTACTCAAGGGTTTTTCTCATGTTCTAATATCAAAGTTGTGGTGCTAGTTGTAGATGACATGGGTTTGATGGGGCAAGTTCTAAAGTGGGTGTCTTCTTGTGGCACAACCTATTTGATGGTTTGTCTCACATATGGATGCCAATTACTATGACATGCAACTCAAGAGTTATGGAACTTTCTTTGTTGCATAGGCTATAAAATAATTTTTTTGGATCCAATTTTACAGATAAACCTAATTAAGTTGTATTTAAAATGTTGCATGACTTATGATAACCTAGTATGTGGGGATAGCTTTGTGAGCAATTTCCCACATACTCATCATTTATTTGAATAATATGACAAATAAAATTTTCAATAAACTAATTATTTATTTTATAGCATATCTTCTACATACTTTATAGGAAATATATCAACCCGTTACCCTTTTGTAGAAATTGCTTTAAATTAACATCCATTCATTATTTTTCCAAATAAAACTTTATTATTTATTAATAAAATTAAAAAAAAAAAAAAACAAATTATTTGAAAACATAACTATTAAAAAAAATACCCTTATACCGTGATGTTTGAACCCACAACAAGAGAGAGGCAAGCTTTATTTCCACTGCCATAGGCCCATAAATGCACCCAGGCAGAAAATGCCCACCGCACAATGATCTGCCATTTTAATCTGAGGGCGGGCATTTCCTGCCTAGACGCTTTTATGGGCCTATGGCAGTGGCAATAAGGCTCGCCCAACAGGGGATGCCTCTTTTGTATTAAAACTTAAACAATAGTCAACAACGCACGCTTACCGTGGGGTTTGAATCTCCGATATGCGGTGCTTGTTTTTTTATTTTGCCCAAAAAGGAGCTTGATAGTCAAACACTCTGCCTAGTGTGGGATTCGAACCCACGATATGGGATGCTTGTTTTGTGCTAAACTTGGCGATGCACGATGTGGCATGCTTGTTTTTTACTAAACTCGCCGATGTTTTGCCTCTTTGCCAAAACAAGAGCCCGAGAATAAGAAATTCAGATGGTTCGAACAAAATAGGAGCTCGAGTATAAGAAATCCGGGCCGTTCGAGAAAAAGAGGAAAGATATTTCATACTCGAACCCGAAAATCCAGATTGTTCGAGTAATAGAGGAAAGATATTTAATACTGGAACCCAGAAATCCAAACTGTTCGAGTAAAAGAGGAAAGATATTTCATACTCGAACCCACGACCACAAAGTTAAGAGCCTTGCGCTTAAGCAACCGAGTTAGACAAACTTCTGCTTGAGCCTTTCCTCATAAATCAGACTCCAAAATTAAATATTTTTAATGAATTTAGTTAAATTTCAAATCAATTAGTCAGAACCACGTAGTTTGGTGTTAACAATTCCACGTTGTACATTTGTCTTTGAATTCTAGCAGCAACCATTCTCAATTTGTTCACGGTTTTGAGTTGCCTGTATTTTTTTTCAAACGATGGGTCAAGTTTTTTTTTTTCAGCATGAAAAAATGCCTAGTATATATTATGTATCAGCACAATATCTAAAAAAGTTCTTTAGGGTTTATATATTGATTTCTTGTAGCATAAACCAGTAACTATGTGTCCAGTGCAAATTATATATATGATCAAAAACTCAAAAAATTTCCAATAAAGTCATAGTTGCTCTACCTTTTTGTACTTTTCTGTTATCTTCAGTAAATAGCATCATCATTTCCATCATTCAAATTATCATGTATTTCTGTTCTAAGGTCTTCTGCCGCCTCTGTTTTGTTCCTTCAAAAATTTGTGCCTGTTCTTGTCCCAAAAAAAACTCCCTTTTTTTGTTTTCTACCTCGGCATCTCCACCGTGATCCCTCGTCCAACCCTTGGTCTTTTGTGGTTATGCTTCTCTGTTCACCATTAACCCATATTCATAACTATAGAAAAAAAACCAAACCTGTAGTGGTTCAATAAAAATTTACAGTGGCGCTCGCGCAGGATCTAGATGCATCATATAATTCGCATCTCCCCTATGGAAACATTTACTAATACGCATATATATCGTCAGAAAATATGATAGAAACATTAACGGCGTAGACCATGAAACAACCATTTCTATTATTTTGGTTACATTTTCGCAAACAAAAAATTCAGTAACCTGACCAATTTCAATTCTGAAATTTTTATAATATATATAGATTTTATGTTAAATTTTCCATGAAAAAAATATCGGGACTATTACAAACTCAATGGCCAGATTTGAGTTAAATCTTTCACGAAAACAACATCGGAAATTGTGCGATCATAGTTGCTGAGGGCTCTACGCTGAACATGAATTTTATTTTTGAATTTCACTGAAACTATCCGTTAAGATAAGTCCTCATTTTTGTTATTCTAGTGTTTATAATATGTATCATATAATTTTTTTTTAAATATTTTTATAAATCCATTTATTAGTGTAAAATATTTTTCAAAACATTATAGATTTTCACACCTGTAATTTCATTTTAATATGCAAAGGACATTTCCTTAGTCTATTAGTCCCAAAGATTATAGTAGCTGCCCGGCTGTCCAATTATTAGTAGTTTTGGTAAAAAATTATGAGTATTTTCGTCAATTTTAATATAGGGTTAATTAAATTTGTAGAATATATAATTATTATTAATTGATGTAACTAAAAATTATAGTAGTTCCACGGTCAAAATTTTATATAGGGTTACTGAGAGATCTAGAGTTTTTAACTATTAATAATTTATATGTAAATGCGTATATGTAATTTTTTTAAATTATCAAATTATAAATTTTTGATTGATGACTAATGCATAGGGTCCTTTCAGCGATGGGATTTGGATGAAGGGGCCAGACGTTCGACACTTCGGTGGGCCCAGACGAGGTGACTTACAGAAATGGTGGGTAACGTTGGGCAGAGTCGTGTGGATAATGGGGAGTAGCTTGGTGGAGGTTACATATCCCACTTGGTTCGTCATTACCCGCGACAACGACATAATCGAGTCATCATACGTGATATAACCGAGTTACCACATTGTTAATCTTTATGCTAATTTAACCATGGGCATGGAAAAGAATTGTAACGATATTATTCATTCTCGAACTTCTTCTCTAATTTCAATATATTTAGCTATTAATGATTAGTTATACGTTAGTTTCAACTATGTTAAGAGATCAAATTAGATCTCACAAAATCTAAAATTTTCTTTTTATAACTCTTAATCAATTATAAAATATTTTATTTATATATAATAATAATTATTTTTCAATTTGTTAAATAAAAATATCATTTTATTATTTTTAAAAATAATAAAATAGTTAACATTTTTCATCCCTATTTTATTTATATATAATAATTATTATTTTTAAATTGGTTAATAAAAATATTATTTTATTATTTCTAAAAGTAATAAAATAGTTAACAACTCTCATCCATATTTTGTAAAACAATTTCTAGTTATTATAATTTTTAAATTAATAATTTTCAAATTATTAAACAAAATATTATTTAGAAAATTATAATAATTATTTTAAGTAAAATATTCTCAATAAACATTAATTTTCCAAATATTTGTATATTTCTCTATTAATTAAAATTTAATTAAATTATTTAATTTAAATAAACTCAATAATGTTCTCAAGCTATCAAAGAAGCACATAAGTGTGCATTGATCTTTGCCATTGAAAAAAAGAAAACAGGATTGAGGAGGTCTTTTCTTGAAGGTCACTGCTATTTAACAACAATAATGTTAATTGTCATTAAATGTTATTTTACTAAGCATTCTATATTTCTTTTCATCGGATATTACTTTGATTTTGACAACAACAAAAAAAAAAAAATTGCATCTTCTCCATAGTTTAACATTATAGATTGAATTTTGTTATTTTTTATTAGTATTTAAAATTATTTATGTAACATGATTAGTTTAAGTTTTATTTTGTAATGATTGTTTTGGGTAATAAAACCACTCATTATGTGCCACTTATAGTGTCTCCCAATTCACAATGTATTTTAATATGGCTACAGTTCTAGGGCATTTGGAATTCCATCGCAGATGATGCCACTCCAATTTCTTCCAAACCTATATATTGGAATTCCATCGCAGATGATGCCATCTGATACTTCCATATATATATATATATATATATATATATATATATATATATATATATATATACATATATATATATATATATATATCTTGTAGTAGTTTATTTAGATAAAAAAAAATTCATTCACAAATATATTTTTTATCCCTTCCTTAATGGCCTTGGCAGTGGACTTCACTGATCTTTACCATTAAAATACAAGTCATTCTTTTCAATGGCTGCTTAGCAGACAACATGGATCGATTGGGAGTGGAATAGCCTATGCAGTTCAAATAGTTTTGCTTGGAAGTTGTGTTGCAGATGTCTTCGAGCCAAAATTAAACGTACAGGTTCACAGAGGTTGTACAACATCTTTCGAAGAACATTGCATGCTAGGTGTTCTGTAGAATGATTCCAATCCAGTTACAAGTGCTTGATGAAATCAATGTTGTAGAACTTCATACTCAACGATGGATGGTAACAACATAATGAATTGAACATGGTTGTACCTCAACTATGATGACACAATAAGGCTCGATCTTGTGAGTAAACTAAGCTCTAAATATATAGAATTATTATTTTTTAAATAATTTTTTTTGTTTTAAAAAATAAACTGTGTAAATTACTAAATTAATTTTTATCAAAAATTAAATTAATTCATAATCAATGTGATATCTAGATAAAATTTGATTATACACACTATATTATATTATATCAAAATGGTTACATATATATACATGAAATATAGTCTCAAGATAGGAAAAACTATCTTGGATGCATAATAAGGTGGTTGAGAGAATATATCAACCACACACCAAACTAGGAATACATAGATTTAGCTACCTCCCATGATATAGGAACAAACTCCTTACATAGAGAGTCAACACCGTAGACAAGTAGGAATTACATATACCAGCACACCCCCTTAATGACTACTTGTCTCGATATTGATTCACAAAATCTAGTTGTGGTCAATCATAACAAAAGATGTGTCAGAGACTCAGATCCACCACAAATGGGCAAATCCCATCTGTAGAACCAACAAAAGGATATGTCGACGTCCATATAAAGGAGCAACCATCCACCAGAATAAATGGGTACCAACCATTAGTCTCGTAGGATGTCCTTCGCATACATGGTTCTGTCAACCATTATCACTACATACATGTACCTGTATCTGCAAATCCCCCCCAAAATGTGCTCAGTAAACTGAGACCTGAGAGAAACTAAGCTTCTCCCATGAGTAAGGTGTTTTTGTAGACCACCTACTCTGATATGAGCACGAAGGCTCCTCTGTGAGCACTAAGGCTCCTATGTGCACCCGGGGCACCATAGCCATGAAGGCTCTATAGCCGTGAAGGCTCTGTATGTGGTTTCTGGTTCACCACAAACCATCACTTCAAAGTGACAAAAGATGGTTTCCGACTGACTATAAACCTATAATTACAAAGTGGTTTTTAGATAACCACGAACTTCACGGGGATACATATGCCTTTACAAGGCTAACATTACACACTCCAACTCTTGGAGTTACCAGGTACATATAAATACCACTACAAAACCATCCTAGACTTGCTTACCATTAAACCATGTGACTCATCATCAAGAGTCTATTTCAAAAAGCTCACAAAATAACTCACAAACTCGACTTGTCCATCATCCTTTGCCGCTCACCATACCATTCATATGCTAGAGCACACCACTGCTTTCTTGCTTGAGTATTTTCATCATAGATTTTGTACTCTTTATTTTTGGATATACTGGTCTTGAATCTCCATGTTTTTCCTGTCATTAGTTAGAGTCGCGAATTATAACAAAATGACTACCTATTGAGGTCGTGAATCTCAATATGTGTAAAAAATTCCAAGACATATTCCGTTCAAAACAATATGAAATAACAATAAAATCACATTCCAAAATCTAAATATGACTGATTTTATGCATTAAGGAAAAAGCACCAACCATCACTACAATATCTTAACTGCACATTCATTCAACTGGGGTCAAATCTGTGCTCACTAACACCATAGAGTAAACATTCCCTTCTTCGAAATGGCAACATTGCCATCAAATTCACCTCGGGTACCAAGTTCCCAGCACCATTGTTTCCTTTCATGGAAGTATTTGTGGATCCAACACTGTAACACCTCTGCTGGCAAGACATTGAAATCAACATTCGAGGACTCGACCCTTCTAAGTGGCCTCGTCCACCCTCTCTCCATACAACAATGGAGCACTCAAAATATCAATGCCCAATTCCCAAAAAACCACACAGAGATGCTCCACAAGTTAACAAATGAATCATAAATAAAATGATCCACGAAAATTTGATTCAACACCTCCCCTCAGCGAATTGTTCCAATGTTCACACACACTTCCTTGTAGATTGTTGAGATCCCTCTTCCTCTTGATAATATCCGATTGAAGTTTGGTACTTTTATCAATCATGTATTGAACAACAATATCAAATACATCCTCGAAATTGTTTAGCTTAGATCGGGGATCATCATACATTGTAACCGAATTAAGATTTATCACCTCATGTCTCCTCCTTTTCACATAGTCGGAGTTCCACTCATCACCACGCTTTTACTGTAGATCTTGATTCAGGCGAGATCCACTTGCGGAGTTCCTGCGAATAGGAGCACTTCTCATAGTTCAGTGTGACAAAGCCCAGCATCGATGGTGCCTCTCAAAATCAACACCATCACAAACATGTACAACAAAATTTCCCTCTGGATTTGTCGAACCTCGTGACCTCCCATCGAGAAGGATCGAGAACTTTGGAATACAATCATGTCCCTGTAACTCCTTCCTACGAGCTCTGTCACTGCAGCTTCTTCCTACATGGTCTGTCACAGATTCTTGAGGCCTATGTGCACTAAAAAAATGATCAACACACTGGATTCGTTTTACAAGACGATTTCATACCGCAGATGCCAACATGTCTGCAACTCCACAAATTATGGACGTCTACAGACGCAAATTCGACACCTCCCAGCCTGCTTCTACTGTTGAGCCTCGAACAAGACACAAGAATATGAGAACATTGCCCAGTGAAACGATCTCGAGCGATTCCTACCTCAGACCTTCAAACCAACTCAGTCTTGTAAGCACAACCCAAGCAATCTTGATTCGCTGGTTCATGCTTGGGAAAATCTTGATTCGCTGCTTCACGCTCGAGAAAATATTTACTGTAGAGAACTAAATGCTTTTCTTGAGTGACGCAGGATCTAGATCGTTGAGCAACGAACAGTTCTTTCAACGAATAGTCCAACAACAAACAATTCTCTCAACAGATCCACACACTCACGTACAAATCCAGTCGGCTTCCACTTCAAGCTCGATCGCCTCTCCATGAATCTCCACAACGGTAACAGAAAATACCAATGGTTTAAGGGATTCCGCAATGAAGCCACTCACATACTCTTTGCCATCGCCACAAGAATTCCAGAAGACAAACAGTGCCTCTGTACACACAACCGACAGCAAGTTTTTGTGGCATTCAATGCTGCCTTACACAGGCTTGAGATCGGCACCACGCTCGCTTCACCACTGTTGCAACTTTTGATGGACAAACTTTAAAAAAACTAAACCAAAAAATATACTTTCTCTCTTATATTTCCCTCAACCCAGGAGGGGCCGAGGTCCAGGCCCGCATGGGCTCTGATACAAAGATAAAACTTGATTATACACATTATATTATATTATATCAAAATATTGACATATATATACATGAAATAGAGTCTAGGAAAAACTAACTTGGACGTATAATAAGGTGGTTGAGAGAATATCTTAACCACACACCAAACTAGGAATATATATAGATTTAGCTACTTCCTATAAAATAGGAACAAACTCTTTACACATAGAGTCAACACCGCAAACAAATAGAAATTACATATTCCAACATATCCACTTACAATAAAAATAAAATAACAACCAAAAACAACTAATAACATATCTCATATCTCATCAATAATAAATTGTTTCATTAAATAACATTTACATTAAATTAAATAATATATATATCTAGTATCTAAACAATAATAAATGATTTCATTAAATAGTGTTTACATTAAATACTATATCTCATTATTGCAAACAATAATAAAAATTTAAACACTTTCATAATACCTTGAAAGCACAATGGAAATAATAAAAATTTAAACACTTTCATAATACCTTGAAAGCACAATGGAAATAGAAAGAAATAGACTAATCATTCTATACCAAAGCATTTTCATCCAATAGCATAGCAAAGTTAAGACAAATATCTTTTCATCATATTTCCATTATGATGTTTCGTTACTGCCATTCATATTTGCATTCCCTCATTTCCTTGCCATCATTCAAAAGGAGGTGACCTCATCATAATTTTTAATTAGATATTAAATTTAGATAAATATAATAAATTGAATAATTTTAAATTTGGATTTGTTAAAATTGAAAGTTCTCATGATTTATAGTATTGTAAATTTGATGATATTGCAGTAATAATGAGTATTAGAATAAAAAAATTGAATTTGAGAGAGAACTTTCTCTATGAGAAGTGATATTTTATTGTTTATTATTCCTTACCAATGTATAAAATGATTTTATGAATATATGGTTATATATAAAAATATTGATTTAGAGTATAACTTTTTATCTTTAGTATATGCATATTAATGTTAAAAATGCATGTTAATGTTAAAATTGTTTTAGAGAATGATGAAACTTATCAAGATATTTTGGTATATTTCCTTCCTAATTTTCCTATTTGAAGATTTAATCTCAAGAATTGAAATTTTATTCCATTTGTGTTGTTTTTTTTTTCCATATTTCATAATAACTAAAGTTTGAAAGTTCACAAAATTAAGATTCAACAAACTTTAATGAAATAGATGAAATTCCTATTTTACTTTCAACTATTAAAGTGCAAAGAATTATACAAAATTCATTAATGCACATAGTGATGCCTAACCTAGTAGGAATGTCAAGCATTTTACCAAGTAAAAGCCAACAAGAAAACAACATGCACAAGCACATCTAATGAGGTTTACCATAGAGATATCTAGCCTAAGGGATTGGCCTAGAGACCTCCTACATAAAGCTCAAAGCACTCAAGCACATGAACTAACCCTATAGGTTATATTGTCATGCATAGCACTTGAACTAATCAACTATGATACATTGTAATGCATGTTGTTTTAACAAATGTTACCAAAGTTTTTCCAAATTTGATTGGACTTTTGAGTTTGACTTTCCTCTTTGAAAGCATTAATTTAATATAATTCTTTAGAATTTGACTTAAATTGAGGTCATACTCATAATTTTAACTTGTAAGATAAATGTGAGTTATATTAAATTAACCAATTTGATTCACAACTCTTGCAATTTTTACAAATGCAAATCAAACAATATATTTTCTTATAAATGAAAAAAAAATACAACACAAAACTTTTTGTTTTTTTAATATAATTTTATAACAAATGACTAACCTATTAATTATTTATATTCTATAATAATTTATAATATAAATTTTATAACAAATGACTAACTTATTAATTATTTATAATCTATAATAATTTATAATATAAATTTTATATTTTTTAATCTTTTATTATTTAAATTTTAAATTATATAAGATAAATTATAAAATTTTATAACATAAAAATATATAATTTATTATTTTCATATAAATTTTATAATTTACATTTTTTTAAATATACTTTTATTTTTCCACATTAATGAATAATCTTTCTATCTCAATTATAATTACAATATTTTCAACGTCAAACCAATAAATTGCGTTATGTAATTAAGATACTCAATAATAAACATTTGGACGGTAAATCTCCATAGTTGGTTGAAAGCTAAATAGTCAAACCATGATGTATTCCTCTTTATCCCCATTGAGTAGAAGTTTGTGAGTACAAAAGGATTTCTATTAATATAATTTTTTTTTTACATTGATAGCATATGATGGCTACATGATAGAACATGCATAAAGATGGCCATAGAAAATACAATCATAAGGATGACCATGAAACAAAGTAGAGAAAACATATAGAAAATGAAAAATTAGGACCATTGGAATCATGAAGCTTGGGGTTGATCACAAGTGCATCTTTTCTTTTCTTTATTATTTACTACTTTGGTCCAACCTTCTGGAGGTATTGCTACCAAAGCTACCTTAATATTGTTTTGAAAATCTAAGGAAGCATCCTTGTCAGAGTCTGAGGAGGTTGATTTATGGGCGTGCTTCATGGCACACATCGGAGCATTATTACTGAGTGCTTCTCTTTTAGTTGACAAAACTTGGATCTTCTTGCCTCCTTCAGAAGGGCTTTAAAGATATAAATTTTAGGCCTCATCCGATGGGATAATTTCATCATTAGATTCATCATCTTCCTAATCTAAGGAAGAGGAATCATCATCTTCTCGAGGAGGCACACTGCATGAATTCCATGATTTAGATCTAGGCTTTCATTTCACAGGTTTTTTAGAACAAGAGCTATGAAGATGACCTGTTTGATGGCAAATTTGACGCTGAAAAGTAGTTTCTCATAGTCCAACTGTTGGGTCTAGTGAAAATCACCTACTTTTAAGTTAATTTTTTCATGCAAGCCTTTGTTGATGTCGATTTTAACGCAAACCTTGCCATAGGTGAAGACTTCACACTGGCTTCGTGATGGATCTTCTTTCTGAAAACGAACGAAGGTTTTTACAACCCCCAGAAACATTGAAAAATTCCGTAGATGGGACAACAAATTCAAGAGCCTAACCCAAATAGGTAGATTTTTTATTATAGTTGTGGAGGGATCAAAATCTGGTAACTAAGGCGTCAGGAAGAGCCCAACTTTTACCCAAAACCAAAGCCCCTTGGAAATAGCATTTTAGTAATCCACACCCTCCTTAAACATGACGATGAAGAAACCATCAGAATAGTATATGACCATGCATGCGTTGGTCCATGTTGAGTGGATCCATTTGTAAATATTTGTTGTATGTGGCCATATCCCATTAAAATGACAGATGAGGCCATTACCCACCAACAATGCATATATTCCATTGAGATCTGGATTAGTGATTTCCACTTAAGGAACATCCTCAAAATTTTCTACCATAAAAGGAATTATAGAAACATGGGTGTGAGTGGCCTTACCTGAGGGAAGGGGATTCTCTTGAGGTGGATTTTCACTTTGGAGAGACTAGTTTTGAATTGTGTCTTTGTAAGAGAAGGCTTGGGAAGAGGAAGGCTTTCCCAAAGCTCCCACACGTAGACGAAGAACTAAGAAAACTATGACATCCTTGCATATATTAAAAATAGAGAGAGGAAAGAGATCTTCCATTTTCTTACCATTGAAAATAAGGTGTTGTAATCCATAGGGTAGCCCTATTTTGAGTTCCAACGATAGCTTGAGGTCTTTTACCAATTTCGTAGATATCACTCCAAAAAACATTGAATGCCCATAAATCAATTTGATCGAGATTTGAAAAGGGCTCAGAGGGGTGACAGGCTCAGCCTTCTCACTAGCAGGTTCCCCATAATCAATCTCCTTCAGAACTCCTGGTAAACCTTCAGGAAAATGTGCTACATCTTCTAGGGTTTTAAACCCTTTCTGCATATTGTCACTAGCAGCCTCTTCCTCTACATACTTATGCTTCAAAAAATTAACGAGATGTCCATAAAAGAGCTCACGAGGAGCCATGGGCATTGAATCTGAGTGTACATTGGATTTCTCCACATTCTCCTTACCTTCCAGGCTAACTCCCCTTACAATCGCCATTGAGTGGAAAATTATTTGAGAGTTTTCTTTTTATTTCTTTTCACAACATAATTTTTTTCATAGTGAGAAAATATATCATAATTTAGTTACCAAATCAGCATCAATAAATTAATTTAGTTGTCAAATCAACAACAGTAAGAAAAGTTATCTAACTTATCACTATTTTTTAAGGAAAACTATGTCACCTAGAATAACCTCCTAGTAGTTCGTAAGGGGGAAATATTTCACTCTTGATAGATTCCTCTAAGCCTTGGTTTGTTAACCTATTTATTTACGTAGAAAGAAGACAAGCTCTTAGCCAAGAATTTTTTTTTTTTTTTTTTTTGGTAAGTTAGGCTATTCTATTATTTCGACAAACGAAATATTACATATGCTACAAGCGGGGTTGGAAAGATGCGCTTAACCAATCACAGCCTTAGTTGCTCGGTTTCAGGGCTGCCTTAGAAGAGGAAACCAACCCGAACAAAACTTGAGACATAAAATTACAGTATGCGCAGTAACGCTGGCGTATCTAGAAAGTACAATATATGCAGAAACAAAAAAACACTGATGGGGGCATGCTTGAAAAAAAACATGGAAGATTTGTGCAGCTGCGCAAGCCTTAATCTTCATCTTCATCATCGTTGTAGGGTACCTCCTCCTCAATGGGGAAAGTGGGTGCCTGCGCAGCTGCTTCCTCCGAATCTGCCACTAGATGCCTGGGTTTAGGGACAGGCGCGAAGAGGATAGGGGACTCGGGATCCTTTACATCACAGACACACGTCTAGTTTCCATTAGAGTCCATCACCCAGACATATGATTCATCGTCTTCCTCCTCCTAAACTGGTAGCGGATTAGCCTTGCGAGACAGGGGGTGTGCCTGGTGTGCTATGGTGGACTTCCACGGGCCATGCCTACCTCTCTGTGCAGCTTGCACTAGAGCTTCTTCCTCCTGCTCGGGATCAGGGCTATGTCGCGCAAAAATGTTGGAGGAGGAGCCTTCCATCGACTCTAAGCGGTTGTTACCGTCACGGTGATAACAGTTAGGGAGAGCACCTCTCTGACCACCTAGGATGGTTCTCTAGCGTAATATGGGGGCCATTGCACAATGATGTAGGGGGGAGGCTTCAAGGGAAGGGTACGCAGTAGGGGGAAAAACTATGTCAAGGACCGGGGGGTTGGAAGGGCCAGGGAAGAGGTGCGCGAACTAGGGTGTCACAACACAAAGGGGACTGTACAGCGCAAAAATGAGAATAGGGATGCACACTTGTCTGGAATAAAGGAAGTGCTGAAATAGAGTTAAAAAGAAAGGCAAAGGGAAAATACTGTGAGTTTCTCGGGGCTGAGGGCTCATCATTTTAATGGGGCTTGGACACATGCGAGGACGATGGAAATGAGTATGCCTTGCACGGAGCTGTGTGCCATGACCGATTTCTTGAGCAGGCTCGAGGGAAGGGGGTTGGATGATATACAAATCAATCATGACAATCATTTATGGTGACGTTGTTCCCAACATCTCATCATCATACCTTATCCTGTTTATCTCATGCGGATGGCTAATGGTTTGAGGATCCACAGCAGGTGAGGCTCTGCACAGAAGATCTCCATCCTCCGGGGTTTGTGAGAAATGATTGTCGTCTGTGCCAGTTCTGTCACCTGCATTCGGGGGAAGAAGAAATAGTTTTAGAGCATACTCCAAACCCAGTTTGCTAAAGAATAATTTTTTTCTAAAAATAATTTAACATTTAATTAAATTTTATATCTAGTAAAGTCAAAAAATAGTTTATAAACAAGGAAATATGATTGGACTTTTATAGATTTATAGATCTCATGGATTAGTGACCCGGGTCTTTTTTGGCCAAGATCAAACTTGTTTTGAAATGAGAAAATTACATATAATAGATATACAACAACGTATAATATTATATAGAAGTAAGAAAACATTGGATTAAAATAAATATGATATTATATTAAATGTAAAATTATAATTAAATATGATTAACATAGTTATTAATAAGTGGTGTAATTGAATTAATTAATTATTTATTTTTTTAGAATTTAGTGATACAATTATTTGTGAAATTATAGATTTTTAGAGTTTAATTATATTTTTTTAAAAGAATAAATGAATTTACTTTGATTTTGTAGACTAGGCTATTAAAATCTACCATTCAAACAAATCTCTACTAGATTTTGAGCAAAAAAAAAACCAAAAATATACTTGAAAAAATCAAGATATAGAACAATTACAATACTTATTTAATTTTGTTTAAAAAAATAAAAAGTTCATACTCTTTATTAGTTAATATTACATATAGATTTTATACTTATTATATCAATCTTTACTCTTTACTATTTAATATTACATATAGATTTTATACTTATTATATCAATTGCTATGAATAATTATATATATAAATATGTTTTAGGAGTATCTTCATGTGTTAGTTTGTATATATTTTATAAGTTGATTATCTATAAGTTTTTGAAAATTCAACGTGGTTTCAAACCTTAAAAATGAACTTTCCAACACTAATAGTATAGGATGGCCACTACCTATTAGAGGAAACAAAATTTTATACTGAATATTATATAAAATTTTGTCTTTTGTATACATCTTTCCATTGAAGCTTTCATAATTTTATCTTATTATGTGGGTGAACTTATATTTTTTAGACCAAGCCAATTTTTTCAAAAGTTACCATTAGAGAAAGTACAGTGAACAACATTGATACCCTATAATCCTCAACAACTAACATGGTACAATAATTGGATGAATAGAGAAAATAACCAATAGTAATCAAATGATGGGAAATTTTGAATCGACCATTAACACGGTACAATAATTGGATGAATGAGGAAAATATCCAATAGTCATCAAATAATTGGAAAATTAGGAAAGTGATAATGAAAGCCTCTTAAGATTATAAGAATTGCTAAAGTTAAATACTTTGTGAATAATGTCTATGAAGAATTTAACTTCACATGGTTTGCATTGAATCAGGTTTCATAGTGTCATTTAAATTATAATTACATTTATTTAGGGTATTTTGCACGTTTACAATTACATGTACATGGATGGATCAATACCATAATTAATTTCAAATACAATATCAACGAGGATCAGAAAAATGGATTTTACAATGATTGTGTTGTTAGAAAATTATATATTATAGAGCAATGGAACACATAAAATATATGCAGAAACACAAACACAGAAAACATATAAAACAAGAGAGACACAGATATACGTGGTTCACCCAATTTGAGCTACGTCCACGCCGAACAACCAGTTCTTCCTTTCTATTGTCTAGCAAAATGAAGAGACACAACCTACAACAAATCCGCTATAATATCCTCTGTTCTCTCTCATAGTCCCCCTTTCTATTTCTCACTCATAATACTCATACAACACACAACCGCAACACAATGTCCTCATACAAAACGAGGGGTTGCCTTCTAGGGCAAAAAACCCTAAATTAAACATAACTTCTATCGTCAGATCATCCGCCTAATGAATGACCCAGGTTGACTAGAAATTGTAGTATTTTTACAAGGTAGTATTGTTAGCTTCGAGGGCGCTACCCCCGAAACCAGCGACTAGAGGGGGATTCCATAAAGTCGCACCCCCCTGGACCCCCGAGGCAGAGAAATGTTTGAACCACCAAAGCATAATGATTGATTTGCAGTACCTCTCAAATATCTAAGAATCCATTTCACTTCCATCCAATTTTATTTTCCTGGATTGTTCATGTACCTGCTTATAACTCCCACTGCATGTGCAATATTAATAGGCCTTGTGTAGACCATTGCATACATTAAGCTTCCAACTTCTGATGCATATGGAACTTTAGAAATATAATCCATTTCTTCTTGGGTCTTAGGGCACATCTCCTTACTAAGTTTGAAGTGGCTAGCCAAAGGTGTACTAATTGGTTTTTCATTCTGCATATTAAGTATTTTCAACACCTTTTGTATGTACTCATTCTGAGACAATGTTAATTTGCAATTTTTCCTGTCTCTATTTATTCTCATACCAAGGATTTGTTTTGCAACTCCCAAGTTCTTCATTGCAAATGAATTTGCCAATTTTCTTTTGGGCACATTTATTTCCTGCATGTTAGACCCTTCAACAAGCATGTCATCTACATACAATAAAAATATAATATAGTTGCCATCATTTTTCTTTTTCAGATAAACATAGTGATCAGGGTGAGATCTAGTATAACCTTGTTTAGACATAAACCTGTCAAATTTCAGATACCACTGCCTTGGAGCCTATTTTAAGCCATACAAGCTCTTCTTTAACCTGCACACTAATTTTTTTTCCCCTTTGACCTCATATCCTTGTGGTTGCTGCATATAGATCTCTTCCTCCAAATCTCCATGGAGAAATGTTGTCTTTACATCTAACTATTGAAGATGCAAATCTTCGGCTGCTACAAGACTTAAAATAGTTCCGATTGAGGTCATCTTCACAACAGGAGAAAATATTTCATCAAAATCAATACCTTTCTTCTGTGCAAACCCCTTCACCATAATTCTAGCTTTGTACCTTTGTTTTCCTACATCTTTTTCCTTAAGCCTATAAAAAATTTATTCTACAATGTTGTGTTACCTGCAGGCAACCTGACTAACTCCCAAGTCTAGTTATGTACTAAGGAGTCCATCTCTTCTTTCATGGCTAGCTCCCACTTCTTCCTAGTTTTGACCTGCATTGCTTCTTTATAACATTCGGGTCAACAATAAATAATATAATGAAGAAGAGTATTGTTCAGGGGGTCTAATTATCCTGGTAGATCTTACAACACCACATTCAGGTGTTTGATGTGCCTGTTGTTTTTGTGGTGGTTGTTGTTGTTGTGGTTGTTGATTATTATTATTTTCAGGCACATTTACCTTTTTTGTGATCCCATCAAGAACTGTGTATTCTTTGTTTTCTTTTTTCCTGTTTATTTTCCTGCAACTGATTCTTATACAAGTCCTTTTCGTTGAATATTACATCTCTTCTCCTAATGATTTTATGATTTTCATAATCATATAAGTGATAACCAAAATCATTAACACCATATCCAATAAAGGTACTTTTCTTTGATTTTACCCCAAGCTTTGTTCTATTTTCTTTATTAATATGGAAAAAAGCCTCACAACCAAAAGGATTGAAAAAAGAGTAGTTTACCTTTTTGTCTGTCCATGCTTCCTCTAGAATACCACCATCCAAGGAACTTGAAGGCCCTTTGTTTATTAGATAAACAACACTATCTACAACATATGCCCAAATATGTAAAAACAATCATGCATGTAATCTCATGCACCTTGCACACTCCATGATTGTTCTATTCATCCTTTCTGACACACCATTTCTTTGTGGTGTTCTTGGAACTATCTTCTGTCTGCAAATTCCATGCTCTGAACAATACTTATCAATCTCTTTGTTGCAATATTCACCTCCATTATTTGATCTCAAAAAATTCAACTTCTTTCCTGTCACAATCTCAACCAAAGCTTTCCATTTCTTGAAAGTATCAAATAAATCAAATTTATTTTGAATACAATAAATCCAAGTTTTTCTAGTTGCATCATCAATAAAAGTACATAATAATGAGAGCCACCGAGAGATGATACCTGAACAGGTCCCCATACATATGTATGTACAAGTTCTATTTTTTTGCTCTTATTTTCTTTCCCAACTGTAAGAAATCTCACTCTCTTCTGTTTTCCATAAATATAATTCTCACAGAAATCCAAATCAATATTTTGCAAACCCGACAACAAATTTCTTTAGTGAAGAATCTTCATCCCCTTCTCACTCATGTGTATGAGCCTATGATGCCATAATGCTGCATCTGCTCCTTTGGAAGATAAAGCATTAACAGAGTTAGAAATACCATTTCATAAATACAATGTACCAACATTTTCGCCTTTTGCTATTGCTAGGGATCCTTTAGTGACCTTCCAAGTTTTATCTGTGAAAATTGTCCCACAACCTTTGCCGCCTAACTGCCCCATTGAAATCAATTTTTTCTTCAGATCTGGAACATGCCTTACCTCCTTTAATAACCATTAGTTTCCATTCTGTTTTTTTACAAGAACTTTACCCATTCCAATGATTTTACAGGGTTTATCATCACCTAGACGAACCTGTCCAAAATCTCCTTGAACATAGTTATGAAAATATTTCTTATCAGGTGTGGCATGGAATGAGGCCCCTGAATCTACCACCCAGGAATAAATAACATTTTCTAAAGAAATAATCAAAGCATCTTGTAACACATCACCTGTCACATTTGATTCATGATTGTTTTCTTGTTGTGTGTCTCCTTCTTTTCCTTTCCTAGATTCCAGCACACTATCCCCGATCTGGACTTGGATATACCTTTCCTTGATTTATTGCGATATCTTGAGCTCTTTCCTCTTTCCATTTTTCCTCCCCTACTCTCTGCACTCAAAACATTACCCGATGTCTCACCGAAGCTTTTCCGTCGCATTTCCTCGCTAAGGATAACACCGATCACATCATCAAATTTTTAAGTACTAGATCTAGAGACAGAGTTACTAATGGCCATAACTAAACCATTCCATCTTTCTGGAAATGAGCACAGAAATAACAGAGCCCTAAATTCATCATCAAATTCTACCCATACAGAACTTAACTCACTGGTAACCCTATTAAAATCATTTAAATGGCTAGAAACAAATCCACCTTCTGACATCTTCATATTAAATAAATGTTTCATAAGAAATACCTTATTTGAGGCCGAGGTTTTTTCATATAGTTTCGCCAATGACTTAATTAAACCTTATGTTGTTGTTTCCTTCAAAATATTGAAGCCTACCGATGGCGCGAGGCACAACCGTACTGTTCCAAGTGCCTTTCTATCGAGAATCTCCCATTCTGCATCTGTCATACTTGTCGGCTTCTTTGTTTTTTCGCTCAATGGTAGGTACAGATATTTCTAATACAAATAATCTTCCATTTGCATCTTCCACAGCGAGTAGTTTTGGCAGTTAAATTTCTCGACCCTAAACTTACCATCTTCCGCCATTGCTCCCACTCGAACCAGGAACCCTTCTTCTCTGCGATTTTATAAGCCAAATAGACCTTCGGCTCTGATACAAGTTGTTAGAAAATGATATATTACAGAGCAATGGAACACATAAAATATATGCGGAAACACAAACACAGAATACATATAAAAAAAGAGAGACATATATACATGGTTCACTCAATTTGGGCCATGTCCACCCCGAACAACCAGTCCTTCCTTTCTATCATCCAGAAAAATAAAGAGACACAACCAACAACAGATCCACTGTAATATCCTTTGTTCTCTCTCACGGCCCCCCTTTCTGTTTCTCGCTCATAATAATCATACAACAAACAACCGCAATACAATGTCCTCATACAAAACGAGGGGTTGCCTTCTAGGGAAAAAAAACCTAAATTAAACATAACTTCTACCGTCATATCATCCACCTAATGAAGGACCCAGATTGACTATAAATTAAAATACTTTTACAAGGCAATTTTACATTTGTTTTTAGCTTCGGGGGTGCTTCCCCCGAAACTGCCGCCAGGGGGGCTCCATAAAGTCGCAGCCACCCGTATGGACCCCCCAGGTAGTGTTCAAATGATGGGTGGTATTGCCGCCCCATTAAGAACAAGGGTCCAACGTTGTGATACATCTAAATTAAAAATATAATTAGTCTCCACGCCCAATAGGTTCTTGTTGTGAATGGTAACGGTTTGTGGAGGCATGTTCTAACCTATGTGTCTATTGCTGGTTACTACTTACCCAAATGTTTGTATCATGTACTCATATCAAAGTTGTGGTGCTATTTGTAGATGGTATGGGTTTGGTGAGACATGTTCTTGGTTGGGTTTTTTCTTGTGACACAACTTATTTGAGGGTTTGTCTCACATGTGGATTCTAATTATTATGGCATGCAATTCAAGATGTATGGAACTTACATTGTTTTGTTACAAACTCTATAGAAGAATGGATTTAAAATATTACATGACTTGTGATGACCTAGTATGGGGGATAGCTTAGTGTACAATTTCCCTCATACTTATAATTTTCTTGAATGATATGGCAGTTAGAGTATTCAATAAACTAAATTTTGATTATTTTATATTTAATATAATTTTTAAAGCATATATTCTATACACTATATAGGAAATATATCAAAAAGTGACTCTTTAGCAAAAAATGCCTTAATATAACATCCATTCTCCATCAATCCAAAACCCCCAATAAAATTTTCCTAATAAAACTTCATATTTATTAATAATATTAAAGAAAAACATTTTTTTGAAAAGTAACTGAATAAAAAACATGTTTATTCTTTTCTTAATCATTAAATGTGTTTCCCTCAACCATGGACATTACTTGAGGATAAATCCAAATAGTCAACAAACAAGAGTGATATGTAATTAACGAATAATGTGCCAACCATGGAGCTCGAACCCACATAGAACAAGGTTAACAACATCGCGCTCTACCAACTAAGCTAGACGAGTTTTTTATAGTGCCCTTCCATGTAAATCACACTACAACGTTAATTATTTTCTATGAATTTAGTTTAAATTCCAATCACTTAGTCAAACACACGTAGTTTACTGTTAAGAATTCCATGTTTTGGACCTACTTGAATTCGGGCAGCAACCATTCTCAATTTGTTCTTGGTTTTGAGTGGCCACACTGCATCATGGAAACATTAATGGCGTAGACCATGAAACAATACTTTGTATTGTTTTGGTTACATGTCCACAAACAAAAAATTCAGTAACCTGACCAATGTATAGTTTAAATTACAATTATGAAATTATGATAGTCTATTTCAATTGATAAACCATCATGTAGATTTGAAATGCCCTAATTACAAATTTGGGAATATTGCAATCTCCATGTAACAATTTCAGTAAAATCCTCCATGAAAAAAATATCAAAAATATTCCAAACCATTATGGGAATTTTGAGGTCTAAAATGGGCCTCCTAAGAAAAATGTACAACCAAAATAGCCTTTATAAGAACTAATAGGATTCAATATGATGATGTCAACCATGGGGGATGATTCACAATTTTTTAAGTAAAAGGGTAAAATGATTAAAAAATAATAAAATACTAAAACTACTTTTTCAACTCGTATTTTCAACTTATCTCCCAAATTTTTTACTCAAATTTCGAGTGGGAGTACTCGTTGGATGCAAAATTTAATTCCTCATCCAAGGAGTACCCATGTTGCATACTTTCGATGGACCTTGCTATATGAAAAATTAGAAATACATGAAAAAACGTGATTGCAATCATGTTTTTCATGTATTTCTCATTTTTAGTGTAACAAGGTTCATTGAAAGTATGCAACATGGGTACTCCTTGGATGATGAATTAAATTTTGCATCCAACGAGTATTCATGCTCGAAATTTGAGTAAAAAATTTAAAAGATAAGTTCAAAATACAAGTTGAAAGAGTATTTTTTTTTCTTTTTTCCCTCTAAAATTTGATGATGTCATCAAATCTTATTTTACTATTTGCACTATTATTTTATAATTTACTTATGATGCCCATTTTAGACCTCAAAATTCTCCTAATGTCAGTGGCCAGATTTGAGTTAAATCTTACATCTCAAAATTCCCCTTAACACAAATTTTATTATTGAATTATGACTGGATCTATCCCTTATGTTAGGTCGTCATTTTTGTTTTGAAATAAATATTGGTATTTATATTATGTAGCATATTTTAAATATTTCATAAATCCATATGAATTATTTTACATTTTCACATCTTTACTTTCATTACGTCTATCTCTTTTTGTTTTGAACATGTAATCTGGAGAAAACACATGCTCTTACCTATTAATACCATTCAAATTGTTCATTATCTAAATATTTTGACCTAATGAAATTATATAAAATAAAATAAAAAAATATAATTAATTAAATTTTTTTGACTTGGTGAAATTACATAAAAATAAAAATAAAACCAAAAAAATAAAATTAATAATTAAACGCTTAGATAATCTTAACTCCTAATCTATTAACTACCCATAAATCAAATCTCTTGAGGTGAAAACGTTTCTTCAAATTTTTCACTTAAAAAATGGATTTTGCACCTTCAAATTTGATCTCATATGAGCTTAATAAATAGAGAGTTAAGATGGATCTAGGCTAATTTTTATATGTAAAAAATATTTCTCTTTTATTAATCCAAAAATTATAATAAATATTTAAATCCAATTTTTGGTAAATTTTCATGAATATTTCGTAAATTTTAATATAAATTTACTTAAATTTCTGTGATTTTTAATTATTAATAATGTATGGAAAAGAAGATTATAAGAGTGGCTTAGCCGTCCAATTATTAGTCTTTTTCTAAATTTTATATAGCGTTAATTAAATCTCTAGAATTTTTATATGTAAATGCGTATATATAGATTTTTTAAATATTAAAGTCTTAAATTTCAAATTTTTTAAATTATAAAGTCATTAATTTTTTTATTGATGGTTAATTTAAGCTTGAGGTTACTGTTTAAAAACAATATATTAAAAGCTTTAAAAAACTATATATATAAATTTGCAATGATAGATATCTTCCACGTCACAAGGGTATCGATGGATTTAATTAATTGATGTTCTAGGTACATACATTATAGTTGGCCGAAATTAAATCGCCATCGACCACATTCGTCGTGTTAGCTCGTGATAGCTGCGTCACATTTGTAAGTTGTAAATACGACCCAAACTAAATGACTGAGACCCGCCAACACCCGCATTTCTTTCTTGTTAGCATAAGGTCTACGACAATGAATATATTTTGAAATCCAGGTCTTAACGATCAACAAAGCAGGTTAGGTTAAGTTAACCCCGACGTTCGTTTTATTTGTAAGTCGACTTTTTTGTACTGTGATGGAAAACGTCGGATTTTCTTCTCCGCATTAGATGGACGATTAAACACCCTGACCGTAATATTTCAGAAAAATGGAATGGTTAAAAACCAAGGGGGTTGCGGCATGAAAATCGATTCGGTCAATCCATCTTTGGAAATCTAAGCGAAAGCTCCTTTGTTATAATATTTAAAGCTAAAAAAATGTCGAAAGGGCCGTAGGCTGTAGGGCCAACGATTTGGGCCGTTTCCGATATCGTCGTCCGATTCCCGTTATCCATATTCCTTCAACCGGCGTCGAGTTTCAACCCAACTTGCCGTTTCACATATCCTCCGATTCCCGTTTTCCATATTCCGGTAATTCCATTCCTCCAAGCCCCGTCACACAACATCTCCAGCTCTGTTGACGTGGACGTTTGTATATACCGTTAAAGAAGCGGTCCCCTCCACGCCCATTTCATAATTTTGTCTTCCCATGCATTTGGATTATTTTATCATCATAAAAATAGGATTAATGTTAAAATATAAAATAATAAAAATAAGAATATCTTACATCCAAACAAATGTTTATGGTAAATATCATTTGAAAGTGAAATGATAACAATACATGACAACGAAAACCAGGTATGGCATGTCGTGCATTGTTTGAATGATAGAATGTTCTCAAAATCAACCAATAACAATACCTCTTATCAGAAATGAAAAAGATGACATATCACATGCGACATAAACTTAGACATCCATAAAATATCTAACCGCCCATCAATTATAACAATTTCATAATACCTTGAAAGCTGCATAATTGAAATAAAAGTAAAGTAGGATGAGCATTCCATATATATATATATATCCACACGGACAACTTTTATATATATATATATATATATATATATATATATTTCCGGATTCATAATATAAATTTATTGTTGCCATATTGAACTAATTATTGTGTTCATAATATAAATTTATAACTGCCATATTGCACTAATTAATGTGGGTAATTTTTAGGACAAATAGATTTATTAATATTATTAAATAGAATTAATTGTATATTATATTTTTCTTTGACAAAGTGTTATTTTTATTGATTTTAAATTTTTGTCATTCATATTATTTTTTAAATATTTTTCATATTAATCATCATCATTAATTATTATTAATTATAGCTTGATATTTCGAATCATTTAATGAAATTTGTCTTACCATTTATTTATAATTTAAGGAGTCGTCTAACGAGCCGGAGGAATTGCCCGGACGGTCAAAATTGGCCGGAATCCGGGCCAAAAAAATTTAAAAAATCTTGCAGAAACAGTGTTTGAATCATGATTTTGACATTGGAAATGGATTCAGCACCATCAAAAACCTGTAGGACACCCAAAATATTAAACTTTGATAGTTATAACATGGATTTAGAAAAATGCCGGATTTTCTGAAAATCTTATCGGAATTTTCATGATTTTCAGGGCGATTCCTCTGGCTAGTTAGACTACGGCATAATTTAATATTATATATTAAATTTTTATTAATATTTAAAATCCGATTTTTAATATGATTGATTTACTTTTATTTTTTGAACATTGTTTTTGGGTACACATTAATCACTTCTCATCATACCATTCTACCTGCAATGTATTTTAAAATGGCTACAATTTTAGGCAATTTGGTTAAGAGTTGTTTACTGATTTAACATAATAGTTTTGATGGTAGTTTTTTTTTTTTTTAAATAGTGTAAATTTTTTATGAAAAAATTAGATAATTGGAGTGTTTGAATTGCATTTTTATAATAAAAATAAATTCAGCACCATCAAAAACCCTTAAGCCATCCAAAGTACTTAAGTTTAACCATTATAATCCATATTTTCCAAAACCTTTACCTAAATTTTTTATAATCGTACCAAAATTTCTAGATTATTATGTGAGTTTATTTTAGAGTACACTAACAGATAACATAAAAATCTCAACAAAATGAGGTACGGGATCTGCAGGTGAATGGTAAATACTGAGGAACCATATTACTATAACTTCTCCATTCTTACGCTGTCATGCCGCTCTCGCTCTTTTTTGGCCGTGTAAATCTATGATTCATAACAACACAACCCACGGATCGCTGAATCATATCACAGAAATGCCGAAATCGATCGAGCAAATCTCACAGAAAGACATTCTGCAACATCTCAAACTGCCTTATCGTCGGAGCCAGAGTAAAAACAACGTAAAAGAAGCTCAGGAAAACGGCGTCATCAATTTATATAGCCTGAATGTAATTACTAACGTTTAATTAAGCTGTAACGGTCGCGGAAAGGCTGAAAATTTACCCGTGCTCATAAATATATATTTATCACGTCTATTTGTAAATTATAAGATTTTAATAGGTGCAAAAGGGTGGAAATATAATAATTTAAAAGAAATAGAAAAGATTAAATGCATTTATTTAAAAATCTCAAAATATACTTAGAAAAATGCATTTAGAAAAGTTTTATGACTAGTCCAGCCATAAAATTTGCAACTGACGAATGCCGCGAGGCCTTTCAGCAATGGGATTTGGGTGAAGAGTGCCATACGTTTCTGGCATTCCGGTAGTGGCAGACGAGGTACCTACATAAATGGGGACTAACGTTAAGTACAGTCGTATGGATAATGGGGAGCAGGTTGGTGGATGTTACATATCCCACTTTCTTTGTTATCACGCGCGACAACCACACAATCGAGTCATCATAGTTGACGTAACCGAGGAATCACGTTGTTAATATTTATGCTAATTTAACCGTGGGCATGAAAAGGAATGGTAACGATATTATTCATTGTAGTACTTCATATCTAATTTCAATATATTTAGTAATTAAAGATTAATTCAAAACACATATATTAATATTTTTAAAATAAATAAAATATATATATATATATATATATATATATATATATATTTTCTAAGTGAGACTAATTCTATTAAGTATAAAAGTACTAGTACAAAACTGCCACAGCTTCTGCTATGAAAGCTAGACAGCTGGGGTTGATAAGCATGCTGTTCTTAAAAGACCTGGATCGCCCATAGCGGGAAACCGATCCTGTAAACTTAATAGTCTGGGCCGCCCATGATAGGGAAACCGGCCTTAAGTTTATGCAAGACATAGAGACAGAAACATATAATCTGAGAACATCTATCAGCCATTCCGGCTGAGCTCTAAAACTGAAAAACACAAAAGCTCCAACAGTAATTGAGCAAGGAAACCTGGGGAGAATGCTGATTGCGCACCTTAGTTCACCCGTCATGCTCTAGAGACATCGGCTCCTCAACAATCCTGCAACCATATTCGTCGTCATTGCTATTGTCCACCATGCTAGCTTGACTGCCATCCTTCAGGTCCTGGTCCTCAGCGACATAATTCAGCCCAGCTTGAAGTGGGAGAGTGGAGCAGGGGGCGCGGGGAGGAGAGGGAGAAGCAGGGCGGTTAGGGGCTGGGTGAGGGATTTCTTCGCGGAGGGAGACAGTAATGAAGGCAGTAACAATGGAGTCGACAGAGGTATAGTGAAAGCGAAGCTCAGCGTTCTGAGTAGTTTGCCTTATAGTGGACCCCAAATGCACTCTGCCAGGTGGATTGGGCTGACTAGAAGGAGCAGAAGGGCCAGCGTGACAGGGAGCACGAGCTCGCCCATGTCCTCTGCCTCTGCCTCTGCGCGAAGCGGGAGGAGGATCAGGCTCCTCACCTACAGAAGAAGAGCCCAAATCAGAAGTGGGCGAGGGAGGAATAACAGAGGCCTGACCCCGGCTAATTCCGCGCTGACAGTGTATCCGCTGTCTGAGGCGAGGCATGGAGAGGAGAAGGTGGCGCGAGCAAGGCGAAACAATGGAGGAGACAGAGGCCCTGTGAGCGGAGGGACGACGACCAAGGTGGCGCGAGCAAGGCGAGACAATGGAAGAGATAGAGGCCCTGTGAGCGGAGGGACAACGACCAAGGGGAAGCAAATGAATACCAGTAGGAATCAATGAGCCTGCAAGGAGCTCAACAGAGACGCCAGGCGGAGAAGAGACGCTGCAGAAGGGGTTGGTGGTGAAGTGAATTCCCAGAAGCGTCTCCAAGCAGGCCAAAAGACAGCAACGACGCCCAGTCTGAGTTTTGAAACTGGAATCGGCAAAGCCAGGAAGGCATTCACCGTGAAGGGGAGTCAGAGCTCTCCCATGGCTGCGCCTGTCATGCTCACCGTCCATAGTGAGAGCCAAAATCCAAAGAACCACCATATACAGAGGCGACGGAGTGCAATTAATCACCGATTGATCGACCCGAGGCATATTAATATCGCCTTTAAGGCTGGTGCATGAGGCCATGTGGGCTTCCCATGCGAGCTCCGTTGGGAGCTGCGCAGGGGCCTTGGTCCCGTCAATCCACCACCTCATCCGCATCCGGAGAAAATAAATAAAATATATTATATATAATTAGAATAATTATTATCTTTTAATATATTAATATTTTTAAAATAAATAAAATATTTTATATATAATTGAAATAATTATTATCTTTTAATTTGTTAATATAAATATTATTTTATTATTTTTAAAAATAATATAATAAAAACATTTTCATTTATTTTTAAATTATAAAATCCCTCTAAATATAATAATTTTGAAAATATTAATTTACAAATTATTAAACAAAATATTATTTAAAAAATTAATAAAAATAATAAGAATAGTATTACTTGTTTATGAAGTTCCTATCCCACCAAATAATGAGACATGCCTTTATGAAGTTCCATCGCACCAAAAAATAGAACATGACTTTTGTTGACTCGCTTCTCATTTATATGGAAATGCTTGTCTTGAATTTTGACATAAAATCAGGAATCTGTCAAGACTATAAAAAATCCTAGTAGTCAACGTTGAGATTTTTTATATATTAATTTGGAGAAAATCTCTTGGATATGCCAACAATAGGTTTTGTTGCAAAACTGATGGCATCAAATCAGTATGTGGAGATATTTCATCCTATTCTTGTGTGATTGAATTTATTATTCAGTTTCTTCTCCCATCTATAAAATGTAAGCCTGTTGAGGCAAATATTCATGAGGAATGTGAGGTATGTGGAAGGGGAAGTGCAAATGGGCAAATTCTGCTATTGTAATCTCTTGTTGATGAATAAGATTGCTGATACCTCTGTTTGGTGGACGTAGCCCAGATTGGTTGGGTGAACCACATTAAATCTGTTGTCTTCGTGTTTGTTTGCTATGTGTGTTTATTTTTTTTTCGCTGCGTAACTCTGACAATTGGTATCAGAGCAAGTTTGGCGTAATAGCACAGGAGGGCGCTGGGATGAATACCAAGCGCATGCTGGAGACAGGTAACTGTTTATGGTTCATTTGTTTTTTGTTTGCTCTGCAAGTCCGAGAGCTAAGTCAAAAACTAGATCTATGTTTGCGTGGATCTGTGACTGGTTTATAATTGACGTGAGCACGCTTGTCCACCGAAATCTGAAGACTGTGTGAGTTGTTCAGGTCTCCGTTGGGATCTTCTTATTTGGAAGAAAAGCTAAGGCACAATTGGATCATATCTCAAGAGTAGCTAAGCCGAGCTGCCAAGTCGTGAGCTGTGTAGAGCTCGGGAACTGTGAAAGCCGAGTTCGTCGAAGTGCGTTAGCTGTGCCAGAATTCGAGCTGCTGCATGGTGGAGAAGTCATGGACCATTTGACTGTAGAAGCCGTGGACCAGCCAAGTGAGCGCAGATCTGAGTGCATGATTGCTGTGGACAGATCTGTGGTGTGACCGTGAAAGCAGTGAAACCATAAAACATGAGCTGTTGTGGACCGTTTGCTATTTCAAATGCCTTTGTTTTTTTAAATTGATTTATTGAAATTGTCATTCAAAATCACAATTATGATATGGTGAGGAGCTATACTATGGTAAGGAGGTGTCTTTTTAAATGGAAAAATCAATTTGCATTTAAATGCTAATATCGTTTTGTATTCAAATTCCATTTGTATTCAAAGGTGTATTCATTTAAATCGATATCGATTTATTATATATCGAGTTAGTATGCCATTGTATTGGGCCTAGGGAATTTTTTGTAGGCGAAGGGCATTTTTTATTTAAAAAAATAGGGTATTTTTAATCAAAATTAATAATTTTGATTAAAATAAAAATCTTCATTTAATTAACATTTGAAATTGGAGATTTTTTTTGACACAAGCTACTCAAAATGTCAAAAACTCAAAGTGCTCAATTTGAGATCAAGAAGTTTAATGGAAGGAATAACTTCGAGATCTGGAAAGTGAAGATGCATGATCTACTCGTACAACAAGGTGTGTTATTTAACATCGTGTCAGAGAAAACAACTGCTAGTTTATGGAAAAAGTTAGAGAAGTTGTACATGACAAAATCCTTAAGAAATAGGATTATTCTAAAGAGATAGTTGTACAGCTTGCGCATGAAGGAAGGTATGATGATAACTGATCATCTGAATACCTTTAATACTCTCTTGGTGCAGTTAGAAAGTATAGAAGTAAAATTTGATTCAGAAGATAAAGCTTTAACTTTATTATGCTCTCTGCCCGAGTCATGGGATCATTTTTTTACTTCTATATGTCTTAGTTCATCAGAAACCCTTGAATTTGATGATGTTGTTGGAGCTATGATGTTTGAAGAAACCAGGAAAAGGTCAAATTTAGAAACCTCTACATCAAAAGAAATGATGGTTAGAGGTCGATCTAAAGAAAAACGCTTCAGTCAGAAAAAACAACTCTCGGTCAAAATCAAAAGGGAAGAAGAGTAAGCTAAAATGTTGGTTTTGCAGCAAATCGAGACATTTGAAGAAGGACTGTTGGAAGAGACTACAAACATCCAAAGGAGACTCTTCAACAGAAAATAAACAGGAAAACACGACAGATACAGGTTCAGGTTCAGCATCCGGTTCAGGTATAAGTGATGAAGTTCTATCAATTAATTTTTTAAATCATGATAAACATTGGCTATTAGATTCTGGTGCGTCCAATCACATGTGCATTCATAAGAGTGGTTTAAATCTTATAAATCAATCAATGATGGAGTCGTTTACATGGGTAATGATTTCTCATGTAATGTTGTGGGAATTGGAAGCATCCAGATTAAAATGTTTGATGGGACAAATAAAATCTTAACTGATGTAAGACATGTGTTTGAACTCAGGAAAAATCTTATTTCTCTAGGAGTGTTAGACACAAATGGATATAAAACTTTTATTTAAGGTGGAGTAATGAAAATTTATAAAGGAATCCTATTAGTAATGAAAGCAAAGAAGGTTGGAAATCTTTTTCAGTTAGAAGGAAGAACAGAGTCAGATCATGCTTCTACTGTATTTGAAAATGACAGTGATTCTATTCGACTATGGCATCAACAGTTGGGCCATACGAGCGAAAGAGGTTTAAAAATCTTATCTGATCATATGTTACTTCCTAGTTTAAAATCTTCTAAGTTAGATTTCTGCAAACATTGTATATATGGGAAACAAAGCAAGAAGAAATTTAAAACTGGAAAACATACTAGTAAGGGAATCCTTGATTATATACATTCTGATCTTTGGGGTCCATCTCCTACCACCTCATATGGACGATCATCATATTTTGTATCTTTTATAGATGATTTCTCTAGAAAATTTTGGGTCTACATGTTAAAAAGAAAGTCTGATGTATTCACAGTTTTCAAGCAGTTTAGAGCATTAGTAGAAAACATCACTGGAAGAACCATTAAATGTTTAAGAACTGACAATAGTGGTGAGTTTACTTCAAAGGCATTTGATAATTATTGCAAGGAAGCTGGGACCGAAAGACATAGAACTACTACTTATACTCCTCAACAAAATGGAGTTGATGAACGCATGAACAAGACTCTTTTAGAAAGAACAAGAAGTATGCTGAGTAACGCCAATTTGCAGAAGGAATTATGGATAGAAGCAGTATCTACGACTTGCTATTTGATAAATCGATCACCATCAACTGCAATAGGATGCAAAATTCCTCAAGAGGTATGGAAAGGTCATCCTTGTGATTATTCTAAACTGAAAGTTTTTTGTTGTGATGCATATGCTCTAATTCTGAAACATCAGCGTTATAAATTAGATCCTAAATCAAAAAGATATATCTTTGTTGGATATGGTGATGGGATTAAGGGATACAGGTTGTGGGATCCTACTACTCACAAGATCATCATTAACAGAGATGTTAAATTCAATGAATCTTCACTTGATAATCCAGATGTAGATGATAAATTGAAACAAGAAAATGTACCTAAGTTTCAACATATTCAGTTTGAAGCCAGTTCAAATACTGATGATAGTCCAGATGAACAAGTTTCAAATGCAGATCATGAACAATTTTCAGATGCAGATCATGAAGAAGTTCCTACAGATAATAATCAACAAATTGTGGAAGAACGAGAAACATCTTTAAGGAGGTCTACAAGAATCAAACGTCCTTCTAAAAGGTATGATGATTATGTTATTTCAGTTGCTTTAACCGCTAATGATGATGAACCTTTATGCTATTAGGAAGCTGTAGAACGTTCTAACAGTAATAAGTGGAAAGAGGCTATGAAGGATGAGATGAAGGCATTAGACAAGAATGCTACATGGAATCTGGTGGAACTTCCTAAAGACAACAAAAATGTGGGATGTAAATGGGTTTACAAATTGAAAAGAGGTGTTGAAGATAAAGAATATAGGTACAAAGCGATGTTGGTCACAAAAGGTTTTTCTCAGAAAGCAGGAATTGACTTTCATGAGATATTTTCACCAGTTGCTAAAATTGTTTCAATTCGGATCGTCTTAGCATTAGTTTCTTTACTTGATTTAGAATTACAACAACTAGATGTTAAGACTACATTTTTACATGGAGATCTAGATGAAGAGATTTATATGGAACAACTTGAAGGGTTTGTTCAAAATCACAACAAGAAATTTGTCTGCAGGCTCAAGAAGTCATTGTATGGTCTGAAGCAGTCACCTCGACAATCGTACAATAAATTTGATTCTTTCATGATGAGCCAAAATTATATAAGAAGTGAATATGATCATTTTGTTTACTTTAAGAAATTAAGTAATGGCATATTCATTATCTTAGTGTTGTATGTTGACAATATGCTTTTAGTAAGAAAATGCATAATTGAGATCAACAGGTTAAAGGCTCAAATGGCTAGGATGTTTGATATGAAAGATCTAGGAGCAGCAAGACAGATTTTGGGCATGGAGATTTTCAAAGACAGGAGCAATGGTAAGCTGTGGTTTTCACAAGAGAAGTATATTGAGAAAATACTCTTAAGTTTTGGTATGAACAATGTGAAACCACTTTCAATCCCTTTAGCTTCCCATTTTAAGCTTTCTTCAAGTTTATGTCCTAATACAAATGAAGAAAAGGAATATATGTCTCGAATTTCATATGCCAATGCAGCAGGAAATTTGATGTATGTGATGGTCTGTACACGACCAAATATTTCACATGTAGTTGGGGTTGTCAGTAGGTATATGGCAAATCCAGGGAAAGAACACTGAGCAGCAGTGAAATGGGTGCTTCGGTATCTGAGAGGCACAAGTGATTATTGTATCACTTACGATAGAAGTAGTGAATTTGTTGCGGATATGTTGATTCCAACTTTGCAGGGGATTTGGATAAGAGAAGGTCAACTTCAAGATATGTCTTTACTCTTGTAGGTGGAGCTATTAGTTGGATGTCAAAGCTGAAAAACATTGTTGCTTTATCCACTACAGAAGCAGAATACATAGCCGCTTCACATGCTTGCAAAGAAGCGGTTTAGTTGAAAGGTTTGTTTGGTGAGTTTGGTAGGTTGCATGATAACATTATGTTATTTTGTGATAGTCAAAGTACAATTCACTTGGCTAAAAATCCATCCTATCATAGTAAATCAAATCATATACCTATAAAGTACCATTTTGTAAGACAGGTTATCACTGAACGAGGAGTCTCTCTTGAAAAAGTGCATACAAAGGAAAACTGTGCAGACATGTTCATGAAACCAGTTTTATTAGAGAAGCTATGATGGTGTCTAGCTTCTTTTGGCTTGCAAAGAAAATAAAAATAATAAATGAACGAGGTATCAGGCTAATTGTTGTCAAGATGGAGATTGTTGAGATTTTTTATATATTAATTTGGAGAAAATCTCTTGGATATGCCAACAATAGGTTTTGTTGCAAAACTGATGGCATCGAATCAGCATGTGGAGATACTTCATCCTATTCTTGTGTGATTTAATTTAGTATTCAGTTTCTTCTCCCATCTATAGAATGTAAGCCTGTTGAGGCAAATATTCATGAGGAATGTGAGGTATGTGGAAGAGGAAGTGCAGATGGGCAAATTCTGCTGTTGTAATCTCCTGTTGATGAATAAGATTCCTGATACCTCTATTTGGTGGACGTAACCCAGATTGGTTGGGTGAACCACGTTAAATATGATGTATTTGTGTTTGTTTGTTGTGTGTGTTTATTGTTTTTCCACTGCGTAACTTTGACAGTCAACATCACTCCCATCGTGGGATTTGAACCCACGACCAACAGTGTTTGTAGATATCCAAACTTAGCGATGCTTATTTTATATTTTTCCAAAAAGAAATACATAGAGCTTGAAATCAAGAAATCCAAACTTGTGATTCACTGTGCCAAAAATAAGAAATCCAAACAACTCGCGATTCGTTGTGGCAAAAAATATAGCGTTCTTGAGATTAAGAAATCCAATCGGGCCGAACTCACGACCAACTTTCTTTTATCGAACCTGCCAAAAATAATACAAAGATTAAAAAACCCTGACGGTTGAACCCACGACCTGCTCCTTCCCTATTGAGAAAACAAGGGATATTTTATATTTCGGAATATATGATATAAACCAAGAAAACACCCCCACCATGGAGCTCAAACCAGTCAAAAGCCTTGCGCTCTTCTATTTGAGCTCGACATACTTCGTATGTTTTTTTGTTTTCTTAGCATGAATAGGGATTGTAAAATATCTTTTGATAATTGATTAATTGAAAATTGAATCATTGTTTTAACGTTTATCTGACATTGTAAAGTATCTTTTTATAATTGATTAATTGAAAATTGAATGGATTGTTTTCAAGGTTATATGGGATTGTAAAATATTTTTGATAATCGATTATTCAAAATTTGAATAGATTGTTTTAATGTTTATGTGGGACTGTAAAATATATTTTGATAATTGATTAATCGAAATTTCAATCCATTGTTTCAACGTTTATATGGGATTGTAAATTATTGAATAATCGAAATTTGAATCGATTGTTTTAACATTTATATGGGATTGTTTTAATCTTTTGATAATTGATTAAGCTAAATTTGAATCAATTTCTTTAATGTTAATATGGTTTCAATATTAATATGGTGTTTGTGGTTTAGTGGTGAGAATTCCAAGTTGTATTGGTTTTTTTCAAAAGGAAAAACACGCTGCTTTATATATATATATATATATATATATATGAAAATAATACATCATACTAGAGATAAAAGTGCAGAGAAGCACCCATCTAAATAGATCAACAATGGGAGCAGAGATACGACATGTTTATACCTAAACATCATAATCTCATCATGATTGTCATAATAAATATTACATGTTCTCATCAAGATTAGAAATTCCAGCCAAAAGCAGATAGAGATAAAGAAGGGCATGAAAAGGGAATATGGATCGGGACAATATGGCACTCAAACAAGTGAGTGATAAGCATCATAGCACAAGGCATTGCATAAAACGACCTGAGGGCCCCAATCAGAAGTCAATAGATATAAACCAACAGCCAAGTGATACTTCCCGAATCCATCATCAGACAGCAGGAGAATAAAGGACTCGCATGCAATGCAGATAAAGCATGAAAATAGGCTCGCTTGTATAACTAATAAGGCATATAGCAGGCTCGCTTGCACATGCAGGAAAAAAAAAGTACAGGCTCGCCTGAAAGTGGAAGATATAAATTGACAATCACCAGGAACATTCAGGCTTGCTTGAACCAGATAAGGCATGAAAGAGGCTCGCTTGCAAAATGGGGAAAACAAAAAGAATACTGCTCACTTGAAGAAGAAAACATAAGGATCAAATACCAGCAGTGTCAAGGAATGGGAATTTTATCGGCCCACACAATCTTACCATCCTTGAATTGAGTAATCTGCAAAATACCAAAAATCATATCAATACCTATTTTGGATAAACCATCAGCCCTTGTATTGTTTTCCCTATAGATGTGTAGCAAAGGAGGAGAATTCATCAAAGTCCACAAGGGTTTTGTCCTCATGAGCCACCCTTGACATCTTAGAGAGGAGAGGGAAGAATGTCCCTATGGCATCAATAATAATTTTGGAGTCACCATAGATGTGGACCCGATCCAAATCCAAGTTTCTCGTAGCCAAAAATTCGCACCAAATAGCCATCAACTCTGCCAAGTTGGTTGTGCCCAAACCCCCGTTCCAGCTTATATGGATTCTATCAGATTGTGATAACTTGATCCAAGCCCCGCATCCCATCACCCCATCCAAACATGATCCATCAAAGAATACTGTCGGAAGGGAGATAGGATGGGGTCGAATCCTTCTAGATCCATCACATACCGAGTCTTTTTCTAGCTTTCTACCATCAATCCATCTCATAATAGCACTATAAATGTGGGCGATGGTAATACACTTACCATAAAAAATGGCCAGATTTCTAGCCAGCCATATTTCCCAAATGAAGAAAAAAGGCAATGATTGAAACTTTCCTTTCAAAAGATCCCATATATTTGTCGCTTCTAGGAAATTTACCAGGGTCCATGGAGACTTAAGATGAAAGGGGCCAAATAGATTCCAGATATTAATGACCATGGGGAAGTAAAAAAATAAATGGTCTCTCGTTTCATCATTTTGTAGCCAGAATACACACCTACCAGGACCATATAGATGCCTCCTGTCGAGGCCATCCCACGTAAGAATCTTCCTCTTCCAGACCAACCATCCAAAAAGAAGGATTTTAGTAAGAATATTCCTACACCAGAAACTCTCAAAACTAGAGGAAGTGTAATCCAAATTGGAAAATATGTTAATGTTGAAATAAATTTTTTTCACCATGGGAGCATCCTCCTTCAATTTTCCGGCCCATACCATTTTGTCCCCATCATTACAAAGGCTTAAGTCTGTCGCCTGAATCTTCTCTTTGAAAGCCGACCGTTCCACAGCATCCCGCCCTGAGAGACCCATCTACAAAGCCAATTTAATAATCAGTGCACTGTGATCCCATCAAGGAATCACCTGAGAAAGGTATATGATTCCTCGTTGTGTCAATTGGTGAAGCATTGGAATACTAAAGAGGTGGACATCAGACATCTCGCAAATTTTATCACCATTCAGAAGGATCAAATGCCCATTCCCGAATCACCAGGCCAACCCCTCAGCAAATATCTGCATGATCTTCATGAAGCCAGCCCAAATGGCAGACATGGAGCGGGGGAAAATGAATTGATGGAAATAAATAAGATGCATGGGGTCACCTGATAGATATTTGCAAGCAATGATGTTGGGCCAAATACCCTTAAGATTGGTCGCGCGCCACAGAGATTTAGTGAGCAGAGCCGAATTGAAGGCTCAGGTTTTTAATATACCCCATCCACCCATCGATTTCGGGCAGAACAGAATTTAAAGTTTACATAAGTGATACTTCTTCTCTAGATTTGCCCCCCCCCATAAGAACCGAGCAATGATGGAGTTGATCTGTTCGATAATGTTCTCTGGTAGGTAGAAGAGATGCCCCCAAAAGACAATGAGTTAGGCCAGAACCGCCTGTATCATAATAAATCGACCCCCAAATGACAGCCACTTATAATTCCACTTTGAAATTTTATATTTGAATTTCTCAACAAGAAAAATCTAATCTTTCACCTTATAACCACATGGTTTAATCCTGTATCCGAGATACAAAAAACCCTTTGCAGCCGATCTTGTTTGCACACCCAGAAAGTCAACAATAAAAGAGATTTCCCCCTCATCCCCATACTTAGACATTAGAAAAGATTTAGCCTTGTTTATACATAATCCAGAGGCAGCAGCGAATCAGATGAGTAAATAGTGGATATAGAACCAATGATTCCTAATGAGCCTTCAAAATATAAGCAGATCATCTACAAACAAAGAATGGGATACACTTACAGTATTCGAAAAAGAAAACCCAACAATGTAGCCTGCGCGAGAAGCCATCTTCATAAAGTTACTAAAACCGTCCATGATCATAATAAAGATCAAGGGCGACAACGCGCATCCCTGTCTTAGATCTCGTTTAGCGCTGAAGAAAGAGGTAGGAATTTCATTTATAATAACATCATACCTAACTGACGAAATGCAACCCATAATCCATCGGATTGGTCCAATAGGAACGCCAACCTTCAACAGCAATAGGCATATATAAGACCAGTCAGCTCTGTCGTCTTCTTTAAGGAGATCAATCTTCAAGATGAGGGCCTCCTTTTTTCCAAAATGCATGGAGTGCATCACTTCCTGAGCAATAGAAATAGTGTCATGTATGGAGCGGCCATTTAGAAAGCCGTATTGTTCTTGAGATATTGACTTGGACAGTGTCTGTCTGATCCGGTTGGCAATGATTTTGAAGATATTTTATAGATAATATTGCACAGGCTGATCGGTCTAAAGTCTTTGAAAGTCAAAGGATTTGATGGAATGTGTCCCAGGTTCCGTCCCTGTTCAACAATCGTTGTGATTTCGCCAGCCATAATATCAATAAAGTGGATATAAAACTCTGTTGGCCATCCATCAAGCCCAAGGAACTTATCATTGGCAAAATATTTTAAGGTCGAAATCACTTCCTCTTTTGTGACATCAGCCCATAATACTCTATTGGCTTCATCATCAAACATTTTTTTAGTATGTTGAAGAACCCACTATTGGATATCTGGAACAATCTCCCTGTCAGCTTTATAGAATGATGAGAAGTGGTTGAAAGCCTCCACCAAAATTTCCTGTGAAGAAGATGCGAAACTCCCATCCTCTCTCTAAATGTGCCATATGGTATTTTTATTTCTTCTATCATTTGCACACTTGTGGAAAAATTTAGTGTTCAAATCACCTTCCTTCAGCCATTTGATCCTGCTTTTCAATTTCCAAGTTAATTATTCGATTCTCAAGATCTCTAATTTTCTACTCTGTAGAATTCCAATTTTCTTGTAGGTCTCCTGATCAGGTGCATTGGTAGCAAAATTAGCTTGAAGGCAACAATTTTTATTTATTTATGATCTTTAGTTCTAACCGTAAACCCTCTTTCTTCTTGATCTCACATTCTTTTGTGAGCCCCTTGATTTTCTGTAGCTTTTTATGAAAAATTTCCCATCCAAAAGAGCCCACAGAAGGAGAATTTTCATTCTAGCACTTCCGGACAAGTATATAATATTTAGGATATGTAAGCCAAGCATGATTAAATTTAAAAGGGATCGCCCTTCTCAACAATTCCTTCTGCCAAGATAGGTATATGGGTATATGATCAGAGATATCCGAGACCAGAACCCCAAATCTTACCTGACCCAAACAAGAGAGAATGGATCCACTCACCATCGCTCTATCAAGTATTTTGCCAATATACTCCCCATCCGTCTGGTGATTAGTCCATGTTGGGATGACAGGGGAGGGTTTGATGTCCCTGAGCATTGCCATCTCCAATATCGATCCAATGTGTCTTGCCATTGGATCCCTCCAAGCTTTTGTACCCCATGATTCATCTGACCGAAGGGTGGTATTATAGTCGCCGATGACCATGAGGTTGTCCAACTTAAGAATGCCCGATCTATTTATACAATCCCAGAAAAACGCTCTGCCATGGCACGAAGCATAAAGATTTATAATGTTAAATATGCCTTGTTGACCCCTTATACTTCCGTATAAGAGAATACCCCCAATGAAAATGTACACACAGAATTTGGCAAATGATGGGTTCCAAATGGCCAGCAGACCACCAGCATGTCCATCCGCATGTATAGCAGCGGAATTCCATCCTAGGAAAATAGACAAAACAGTCCTGATAGCCTTATTCCTATTACATAATGTCTCTTGAAATAGTACAATCTCCAGTTCCTTCTCCCACAACATTTCTCTTAGGCACAGATGTTTAGAGGGGTCGCCTATACCCCTCATATTCAAGGATATGATGTGAGTCATTTTGGAACCGCTTGAGGGTTACTTGCTCTAAGCGCCCTAAGGTCCTCTGGAGTAGATATTGGCACATCTGTAAGGTCCAGGAGTTCATCACAGAAGAGTGATTTTGTCTTAAGCCTACATCTGAAGTGCCTAGACCCGGACTTAGATTTTTTCCTTACCGTAATATTATTCCCCGATACGGGTGAAATGACAACGTCCATATCCTTAGGAATATTATCAAAAACAGTCAGAGCAACCAGATCAAGGATGGGATTGCCAAGAAGAGAGTCAATGTCGCTGCCCACAGTATTTTTAGGGGAGTGAGGGATATCCAAGTTCTCATTCGCTTGCGAGGGGGGAGGCAAGGGGGGAGGTGAGGGCAGAGGGGATGCCCACTCCAGGGGAGGCATGGATGGGGAGGTATACAAAGGCTCAACAGGGGAGCAAGACCGGGGGGGGGTTGATAGGAAACATAGACACAACATAGCGAGACGAGGGAGGATCGATAGGAGACACAGACAAAAAGGAATTTTTTTGGCCAGACCTAACCATATGAATGGCTAGATCATCGTTAGACAAGGATTCACTGTTGACCATCAAGGGCCTCGTCCCCGATTGAGGCACATACACATTAATACGGGCAGACCCCTCAATACGATCAACCGTTTCATAGGTGGACAGAGGTACCTTGTCAACCATTAAAGGATCCTTCTCGGAATGAGGTAAATACTCATTACCAGTGGGATTGGATTTTCCATTGTGTGCACTGGCAGAGACATATAATTCAACATCAGAAGACGACGGATTAGAATTACCTGACAGGGGGTCCTCCGTTCGGCCATTTGATAAATCATTGAATCTAGCACCATCAAAATTATGATTCTCCAGATGACCACTTATGTGTCGCATCGAGCAACTTGCTTTCAAGTGACCAATGCGATGGCATATCAGACATCGAAAGGGAACTCCCTAGTAATCGACCCTTTTCCAATGTCTACGAAGTCCCCACACCAGATCGAAATCCCTAGGCAGACCTCTGGAGAAACATACTTCTACTAAAATCCATGCAATGTGCTTGTCGTTGGCCCCCGGAATACTAGGATCGATATACTTCGTGCAACCGATGGAATTTCCAATAGCTCTTAATGCCTTAAGCGTCCAAAATTATAGAGGAAGACCCGGGAGCTTAACCCACACAGTTTTATTCTTGGGTGCCTCCATGATGGGGTTAAAACCAAGATACCAGGGCAGAAGTTGCAAGAAACTCCTCCCTCTAACCCAGGGCTTGTTAACAATCAGGCCAACATCATTTTCATGCATAAAGTGTATGCTAAACTAGTTGTTAGAAGTAAACTCACCTTCAGAGTGTATCCCACAATAAGGCACCAGAATTTTTTAGCCCACTCCATCATATCCACCTTGCTGCCGTTAGCAAACATCCATCGGCCAATGACAGCACGTTTCTGGAGGCTAGTGACCCTTCTCTAGAGGTCGCCATATTCCAAAATCACCTCTTTAACGTCCATAGCAGGCTTGTAGCAGGAGAGATGTGTTTGCTTCTGTTTGCGTCCTCTCCAACGTGCAACACCTTTGAACGCACCTTTCTTTATACTATCAATAGGGTGGTGCCTTCTTTCACTAAAATCCGGGGGAGCGAAAGTGGACTGCGCGATCAGAGTGGCCTCCTCTTCAAATTCCATCTGCCAGCGTTATTCCGCAGCCATAGCTGCAACAATCATAGCTTCTTGTGCCGACGTGTCAGAGGATATAACATCCTGACCATCAGCCATGTTGATGGATCTCACAGCAACAGGCATTGGCAAACAAAAAAGGATGGACCAAGAAGGAAAAGGTCTATTCCTGCCAGAATTTAGCACCCCGAGACACTTAGTTGTCGTAGGGGTTAAGGCAAGAGTACAGTCATAAAGAATGTTCACCATCAACGTTAAAGACTCCAACCACTCCCAGCCTATGGATTCTAAAATGTCAGAGCATTTTCTCGCTTTTTGAGCTATGACAGATGCAAAAAAGAATATAAAAACCAGGTCTCCTACGTCCTTTGACACTCCTTAAATGGCAAACGTCACTCGGATATAATCTACCGCATGGAAGAGATACCTTGTTGTACTAAAACAATCAGACCCATGGAAGAAACACTTCCATCGATAGATAGTATTGTGGTCCCTGTTCTTGACACACGATCAACAAGAATAGATCACCCTCGTCAACCTCGATACTAACACATCGGATTCAAATTTTCAGGCGAACAGGATGCCGATCGAAAAAAAAGGTGGCGAGAGTAGCTCCCTAGAAAAACCAGACCATCCAAGAGTGAGGATTAGATATGGCAGCAACTATAGCAGAAGCAACCTGGGCACGTCCACCATCTTGAGCATAAACGAAAGCCAAATTTTTGGCAAGGTCTGGAAACAATAAAAGACTCCACCCACTTACGCCATAGTAAAAACCACTTAGATGGCCTTATACCAGCATGTAGTTCCTAGTGAGACGATGATACTTGTGAGTTTCCACTATCTTCGCGGCCTAGCATTAGTCTTACAGCCAGTGTGGTATATTGCCAATAATAACGTAAAAGCAATGCACATTAAGAAAAAGATCATAAAAAATTCTACCACATCTCCTGGCCTCATCAAAACCAGTGAGCAGAAAAGATCACTCGGCCATCCAACCATAAAATGGCGTACTCCCAAACCAATCAATCAGTCCTTAGCAGGCAGAGGATAAACAGTCATAGAGGACTGTCAACGGACCGTGATGCTTCAATCCCCGAAGTCGACCTATACACTCAAACTAACCTCCCAATGCCAAATGTTCGCGTCCCTCTCAGATTGGCATATTTGAAACAGACACCTAGACAAGAACGTACCTCTAAGCCTATCAATCTTCCTCAAAATGTACCCCGAGAAAAAAACAAGAGGCAAAATAGACTGTTCTCGGGCCAGGAAGCTTCTTTCCCCAACCAGCCCAACTTCAAAAATCCATAAACTTATTACACTGCTACTATGTTAGACGCCCCACGAAGCACCCTCCATCTATCTTCTACCTGTTTCCTTGAATGCCATCCCTGAAAGGGCAATGGCCGTTGAGCATCTTTAGTAACGCTACTTCTTGACTTGCTATTAGTTGATGGTTGATTCAGAACTGTGACGAATACATACCATCGATAAGGGATCCATGGCGTGTAAAGAGTCGAGATGCATCTTAGATCCTTCCAAAGCCAGCTTCTTTCATTACGGCTATTAGCCACTGGGAGGAGAATGCCCATAGAATGAACGAACTACAAGCAAATCGAATCACATTCTCAATAGTCTTCCAACTTATTCCATTCAGTATCGTGTCGTCATGTTATGTTGGAATCAACAGCAAAATTTGTCATAATTTTGAGTTGGAGAGAGTGCACCTACCGAATCAACTGGAGAGAGTGCACCTCACTTGAATCACCTGCCACACAACTTTACCGGACTTTGTAGATCTCTCTGTCTTCTCTAAAACGAACCGGAAATCTCGAAATCTTTACCAATTCGATGTCATCTCTCGGCTTTTCCACACAAGACACAGAGATCGACTAAAATTTACAGAACGATGCAACTCCCACGTTGTATTGGTTACTCGAACGAGCCGCCACAATTTCAAACAAGAAATTTTGTAATTTTCAATTGAGTAATTTTGACTCTTTTCCATTCCTCCAAGCGGATCAACACAAATCCGTATCCACCTCCATTGACGTGGATGTTTGTATATGCCGTTAAAAAGAGCGGTTCGGCACCTATTTCAAATCTTTGTAACGCAATAGGAATGTTGAAGCACCCGATAACTTCATTGATTGAAGGAAATTCATTTGGATTACCAATTCATTTTATCATCAGGATTGATACAACTACCGGGAATATTCAAAAACACACTAAATAACTTTAAAAAAAAAAAAACACTAAATAACTTAATTAAATTTAAATAAACATTAAATAACTTAATTAAATTTAAATTTTTCTTAAAGAAATATTTAAGAAATCAATTTTTTTTTAATAAATACTATTTTAAATTAAAATAAATAATTATGATATATTTTTGTCAAAAATAACAAATCACATATTTAGTATCTAAAAACTAATAAAATTTAAAATTTTCTTATATTTAATTAATGATAAAAGGTTTATAATAAATACTATTTTAATTTTTATAATTATATCAAAAATAATATATAACATATTTTATATCTAAAAACTAATAAAATGTTTATATTAAATACTATCTCAAACAAAACAATAATAAAATATTTATATTAAATACCATCTAACACAATAATAAAATATTTACTTAAAACAAAAATATATAGCTCAATATCTTGAAATCTCACTTGAAAGCTAATAATCATTCTATCTCATTTTCATCCAAAAACATAACTATATGAAATGGACAAATATGTTTTCATCATATTTGCAGTGTGTTGGTTTGTTACAATCATTCATATTTACATTTTGTTGTTTCTTTACCATCCTTCAAAAAGAACTGACACCATTTTAAATATTAATTAGATATTAAGTTTAAATAAATATTATAAAATAAATAAATAAAAATTGTTAAAATTAAAACGTGAAAATCATTTATTCATTTATACATATTTATTAATTCATAGTTTGTTATTCATTTAATAAAAGTGTTTACCTATATCTTATTGTAAATTTGATGATATTGCAAATTAGAATTAAGAAATTGAAATTTTAATGCTTATTATTCTCTATGAATGTAGTATATATATATATATATATATATATATATATATATATATATATATATATATATTAGAATTAAGATTAGAATTAAGAAATTGATATTTTAATGCTTATTATTCCCTATGAATGTAGAAAATGATTATATATATATATATATATATGTTAGTTTTCATTTCTAATTTTGCATGACATGATTATTTTAGAATGATGAGATAATATTTCACTATGCACTCTATATTATATTAATCAAAGAGATTACACATATATACATGAAGAATTGTCTCAAGATAGGAAAACTATATTGGATGCACAATAAGGTGGTTGAAAGAATATCTCAACCACACACCAAACTAGGAATATTTAGATTTGGCTACCTCCTGTCATATAGGAACAAACTCCTTATATAGAGAGTCAACACCACATACAAGTAGGAATTACATATTCCAACACCCCCCCTTAATGACTACTTGTCCTGATAACGATTCACAAAATCTAGTTGTGGTCAATCATAACAAAAGATGTGTCTGCGACGTAGATCCACCACAAACGAGAAAATCCAATGTGCAGAACTAACAAAATATGTGTCTCCGATTCAGATTCAACAAAAACGGGAAAATCCCATGTGTAGAACAAAAAAACAATTTGTCTGTAACTCGGATCCACCACAAACGGGAAAATCCCATGTGCAAAACCAACAAAAGGATATTATTTCGATGTCCATATAAATGAGCAACCATCCATAGGAATGCATGGGTACCAACCACTGCAACCACTAGTCTCGTAGGATGTCCTTCGCATAAATGGTTTTGTCAACCATTATCACTGTATACATGTACCTGTATATGAAAATACCCCCCAAAATGTGCTCAGTAAACTGAGACCTGTGAGTAAGGTGTTTCTGTAGACCATTTACTCCGCTGTGAGCATGAAGGCTCCTGTGTACACCCGGGGCATCGTAGCCACAAAGGCTCTGTAGCTACTAGGGCTCACATGTGGTTTCTGGCTCACCACAAGCCATCACTTCAAAGTGACAAAAGTGGTTTCCAGCTGACCACAAACCTGTAATTACAAAGTGGTTTTTAGATAACCACGAACTTCACAGGGATACATATGCCTATACAAGGTTTAAATTACACACTCCAACCCTTGGAGTTATCAGGTACATACAAAGACCACTACAAAACCATCCTAGACTTGATTACCATTCAACTATGTGACCCATCATCAAGAGTCTATTCCAAGAAACTCATAAAAAATTGATTGTCCATCCTCCTCCAATCTCTGATGTAGATCCAACCACTATCCTTTGATTTCATTTTCACTGTCAGTGTCTTCATCATATCTGGTAGTAAATCATTCCTGCAAATAAATTTGTCTATTGTTGGAATGGAAAATTCTAACATAGATTCACACTCGTGACAATAGTTTTCCAACCTAAATGTCACAACAATACAACATCTAATTCTTTTCACTAGCTTTACATGAATGCATTTACATGTTAAGGTGATCGGTCTCAACATGAAAACAAAAGAATTCATGAACACAATTTGTTTCATCAAAGCAAATATGTTGGAACTTTCAGTTTCATCTTTATCATGTCTCCCTCCTTAACCACAAATGCTGCAAAAAAACCCTGCCATTAGCTGCAACTCACCATGCTTCAGCTGTAACTTACTAGAGACCGCTTTGGTATACGAACAAAGGCACGTCTAGGCATCTCACCACACTGCCCTTAGGCACTGCAGCAAATATGTTGTACAACACTTCACCGCTGCACCATGAGACCACGATAAAAATGTGTTCAACCTTCAACCAGTTTGATCCCAAACACAGGAAGCTGGAAGCCTCTCGACAACTCCACATGCTCCATCATAATAATTATTGTTGCTTCTTTACCTCATCTTTTCATTGTTCACATCTTGGGCATCTTTGTCTTTGTCAATTAAATCCTAGAACGCCATGCTTAACCTAACATTTGTTAGAGTCTCAAATTTTAACAATTTAACTTTACCTACATTGAGTTAGCTAGGCTCAATAAGGCTCAATAATTTTAAACATGATTCCAAGAAACAAAATAAGCTTTTCAGATTAACAAGAACATCAAATTTCTCTATCTCTGCCTAGAGATGACTATTTCCTAAATGTAACAACAACCATTCTTCTCCAACGATATCTCAGAGGGGTCCACTGATGAAGCAAATGATCAATGTGGGTACTCACATCCAGATGTGGGCACTCCATGAATCCACCATCCAATCCTGCGATGCCCACAAATTCTCCATCGAAATACATAAGATTCGATGATTTTTACACAAAAAATTCTCGTTTATGCATCCAATTCCAGTGATAGTATATTTTTGCCCAAAAGGAGGGTGAACAGAGTATATGTGGTAAAAAGTAGCAGACCAAGAATATCAAGAAAAACATGTAGAAAAAACACAAATTTTATGTACTGCATACTTCAATGAAATATAAAGACAACACACCGAACTTCATTCACAACAACATTAAGAAAATGAAAAACTTTATGTATTTCCACCCATATTATAGCACTCTGAGCTCAATCCTTATAAGTTGAATAAGATCAACTATAGAAACGAGTCCTTAGAGCCCAGAGAGAGTGTAGAAAATCATGCCAAGCATTCAAATCATTTACAACGACCCACCAATCCATTGCTCCCCGCACAAAGGCTTCCAGATCTAGAGAGAATTGCTGGTTTAGAAATGGAAATGTATTCCAGCTCCCAGAAGGTACTCGTGTAAGGGGAACCAGCCAATCCATTGGCGCTAACCTCACTGGTGAAAATGCTTCAAGCATCAAGAGGCATAAGTGCTGCAGCCAGTGAGACCCCACGACAGAGCCGATCTCAGCACTACTACAGGCATAGATCGGGTCACCAATCGACCTAACGACCTCCACGCTCCTTACGACGAGATGATTCAGCTCAGCTGCACCAATAGGCTCACGCAGCATAGGCAGTCATTGTGCCTCCACGCTGCTGCACTCTTAACGCAGCTGCACTCTCTAGGGTAAGCGAGATGTCGTTGTGCTATTTGATCACCGAACACAAAAATTTTCACTGCCAAGAACTTCCGTAACAGCAACCTTCAAAACCTTCTTTTTTGTAGTTGATTCAGAAGCAAATCCGTTAGCAGGATATTTACCTTCAACATAATTTTCCCAGACCTTCAGATGTTGCTTTCGTGTATTTTCTTCAGCCTGAATTAGAAGGTGATCATCAACTGTCTTTTCAATACTGAAGAATGGATGTATCTTTACAAGACCAGCTTCTAACAGTAATGTTGTCATATTTGTTTTGGATTCCCAAAGGGATCCTAGATAAGTGTGAGTCATTTCTACTGTTTCAATTTCAACCTCAACATCTCGCTGCAGAATTTTTCTGTGCATAAATGCTATTGCTTCATCTGCATATGGTTCATCATGCCTTAGGAATCTCTCCCCGAAAAACAAAAATGCAATAGCACAAGGAACCTTTGGAACTAGTGATGCAACACGAAGCTGCATTTTAACATATTGTCATGGACCTGTGGGTTATGGCTCACATAAAATCCCTTTACTTGCAGATGATCATAATATTGGAGTTTATTAAACATACATACGCGTGTAATCAACAATGATTACTTTATCTCAGGTTCTGCATGATTAAAACAACTCACAATCTTCCCCAAACAACATCCATACACATGGAACAGTGATTCTAGGGTCCCACAATACAGTGACCAATCATGGTGCATCGCATATCGGAAAACTTAAAAAATAAATTTAACAACGAACTTATAATTTTGTCGATGCGAAGTTGCGATGACAATGTCGCATCACAACATCACAACTTTTGCAACTTATCGCAAATCACCACCTGCAAGTTTAACTCTTTAATGATAATGGTTAAACCATAAATCATGCGATGTGCGCTAATGCATAATGCCAACACGTGGCCCTTCTCCTCATTGCATCGTAAGAAATATAACTTACCCAATGAATTCTTAACGCTATCCGCTAAAATTTGTGATTTTTCGTCCACTATTGATCTACGCCCAAATCTAATGGTCCTCGCTGCTCGCCCTTCATTGCATCACATCACAAGTTATTTTGTTTAACTTGCGAAGTCATCTTAATCGTCAATCTCTTCCCCTTTAGATTTGTGATCTAATCATGACTGTCCACTCATCCTTGACGCGCGTCTTCTTGGTCTCTTCATCCTTCTGTCTCTACCATAACTTTGTTTTACACGAAGTTCATAGGAACTTCGTCCTCCGCTCACACTCACACATTATATTAATTAACAGAAAGAACACGCAAATATATTAAGAATTAGATATAAAACAATACATAGATATTGTAAGTTCTAGATTATCCTGGATACTTAAAAATACACAATTTTCATTATTTTTCGAGCTCGAATACAGGATAACGTCACTTTGGCTTGAATCACATATTTTCCCTACGGCTACATTATGCTCTTTTGCCCCCTCCTATCATACAATACAGACTCACATTTATAAAGAAATTACAAGTGAGTGGATCATCTAAGATCCACAATTTTTTCTCCCTCAATCGCTCAACTAAACCCCTAAATCTCTTTGTTTAATTACATGGTAGATAATTACAATTTATCAAGTATTCTAGAGACTTATCGCTTCCACCATTTCAGCTCTGTTTCACGGAATTTGCCCTTGTTTACAAACTGTTGTCCATGTCTCGTCTTTCACATTGAATTTGAATTTGAATTAAGGTGCTCTGATGCTCCTGCATCAGACTCCCAAGGAGAAAAAATTATATGACCTCCTGGTCATATGCCTTCTTCATCTCTTAGAAATTCTACCCACATCCTTTGTGGAATTGCTTTTGTGATCTTTCCATGAGTTGCAACAAAACCTCTGTAGTAGCAAGTCCTCACTGATACAAGATACCTCACCAAGCTTCTCTCCTCTGAGCTTAGTATTTCGACATCCCTCTGGTTCTCTCTTCTCTGGAACCATTTGAGCACTCCTGGCTCTAGGCTAATGCAATCTTCTCACCTTCCTCGGCTGCTACCTGCACAACAATATAAAGACCACAAACTTACCAATCTTTAACAGAATTGTACCTCCTTCTTCCTTCGCACGCAAACTCTTTCTCGTAGGAAATCTTTCCCTGCTTTGATACCACTTGATGCAACACGAACTGCATTTTAACATATTACCATGGACTTGTGGGTTATGGCCCACATAAACTCCCTTTACTTCTAGTGGATCATAATATTGGAGTTTATTAAACGTACATACGCGTGCAATCAACAACGATTACTCTATCTCAGGTTCCGCAGGATTAAAAAAACTCGCAATCTTCCCCAAAGAACATGCATACACATGGAACAGTGGTTCTGAGTCCCACAATACGGTGACCAATCACGGTGCATCACATATCGGCAAACTTGACAAATAACTTTAACAACGAACTTATAATTTTGTTGATGCGAAGTTGTGATGATGATGTCGCATCGCAACATCACAACTTTTACAACTTATCGCAAATCGTCGCCCACAAGTTTAACTCTTTACCGATAATGGTTAAACCATAAATCATGCGATGTGCGCTAATGCATAATGCTAACATGTGTCCCTTTTCCTCATCACATCGCAAGAAATATAACTTACCCAGCAAAGTCTTAATGCTATCCGCTAAAATTTGCAATTTACTGTCCACTGTTGATCCGTGCCTAGATCTAATGGTCCTCACTACTCGCCCTTCATCGCATCGCATCACAAGTTATTTTGTTTAGTTTCCGAAGTCATCTTAACCGTCAATCTCTTCCCCTTTAGATCTACGATCTAATCATGACTATCCTCTCATCCTTCACGCGGCTCTTCTTCGTCTCTTCATCCCTCTGTCTCTACCATAACTTTATTCTACGCGAAGTTCATAGGAACTTCGTCCTCTTTCTCACACTCACACAGTCTATTAATTAACAGAAATAGCACACAAATATATTGAGAATTTGAAATAAAACAACACACAGATATTGTAAGTTTCAGATTATCCTGGATACTTAAAAATACACAATTTTCATTATTGTTCAAGCTCGAATACAGACTAAGGCCACTCTGGCCTGAATCACATATTTTCCCTACGGCTACATTGTGCTCTTATGGCCCCTCCTATCATACAATATAGACTCACATTTGTAAAGAAATTACAAGCGAGTGGATCATCTAAGATCCACGAGTTCTTCTCCCTCAATTTCTCAACTAAACCCCTAAATCTCTCTGTTTGATTACATGGCAAATACTTACAATTTATCAAGTCTTCTAGAGACATCAATTCCATCATTTCAGCTCTGTTTCACAGAATTTTCCCCTGTTTACAAATAGTTTTCTGCATCTCGTCTTTCATAGCATTGAATTTTAATTTCAATTAAGGTGCTCCAATGCTCTTGCATCAGACTCCCAATGTACAAAAATACTATGACCTCCTGGTCATATGCCTTCTTCATATCTTAGCAATTCTACCCATATCCTCCGTGGAATTTCTTTTGTGAGCTTTCCATGAGCTGCAAAAAAACCTCTGCATTAGCAAGTCCTCCCTGCTACACGATACCTCACCAAGCCTCTCTCCTCTGAGCTCAGTCTTTCGACATCCCTCTAGTTCTCTCTTCTCTAGAACCATTTGAGCACTCCTAGCTCTAGGCTGCTACAATATTCTCACCTTCCTTGGTTGCTACCTGCACAACAATATAAAGACCAAAAACTTACCAATATTCAACAGAATTGTACCTCCTTATTCCTTCGCATACAAACTCTTTCTCACAGGAAAGCTTTCCCTGCTCTGATACCACTTGATGCATCACGAAACTGCATTTTAACATATTACTATGGACCTGTGGGTTATGGCCCACATAAAATCCATTTACTCGCAGCAGATCATGATATTGGAGTTTATTAAACATATATACATGTGCAATCAACAACGATTACTTTATCTCAGGTTCCGCAGGATTAAAACAACTCGCAATCTTCCCCAAACAACATGCATACACACGGAATGGTGGTTCTAGGGTCCCAAAATACGGTGACCAATCATGGTGCATTGCATATCGGCAAACTTAAAAAATAACTTTAACATCGAACTTATAATTATGTTGATGCAAATTTGCGATGACGATGTCACATCGCAACATCGCAACTTTTACAACTTATCACAAATCGCCGCCCGTAAGTTAAACTCTTTACCGATAATAGTTAAACCATAAATCTTGCGATGTGTGCTAATGCATCATGCCAACACATGGCCTTAATCCTCATCGCATATAACTTACCTAGTGAAGTCTCAACGCTATTCGCTAAATTTTTTTATTTTTCTTCCACTGTTGATTAGCGCCTAGATCTAATGGTCCTCACTGTTTTCCCTTTATCACATCACATCACAAGTTATTTTGTTTAAGTTACACAGTCATCTTAACCATCAATCTCTTCCCCTTCAGATCTATGATCTAATCATGATCGTCCGCTTATCCTTCATGCGGCTCTTCTTCATCTCTTCATCCTTCTGTCTTTGCCATAGCTTTGTTCTACACGAAGTTCATAGGAACTTCATCCTCTCGCTCAAAATCACACAGAGTATTAATTAACCGAAAAAACATACAAATATATTGAGAATTCAAAATAAAACAACATAGAGATACTGTAAGTTCCAGATTATCCTGGATACTTGAAAATACACAATTTTCATTATTGTTTGAGCTCGAATACAGGCTAAGGCCACTCTGGACTGAATCACATATTTTACCTGCGGCTACATTGTGCTCTTCTGCCCCCTCATATCATACAATACAGACTCACATTTATAAAGAAATTACAAGCGATTGGATCATCTAAGATCCATGAGTTCCTCTCCCTTAATCGCTCAACTAAACCCCTAAATCTTTATGTTTGATTACATGGCAGATAATTAAAATTTTATCAAGTCTTCTAGAGACTTATTGCTTCCATCATTTCAGCTCTGTTTCATGGAATTTTCCCCTATTTACAAATGGTTTTCCACATCTCATCTTTCACAACATTGAATTTTAATTTTAATTAAGGTGCTTTGATGCTCCTGAATAAACTAGCATCTTAAAATGATGTCCACTTAAGACATAATCAACAATATTTTTTTGTGTTTTGCGTTTTTGATCACTGGAGGCATGAATAGGCCGCTCCATAGAGGCACAAATCAACAATACAGAATGAAATTTCCACTCAGATCTGCAAGAAAATCCAACAATCCATGACCACGTAGTAATCGATTCTCTCCAACAATAAATCCACGCAGCAATTCATCTAGCATATCCACGAAAATTCACCAATCACGCAACAGTTTCTTCCAACAAACAAGGTCGCAACACATTTCCTCTGTTAGTAGACAAGGATCCATTATATCTGAGACATCTCATTTGCTCTTCTCCCACCTTTCTTACACCAAGTTCAGTGTCTCATTACATGGACGACATCGTCTGATTCTCGACACAACACATCAATCCAAGGCCTTCATCACCCTCACCTACTCGGAACACAGACCTCGCAGTACCTGCTCCACCATGGGCTCTTCGGTGACCACGAGCTCCAAAGCAACATCGCTCTTGGCTCCAAACAACTCCAAACACAAGGCACCACTGCAATTTCATCACAACGGAGTTTTTATGGCATTCAAATCGAATGGACAAACTAAAAAAAAAAAAAACTTAAAACAATACCGATATACTCTTTTATTTCTCTTGTTTCCCTCAACCTCAGCCTAGGAGGGGTCGAGGTCCAGGCCCATATGGGCTCCAATACCTAGATAAAATCTCACTATGCACTCTATATTATATTAATCAAAGAGATTACAAATATATACACAAAGAATTGTCTCAAGATAGGAAAACTATCTTGGACACACAATAAGGTGGTTGAGAGAATATCTCAAGCACACACCAAACTAGGAATATTTAGATTTAGCTACCTCCTATGATATAGGAACAAACTCCTTACATAGAGTCAACACCGCAGACAAGTAGGAATTACATATTCCAACATGATGAAACTTGTCAATATGCTTTGGTATATTTTCTTCCCGCCTTTTCTATGTGAATATTAATGTGAAGAATTGAAATTTTGCTCTATTTATATTGTTTTTTTTTCTATATTTCATAATAATTAAAGTTTGAAAGTTCACGAAATTAAGATTCAAGAAACCTTTAGTGAAAGGGATGAATTTTTTATTTTATTTTTAAGTATTAAAGTGAAAATTTTTATACAAAATCCATTAATGCACAAAATGATGCCTAACATAGTAGAAATGTCAAACATTGAATTTTGTATTTTTCTTTTAACTATTAAAGGGCAAAAATTTATACAAAATACATTAATGCACATAATGATGCCTAACAATATAGTAGGAATGTCAAAATTTTATGAAGGAAAAGATAACATGAAAGGGACACGCACTTCATTTTAGTCCATGAATGGTCCCTATTGTAAGTCCATTAGTACTTATTAGATGAGTAACCCAACAAGGACATCCAATGAGGCTTACAATAAAGATAACTAGCCTAAGGGATTGGCTCAGGCACTTGAACTAACCCACTAGGTTATATTATAATGCATAGCACTTAAACTAATCCACTAGGATTCATTCTAATGCATTTTGTTTTAATAAGTGTTACCAAAATTTTCCAAATTTGATTTGACTTTTGAGCTTGGATTTAGTCTTTGAGAGTATTAATTTTAAGGTAATTCTTTAGAATTTGACTTAAATTGAGGTGATACTCACAATCTTACCTTAAGATAAATGTGAGTTATATTGAGTCAACCAATTTGATTCACAACTTTTGCAAGTTTTACAAGTGCAAGTAACCCTTTATTTTCCTATAAATAAAAATAAAATACAAAACAACCTTTTTTTGGTTTTTTTGATATGATTTGATAACATATCACTAACTTGTCAATTACTTATTATCTATAAAATAAATTTTGTATTTTTCAATAAATTATCATTTAAATTTTAAATTATATAAAATATTATAAACTTTTAATATATATATATATATATCAATTATAACTATAACATTTTCAAGCCCAAACCAATCAATTAGGTAATGCACTTAAGATACCTTATAATATATGTTTAGATGGTAAATCTCCAATGTTTGCAAGCTAAATGGTGAAACCAAGACATACACTTTTTCTCTCTCGAAGATAGTTTTTTACATAGTGAAAAAATCTACTATAATTTAGTTGTTAAATCAACATCAGTAACGATGCCATCTAATGTTTGCGAGCTAAATGGTCAAACCAGGAAATACACTTTTTCTCTCCCAAACATCTTTTTTAACATAGTCAGAAAATCTATTATAATTTAGTTGTTAAATCAACATGAGTAAAGATAAATATCTCGGGTGTAATGTAGGCTAAATAATCACTGTTGTTCTAGGAAAATTAGGCCACTTAATTCCTGGTGGTCCCTAAGGGGGTAGGTGGGTGTGGGATCTCACTCTTGCCAGATTCCTCCGAGTCTTGGGCCTTTAACCTATTTCCCTATGAGAAAGACAAGCTCTTAGCCAAGAAAAGTAGTTTTAGGGCATAATCCAAAACCAATTTGGGAAGGTAGATTTTTTTTAACATATATATAATTAATTATTATTAACATTATTATTAATTAGTGGTATAATTAAATTATTTTATGATTTTGGTTTATTTATTTATCTAGAATTTAGTGATATTGAAATTATAATTTTTGTAGTTTAAATTACAATTTTGAATGTATAAATGAATTTAATGTGCTAAAATATCTCAAGATACTTTAGTTGTGTAGACTATACTATTCAAATCTACAATTCCAAGCAATATTTATTAGATTTTGGGTAAAATTAAACCAAAAATATACTTGGAAAAACTAAAATAGAAAAAATTACACTTCTTAATTAATTTTGTTTTAAAGATTAAAAATTCATACTCTCTACTATTTAATATCACATATATATTTTATACTTATTATATCAATTACCATAAATAATTGTATATATACATATTCTTTAGAAGTATACTCATATGTCAACTTATATACGTGTAGTCTACCGAGGCCGCGTTTTGACCCAGAATCCGGTAACGATTTTCAGAAAATCCGGCAAAGATTTGCCCAGAATCTTGTTTACAGTTGTTAATCATTAGTATTTTGAGTGCCCCAGGGGTTTTTGATAGTGCTGAATCTGTTTCCACTATCAAAACTGGATTCCAAGCACTGCAACTCCCTGATTTTTTAAAATTTAGTTGACCGAATTCCAGCAGATTTCTGCCTCGGTAGACAACTCCAACTTGTATATATTGAGGAAAAAATAATTTATACTCATTGTTTTATAAAGTTTTGTCCTTTGTATACATCTTATATTCTATTGAAGTTTTTATTATTTTATTATTATGTTGGTGAAATTACATTTTTGAGGCCCAATTGTCATCAACCAATGGTGCAATAATTAAATGAATGGGAAAAATATCCAATAATCATCAAATGATTAGAAAAAAATGAAAGTGATTATAAAACATCTTAAAACTATAAAAATTGCTGAAGATAAAGACTTTGTAAATCATGTATTTGAAGAATTGCTAAAGGTAAAGACTTTGTGAATCATGCCTTTGAAGATTTGTTGAAGGTAAAGACTTTGTGAATCATGCTTATGAATAATTTTGCTTCACATAATTTGCATTGTATTAGGCTTCATTGCATCATCCACAAGTATTTAAATCATAATTACATTTATTTAGGGACTTTTACACATTTACATTTACATACATCCATGTAGGGATCAATACCATATTTAATTTTAATTTCAATATCAATAGGGATTAGGAAAAGGGATTTTACAATGATAGTGCTTGTTATGAATGGTAAGGGTTTGTGTAGACATACTCTAACCTAAGTGTATAAGTGGCTACTACTTACCCAGGGGTACTTCTCATGTTCTAATATCAAAGTTGTGGTGCTAGTTGTAAATGACATGGGTTTGATGAGGCAAGTTCTAAGGTGGGTGTCTTCTTGTTGCACAACCCATTTGAGGGTTTGTCTGACATATAGATGTGAATTATTATGACAAGCAACTCAAAACTTACGCAACTTGATTTGTTTTGTTGCATGGGCTATTAAAAAAAAAAATGGACCCAATTTTACATAAACCTAATTAAGTTATATTAAAAGGTTTCATGACTTGTGATGACCTAGTATGTGGGGATAGCTTTGTCAGCAATTTCCCTCATACTAATTATTTTCTTGAATGATATGGAAAATAAAGTTTTCAATAAGCTAATTATTTATTATTTTATATTTATGCTGTAAAGCATCCCTATTTGAAAAAAACTCCCCTAACTGCCAGGTGTACCATTGTGCACCATTGATTCTCATGTTAGACGATTGAAATATTGTCTACCTTTGGATTGAATATTGCTATTAATCAGTTACATAAATAATGGCATAAAGAAAATCAGTTTACAAATAATATAATTACAAAATCTGGAGTTGCTTCTTCCCTCGCTGTTTATTTTGGCTGGAAACTTCTCAGCAATCATTCCAAATCCAAATTGCTACGAAGAACATTATCCAAGGTCAGTATCAGCTTTGCTCTACAATTTACTATTAAATTTATCTTCCTTTTAGTCACTTCAACCTTAGAAACATCAACCTTTAGAGGTGGAACAATTGTCATTATTCCATTGGGTAGAGAGAGTCGCACAGGCTTCGAGTTCGAATCCCGGGCTCTGGAATCCTCAGACCCAAGCGCTTTATTCTTCTTTCTCCGGGATTCATAAGATTCTTCTTTCTCGGGGGTTCATAAGAATCCTGGACACCAGAATCCTCAAACTCTATTGGCTTATTCTTTTTTCTCATGGCTTCATAAGAATACCTGGAACTCGAAACCTCAAACCCAATTGCTTTATTCTTTCTCACAATCTCATGAGAATCCCAGGCATTGGAATCCTCAAACTAAACTGCTTTATTCTTTTTTTCTCTCAGGTTCATAAGAAACATGGCACTGGAATCCCTAATTGCTTTTTTCTTTCTCATAGGGTCACAAGAATCACGAACATAGGAATCCTCAAAACCAATTTCCTTGCTCTTTTTTCTCACGGCTTCCCAAGAATCTCGGGCACGGGAATCCTCAAACCTAATTGCTTTATTCCTTTTTCTCACATCTTCGTGAGAATCCCTGGCAGCTACCATGTCAGATTTATTTCTGATTACTTTCACTTCACCTGATACAGGGAATTGTATTCAACTATATCCATTCAATTTCAATGAAAAAAATTGAAGTTAATGTTGCCTCGTGAACAGGTGGCTCTACTCAGGGAGAGGCTCTATTCTGTGTCAATGGGTATGAATGAGAGAAAAGAAGCTGTAGTTAAGATATGAAAGGACTATAGATCTATCCTCGACAATTCTGGAAATTGCAGTTCTAGAAGAACAGATCCAACTAGAATAGCAGAACAAGCATGCAAATTGCATTGCCAATTGCTGGTGATATTCTCCACCTGGGTTTCACCCTGGATCTTGAGACCCACTAAATTCTAGACCAAACTATGGCTTTCTTTGGAAAATAAAACAATCACTCTAGCCTTTGGATACACAGGTATAATTTCTTCATTTTTTTCCATATTGTTAAAATTAGGACCTTGGAGTTCTCATATTTCATAGTCAGGTCAAAGAATATTAAAACAAAATTGTTTGTTTCATCGTAGAATTTATTCAGATTTCTTGATATGGATAGAATTAGGATCTGGGATTTCTCATAGTCAAGCCAAAGAAGTTGAAATCAAATTGATAAATGGTTTGTTTCATTTTATAATTTCTTCAGATTTATTGATATGGATAGAATTAGGATCTGGGTCTTCTCAAGTCAAGCCAGAGAAGTTTAAATCAAATTGTTAAATTGTTTGTTTCATTGGCTAGAGGGGTTATGTACATTTATAAAAGCAGTGCATGGAACTTAGCATAGTCAAGCCAATGGAGTTTAAATTGATTGTCTTATATATATACACACACACACACACACACACACACACACACACACACACACACACACGCCCCCTTCTCTTGAGTATGTTAACATTGGTGAAGTGTATCTCATGTTTGTTGTGTCACAAAGTAGACATAGAGTGATGTGGGGGTTCATGTCACTGATGGGACTTGAAACAATTAATTTAAAAATAAAATAAGTTGCAAATTTGATGAATTTGTATTTGTGAGCAATTTCTCCCCTATAAATTTGGTGTCTCCTTTTACTACAGTTGTTTTATGTTGTACGATTGTTGATTAATATTTCTTTTTGTAAGAAGTGTTCCAGATTATCCACAGTATTGAAGAACATGTGTCGATGTTTCGAACCCCAACTGGGATCCATCATCAGGACTTTTTTAGAATCATTAGGATTCTAAAAAAGTCCTGATGATGGATCCCAGTTGGGGTTCGAAACGTCGACACATGTTCTTCAATACTGTGGATAATCCGAAACACTTCTTACAAAATGATCACCACAGGAGTCTAAAAACCAAAATAATATTTCTTTGTCAATCTATCATACATGGATCATTCGCTGGTTTTGTCTCATCTCTATGTTAATGTATTTGTATTTTAAATTCAGGTTTAATCACAAAGAAATATCCCATAAAACTATATGTAAATTTATGGGTGCTTTGAGATTGTAGAGAGTGAATTTGTATTGACAAGGTGGAGATGAAACTAGGGACAAATCCTTGGTGGAGATAAAACCAAGAACAAATCCTAGATGATTTAACATAGTATATATGAACCCACATCACAAACAGGTTACCTTCATTTCTGAGATCATTTTCTCCAAGATCCAGAGGATACTCATGCTTGACATATCAGAAACAATCTCGTGTTCATGTCCTGTGTTGACATCAGAAATTCTTCTTTGCATTTTTAACCTCTCTCTATCAAAATCCATGGATGACACATGTATTGATGGAGACCTCAAAACACTCCTAGTTGAGATATTTCCATTTTCATCTTCACAACCTATATAAAATTCATGCTTAACTTCCAGTTGATTTTCTTCAGCTCCATAATTGGTTTTGTTGTTGTTTATGGAGCTCTTAGGTTGGCAAAATGGTTTTTGGTCCTCATGCAAAGCAATTGGTTTCCCTAATGTGCTTAAATTCGCTCTAGACTGTTGCTCCCCTTCGTTTCCAAGAATTCCCTCTAGACTGTTGCTCCCCTTCATTTCCATAATTCCCTCTAGATTGTTGTTCCCCTTCATTTCCGTGGTTCAACCTCAGTCTCTCTGACATATGCTTCTTAGCTTCTTTGCTGATTATAGGTTCAGATGAATTTGGAGACTTACCTAGACGATGTGATGAAGTACCACTAGACCTCTTTGTGTAGTCGAATGAATGTTTGGTAACAGGAGTGGAAACATCAGCATCTCTACAAATACCTAGCTCTCCAGAACTATCTCTAGACCCATTCAATGAATTTTTCTTGCCATTAATGCTAGTGAAGGAAGTAGAAACTTCCCCCAATCTGGAATGGTCTTTTGTTAAATCTCTGGTCACACTTTCTCTCACTTGCCTTGCAATATCTCGAGCAATTTCCCTTAGATCTTTGGGCCCATCATGAATTTGGTTCCTAACGCTCTCCTGAGTATACTTAGAGTCATCCTTCCTGGTTTCTTTGAGTCCCATCTTAAGTCTTTCCCTCACTTCCTCTAGAAAATTATGAGTGTTAGCTCTTTCACCTTCACCTGGACTTTTAAAAGCAGCTTGATATTGAGAAGAGTAGCTTGGTGGTGAAGTGGGTGTAGCATTTTGAGCACTTCTAGGACCGGGCTTTAATACAACTATCCTTGTTGGTAAAGAACAAGCATCACTTTTAACTGGGGCACCTGCTCCAGAGTATGGATTACCTTGATCTTTTGAGCTTCTCACTCGCCATTCTTCATCTCTTCCTGTCAAAAACTTGCAACCTTTTTGCTTCTTAAGTAGTTTATCATGTTTTTTACCTTCTTTGGAATAATTTCCTTGACTAATATCCTCCTTTTTCAACATCTCATGTGCAGTCATTACATTCGATGTTTTAATTTTTGGAACGTTTTTTTCCTTCGGAGGACATTTGTGAAGCAGACTGCAAATCTTGAAGATGCTTTGCAAACAACGAATCTGGTTCTTGAAGGAATTTAAGGAACAAATCCTTGTTTGACTTCAATACTCCCAGTGCATCAAGAAATTCTTTTGACTACTGCAATGTCTCATCAGTGGCAAGGTGTTTAACATCAATGAACTTCTGGCATACAAAAGCCATCTTTGCCTCATCCAACATTTCATGAACATGCATCTATTTCTCAACTAACTCAATGCCAATTTCATCCATTTGTTCACTCTTTGAATGATCGTGACGTGTTGAACATTGGGAAACCTCAAGCTCATTCTTGAATTTGTACATGTGCTTTCCTTGAGGTTGATCAGATGAAGGTGCCTTTTGTTTTCTATGATTAGGAGACTTCCGCTGAGATTTTTGAAAATAAATCTCCTTTTACTGTAGTTGTTTTATGTTTTACAATTGTTGATTAATATTTATTTGTCAATCTATTGTACATGTATCCTTGGTTGGTTTTGTCTCATCTCTATGTTAATGTATTTGTCTTTTAACTTTATATTTAATCACAGAGAAATATGCCATAAAACTATAAGTAATTTTTTTAGTGCTTTGAGATTGTAGAGATTGAGTTTGTATTGACAAGGTGGAGATGAAAATAGGGACAAATCCTAGTTGGAGATAAAACCAGGAACAAATCCAAGATGATATCCAAGATGATTTAACGTAATAGGTATGAACCCATAACACAAACAGGTTACCTTGATTTCTTTGATAATTTTCTCCAAGAACCAGGGGATATTGTTATTGTGTGATATTGCCTCATATCCAATTTAGTATATATTTGATAGTTTTCTATATTCATTTTAATCATGGTATTAGGGTGATTGTGCTCGTCTTAATCCTGAGCTTATTTCAAGGTTATGTTGAGTATTTAATGGATATATAAATATTAAGTGCATCTAAGGTATATGGAGTTATGACTTTGCCATGTGTATTGTAGATTTGGACATCTAATGGATATATAAATATAAAGTCCACAGAGCCATGACTTTGTTCATGAAACCGTGACTTTACATAATCCACATAAACTCAGGGATAATTTTATTGATTAAAGAAATATAATACTTAGATTCCAATCTAGTAGACTGCAGTTTTTGCAGAGTCCCGACGATGAAAAATTGTAAACTGCATGACATTTATTACAAACATTTCATCACTATCATTCGAATCTAAATTCCATCGAATCTTAATTTTCCACTCATACTTTGCTCCACTCAAACTATCACTTGTAACCATTTCACTTTGTTTACTCTCACCACTGACAACTTGCAACCATGTTTACCGTCAACATCATTTAAGCATTTAAAAGATACCGATGAACACTTTATTTTGACCTGTTAAGTAAAGTGACTCAACGTTTAAACGAAAAGATAAAATAAATATTTTGGTGTCTAATCCTATAGGGACATTAAAGTGCATGAAATAACAAAGGTAGTCAATATGTAAATAAACTATCTGCATTATATCAAATTTGAGTTTATTTTGAAATTGCAATTTTCATTATATAAAATTTGACTTAATTTTTTTATCCAAACAATTCTCCAAACCTATAATTTCTTTTAAATAAAATAATTCATATTTATAAGTTAAATATTCAATTAAATCAAATAACATATTACATATTTTTTTCTCTATACTACTCTTTCCTATGTTACTGCTTTAAAGCATTTTCTTTGCACCATATAATGCAACTGCTAGTTAATATAATTTTTATAACATATTTTCTACACACTTTATAGAAATTCACTATTAATCCAAAACCCTAAAACTTTTCCAATAAAACTTTATTATTTATTAATAAAATTGAAAAACAAACTTTTATTTGAAAACATAACTATTAAAAAAACACCCGTATACCCTGAACCCACAACATGGGATGCCTGTTTTATTTAATAGTCAACAACACACGCCTAGCATGGGGTTCGAATCCACGATATATGATGCTTGATAGTCAAACACTCGGGGTTCGAACCCACGATCTGGGATGCTTGTTTTGTGCTAAACTTGGCGATGCACGATCTGGCATGCCTGTTTTGTGCTAAACTTGCGGATGTTTTTATTTTTCTCAAGACAGAAGTTTGAGAATAAGAAATTCAGACGGTTCGAACAAAATAGGAGTTCGAGAATAGGAAATCCAGACTGTTCGAGTAAAAGAGGAAAGATATTCGCGCTTAACCAACTGAGTTAGACGAACTTCTGGTTGAGCGTTTTCTCAGAAATCAGACTCGAAAATTATTATTTTTAATGAATTTAGTTTAAATTCAAATCACTTAGTCAGACCCACGTAGTTTACTGTTAAGAATTCTAGCAGCAAGTTGCAACCATTCTCAATTTGTTCTCGGTTTTGAGTGGCCACACACGCATATATATCGTCAGAAAATATGATGGAAAGATTAACGGCGTAGACCATGAAACAACAATTTCTATCATTTTGGTTACATTTCGGCAAACAAAAAATTCAGTAACCTGACCAATTCAATTCTGAAATTTTTATAATATATATAGATTTTAAAGTAAATCCTCCATTAAAAAATCATTGGAAATATTACAAACTCAATGGCCAGATTTGAGTTAAATCTTTCACGAAAACAACTCCGGAAATAGTGCGACCATAGTTGCAAAGGGCTCTTCCCTGAACATTGAATTTTATTTTTGAATCATCACTGAAACTATCCCTTAAGATAAGTAGTCATTTTTGTATTCTCGTGTTTATAATATGTATCATATAATTTTCTTTTTAATATTTTGTAAATAATTTATTAAAGTGTAAAATATTTTCTTAAACATTATACATTTTCATACATTTTAACATCTGTAATTTCATTTTTTTTTAAATATTTTATAAATCCATCTATTAGAGTGTAAAATATTTTCCTAAACATTATACATTTTCATACTTCTAATTTCATTTTATATGCAAAGGACATTTCCTTCGTCAATTAGTCCCACAGAACATTATACATTTTCACACCTGTAATTTCATGGAAAGTACATTTCCTTCGTCTATTAGTCCTAAAGATTATGGTAGATGCCTGGCTGTCCAATTATTAGTAGTCTTGGTAATATTTTCGTCAATTTTAATATGAAGTTAATTAAAGCTCTAGAATATATAATTATTATTAATTTATGTAACTAAAAATTATAGTACTTTCCCCAGTGAAATTATTAGTCTAGAATTTTTAACTATTAATAATTTATATGTAAATGCGTATATGTAATTTTTAAAAATTAGCAAATTATAAATTTTTGATTGATGACTAATGCGGAGGGTCCTTTCAGCGATAGGATTTGGGTGAAGGGCCCAGACGTTTGACATTTCGGTAGGCCCAGACGAGGTAGACTCTAGAGTCGAATAGATAATGGGGAGCAGTTTGGTGGATGTTACATATCCCACTAGGATAGTCATCACCCGCGACAACGACATAATCGAGTCATCATAAGTGATATAACTGAGTTACCACATTGTTAATCTTTATGCTAATTTAACTCTGGGCATGAAAAGAAATCGTAACGATATTATTCATTCGAGAATTTATTCTCTATTTTCAATATTATTCATTCTAGAGCTTATTCTCTATTTTCAATATATTTAGCTATTAATGATTAATTATAAGTTAGTTCCAACTATGTTAAGACATCCGATTAGATTTCACAAAATCGAAAAAAAAATTATAAGGCTTAATCAAATATAAAATATTTTATTTTTGATATAATAATTATTATTTTTTAATTTGTTAATATATATATATATTAAAGTAATAAAATAGACAACATTTCTCATCCATATTAAATTGTAAAACCATTTTTAACTATTATTTAATTTTCAAATTATTAAACAAAATATTATTTAAAACACTACAATAATTATTTTAGAAAAAATTTAAAATATTCTTAATATAAATTATTTTTACAAATATTTGTATATCTCTCTATTAATTAAAGTTTAATTAAATTGTTTAATTTAGATAAACTCAATAATGTTCTCAAGCTATTAGAGAAGCACAAAAGTGTATATTGGTATTTGCCATTGAAAAAAAGGAAACATGATTGAGGTCCTTTCTTTAATGTGACTCTTAATTAACAACAATAATGTTAATTGTCATTAAATGTTATTTTACTTGTTTTGGTATGGTATTAAGCATTTTATTTTTCTTTTCATCAAGTATTACTTTGATTTTGATAAAAAAAAAAATTGCATCTTCTCCATAGTTTAACATTATGGATTGAATTTTCTTATTTTTTTATTAGTATTTAAAATTATTTATGTAACATGATTAGTTTAGGTTTTATATTGTAATTATTGTTTTGGGTGCTAAGTGCACTCATTATGTACCACTTATAGTGTCTCCCAACCCACAATGTATTCAAATATGGCTACAGTTCTAGCGCATTTGGAATTCCATCGCAGATGATGCAACTCCAATTACTTGCTTGCCACTCCATTCCAATTACTTCCAAACCTATGAAGATGATGCCACTCCAATTACTTGTGTGTCACTCCATTCCAAGTACTTCCAAACCTATGAAGATGACGATGATGATGCCTCTCCACCCACTTTACTCCAAATCAGACATGGTCCACCAGTTGACCAATCATGACAAACAGGGTTTCTTATTGCTCCCCAAGTATTTTTGTCCCTAAGAGCATCAGAAATAATGTTTCCCCTACTCTACATCATTTATTGCAAATGTTGAAAAGGGAAACCATTATTGCCACTACACGTGTCCATCGATTCATAGACAAACTAAATATTTAACAAACTGGATCTAACAAGATTTTTTTTCTTTTGTGATTCCTTGTTTCGTCATCATATTATTACTATACTTTTCACTCATTCCAATTTTCTTTGACCAGGTATTACTTTATTTTCTATCAAAAAACTTTGCAACTTCTCCATAGTTTAACATTATAAGTTGCATTGGTCAATGCTAAACTAATAATGGTAAACAAGTAAATGGATTATTAGAGTTTCCCCTTTCCAAAGGCCAATACTAACAAAATGAAATCTTATTAACTATTAATTAATTAAAATGTAACTTGATTATTTCATAATATTTAAATTGTTTTATAATAAATAATATTAATTAACAAGGATTTCTCATAAGAGTAGCTTTGAAAAAGAAAAACACCATCTCCTAATTTTTTCTGAAGACAATGCCTATAAGAGATCCCTTAGTCTCGGGGCTTTCCAAAAAGCCATCAAAGAACCAAAACAATAAAAGGATCCTACTGATTTCCTTAACTGTGTGTGTCTTCCTTTTATTTTCGGCTTTTATTTTCGGTACCACTGATAATATTGCTCACATTCTTAAGAAAAATAATGTGCATGCCACTTTTGAGCTTCTTAACACCTTCCGCAACTCCCTTAGATCAGTTAAAGACCATGTGGACCATAAGGAATTGAAGGGTGTTTAATTAATTCCTTGTTCATGTGATGTGCCCTACATTTGAGAAATTGACCACTCTATCAAACAAATAATTCAAGAGTACTCAATAGACATCAAGCATACCATATCTTGCTCTTTTTTCTTAGTGGAAAAATCTAGGCACCACATTTGTATTGAAAATTCTAAGGTCATTGATAAGGTTGGTCACTTCCATAATAGGAATTTATAAAAAATTATAAGCATGCTAAGAATATGAATAGGGATAAGGGGTGGAAGATAAGCACTAAAAGACATTGTACTTGGAAATAATAGTGAAATCTAATTAATTCTAGATTAATTCATTATTAGTCACTTGTTCTAAAGCTTTGAAATTATGTTGTCTTATTTAGGATTCAGGTCCTATTTATTAGAGAGTTTTTCAAAATCCACAAAAAATTAGTAATCTTATAATTGTATGAGATTTATTCTTGATGAATAGAAGTGGTATGCGAGCATAAACCCTCAGGTTGAGTTAGGCTCATCTAAGAGCCGACCATTTCTTTCATAGTTTTCCCATCATTAATTTTGGATTTGTAAGAGAGCGTCAAGTGAGAACTAAGTTTGTGTTGTGGCCTGGTTGTTGTGTGATTGGAGACTATTCGTGAAGGAATGAGTTTTAGGTATTAAATATTGAGTTATATTGGCGGTGAGGATCGATTTGTGTTCATTGGATGAGTTGCATTGAGGTTATAGAGTCATGGAAGGAGATTTAGGAGAGTTACTCCATGTAACTCCGCAACTTGAGGAGGAGGTGTCGCTGATAGAATCCGTGGATTGAGCCAGGAAGCTACAACATGCATTTTTGGCATAAAATATGTACGACCTACACTTTGGTTTACTCAAATAAGAGATCTACTCGAATTCCATTTGTTCAGTGCTTGGAAAATGAGTAACGCAACCATGGTCACAGGATAATCGAGATGTTGGAACACAATGAGTTCATGGGGGTTGTGGTGTGGAAATTATTTTGTTTTGCTATTAAATAGAGTTTTGGTTCTAGTGATTGAGTTTTGACAGTGCAGGGGAGGCGCCGGAAGGGGATCCAGATCTCATTGCAGACTCTTACAAGGGATGTAAGTGTACAAGTGCAGTGAGCGTGGAGAAGCGTTAGGAGGAGTCAATTGGTGGAAGAGTCGAGTCTTGGTGAAAGTCGATAGCAGGTGAGTCAATTTTTATATCGAGCATGGAGAGACAACGTTTCCACCATGTTATGCACTCAGAGATTAGCTAAAGCTAAGGGATCCTAGCTGCTAATATGTCATTAGAGTCAGAGAACCGATTTTGGAGGATCGATATGTCACCCAGACAATTCATCTGTGCGTGGAGAGCCATTGTCAATCTGTGTGTGGATACCTTGCTCCACTAGAGAAATTTTGACCTTGTGACTGTCACTTGGAGAGGAAGTCAATCCCTGACAATGTATGAGAACTCTAAAAGTTATATGATTCTTTTTTGATGAGCTTCGACGGTGGAGATATGTGATGAGTGTGTGACTGTGTATGTTGTAGAGAAACTCTGCATATATGAAAGAGTTGAGAGTTGATTTGTCACCTAGAGCAACAAAGAGCCGAAGTGTGAAGAACTGAGTTTGAAGAGAATTGCCTTGTTGTGCATGTGAAGGACTGAACCTACAGAGCCTAATCTTGAGAGTGTTGGAATTAATTTCCAACTGCACGGACGCGGCAGTGAAGAGGCCAAGCGGAAGGCCAAGTCCGCGGGGTTCTGGCAAGTCAGGCCGGCAGAGGAACGAACCCCCCCAGGAGCTGCTTACGTCATCAGCAGCGGGGGCCCACATAAATGCGTTTAACACAATACTTTGGGTTTAATTTAATTTTCCCATCGTATGTTTTAATTTTATATGTTATTTGTTTTATTTTTAATATATGTGAATTATATATTAAAAAGGCCCGTGAGGCAAAAGGGTTGCTGTATTATTTGTAATACACAGAACAGTTTCATTGCACAGCAGTGCGTGAAGGAAGAAATATCACAGTGCCGGCAAGAAAATTACACATCAATGCGAATTTTAAGCGGTGCTGACAGAAGTTAATGATGCTATAAATGAATTTTTTCAAGCGGTGAATTTTCTGGTTGTTTGTCAACGAATGGCATTAAATTCAATCTGGGATATTTTGTTATATACAGAAAATAGAGTGTTGTAATTTTTTTAAAGTTACACAGAGCAGAAGTTTTATGCACAGTAGTGTATTGTTTGTAAAAGACAGAGAGTGAATTTGGAATTGCACGGTAGTGTATTTTCCAGAGAAACAGAGTATTCACAGCAGTGAATGTTTTTAGTGAGACAAAGTGTCATTTGTAAATGACAGAGTGATAATTGTTGAACTGTGTTTGCAGCAGTCAAAATTATTTTGTAATCCCTCTTTTGAGGAAGAATCTGTAACAGTTTTTTTTTATTGAATATAATTTTTTTAATGTGAAAACTCTGTCACTGTGAATGAAATTCTGAATATTTCTCTGTGTTAAGGAAGGCAGTTTTATTATTTTGGAATTCTGAACATTCCAACATGGTATCAAAGCTAGTCCAGGCGATTTGAAGGTCAAATAAGCTGAAGGAAAGGAGTTCTTTGTTGCAGTAGCTTCTCCAACAGTGTGAAGACTCAGCCAAAAGGAATTCAAGGTATTTCTCTATACAGTTTTGTGTTACTGTTGCAGAACAGTTTGTTATTTTAAAATACACAGTCAAGTGTTTTTAAATCATAGTTAAGAGTGCAGAATGGCTGGCTCCAGCACTGGTATTGGTATGGGAAATATCCATCTCCCAATTTTTAATGGGAAAAATTATGACTACTGGTCAATAACTATGAGGGCATTATTTGTCTCCCAAGACTTATGGGAATTTGTTGAGGATGGCTTTGAAGAGCCAGCAAATGAAGCAGAGTTTTATGTTTTAACTCAAGCAGAAAGAGAGATTCTGAAGAGCAATAAGAAGAAATATGCCAAGGCTCTTTTCTTCTTGTATCAAACAGTACATGAGAGTGTGTTTCCGAGGATAGCAGCAGCTAACAGATCCAAAGAAGCATGGGAAAGTCTCAAGACAACTTATCAGGGTATGGAGAAAGTGAAGACAACAAAACTACAGTTGTTGAGGAGAGACTTTGAGACTCTCTGTATGAAAGAGTCAGACTCTATTGACTCATTCTTCACTCATGTGATTGGAATGGTCACACAAATAAGATCTCATGGAGAGACTCTTGAGGACAAGAGGATTGTTGAAAAACTCTTGAGAAGTTTACCCTCAAGATTCGATGTGATTGTCACCACCATAGAGGAGACTAAGGATCTCACAAAGTTTTCAGTGGATGAACTTCATGCATCACTGATGACCCATGAACAGAGATTGGGTAGGAGTGAAAAATCATCTCTTGAGCATGCTTTTAAGACCCAAATGTATTTCGGAAGAGGAAGAGGGCAAGGCAAAGGAAACAAGAGAGGAAGAGGCAGAAGCCAAAATAGAGGTGGAATTCACATTCACATGGAAGGTGCAACAGTCAAGATCACAGCCACGGCCAAAGCAACAGCCAGCAAAGTGGACAGCAGAATGCACAAGGACAAAGGTATGATAAATCCAATGTCCAATGTTACAATTGTAAAAAATATGGTCATTATGCTAATGAATGTAGAAAGAAGAAGCAGAATGATATGAGAAGTGGAACTAGTGCAAATTTCACTAAAGAAAATAGCAGCGAAAGTAATTTGTTTTTAGCTTGTAATATGGCTGAAGAAAAAAGTGAATATTTATGGTTTCTAGACTCCAGTTCTAGTAACCATATGACAGGAAACTTAGCAATGTTTTCTATGTTAGATGAAAGTGTGCAGTCACAAGTCACACTAGGAACTGATAGCAAAGTTTATGTTATGGGAAAAGGAAATGTAAATGTTTTAACAAGATTAGGTGCAAATAAATCCATAGCAGATGTTTATTATGTTCCAGGAATGAAGTGTAACCTTTTAAGTGTTGGACAGCTTGTCCATAAGGGGTATAATGTTTTCTTTGATAATGATGTTTGTACCATCATGGATAAACCACCCAGCAAACATTGTATTGTTGAAGTGAAGATGACAAGGAACAAGATGTTCCCTCTCAGAATGAGAGCAGACTTGAAGAATGGTGAAGGGAAAGCAGCAGTTGCACAGGAGACTTTCCAAAGCGAACCAAAGGATGATAATTGGTTATGGCACTTGAGATTTGGACATCTAAACTTTGGAGGTCTTAATTTGTTGAACAGAAAAGGGATGGTAAGTGGTTTACCATTGATAGAGAAACCGAACAGCCTTTGTGAAGGTTGTATCTTGGGGAAACAACACAGAGAAAGTTTTCCTTCCGGGAAAAGCATAAGGGAAAAAGCACCCTTAGAGATTGTCCACTCAGATGTATGTGGACCGATGCAAACACCATCACTTGCAAGCAGCCACTATGTGTTAACATTCATAGATGATTTTACAAGAAAAACTTGGGTTTACTTTTTGAAAAACAAAAGTGAAGTGTTTGAAAAAAATTTCAATTTCAAAGCACTTGTTGAGAACCAGAGTGGGTTGCATATCAAAGTCTTAAGGATTGATAGAGGAGGTGAGTATATCTCTAAAGATTTTCTACGTTTTTGTAGATAAAATGGTATTCCTAAGCAGTTTACAACTAGATATACTCCGCAGCAAAATGGAGTAGCCGAAAGGAAGAACTGAACCATAATGGACATGGCGAGGAGTATGTTAAAGGCAAAGCATTTGCCTAATGATTATTGGGCTGAAGCTGTACATTGTGCAGCGTACATCTTGAATAGGTGCCCTACAAAAGCAGTTATGAACAAAGTGCCGAAAGAGGCATGGAGTGGCACAAAGCAAAGTGTTACACACATGAAGGTTTTCGAATGTGTGGCTTATGCACACATTCCGGATTAGCTAAGGAAGAAGTTGGACAGCAAGGGGGAGAAATGTATTTTCATTGGATACAGTGAGGAATCCAAGGCATACAGGTTATATAACCCATCCAGCAAGAAGTTTATTGTGAGAAGAGATGTTCAGTTCATTGAAGAGGAAGCTTGGGATGGAAGCATAGAGAAAACAGTGAATGTTAAACACTGTTTATCTCATGATGAAAATGATGATGAGTTGGCTGAAATACATCCCCAAACAGCAACACCAACAAAAGAGCAGCAGAGCACACCCTTGAGGAGAAATGAAAGTTCTTCTCCAAGCACACCACAAGGAGGAAATTCAAGTGCTTCTTCAAGTACTTGTACACCTACTGAAAGAGGTAAGAAATTCAGAAGTTTGAAAGAAATTTATGAACAAGATTTAGCTAATGAAGGTATCAATTCTTTGTTTGCTTTATATTGTCATGTTGATGATCCTGTTCATTTTGAAGAAGCTATCAAGGATGAGAAATGGATAGAAGCTATGGATGAGGAAATAAATGCCATAGAGAGGAACAAAACTTGGGATTTGGTTGAACTCCCAAAAGGTAAAGATGTCTTTGGTGTTAAATGGGTCTACAAGACCAAGAGTAATGCTGAAGGAAAAATAGAGAGACACAAGGCATGGCTTGTTGTCAAAGGCTATAAGCAGAAGCATGGGATAGATTATGAGGAAACTTTCGCACCGGTTTCCAGATTGGAAACCGTGAGAGCAGTGTTGTCCATAGCAGCACAAAACAAGTGGAAAGTTTACCAAATGGACGTGAAGTCAGCATTCCTAAATGGAGTGTTAATGGAAGAGGTTTACATTGATCAACCTCTCGGCTATGAAAAGAAAGGCCAAGAGCACAAAGTATGCAAGTTGAAGAAAGCTCTTTATGGGCTGAAGCAAGCGCCAAGAGTGTGGTACAGTAGGATATATTCATATCTACTGGAAAATGGTTTTGAAAAGTGTGAGGGAGAACCCCCCCTCTACATCAAAGAAAAAGACGGTAAAATCTTGATTGTAGTCTTATATGTTGATGATGTTATTTTTACAGGTAATGATGATTGCCTTATTGAACATTTTAAAACATTCATGAAAGAAGAGTTTGAGATGACTGACATGGGTTTGTTGAGATACTTCTTGGGAATAGAAGTAGAACAAGATGAAAATGGGATTTTTATCTCACAGGCAAAGTATGTTAATGAGGTGCTTGAAATATTTAACATGCAGGAGAGCAAAGCAGCAATCACTCCCACAGTGATGGGATTAAAACTCAGCAGAGAGGACAGCAGCAAGGATTTTGATCCTAGCTTGTACAAGAGCATAGTAGGCAGCCTCATGTATTTGACTGCAACTAGGCCGGACATAATGCACGCTGTTAGTTTGATTTCCAGGTTCATGGAAAATCCAAAAGATGCACATTGGCAAGCAGCGAAAAGAATTCTAAGGTATGTTAAAGGTACTAAAAGGTTTGGTATTTTATATACTACTTCAGAATGTTCAGATTTAGTTGGTTATACTGACAGTGATTGGGCTGGAAGTATAGATGATCGGAAGAGCACTTCCGGTTATGTTTTTCATATGGGTTCAGGAGCCATTTCATGGGCTTCTAAGAAACAACCCATTGTAGCGTTATCTACAGCAGAGGCGGAATATGTGGCAGCTACAGCAGCAGCGTGTCAAGCAGTTTGGATGAGAAAAATGTTAAGAAGTTTATGTCAAGAACGGGTAAAAGGGACAGTGATTTTTTGTGACAATAGATCAGCTATTGCATTGTCTAAAAATTATGTTTTTCATAAAAGGACAAAGCACATTGACACCAAGTTTCATTTCATATGGGAATTGGTTAGCAATGGCGAGATTGTTTTGCAACATTGCAGAACAGAGGCTCAATTTGTAGATATCCACACAAAGCCACTTCAGCAGAAAAGCTTTGAATATTTCAGGAAATGCATGGGTATGCAGGAAAACCCAGCAGTTGAAATTAAGGGGGAGTGTTGGAATTAATTTCCAACTGCACGGACGCGGCAGTGAAGAGGCCAAGCAGAAGGCCAAGTCCGCAGGGGTCTGGCAAGTCAGGCTGGCAGAGGAATGAACCCTCCCGGGAGCTACTTACGTCATCAGCAGCGGGGGCCCACACAAATGCGTTTAACACAATACTTTGGGTTTAATTTTATTTTCCCATCGTATGTTTTAATTTTATATGTTATTTGTTTTATTTTTAATATATGTGAATTATATATTTGAAAAGGCCTGTGAGGCAAAGGGTTGCTGTATTATTTGTAATACACAGAACAGTTTCATTGCACAGCAGTGCATGAAGGAAGAAATATCACAGTGCCGGCAAGCAAATTCCACATCAATGCGAATTTTAAGCGGTGCTGACAGAAGTTAATGATGCCATAAATGAATTTTTTCAAGCGGTGAATTTTTTGGTTGTTTGTCAACGAATGGCATTAAATTCAATCTGGGATATTTTGTTATATATAGAAAACAGAGTGTTGTAATTTTTTTTAAGTTACACAGAGCAGAAGTTTTATGCACGGCAGTGTATTGTTTGTAAAAGACAGAGAGTGAATTTGGAATTGCACAGCAGTGTATTTTCCAGAGAAACAGAGTATTCACAGCAGTGAATGTTTTTAGTGAGACAGAGTGTCATTTTTAAATGACAGAGTGATAATTGTTGAACTGTGTTTGTAGCAGTCAAAATTATTTTGTAATCCCTCTTTTGAGGAAGAATCTGTAACAGTTTTTTTTTATTGAATAGAATTTTTTTTATGTGAAAACTCTGTCACTGTGAATGAAATTCTGAATATTTCTCTGTGTTAAGGAAGGAAGTTTTATTATTTTGGAATTCTGAACATTCCAACAGAGAGTTGAAAACCGTGAAAGAGCTAAGCGTAGAGCCGACGATGAGATTTGATTCTTGGTGAGTGTAGACGGTCGCCGTCGGGAGAATAGATGTTGAATCTCGTGTTGAGAGCTTTCACCCAGAGAAGTTGCGTTGTCCTGCCCTGTCCTACGTGAATTGTGTTTCTATCACTCTATCCTTTTTGTGGAGAAGAGTCGACAAGAATTGAACTGCTCAGTAACTGTGTTGAGAGGTCAACTAATGTAGGTGACTGCGGTGTGTGATGGTATTGTGAATCTGGTGTCTGTGTTGTCCTTGCATGGTGAACCTAACATGAATATATGTGGAGAGCTATCAGATTTTATTAGCCCTGCAACTATGGGAGATTGACCTGCTAGTTGGACATACATTTTGACTATGAAATTGACTGACATGATTATGACTGTGAGATTGACCAACGTGTGAGAGAGTGGAGATGAGACCACCTAGCGACCTGCGATGGTGAGTGGAGAGAGTATGTCGAACGATTACCACTGCTAAATCAATGAATTTACAGAGAATATACAATATCAGGGCCCATGCTCATTTCCTAGAATTGAGCTAAGCGAATGCAGAGATCATCATGAGGAGGTTGTTAAAATTTGGAGTGTATAATTTTTCACTCTACTCGTTTATTAAGAATCGTGGATATGTGGCGCATTGAGGTGTTGTACGAGTGCAACGCCGGTGTGAGTGAGCCACGTGTATGTGAAGCTGGTGAGATTTTCCCACTTTATGCAGTTACCGAGCCATTATATTTGAGGGTCGGTACTAGTGACATAGCTACTGAAAAAATTGATAACATGGAGGCATAGTCATTCCTATTGACTTCTTTCCACATTATCCTATTTGTTTTCCCAGCTTTTCTATTTTTAAATTTTAAGGTAAAGGAGCTTGCATGCTACATAAGACCAACAACAAGAGCGAATCGTTGGAGAAGTGCATAACCGAGTTGCTTCATAAACACTAGAATAGCGTAGGTGAAGCGTGTTGCAAACCTCTCTGAATTTGTTTCTATGTCATTTTTTAGTGGCGTGGGTAAACTGTTATAAATATCATCTCAACTTCAGCATGTTATATCATCGTGGTAAAATAAATTGTAAAATATAAAGGAGTATGCAAAGTAGTGATGGGTCAACAAAGGAGACTCAAACAGTTCCAGAGAGAATTGAAACAACTCAGGAAGAATGAAGGGGCATAAGTTGCAATAGAATATGAAGAAACCACTGCAATATTGAAGCTATTAATGCAAGTTCTACCATCTTTCTCATGTAAAATTTTTAATCTTTGGGCAATTAAGATGGAGGGACTGCTTGGTTTAGTAGATTTATGGGAATTTTTTCAAGAAACTTTTATAAATCCCTGAGATAAGAGTAGAGGTGCATCATCATCTCTTCTCATTATATCAGCTCTGGATGAAAACATTTAGTCTAGTATTTTGTATGAATTTAGTGAAATATGTGATGCTAAAATGGTTTGGGATATTCTTTAAATGAAATATAGTGAGAAATCTAACGAAGATGTATATATTTAGAATGGAATTTACAAAAAGGTGCAGAGATTGCAGAGAGAAAAGAAATGAATGACTTAGTAGAAATTGATGAATTGAAGAAAGTGAATAGCCTCTTTGAAGTAGAGGTGATGAATCCAACAAGTATGGTTGTTGGTTGTAAAGATAAATTTGCAATAATAATAAAATTTTATGATGAATATTTGTGTTATGGAAATGAATTGCGGGTTATCTTTGAAAATAAGTTGATTAATAAATTTGTTTTTTTTCTTTAGAAGAGGTTACTTATCTTCCCATCACAGTAGAAGTAACAGAAATCAAAATGAGAGTCTTATCACAATAGTAGAAGTAAAAGAATAAGAAGAAAAATTTATAGCAATAGTTATGGAAACAAGCCACTTTAAAGTTGTTGAAATAGGTTATGATGCACAAATAAAAATTATTGGAGAATGACTTGACAATTCCTTTGAACAGATTGATGAAGGTATAAAAAAAGCAGCCGTCATTACACGCGAAGCTCTTGAAAATGAGCAAAATGGTGAATCAATAAATAATTTAGATGATATAGAAAATATAAACAATGGTAGATGCATATGAAGGTGTTCATGGCATTTTGATGCATTAGAGCCCAAAGAAAATCATATATTACTATGAACTGATGATGCAACATCCAAGTGAACAAGAAATAAATGAATGTAAAGTTCAAAATTCCAAAGAATTGGTAAGTCTTTAAGAAAAAACTATGTGTCAAGAATATGATAGAGAATTGACAATAATGAGAAGAATACCACAACCTAGTTGCATCATGGAGTTAAAGAGAAAACCAAAGAAGACACATTATTACTATTTAACAACAAGAAAGGTTAAAATGAAATTGTTAAGGTCAAATTGTAACCCTCCGTGAGAGTTTGACCAACAAGAATTATGTTTTCAAAAAATCCATTTCTCCAATAAGGGGAGACCTGGAAATAATGGAGAAATCTAGTTATTTCTAGATTAATTCATTATTAGTCACTTCTTGTAGAGCATTGAGATTGTGTTGTCTTATTTAGGATTGAGGCCTTGTTTACTAGGGAGTTGTTAAAACTCCTCAACATTTTTTTAATATTATAAATGTATGAGCTTTATTTCTCATGAATAGAAGTGGTATGTGAGCAAGCACTCTAAGGTTGAGCTAGTCTCACTTGGGAGTTGACCAAATATTTCATAGTTTGTCCATCATTAATTTCGACTATTATTATTGTCCCTGGATGGGATTGGATTCTCCACGGAATTGGAATTAACAAAATACCTCCATTTTCCAATTAGTAAAACGTAAATTATTGGATTCTAATCTTTAACACTAACTTGAATTCAATTTTTTTACTTTAATATATCTATATTCAAAGAGGCAGGTATTGGCTACTATGTAGCACTTGTTTGTATTAAATTCTTTTATTATCCTCATTCAAATTAATACACCATAATAATGTTTAATTAGATATTAGATTTAAATAAATACTATAAAATTGAATAATTATACTTTTAATTAGTTCTATTTAAAATTTGAAAACTGCTCATGTTCATTTGTGGAAGAATATTATTTTAAATGAATATATTTGTTGAAATATTAAACCCAACTGCCGCAGAGCAGAAGAAGGACAAAACTTAAATGAAGAAGGACGAAACTTAAATCTTTGATGGGAGAGGTAAAGTACAGGAGCAGCTGAAAACCAATTTCATTTGACACTAAACCTCACATTCAATTTTGTTTTAAATACACCTGCAAATCAATTTTTTTATATGGTCGTGGCCATGTCTTGCACCAACCACCTTTAAAACCTCCACCAACCACATTCAACGTGCATTAACACCATTCCGTCGGTAGCAAATATGGGCAGCGGAGGGGGAAGATGACCCACCGGATAAGGTGACATCACCTTCCTCCAGACCATTGAACGCAACTCCATGGGGCAAAGAAAAAGGCTTTTGAAAAGTGTTTTGACTCCACAGAATATGGAGTGAATGAAATTTTAATGTTTAGTTTTGATTTTCTGTGACATAATTTTATTTTGTTTAAACATTATGTTATAAAAATTATATAATATATATTGTAAACATATTATATTTACAATATATATAATTATTGTAACAAAACATGAAAAGAAAGATATATGTTGTGTGAATTGATAATGTATTTTTTAAAGGAAAAATCCAAATATAAAAGCCAAAAAGGCAGAAGACAAAAAAGAGGATTGTGAATTGTAATTTCTTGCCAGAAGGCAAAAAAGAAAAATAGAGAGACAGAGACTAGTTTTTTTTTAAGCGTTGTGTTGTTGTAGCAGCAGAGAGAAGCATCTCATTTTGTAAAATCCAGAACAGAGTAGTTCTGAAGAATATTTTCATTTTGTAATAGTTTAGAAGCTTAATGAAAAGAGTTTTTACTCCATCTCTGTCCACGTTTTATTTATTAAATATATGTGTTTAGTTGATGAACTCAGCTTCCTCTAAGTGTTCGGAATATTCTGAAATTCCAACATGGTACCAGAGCTAGTCCAGGCTCTTTGCGTTTGACAAAGAAGTTGAAGGAAGGAAGAATAAGCTTGTTGAAGTTTTGTCCAGCAGTGTGAAGGCTCAGCAAAATAAGGTATGTATCAAAACAAAGTTTGTTTTTTGTTTTTTGTAAAGAGTGCAGTCCATATAAGTCTCTTGAAGACAGAGTCTATCTCTCAGCAGTGAGAAGGTTTATTTAAAAAAAAACACAATCAAATTTTTAAGCATAGTTCAGTAAGCTAGCAATGGCAGGAGCCAACACAAGCACGAGTATGGGAAATATTCAACTCTCACAATTCAATGGGAAGAACTATGGCTATTGGGCAATCACAATGAGAGCCCTTTTTTCCTCTCAAGATTTATTGGAGTTAGTTGAAGATGGTTTAGAAGAACCAGCGGATGAACAAGAATTTAATGCCTTAAAACAAGCAGAGACAGATTTTCTGAAGAGTAATAGGAAGAAGGACCCAAAATCCCTCTTTTATCTCTATCAAGCAGTGCATGAAAGTGTATTTCCAAGGATTGCAGCAACAAACAGGTCCAATGATGCATGGAATACCCTCTAGACAGCCTACCAAGGTATGGAGAAGGTAAAGGCAACAAAGCTTCAATTAATGAGAAGGGATTTTGAAGTTATTTGCATGAAAGATTCTGATACAGTAAACTCATTTTTCACAGTTTTGATTGGGTTGGTTACTCAAATGAGATCTCATGGAGAGACAGTAGAAGAAAAAAGAATAGTGGAGAAAGTGTTGAGGAGCTTACCCTCAAGATTTGATGTGATAGTCACAACCATTGAAGAGACAAAGGATCTCTCAAAGTTTACTGTTGATGAGCTTCATGCGTCATTGATGACACATGAACAAAGATTGGGTAGAACAACAAAATCGTCTTTGGAACATGCCTTTAAGACCAAAATGTATTTTGGAAGAGGAAGAGGTCAAGGTAGAGTAAACTACAGAGGAAAAGGAAGAGGCATAAGCCAAAACAAAGGAAGGAACATCCTTGCAAATACAAGTGGAAGGGGTAGCAATCAAAGCCAGAATCAAAGCTAAGGAAGCAACCAACAAGGTGGACAAAATCAAGCACATGGACAAAGGTATGACAAATCGCAAGTCCAATGTCATTGCTGTAAAAAGTATGGCCATTATGCCAATGAATGTAGGAAGAAACATAGGGACATGGGTAGTAGGCCTAGTGCTAATTTTACAAAAGATAATCTCTGTTAAGAAAATTTGTTTTTAGCATGTAATATGGCTGAAGAGAAAAATGAAGATATATGGTTTCTAGATTCAAGATGTAGCAACCATATGATTAGAAACATTTCTATGTTTTCCATGATTGATGAAAATGTAAAGTCTCAAGTAACATTGGGGACAGACAGTAAAGCTTTTTTCATGGGAAAAGGCAGAGTAAATGTTTTAACAAAGAAAGGAGAAAGGAAATCCATATTAGATGTTTACTATGTGCCTGGTATGAAGTGTAACATTTTGAGCATTGGACAACTCATTCAGAAAGGCTACAATGTATTCTTTGAAGATGATGTATGCCCCATCATGGATAAACCACCAAGAAAGCAATGCATTGCATAAGTGAAGATGACAAGGAACAAAATGTTCCCTCCAAAGATGAGAGAAGATTTGAAGAAAGGAGTTGCAATGGCAGTAGTGACACAAGAGACATTCCAAAGAGAAGAAAAATATGAAAACTGGTTATGGCACCTGAGATTTGGACATCTCAACTTTAGAGGTCTGAATTTGTTGCATAGGACAGTAATGGTAAATGGATTACCATTGATTGAGAAATCAGACAACCTTTGTGAAGGCTACATCTTGGGAAAAAAATAGAGAGAAAGCTTTCCATCAGGATAGAGCATAAGGTCAAAAGAACCCTTAGAAATTGTCCATTCATATTTGTGTGGACCAATGAAAACACCATCATTAGTAGGTAACCACTATATGCTGAACTTTATTGACGATTACACAAGAAAAACATGGGTTTATTTCTTGAAATTTAAAAGTGAAGTGTTTGATAAATTCTGCCACTTTAAGGCTTTTGTTGAGAACCAAAGTGGGCAGCATATTAATGTCTTAAAGACAGATAGAGGAGAAGAATATATATCCAAAGAATTATTTCTTTTTTGTAGAGAAAATGGGATACACAAACAATTTAAAGCAAGGTATACACCACATCAAAATGGAGTTGCTGAAAGGAAAAATAGAACCATCATGATATGGTAAGAAGCATGTTGAAGGAAAAACATTTTCCAAATGAATATTGGGCTGAAGCTATACATTGTGCATCATATGTTTTGAATAGATGCCCAACAAAGAGTGTTATGAACAGAGTTCCTGAAGAAGCGTGGAGTGGCATAAAGCAGCATGTCACCCACATGAGAGTATTCGGTTGTGTGGCTTATGCACACATTCCGGATCAGCTAAGGAAGAAGTTGGACAGTAAGGGGAGAAGTGCATATTTGTTGGATACAGTGAAGAATCCAAAGCATACAGACTCTATAACCCATCTACCAAGAATTTTATGATAAGTAGATATGTACAGTTTATTGAGGAAGAAGCTTAGGATGGAAGCATTAAGAAAACAGTGAATGTAAAAAGTTGTTTGTCTCATGATGATGAGGAGGAAGAAATGGCTGAAAGACATTCCTCATTAGCAGCACCACCTCCACCAACACAAGGATAGCAAGGGACACCGCAAGCAGGTATGAGAACACCCTTGAGAAGTGATGACAGTGCTTCTCCAAGCACATCACAAGGAGAAGATTTGAGTGATTCTACAAGCACGAGTTTGGCAAGTGAAAGAGGAACCAGATTTAGAAGTCTGAATGAAATCTATGAGTAAGAGGCAGTAAATGAAGGTATGAACTCTTTTTTTGCATTATATTGTCATCTAGAAGATCCTAGTCATTTTGAAGAAGAAGTAAAATATAAGAATTGGATAGATGCTATGGATGAAGAAATAAATGCCATAGAAAAGAACAAGACATGGAAATTAGTTGATCTCCCAAAAGGCAAGGAAGTTATTGGAGTAAAATGGGTTTATAAAACCAAAAGTAATGCTGAAGGTAAGATTGAAAGGCACAAGGCCAACCTTGTTGTCAAAGGCTACAAGCAGCAACAAGGAAGATATTATGAAGAAACATTTGCACCGGTTGCAAGAATGGAAACAGTAAGAGCAGTGCTATCCATAGCAGCACAACACACGTGGAAAGTTTACCAAATGGATGTGAAATCAGCATTCCTAAATGGAGTATTGATGGAAGAGGTATATGTTGAACAACCTCTGGGCTATGAGAAAGAAGGCCAAGAGCACAAGGTATGCAGATTGAAGAAAGCTTTGTATGGGCATAAACAAGCACCAAGAGCATGGTACAGTAGGATAGATGCTTATCTTCTAGAAAATGGGTTTGAAAAAAGTGAAGGAGAACCCACATTATACATCAAGGAGAAAGATGGTAAGATGCTCATTGTTGTTTTGTATGTTGATGATGTTATATTCACAGGTAATGATGCTTACCTCGTTGAGAATTTTAAAACAATCATGAAGGATGAATTTGAGATGACTGATATGGGATTGTTGAGATACTTCTTAGGAATAGAAGTAGAGAAAAATGAAAATAAAATTTTTATCTCTCAAAAAAAGTATGTTAAAGAAATTTTGGAAAGATTTAACATGCAGGATTTCAAGGTAGCAATTACTCAGACAGTGATGGGATTGAAACTGAGCAAAGAAGACAGCAACAAGGATGTTGATCCAAGTTTATATAAGAGCATAGTTGGCAGCCTTATGTATTTGATTCCAACTAGGCCGGATATTATGCATGTTGTAAGTTTAATTTCCAGATTTATGGAAAGGCCAAAGGAGGCACATTGGCAAGTAGCAAAAATAATTTTGAGGTATGTGAAAGGAAAAAAGAGGTATGGAATTTTATACACCACTTCAGAAAATTTTGAATTGATTGGATATACTGACAGTGATTGGGCTGGAAGCATAGATGACAAGAAAAGCACCTTGGGATATGTTTTCCACATGGGATCAGGAGCCATTTCATGGGCTTCTAAGAAACAGCCAATTGTAGCTTTATCTACAATAGAGGCAAAGCATGTGGTAGCCACAGTAGCAGCATGTCAAACAGTATGGATGAGGAGAATGTTGAGAAGTTTGTGTCATGAACAGGTAAAAGGCACAACAATTTATTGTGATAATAGCTCAGCAATAACATTATCAAAGAATTCAGTTTTTCATAAGAGAACGAAACATATTGATTCCAAGTATCACTACATCATAGAATTAGTGAGCAATGGAGAAATTTTTTTACAACATTGTAGAACAGAGGAGCAGTTTGTTGATATATTGACAAAACCATTGGGGCAGAAGAGTTTAAATTATTTGAGAAAATGTTTGGGTATGGAAGAGAACAACAGTTGTGTTTAAGGGGGAGTGTTGAAATATTAAACCCAATTGCCGCAGAGTAGAAGAAAGACATAACTTAAATCTTTGATGGGAGAGGTAAAGTACAGGAGTAGCTGAAAACTAGTTTCATTTGACACTCAACCTCACATTCAATTTTGTTTTAAATACGTCTGCAAATCAATTTTTCTATATGGCCATAGCCATGTCTTGCACCAACCACCTTTAAAACCTCCACCAACCACATTCAACATGCAGCAACACCAATCCATCGGCAGCAGATATGGGTAGCGAAGGGGGAAGATGACCCACTGGAGAAGGTGACATCACCTTTCTTCGGACCAATGAACGCAGTTCTGTGGGGCAAAGAAAAAGGCTTTTGGAAAGTGTTTTGACTCCACAGAATGTGGAGTGAATGAAGTTTTAATGTTTTGTTTTTATTTGTCGTGACATAATTTTATTTTGTTTAAACATTAGGTTATAAATATTATATAATATATATTGTAAATATATTATATTTACAATATATATCATTATTGTAATGAAACATGAAAGGAAAGATATATGCCATGTGCATTGATAATGTTTTTTTTTTAAGGAAAAAGCCGAATATAAAAGCCAAAAAGGCAGAAGACAAAAAAGAGGATTGTGAATTGTAATTTCTTACCAAAAGGCAGAAAAGAAAAACAGAGAGACTGAGATTTTGAAGCGTTGTGTTGTTGTAGCAGCCGAGAGAAGCATCTCATTTTGTAAAATCCAGAACACAGTAGTTCTGAAGAAGATTTTCATTTTGTAATAGTTTTGAAGTTTAATGAAAAGAGTTTTTACTCCATCTCTGTCCACGTTTTATTTATTAAATCTCTATGTTTAGTTGAGGAACTCAACTTCCTCTGTGTGTTCGGAATATTCAAAAATTCCAACAATATTTATAAGTTCATGATTGATTATTTAAAATTTGAAAACCACTCATGTTCAATTGCGGAAGAATATTCTTTTAAATTAATATATTTATAAGTTCATGATTGATTATTTGCCCATTAAGAGTGTTTACGTACATATTATTGTAAATTCGATGATATTGTAAATTAATTAATTAAGATTAGAATTAATCAATTGATTTTGAGATGTGGAGAAACAAACACTATATGATATTTTATTGCTTATTATTCTTTATGAATGTAGAAAATGATTTCATGAATGTATGATTATGATTTCAGGAACATATGAATATATATAAGAATATTGATTTAGAGTATAAATAAGTTTTCATCTCTAGTTATGCATGATAAGATTGGTCTAGAGTGACTAAACTTATTAAGACATTTTGGTATATTTTTTTAGGAGGGTTTTCAATATGAAAATTTAATTTCAAGAATTGAATTTTTGTTCTATTTTAATAATAAATTTTTAAGAATAATTTTTTTTTTCTATTTGAATAATTGAATTTTGAAAGTTCACAAATTTAAGATTTAAGAAACCTTTGGTGAAAGAGTTGAAATTTATATTTTGCTTTTACCTATTGTAATACAAAAATTTATACAAAATTCATTAATGCACATAATGATGCTTAACTTTGGTAGGAATGTCAAGCATTTTACCAAGGAAAAGGTAAGAGGAAACCCACATGCACTCCATTTCATTTCATGAATGCTCCATTTTATAAGTCTATTAGTATTTATTAGATATCTAATCCAAAAAGGACATCTAATGAGGCTTACAATAGAGATAGCTAGCCTAAAGGATTGGACTGAGACCTAACCCTATTGTAATGCATAACACTTAAACTAATTCACTAGGATACATTGTAATGCATGATGTTTTAACAAGTATTACCAAATAAGTTTTATTTGACTTTTAAATTTAACATTAATTTAAAATTTAACTTAAATTGAGGTCATACTCATGAATTTAACTTATAAGATAAGCAAATTTGATTCACAATCTCTTCCAAGTTTTATAAATACAAGTTAAACTTTTTATTTTCCTACTAATGAAAAAAAAACAACACAAATAATTTTTTTTGTTTTATAATATAATTTTGCAACAAATAAATAACTTACTTGTTAATTAATTATAAAACTTTATACTTTTCAATAAAATTTTATTTTAATTTAAAATTAAGTAAAATATTTTAAAATCTCTTTCGGTAATAATCGCATGTAATGGAACATTTTCGACGCGTTTCAAACCAACCAATGTGGTTCATCATCAGGACTAGGTGAGAGATCATATCAGATCATTAAGTTTAAATAGATGTAGAGACGGCTAAACTAGTTGTTAGGAAAACAAGTAATTTGAATTTTTAAATATTTTTAAAATTTATTTATCAATTTTTAATTGTATATTATGTTTTTTAATTAATTAATAATGGCTAGTTTCATTCTATTAATAAAATAACCAATGACCAAAATAAATAAAAATTTAAATAAATAAATAAATATAATTAAAATAAAAAATAAAAATAAAATATAAAATTATAATAATAATAATAAAATTAAATAAATAAATAAAAGTAAATAAACAAAAAAAAAGAACAATAGGCAGGGCATAAATAAAAGACAATCCAAAAATAAAAGGCAATCAAGAACACAAGGTAGGTATCAAACACCTGCTAATGTTCCAACCAACATCTCTATTGAGATTAATGGGTCTTTTTTCGATTTCTAAGGCCTGCCTTAACTTCCGATGATGGAAATGGTCGATCTTAGCAATGACTTCGCTTCTTCGATGCAAATATGATGGTTAGTCTTTTCTGCATGCTCAGCTAGGGAAGACGGGTGGGGTCTTCCATGTTTAATGTCAGCAGCATGCTCACAAATCCTTTGATTAATAGACCGACCAGTTTCACCAATGTAAGGCATCCCACAAGAACAAGGAATGATGTAGACACCTTTCCTATCCCTAGGGTCAATCGGGTCTTTAACCGATTTGAGAGAGTTGTGAATCGTGTTAAGGGGCTTGAAAGACGAAGACACCCTATGCTTCCTAAGGACCATAGCAATTTTATTAGTGGTTCCCTTAATGAACGGAAGACGCACAATGCGGGACCATTGACTAGGGTCTTTATTATTTTTAGTTAGAGGACCTTTTTTTGCTTTAAGGAAAACTTTAAGGCCTTGCGACCAACTATAACCATATTTATAAAAGACACTTAACAGATGAGATTTTTCCCCCTCAAGGTGAGACTCATCAGAGATCCTCAACGCCCTTGGGGCTAAGGTGTTTAGGACACCTAATTTTTGAGCAATCGACAAAGGACCCGTTAATCTCAATAGAGATGTTGGCTGGAACATTAGCAGGTGTTGGATACCTGCATTGTTCTTGATTGCCTTTTATTTCTGCCCTACCTATTGTTCCTTTATTTATGTATTTAATATTATTATTATTATTATTTTATATTTATATTTATTTTAATTATATTTATTTATTATTTTTAATTAATTAATTAATTTATTTTTATTTTTATTTATTTTTGTTATTGGTTATTTTTTATTTGGACCTCGAGCTTTAATAAATAAATAAAATTAATAATTTAATCAGAGAAATATATATATATATATATATATATATATATATATATATATATATATATATATAATATTTACTTAATAAGTTTATTAATCTATTAATTAATTGAATAAATAAATCAAATATTTTATTAATAGAATGGAACTAGTAGTTGTTAATTAATTAAAAAACATAATATATAATTAAAAATTGATAAATAAATTTTAAATTTTTTTAAAAAGTCAAACTAGTCGTTTTCCTAACGACCATCTCTATATCTATTTAAACTTAATGACCTGATCTGATCTCTCACCTAGTCATGATGATGAACCACACTAGTTGGTTCGAAACTCGTCGATAATGTTCCATTGCATGTGATTATTACCGAAAAAGATTTTACAATTTTATATGGATCACAGAAACATAGATTCTAAAAATAAGTAAAATATTATTAAATTTTAAATTATATAAAATATTATAAACTTTTATATATATATATATATATATATATATATATATATATATATATATATATATATATATATATATATATATTATTTTCTCATTAATTTTATGTATTTATTTTAAATATACTTTCTTCTTTTCAAATTAACGAATAATTTTCCCATCTCAATTATAATTATCATATTTTTAAGCCATTAGATGCAACCAAACCAATAAATTGAGTTATGCAATAATATATCTCATAATAAAAGTTTGGATGGTAAACCTCCAACTTTGATTGAAGTTAAATGGTCAAAATAATATTGTTTTTTATATAGTTGAAAAATTTATCGTAATTTTTTTCAAATTAAAGATTATTATTTATGGTTTTTATTAATGAATGTAGGTTAACACATCACTTTTATTCAATGAAAACTAGGTCACTTGGAATTATCTCTACATCTATTTTATTCAATGAAACGTAAGAGGCAATCTTTCACTTATGCTTATGAGTCTTGGATCATTAACCTCTTTCCTTATATCCAAAAAACACAAAATCTTAACTAAATATAAAGAGTTTTAAAACATATTCTAAACCCAATTTGTAGAAAAGTAATTTATTTCTTTCAATATTTTTAATTTTATATTTATTAAAACTAAAATTTTATTTTACAATTAGAGAAATATGATTTAAATTTTATAGATTTACAGTTCTATAAGGCTTTTTTGGCAAGATCAAAGTTGTTTTCATTCCGGGCAAGATGTTTTCAAAAATAAGAAAATTACATTGAATAGATAAAATAATAAAAAGAATTTAGGTTTAAATAAATATTAATGGTAAATATATCATTATTTTTTATTAATATTGCTATTATTAATTAGTGGTGTAATTTAATTATTTTATGTTATGAGGTTTTTTATTTAGAATAACATTATAATTATTCCTGAAATTATATTTTTTTATAATTTAAATTACATCTTTGATGTAGAAATGAATTTAGTTTATTAAAAAATTTGAAGATATTTTGATTATGCAATGTGTACCACTCAAAATTATAATTCTAGCAAATCTCTACTAAATTTTGGGTAAAATTAAACCAAAAATATAATTGAAAAAAACTAAAATATAGAATAATTACACAACTTAATTAATTTTATTTTAAAATTTAAAAATCATACTCTTTACTATTTAATATTATGTATCGATTTTATACTTGTTTTTTTTTCTAAGTGAGACTAATTCTATTAAGTGAAAAAATACTAGTACAAAACTGCCACAGCTGCTGCTGTGAAAGCCAGACGGTTGGGGTTGATCAACAAACTGTTCTTGAGAGACCTGGATCACCCATAGCGGGAAACCAACCCTTTAAACATAAATATCTGAGCCGCCCATGATAGGGAAACCGACCATAAGTTTATACAAGACATAGAAACAGTAACATAAAAACTAAGAACATCTATCTGCCAAACTGGCTGGCAACTGAAACAGTAAAACACAAAAGCTCCAACAGTAATTGAGCAAGGAGACCTGGAGAGATTGCTGAGTGCGCTCCTGGGATCAACCATCATGCTCTGAAGACATCGGCTCCTCCACAACTCTGCATCCATATTCATCGTCGTCGCTGCTGTCTGCCATGCCCGCTTGACTATCAATCTTCATGTCCTGGTTCTCAGCATCAGAAAGCGGCCCAATTTGAAGAGGGGGGTTGGAGCAGGGGCCGCGGGGAGGAGAGGGAGGAGCAGGATGAGGGATTTCTTCACGAAGGGAGACAGTTATGAAAGCAGTGATAATGGAGTCGACAGAGGTGCAGTGAAAGTGGAGTTCAGCATTCTAGGTGGTTTGCCTGATGGTGGACCCCAAATGCCCTCTGCCAGGAGGGTTGAGCTGACTGGGAGGATCAGAAGGGCCAGGTGGGATGGGCTGACTAGGAGGAGCAGAAGGGCCGGGCGGAGTGGACTAACAGGGAGGCCCAGAAGGATCAGAAGGAGTGGGTTGACTGGAAACGTAGCCGGATGCACGCACGCGCCCACGTTCCCTGCTGACACTGCGCAAATACTCAGCACCCCGCCCGCGACCTCTGCCCCTGCCTCTGCGCGAAGCTGGCAGAGGAGTGCGTTCATCGCTTTCAGAAGAGGAACTCAATTCAGAAGAGGGTGAGGGAGGAATGACAGAGCCTTGACCCCGACTGACCGCACGCCGACAGCGCATCCGCTGCCTGAGACGAGGCATGGAGAGGAGAAGGTGGCGCAGACGTGGCCGGCCAAAGGAGGGGTCGGGGACTCTGAGAGCAGAGGGATAATAACCGGGGTGGTGCAAGCTAGAGGCCCAATGAGCGGAGGGACAACGACCATGAGAGAGCAAATTAAGATTGAAAGGAGGCAAAGTACCTGCAAGAATCTCAACAGAGGCGCCAGACGGAGCGGAGACGCTGCAGAAGGGGTTGTTGGTGAAGTGAAGTCCCGGTATCGTCTCCAAGCAGACCAGAATGCAACATCGACGCCCAGTCTGCGTTTTAAAGCTGGAATTGGCATGACCAGGAGGGCAAACACTGCGCAGGGGAGTCAAAGCTCTCCCATGGCTTCCACCATCCTGCTCTTCGTCCATAGTGAGGGCCATCAACCAAACAACCGCCATATACAGCAGAGCCGAGGTGCAATAACTGCAAAACTGGTCGACCCGAGGCGTATTAATAACGCCTTCAAGTTTAATACGCGGGGCCATGTGGGCATACCACGCAGGCTTCGTTGGGAGCTGCACAGGGGCCTGAGACTCTTTAATGCGCCACCACATCCGCATCCTGAGGAAGGCTATCCTTGTGCACCAGCGATGTGCAATTCTGAAGCATGTATGCATCATGGATGATAGAGAAGGGGCCATGAGTGAGTGTGCTATTGCTCTCAGTTCCAAAATTGGCCAGGAGATCAGCAACCCTGTTACCTTCACGTTTGACATGAGTGAAGGAGACCGCCCTGTTGTTTTGAAGCCAGTTGCTAATCCTATCAATTCGAGCAGCCAAACGCCAACTGTGAGCCACTTTGTTAGGATCGGCCCCCCATAGAAGCTGATTAGCCATGTTGATAAGAATTTGAGAATCTCCTTCGATAATAATAGGGAAAAGGTTGTGCTGGAGAGTGAGACTTAGGCCTTGCCAGAGGCCCTCGAGCTCGACAGAATTGTTGGTGTCCCAACCAATTGAGCCGAAATAGAGGCGCTGAACTTCTCCGTTAGAATTTCTGAAGATACCGCCAAAACCTGCTTGTCCAGGATTCCCCTTGGAAGCCCCATCAAAGTTTAATTTAAACACTCCAGGAGAGGGAGGAATCCAATTCGAGGGCGTGTTTGAGGCCGTCTTGTTTCTGATCTTTGGAGTAAGCCCAAGGTTGAGATTCCAGTTTTGCCAGACCAAGATTTCTCTCGGTTGTTTGGGGAGATCTTCTTCTTGACAGGAATGAAGGGCTAAAGATTCCTGAAGGTTTCCAATGAAGGAGAGCCATAAATAGTCCAGGGTAGAGGTTTGGTTTTTGAAGATACGCCTGTTTCGTTCCTTCCATAAGGTCCAAAAGATCAGCCCAGGAAGGAGCTGCCAGAGAGCATTGAGGAGGGCAGAGAGGTAGGGGCGTTTGGGCCATTTGCGCAAGATGGAGGTGATATCACTGGAGGGCTTGCTCTTCTGACAGCGGAAACTACACTTGTCCCATAAGGATTTGGCTAAAGGGCAGAGAAGCATGAGATGTAGAATAGTTTCAGCATTTTGAGCGCAGTTGGGGCATCGAGAGGGCCCAATGAAGCCTCTTTTGACAAGGTTGTCCCAAGTAAGGATGCGCCGATGGCTTAAGAGCCAGAGGAAAGTAGAGATCTTAGGCCAAGTGAGAGGATTCCAGATCATCTGCCAGAGGAAGTCCCGAGGGAGCGGGGATGAATGCAGCAAGGAGTAGGCTTCCTTGGTAGAGAACATTCCTTTAGTAGTGTGACCCCATCTGAGTATGTCAGGGTCATTAGAGCTCCTGATTTGCCTTCACTGCAGCTCCTTGTTGAGGGCTTCTACCACAAGACTCTGAGCATGGGCCATAATGAGATGCGAGGGCTTCCACTTCCGAAATCCGTTGCTGTCAGTATCCATCCAATGCGCACAAATTTTATCATCCAGAGCAGCTCTAGGATCTTCAAGGTTGATTTGGGGGAATTTTTCCAAAAGAATGGATTCTTGTTGCCAGGAGTCTGACCAAAAGCGCGCTGATTGGCCGTTGCAGATTTCCCAAAAACTATGTTGTTGAATGAGCGCATAATTCTGCTTTGCCGCATTCCAAACCAAGGAACCAAAGTTAGTTGGAGCCAGTCTTATAAGGTCTGCAGCAGATCTGTTGTTGGCGTACTTCGCAGTCCAGAGTTTAGCCCAAGGAGTATGGGGATTAGAGATCCATCTCCACCATACACGTGCAGCCATGACCTCATTGCTGTGTGAGGGATTTCTCAAGCCCAGGCCTCCAGCTTCTTTAGGGGTACAGACTGTGCTCCAGTTAACTAGAGCCCATTTGTGATTATGACCAGAGGAGCCCTAGAGAAAGCGTCTTTGAAGAGCTTTGATCTGTTTGAGGACCCATTTCTGGGCTGCAAGAACAGAAAAAAAATAAAGAGGCATAGATTGTAAAATTGCTTTGATAAGAGTGAGCCGACTGACCATATTGAGAGCTCGAAAGGTCCAGGAAGAGAGTCTGGATTCCAATTTTTCAAGGAGCTGATTCTAGGAGGAATGCCTGATGGCGGAGTCGGTGAGGGGTGCTCCGAGATATTTGTTTGGAAGAGTAGCCACAGAGAAGCCGAGAATACGAGAAATATTAGCTTGGCCAAGAGGGGAGGTGTGGAAGAAGAAGATCTGAGACTTAGAGTCATTAATAGTTAACCCCGAAGCTTGAGAGAAGAGGTTGAGGATGGCTTTAAACGAGCGGGCTTTTTGGACAGAGGGATGGCCAAAGAGCATGTTATCATCAACAAATTGTTGGTGGGTCGAGGTGGGGGCTCCATGAAGAGAAAGACCACACAAATACCCGATGCTGACTTCTTTATGAATAAGTCTGCCTAGCCCTTCAGCCATAAGAACAAAGAGAAAGGGAGAGAGGGGGTCCCCTTGCCTGATACCTCTGGAAGGGTGAAAGGGAGGGGAGGGAATGCCATTGAGAAGAATAGAAAGAGAGGAGGAGGTAATGAGGCTCATAATCCAGTGGATCCACATGCAATCAAATCCAAAAGCGCTTAAAATTTGCTGGATATAACTCCAATTCAGTTTATCAAAGGCTTTAGAAAGATCGATCTTGAGGAGCATACCTGGCTTCTTGCAGACTTTTAGAGAATGTATAATTTCATGAGTAAGAATTATACCATCAATGATTTGATGCCCCTCAACATAACCTATTTGTTCTGGCGAAATGAGAAGTGGAAGAAGCGGTTTGAGCCTGTTGGCGATGACCTTGGTGATGACTTTGTAGATAACATTGCAGAGGGCAATGGGTCTGAATTTTTTGGGCCTGCTGGGCTGCTCCTCTTTTGGTACATGCGCAACAAAGGTGGTGTTGAGGGAGGGCAAGATCCAATGCATTGTTCGTGATTCTTCCACAAGTTGCCACACCTCTTCTCTAATAAGTTCCCAGAAATGGTAGAAGAAATTAGCAGTGAAGCCATCCGGCCCAGGAGCCTTGCCATCCTTGAGCTGTGCCATAGCAATATCCACTTCTTGTGGTGTGATTGGATGAAGCAGCATTTGGTTGTGCTCAGCTGTGATTAAGTTGGGAATGAGCTGCCTGATTTAATCGATGGCAGGCTGCCTGTTTGCTTGCTGCTCCTTCTGGATGTCCTTGAAGTAATCTACCAGCTCTTTTTCCATGTCCTCATGCCTCTCCATTCAATCCCCTTGTTGATTAGTGATATGGCTAATCCTGTTCTGCATTCTTCGTTGAATGGTCGTGCTGTGAAAGAATTTGGTGTTTCTTTCGCCCTCCTTCAGCCAACAAACTCTAGATTTCTGTCGCCAGAGGATTTCCTCTTGTTTGTATCTGTCCTCCAATTTTCTCTGAATTTCAAGTTCCTTGGAGGCAAGAGATTCGGATCTTCCGGAAGTGATGATCTCTTGCTGCACATCCTTCATTTTTTGCTCAAGGATCCGTTTCTCCATGAAGATGTTGCCAAAGATGTTTTGATTCCAAGCTTTGATGTGTTCCTTGACCCACTTAAGCTTCTGCTGAAATTGGAACATTTTGGACCCTTTAGGCGGAGTGTATCTTCTCCAGACAGACTGAACCAAGTCTTTGAAGGAAGGATGAGAGAGCCAAAAAGCTTCAAATCTAAATGGCCTTTTGGGATGAGATCCTATGCCTTGCCATTGGAGCATGATGGGCCAGTGGTCAAAGCCTGAGAGAGGGAGAATTGATCCAGTGATATCTCCTCCTACATGAATGGCATTGTTCGATAAGAGAAATCGATCCAGCTTGGAGGCTATTTTTTGTCTTCCTATTCTGCGATTGTTCTAGGTAAACAAACCGTTGCAGAAAGGTATATCTATGAGCCAGTTATTGTTGATAAAGTATTTGAAATGGGCGCTGTCCTGATCAAGTCTGGCTCTGCCTACAGATTTTTCAGCCAACCGCGTGATCATATTAAAATCGCCGCCCAGGATCCAGAGGGGATGAGACCTGTTGGAGTTGAGGTGCTCAAGAGTGTTCAAAAGCGCCACCTTGCTGGCTTGGTCTTGAGGAAAATAAACGTTGGACAGATGTCCATGTATGTTGGTGCCTATAGGGTGGAAGGTAGCCTGGATGAGATTGTGAGAGGCGTGAAAGTCACCTACCTGCAGAGCCTGAGGATCCCAAGCTATCGCAAGCCCACCCGAAAACCCTGAGGCATCCACAGCTACTGATCTGCTGCCAGGCCATGCTTTAGTTAAGATAGAGCCTAGCGTTTGACTATTGCACTTGGTTTCCTGAAGGAAGAGTAGGTGGGGCTTCTCCTTCTATATCATGTTCTTTATCATTCTGTATTTCCCAGGACCATTGAGTCCTCTTACGTTCCATGAGATCAATTTCATGAGGAACTATTTGCTAGGGGTTTGAAGAACCTAGTTAGCTTGGGATACTGTCCCGAATCCACCAGTATCTCTTCGAGGGCGATGGTACGCTGCCAGTCGGGTTTTCTTCCTCTTTTCTTGGTCTCCTTCATCACCTTCAGACTGTCCCAGCGACTGCCTGGTTGGATACCCAATTTCTTGTGTTGTTGGACTTTGGCTAGAGCCGCCTCAAGAGATTCAATCTGCCTCGGGTTGATCTTATCAAATTCCTTCCGTTGGCAAGCTTCTTCAAGACCAGTGAGATCCAGCTCACTGAGGTCAATACTTTCAGAGTCTTCTTCCATTTGGATTGTCTGGTCAAGCTGCAGAAGATCATTGGTGTCCCGATTAGTAGTAGGGGTAAGCCCATCCAGATCCATGAGGATAGGATCCCAAGTGACCTGTTTTTGTTTGAGGGGGGGATTGGGCTCCGATTTATCAGCAGAGCTCGATAAGGGAGGGTTAGGCACCGAGAATGTGGGATTGGGTTGATTTGAGGGGGGGATGGAAGGGCTGGCAATGCTAGTGGAGGCAAGGTTAGAGTCATCCTTGGGATCAGTCTGAGCAAGCAAGGCGAAGCTATTGCTGGTAGAAGGGATAGAGGCTGAGGCACTGGGTTTCTTTCCGGAAGAGGGTTTTTTGCTGTGTCTTCTCCTGGTGGTAACTTTGGTAAAACCATCCGCTTCCACTTTGTCCTCCGCTTCTGTGCTTCGAGCTTGAACAGTTAAAGGGCAGTCTCTGAAAGATGTCTGTGGGCTTGACACCTTCTGCATCGAAAGGGGACATGCTCGTAATCCAAAGGCTGTATCCATTCAAAATCGTCATGAAAGATACTTACCGCATCAGGTAGGGCGCTGTCCAAATGCATGTAAACACATATTCGGGCATAGGAGGTGTATCTTCGGAGCTTAGTTTCTTCTGCAATTTTGATGAACTCTCCCAGTCCTTTTCCTATCGCTTGCAGTGATTCCTCATCCCAATATTCAAGCGGGAGTGAGTAAAGCCGAATCCAAACAGGTGCCCAGTTGAAATTTTCAAGATTTGGGTTGAACCTCTCCACCCAGTTTCTAAGATATAACCCTGCTGAGTTAAAAAAATATGGGCCTCCATCCATTACCTTGTTTCTGTCTTCAAGACAATTGAAAGTAGCTGTGAAGAAGCCCTTCGCTCCCAACTGCAGAGTGACTTCCCCCTTGGGCTTCCATTTGGACACTATCCAGCCCTGCAGGGCTTTTTCCGTTGGCCAGAACCCGACAAATTTTCCAATGAGGGCATGGTCCCTCATGTACTGAATCCTGGTGTTGATGCAATGACTAGGCAGATCTATTTTGGGGCGTTCTGGTGCAATGGGCTTACAGGTGGTAGAAGTGGCCTGCTGCATCTCTGTTCTCACGTCAGGGGTTGACTTCTGGGTCGTTTCATTCCCCGTTTTGCTGTCAGTATTGTCCTTCATTCATACCTCTTGTCCATCCTCATTTGCAGGGGGAGGCCTATTGCCTCCCCCCATCTCCACCTCCATGCTGAGTAGCAGACCTGCGCTGCAAGGAAGGGATGGCGCAGTCAGAGCGTGAACAGGCTGCTAGAAGCGTTAGCGTTTCGGTTGAGAGCTGAATCACAAAACCCTAGCGCTCTCATTTCCATTCAGAGACTTTTTTTTCATGGGTATACTCTTACTAGAAATAATCATCTTCGATTTTATACTTGTTATATCAAAGCCTAAAAATGAAATTCCCAACCATAATAATATAGAATGGCCACTACCCATTAGAGGAAACAATAATTTATACTCAATGTTTTATAAAATTTTACTCTTTGTATCCATCTTATATTACATTGAAGCTTTCATCATTTACATCTTATGTTGGTGAAATTATGTTTTTGAGAACAAACCACTTTTCAAAAGTCACCATTCAATACACTAAAATGGAAAAGAGAGATACCCAATAGTCATCAACTACTGATATAGTACAATAATTGGATGAATAGGGAAAATACCCAATGGTCATCAAATGATTGGAAAAATTTGAAAGTGATAGTGAAAGCCTCTTAAGACTATAAGAATTGCTATAGGTAAAAACTTTGTGAATCATGCCTTTAAAATTTTTTGTTTCACATGGTTTGCATTATATCAAGTTTCATTGCATCATCAACTCATATTTAAATATAATTACATTTATTTGGGGTTTTTGCCCATTTACATGTTCATAGAGGAACCAATACCATAATTGATTTCAATTACATATCAATTGGATTATAAAAAGAAATTAATTTTGATTCCAATATCAACCAGATTAGAAAAAGAAATTTTACAACCCGATCAGAAAAGAAGATTTTACAATGATGGTGCTTGTTGTAAATGATAAAGATTTGTGCTCACATGTTGTAAAGATTTGTGCTCTACTCATGGCTATTACTTACCCAAGGGTTTGTCTCATGTATCAATATCAAAGTTGTGGTGCTAGTTGTAGATGGCATGAGTTTGATGAGGCATGTCTTAGTTTGGGTGTTTTCTTGTGGCACAACTTTTTTGAGGGTTTGTGTCACATATGGATGTCAATTATTATGGCATGCAACTCAAGACTTATAGAACTTGTATTGTTTTCTTGCATGCTTTATAAAAAAATAAAAAAAATTGCTCCCAACTTTATGAATAAAGCTAGTTATGTTGGATTTAAAAAATTACATGACTTGTGATGATCTAGTATGAGGAAAAGCTTGGTGTGCAACTTCTTGTATGAAACTTCCACTCCTAATTTTCTTGAATGATATGTTGATTAGAGTTTTCAATAAGCTAAATTTTGATTATTTTATATTTAATATAACTTTTATAATATATTTTCCTTACATACTTTATTGATAATATAAGAAATATATCACATTCTTTACTTAAACTTTGAATTCAAAATATCAATATATACAATAAATTTTCCATAGAAAACTTTATATTAGTTATATTTATTAATAAAATTCAAGAAAATTGTTTAGTTGAAAACATAACCATTGCATTATGTATTTAACTAGATTAGATTTATCTTAATTCATAATTTATAAAAAAATATAGAAAGATCACATCTTTCTTTTAAATTGCAAATTGTTTATATTTATTTTTAGTAAAACAAGTTTTGATCTCTCTTATCACTTAATAAATATATCACATTCTTTATTTAAACTTTGAATTCAAAATATCAATATATACAATAAATTTTCCATAGAAAATTATTTATATTTATTAATAAAATTCAAGAAAAAGAAAATTGTTTAGTTGAAAACATAACCATTGCATTATATATTTAACTAGATTAAATTTATCTTAGTTCATAATTTATAAAAAATATAGAAAGATCACATCTTTCTCTTAAGTTGCAAATTGTTTATATTTTTTTTAGTAAAACAAGTTTTGATATCTCTCATCACTTAATAAATATAAAATTAAAATATATCCACCAGTTGAACCCTCAACATAGAAGGAATGTTTTGCGTTAAACCAATTTTCAGCGACACCCGCATACCGTCGGTTTCGAACCTACAGCCTGGCATGTTTGTTTTGGGCAAAAACTCGGAGATGCATGTTTTGTATTTTGCCAAAACAAGAGCTTCATAGCCAACAACATCCGCCTACCGCGGGGTTCGAACGAGGGATGTTACATGATGATAAATCCGAAGTCAACAATCAACCGCATACCTTGGGATTCGAACCCACAACATGGCATACTTGTTTTGCGTGGGGTTCTTTGTTTTGTGCTAAACTGAACAATGATGGTTTCGTATTTTGGCCATTCAGGAGCTTGATAGTCAACAACACCCATCTACCGTGGGTTTGAACACACGACAGGAGCTTGAGAATAAGAAATACAGATGGCTCGAATAAAAGAACAGATTTTTTTCACTTCGAGATATGGAATGAAAATTAACGCATAACACGCCCACCGTGGGGCTCGAACCCACGACCACAAGGTTAAGAGCCTTGCGCTCTACCAACTGAGCTAGACGGGCTTTACAGTTTCAGCTTGTGTCCGTAAATCACGGCCCAAATATTTATTTCATTGTTTTAGTTTAAATTCAAATCACTTCGTCAAGCGCAGGTAGTGTCTGTCCAGAATTCAGCGCCTGATTTCCTCCGGCGATCACTCTCAATTTGTTTTGGGTTTTATCAGGACGGTTAAAAGTGGTAAAATTCTGGGTAATTTTTTTTTAAGAAATCTTACAGTAGCAGTGTTTGAATCATATTTTTGAGGGTGGAAATAGATTCAACACTATCAAAAACTTCTATAACACCTAAAATATTGAAGTGTAATAACTATAATCTAGATTTACAAAAACCCTTACTGGATTTTTAAAATCTAAATGAAATTCCAACAAAAATACGGTATAGTTAGACTATGGTTTAAAAACAACTTTTACTTATAAGCCTATTTCAAATCTTTTTTAGCCAATTGCCTGTCTCCATCTCGGCAACTCTGTTGACGTGGACGTTTGTACATGCCGTTAAAAGAGCGGGTCCCATCTCCGCGCAAATTTCAAATTTTTGTTGTACAATGGAACGCCAACGACTTTCATCATCATGGTTGACAATATGAATGCTGAAGCACCGGATAACTTCATTGTTCGAATGATTGAAGGAAATTCATTTGGATTACCAACGCATTTTATTATGAGGATTGATACAATTACCGGGAATATTAAAAAACATATTAAATAATTTAATTAAAATTAAAACTTCATTTAACTAAAATAAAAAATTTGGTAAAGAAATGTTTATGAAATGATAAAATATTTATAATAAATACTATTTTAAATTAAAATAATTATGAAATATTTTTTAAAAATTACCAATAACATATTTTGTATCTAAAGATTAATGAAGTTTAAAAATATCTTATATTTAATTAATGTTAAAATGTTTATAATAAAGATTATTTTAAATTAAAATAATAATGTTATATTTTTATTAAAAATAATAAATAATATATTTTGTATTTAAAAACTAATAGAATGTTTACATTAAATATTATTGGAAACAAACAAATTAGCAGTTGCCCCAGAAGGTGCAAAGAGAGGCAGATAGGAGTATCGTCTTAAAGTATTAACTTGAAGTAATTGTAGTTTTTGACATGAAGCAAGTCAATGATAATTTAATTTGTTATTTAGTTAATGAAAAAAAATGCCCATTTAAAAGTAAAGTTGAAAAATCTGGAAAAATAACCAATCTTTGGAGTTCAAGAAAACTTTGTGATTGGCTTAATCATTAGTGCAGTGATCTTTTGCTGGAAATGATTAGTGCAGTCCTACAGTGGTTTTGAACATCAGAAAATGAGAGTTTCATAGCTTCCTTGGAGAGAGCCTATGCTTTTGTGCTAAGCTCTCTGAGCACATGGCTAAAAGATAGCCAACCAAAGGAGAGCATTACCTCCTGTATTTCATGAAGAAGTCACTGTAAGAAGGCATTTTCACATTATTTTTCTTGTTTTCCCAGTGGATACCATTACTTGTAGTTTTTTTATATTTTTGAGGGAGGCCACTGCGAGATATGTTCTTAAGGGCCAAGGCTACGAATTCTGCATGATTATGCAAGATATGTTCCTTTGGCTACGAATTCCACATGATTATTTGACCTGTGTCCTGGAGAACATCGGATATGCATGTAATGGGAACGGTTCAGAAATAAGACCACACTCATGCTGCAATCAAAGATATCCTTGACCTACACCATCGGAAAAACCCCAAGAAATGCCATGATTCAGAGAGGGCATAAAAGGAATTCTCGATTTTTTTTGCTTTAGATCCACCTACATTCTTTGTTGAGCTTTATTTATGGACTTGCAGTGATTCCTTCCTTTTATAGTAATTACATCATTCAACAAAGTCTGTATCATTTATAAAGTAAAAGCTGGAATTGTGGACTGTTCCTTATTGTCTCTTTTTTTTTCAGAAAATTTGGGTGGTCAATCTTTATCAATTTTTCTATTTTCCAGCTCACTTTGGAGGTGGAGGAGATGAAAGGTTGTGGATATTGCATTGCTCCAATGTTCCATAGAAATTGATGACACTGTTTCCATACCTAACAATTCACATTTTGCAATGGGTTTTCATTGAAGACATGTGATTTTTATTTAAATTTACAACAACTACTGTAACTTCGGCTGCCAACAACTTCTACAATTTTGGCCCTAGAAACTTCTACAATTTCGATCTTCTAGAATCTTTTGCAACTATTAAAGATGTGTGTTACATGCATGTAATAAGTTATAACCCTCATTGGGAACCTCAACTTAGCCATGAAGCATGGAGAAATGGGCCATGTCTATTAAAAGAGATTCAAGTTTTTTTATATCAATCTAATAGTAATCAATAAAATAGTATATATTGCTATTCATTGTGTAGAATGCTAAATGCAAGCTTAAAATAAAAAGAGGAGAGAAAAATTGATCAACTAAAGAGACATTTCGAATTACACAAGAGACATGATGTAAAATCTAATATATATTATTGATAAACATGAATACGATATCTAAAATTTTTAGGATGAAGAACCAATTCCAATTAGGTAGATGTGTTGAGGTTCATTATGATTAGGTTGAACCAATTCCATTTAGGTTGATGTGTTGAGGTTCATTATGATTAGGTTGAGGTTCCTAGTGCATGCCCTCAGTTAAGTAGAAAATCATTTTCCACACTTAGCTAGTGAATCAAAAGTAGATTGGGACATCCTAAATTAGTTAACTATCTAATGATAAAGTTAACAAGAAGTCTCAATAAGAAGGTAAAATGATGGCCAGAGTGTAGGCCCTAATAAGGTCTTGTTGAACTACTAAATGCAATATACCATAACACATCACTACCATTTTGAAGATGTCTTCCGCCTTTTAGGAATAACAAGTGCATTTTAACTTGGACATGTAGCTTCCCATAACCCTTATTGTATATTGTGAATTGGTTTCTCCCATTTTTTGATATTTTGATTTTTATCTCTTTCCATGTTTGTTATTATCATTTGGTATAGATGTGGTTTCCATCTAGTACAAGGGGTTTACCAATGGGTATTACACTGTTGATTCTAGCATAGGAGGGCGACAACTTTCAATACATTTTCCAGAATTTTGTTCATTATTTTTTGAAAAATTGCAAATATGCAATGACCTAAAAAAATTAGAAATAAATCAAACAAAAACAAAGGTCCTACCACTAAGAAATTAACAATGGACAACGTTGTCATCATTATATTTCTACTACAAATTGAGGGTTTTAGCCTATTATCTTAAGAGTTTCTTGAGTTTGACTTATCCATTTGGAAATTGCATATTCTTAATTATAAAATGATATATTTGATGCATGATTCTGTTCTAATGAAATTATGTTCATTTCAAATCCAACCAAAACACATCTATGATTTATCAAATTTATAAAAAGAAAAAAAAATTCTTGTGGAGCTTATAATGTTCTATCAATTACCCCAAATCAAAGTCCGTATACACCATTTGAAAGATTGTTTCTATAGCTACAATTTGATTTATGATTTCATGTATCTTTGAGAAATATATAACAAGTTACGATCTGTGAAGGTGCCAAGCACTTTGGGCTTGCAAGTTTGGATGATGTATGGAAATAAATGCAAATGAGGCAAGGGAAATGGATAGCCATCTTGCACTAATCTTTCTACCCAAAAAATTTATGCGCTAATCTAATTTCTAAGTAATCAAAACCCAATATCAATACAACGATGAATTAAACATAAAAGATATTTGAAAAGACATCATACACATTAGATATTAGTGGATGTTGTCCCATGCAACATGGTTAAGATAGTACATATAGAATCCAAACTGAAGAAGAAAGGATCCATAACCCACTACTTGAGAGGTTATACCTACATTATTGATTGGTAAGGGTTGAGAAAAACATGGAGAATTATTCCCGAATATGTTCCTTAATTATGCCTAAACCTTTGTGACCTCCACGAACAAGGGGAGAGGGAAGAGGCCACCCTACTCAAAGAAAATCATAGCATGACATCATCAAAGCCGCAAACCAAGGAAAGGTCTATGCCCTACCATGCACATGCCAGGAACTTTTTCAAACCATGTGTCTTTAGTATAAAGGTTCGATTCTAGACACAAGCTTGCTACCATGCATGATGCAACAAGGGGGGTCCTAAAAGATAGGGTCCACCAATAGAGTAGAAACACCAATAATGGAGCATATAAACAAACTAACTCCCTCTTTCACATATATTCATATTAAGATATGGTTACATTCAAAATCAAATATATAAAATGAAAAATAGGAATGTAGGAATATCATGTTGATCAGTGTTTCTAGAATTTTGTGTATTTAGTTTTAAAGGCTTAATGTTTTGGGTGAATATTTTACTCATTAGTAGAAATTTTTGTTCTTGAAAATAAGTAGAAATCTTTGTTCTTAAAAATGGGTTAAGTGTTCACGTGAAACTCTCTGCTTCTATTCGAGAGTGAACTATTCACCCAAAACTTTAGACTTTTCAAACTGAATACACAAAATTCCAAAAACTTTGGTAACAATAATTTTAATTGAAATAAAATTGAAAATATTATATTTAAAGCTAGAGATCAAATGAATGAAAATGGGGAAGTATTTAACCTAAAAATTCAAACGAGACATTATGTGCAATGAGACATCTTTACCAGGAAATATTATTCATGTTTTATCAGCGTAAGTTTCAACCCTAGCAAAAATCACAAAGCAAATGGACAAATGGGCATTTATACTTTTGAATAAACATTGTTCAAATATTTGATATGGGAATTATTGAAGGTATTTTTAGTAATATGCGATCAAGAATATAGAACTGGAGTATATTTTTTGAAGTATAGATTTTTTATATTTTAAAATAAAAATATTTAATATGTTTATTTGATGTTTGTCAAAATTAAAAATGTTATTGTTGTTGTTGTTATTATGAATAAGAAAAATTCTACTTTGACATACGAAAAAGGAAAAGCTGTTTAGAGTAAAAAAATAATTATTTAAAAAAAACAAAAAAGAGCTAAATTTTCTGCAACAGAAGCCATGAACTCATGATTTATGAGGAAAAGAACAGGTATTGCACCAAGAAATAGACATAAAGAACAGGTATTGCACCAAGAAACAGACATAAAGAATAGGTATTGCACCAAGAAACAGAGTATGCCTGACAAAACTAAAGGTGGGAAGCCCATTGTAGATGGATACAAAATATTAAAATGAAAAATCAATTCTGAACAATGATTCTCTGATGTATATGTGAATTTTTGTAATGGGAAAACTATATATTTATTTCAATCAGGATGATGCATGATTCTATTTTCATCGGGCATTCACATTCCTGCAAATTTTCCATGGTCTCGGGGGGTTAAAACTTAAAACCCTACAACAATGTCGATCGAAGGTAAATAATAATATCTTATATTTATGAGAAGTAAACAAGTAGTGAAAACATAAGACATGCCATGGCAGCTCAGTAATTAATTATAACGATCTCATGCAAAGATAAGAACATGTTACTGCTACTCAAAGCTTTTTATTGTATATAGAAGACTCTGTTACAAACATCAAAATCTTTCACTGCTTGTAGGAATTGTACATCAGCAGTTATCTCAACTAATATATTAGAAGTTCACATTGAGATAAGATGATCATGTTACTGTAGATGCATAAATACTACTGAGTAATAGGATTAATGAACAATGTGTGTATGTGCTCAAACAATGAAGACCTTGTTTATGAATTGTTGTTATAGTGAACCTATGCTACTGTAAAATTATTTATCCTATAGATATCAATGCTAATTCCACAATATGTATTACCTGTGTTTGCTTCTCATATTTTAGGTCCAAATGATACCAAGAGATTAAACTGATATGTTATCCATATGCAATAGGATTACCTTCATAATCCAGGTTGTCAAAAACACAGTTTTCATATATCTTCACAACTATTTAGGAATGATTTTCCCTAACTCCTTTTCTTGACTCGGTTGCATCATTAAACATAGGAAGCACCCCTCTGAATACTCAATATTACCATATCAATATTCCTATGTCAATATTTTTCCTGTCATCAACCATAATCACATCAAGAGATACAACCTTAAAGAGCATAGTAGATGTACCGAGACCCTTGTATCAAAAATATGATTGAGCCATCCATCAAACTACTACAACAACGTTATAATATAATATGATTCTGCCATATCAGAGAGAGAGTAATTTGTTAGAGAGAAAGTGTCATACAAGTGAGTAAGTGCCTTAAAACAGAGCATGAGCTATAGAGCAAACTATACATCATTTTTTATGTGCCAAGATCATTCCAATTACTGAGCCAAAAGAACCCATATATATAAGAATTTCGAGAATATAAATATATATAAAGTGAAGGGATCATCTGAGATTACTGTACATGAATGATGCTAATATCAATGTATATAACATTGTTGAAGTTATACTGCCGATACTACACATAGAGGAGACTTAGATGAACAGAAAACATATAACTATCACTCAAAGACTGTAACACAGATACCATATAGAATATATGCCAATAAAATAGGGCTATACAGAAGTGCACTAACATTGTCATTATTATTAGACCATTCCAGTAGAGAGAGTCCTCCATCATGTAAAAGAACACTTATGAGAGATCAAGAGCAATTCTAAAACATCTGCTTCAACCATAGTTCCTGGCAATGTATCTTTGAACCTGAAAAAAAATAAAGGAATGGTAAGTGGGGAGGGGAATCTATATGAACACAAGGCGATGTAACACAAAAACCCTACCACAATAATTAGATACCTTGCTCGTTTGGCTGATATCGAACTGTTGTTTGTCGTCGGTAGAACCCTGTATCCTATCGACCATCAAGTTCTACTTTCTTGTCGAGGAGAACCCTATAAGCAAGTTTCGTCAACCATATATGGAAGTGGATAGACCGTGGTAAGCCACAAGATATCAAGTTGCTTGAATAGCCATAAGGTAGCAACTGCCATAACTTATCGTCTTCTCGTATATAAGGAAATTTATTTATCTCAAATTCCCTCTACAGGTCTTGTTCTGCGACTTCATTTGATTTCTCCACAAACTTCATGAATTCGCTCTTCTCTATTTTCTCCCAGAGCTTCTGATTTTCTTTGAGCTCCTTAGGGGTGGGTTTGTCCTTGTTCTCGAAAATGGGGTGCTCTTGGAGGTCTTGCTCGACGTTCTTGGAGTACCTGTAGTCCGGGAGGAGCTTGTTTTCGAGCTTGTATTGTTCGAATCTTTTCCGCAATGTCTCTCGTTCAGCTTCTGTAAGGGGAATTGTATGAGGGCTCTCATCTTTCTTCCATAAATAGCCTAGCAAACCCTGACCCATTTTATTTGCTAAGTTTTTGGGTTATTCTGCCTTAGGGCTTTTGAAGTTTAGAACAAAAATTTGTACATATATGAAATATAACAATGCGTAACGAATAAGGGTGCGACGTGAAAACTGTCGGATTTCAATGGGGCGCTTAGGCAGATAAGGACGCTGCTGACAACTCCATAACCCAAAATGATACTGCTTGAAAAAATCCCAAAACCTACGATCGTCCTCAGAGAATCCAATGAGAGCCTTTCTAAGCATGGAGCAGCCATTGTAAGGACCCAGAACATAAGGCAGCGACTGCCACAGCTTATAAGAAAACTTAAATTCGTAACAGATTTCATTACTGACAATAAAAAACATAAGCACACATGTCATTTATTGAATTAGTAACAGGTGTCATCTGCACAAAACATATGTTGACAAAAAAAAAAGTGATCTCATTCAAAAGAGAAGGTCTGTCGGCCTAATAATAAAATATTTATGTTAATACTATCTAATACACTAATGTGATATTTACTTAAAATAAATATATAAAGTTCAATACCTTGAAATCACACTTGAAAGAGAATAATCATTCTATCCCGAAATATTTTCATCCAAAAGAAGAACTAGCAATTGCACCATCACCAGATGTTGCAAAGCAAACGCCGTAAGATTCTTAAATAGATCTAATAGTTGCTAAGCAATATATCTGTTGTGATTTTGGTCAATTTTAGTAAAGGCAAGAAAAGATTGTGCTCTATCCCAATTTTTATTTGTAATTAAAAGCAAAGTTATAGAAAAAATCATGTTCAGTTAGCAATAATTTTCTCTCCAAATACAAGATACATAAAACAATTCTTTGAAACAACTATTGACAATTGAATCACTTAGTAAAATAGGATTTGGAAGCACTATAACCATGCTAAAGACACCAAACAATGCTATGTAGAATTAATCAAAATGTGTTGCTAAGTACAGAACTGTGTGTCAAATAACTTATCTATGAAGATTGTGATAACCAGAAAAGTGACACAACTATGTCAAACGGACTAAGTGTCCAATCTGAATCATTATTGAAAAAGAAACATTGCAAAAATGAGCACAGTCGAAAAATAATATAAACAACTATCGAATCCAACCATATAGAGAACACCATAGAATTCTAGACATGTGGTCTTATTAACAGCTAGAAATCTAAATTTCATTTTAGTCTAAATCCTATATTGTTAGCTCTAACCATATTTAACAAAAAAATAAAATTACATCATATAATACATGTGAAGGCAATGCCTAAAGCACAAATAAAATAAAACTTAAAATCTCTAAAGCTCCGCAAGAAAGAGAACAAGGGGTTACTTCCCCTTAATCCCCCTCCTCTTTCCTAGCTTCTTGATATGAGGTTCCCAAGAGGCCACCATTAGACAATGACTACTAGATGTAACATCTGAGAGAGCCAAAAAGACAAATTCAAATAAATAGCAAACTACTTCAAAAGTTTTCAATGTTAAATAACCTGAGATGAAGTTCCTATCAAAATGAAAGATTCCCCAAAATGAATACTTTATTGCCAGTCATTAAAGTTCAGCATTATAATAGTCACACACTTATTTACAGTAGTTCAACATTATAATAGTTACCCACTTATTTATGGGTGAAAATGTGAAGTCGGGTTACACTTTTGTGAGAATCAGGGGCAGAAATTTTTTTTCCTCAATAGTTCGGCTGAACTTTCTCAAAATTTCGGCCGAAATATTAGAGAGTTCAGACAAACCTTTTGAGAAAGTTCGGCGAAACTCGTTCTACCATTTAGATTGATGGCGTACTGATGGTGTGGGCAAACAGATTTTTGGCTGGAGATGGGAAAACTGGAAACAAAAGGACGGCCAAAATTTTAGTTCAGTCGGACTATTAGTTCGGTCGAACTCATATTTTATAAATACATCGCCCGCGAACTATTTTTGGTTTGACATCTTTTTCGCTCGTTACCGTATTCATTTATTTTTCTGTGGCACTGCTACTGCTCTGTTGCGCTATTGAATTGCTGCTCTCAGGTGCGCCACGACGACATTAAGCGAATTTCCAGGTAAGTAATCATCCAGTTTCTAAAGCATAGATTTCCCTCTGCAATGGTTTTAAAGCATATCTTTATTCAAAGAGAATGGCAATGTGTATCTTGAATATGTAGCCTAGTTATGTAATTGGTATGATATATGTTTTTTTTATAGTGAAACGCTACACCTATTAAAATAATGGTCGCAGGTTTCATAACAGTACAAGTGATATAAGGAATAGATGTGTATTGAGGTCTATGTTCCCTATACTACGGGTTACTAGTTACTCTTGGCATAAAATGATTACTAGATTACGATGTGGCAATCAATCAAATAAGAAATATTATAATAAAAGCTGTCAGATCGATGCTCTGTTTTGAAATCAATCCTCATAAATGTCTTGGTCTCCTGAACATTGTTGAATACCTTCATATAATATCCATAGATACTTTGTTTTGAAATCACTCCTCACCAATGTCTTGGTCTCCTGAACACTGTTAATGTGTATTGAGGTCTATGTGTTTGTAGAGCTATAAAAAGGGTCTCTTTCACCTCTAATTACCTCACATTAATATGTCAATCTGGGAGCGTTTTGTTATTACAAAGAGTGACTCAGTCTGAGGCTATCACTTGTCAGAGTAATGCTAGTAGTACAATGTTTAAGAAATACAAGAGTAAATGGATGCTTGTCTGTAACTAAATTACTTCAAAGAATAAATCACACACTCAGAAAACTCAACAGCTTATCAGTCAAGGGTTCGGCAGTGATAACCCATCCCTTCGGAAACTGATGGAAAGGAAATTAGAGCATAGACCACGAGTCTGGGAGCTAGACAGTGACTGCCAATGCTCACTACAGCCTTAGATCATCTCTTACGCCAAAACAACAAATGCGAGTAAATGGAACAGCAAATAAAGGATTGAACAACAATTCTGGAATAGAACAGCAAATCTGAAATAGAACAGCAAATCTGAAATGGAACAGCAATTGAATAACTAAGTCCAGCGAGTTGTAACCAAGCTTAATCTATTAACTCAAATGCACTCTTTGCAATCAAATAACATTCTTTCACTCTAAAGGCAATTCACGCAAAACACACTAATGGAACAACAATAACTATTAATGAATTATGGAACAGCACTGATAAATCAGAAACGCACACAACACACTGGAATAACAATCTGATCAACCTGAATCAACAGGAATACGACTGTGCTTCCAAATAGAACACTATTATTTCTGAATCCAACTATTATGAAGAACACTACCTCAAACAAATGTATGACACGAATATTCAGTATAACAGCTCTGTAACAGAACAGTAAGAACATGCAATTAACTCTTGAAAGGAATAATAACTTGATGCGAAGTCAACACACGATTCTATCTGTAAAAACCTCAATGATTCAATCTTTAACAGAGCATGTAATATTAACTTATAAAGCATATCAAATTACCAAATAACATTGATAGACAAACCACACAGAAATCAAGTCGTAATGGTACAAAAGCAAGTGTCCTCCGGGGCCGGGCCCTTAGCCTCCAAGGATACACCGCTTGAAGTTAATCCAGACGCAGAGATGAAATAATCACCAAGCTTTTATTAATGCATCGGTCAAGAATACAATGAACCAGTTCTCAACGAGACTTAATAATCAGAGCTGATGTTTTACAGAAAATTACATAAAAGCGTATCCTTCTTATTCTTAAGCTAACAGTGCTGTCCCTTTATATAAAGGCGACGGCGGAGATGTCCAAGTAACAAGATAAATAAAGCAGCGATCCCTCAGGATCGAAGATCCTGAGGGATTCGCCAAACTGTTAATTCTTCATTCTTTCCTTTCTTTTGCGCCGAGCTGGTGTCTTCTCCTTCTTTTCCGGGCCGACTTGCTTTAATCTGTTTAGCCTTGTTTGCATTCGGTTCACCTTCAGAGGGACAGCAGTTATCTCGACTTTGTCTCTTCCTTTGGAGCGGCAATTCCTCGTTTTTTTCCTTTTCCTGTTCAGAAAATAACCATTATTAGTGGTTAAGTCTTGCATATCAATTTCCACATGTTTTATTATAATTCCTTATTACTTTCCAAATTCATGAGACAAAAAGGTTTACAAATTCTACTAAAAAGCCACTGAAATAATCATCAAAAACATACCTTTTCAGTACTCCACACACCCCCCTGCTTACCTTGTTTCATGTTCTCATGAAAACATTGTAGTTGACATGGAAGGCAGTGAGAGAATATGCTGGAGAAGGAGTCTCATTCGGAGGCCTACAGCCATGATGAGTGATTAGATAATCAAAGAACTGACCTGTTTGCCCCTCAGGCATCTCATACAGGGCCTGGTATCCGGGTGCAGGGTGCCAAATAATTGGAGTGCGAAATCTATATCCTAACCAGGATGACCCTACTTTCAGAATGCTCTCGCCATAGAGGTTCAAACAGTTGGCAGCTAACTCAAAGTTCTCATACTTAAATGGTTCCCTGAGCTGGATGTTTGGATCAGAGATTCGGTACCGAAATTTGGCCGCATTAATGGCCAGGTCTTTGATGGAAAGAAAATATTATAAAATCTCTCGAATGAGTGCCTCATGCATGGGTCCTAATGTTTCATAGACACCCGGAGTCTTTATGAGGTTTCTATGAGCTTTCCACAACTGCACTGGGTTCCTAGGCTCAGCCCTTACCCGTAAATCTAGACCATTTTCCTGACTCTGGAAAGTATCATAGGCTTTAAGCCACTTAATCCGATTAACCCCGAATGAAATGAATTCTTGAAATTGGATGTCTCCAACGAAAGGGCCAGGGTTTAACTCAGTCTCCTGATTTAGCACAAGGTCATGCAAATAAAGTTCACACAACAATCTCTGGACTTTCACTCCATAATGTTTACAACAGTCTATAAAGTCATTGACAGTGTTGATTTGTATAGGGGCGCCTGCTTTAACAGCTTTTATTTTTAATTGTAAATACCGTTCTAATAAAAACATAGCATAGTTTTTAGCAGGGGCCCTACATGCTAAAACATCATTGTATAAAGAACACAAGGTATTCATCTGTTTGATAACAGTATCTAGTCTACGGGTTACCTGTGCAACTTCCTCTTGTTCCTTTTTCCACCCCTCAAGGGCCTGGCTTTTGGATTGACTGACGTCCCTTAGTTGCTGCTGTAACTCTTCATATTTTTCTCGGGGAACCGTTTTCTCTCTAAGTTGTTCGGCTTCTTGCTGGGCTTGCTTCACCATCTTATGCAAGGTTTTTGTCTTCGGATCTTTTTTCCATAGGTCAGTAGAGGCCGGGAGTTTTACCTGAACTTTCTTATTATGCTGTTTGGAGTTCAAAACCCTTATTACCCCTGAGGGTGGTGCCTCTGTCTGGATTTTCTTGTCGCTGGTCCTCATATCATCCCTTTCTATTTTAACGCGAATATCAGTCTGTTGCTGTTCCTCAGCATCGTTTGGAACGGCGGCTGGATTTTCAGTAGGGTTTTGAACAGTAGGGCGATTGTTGGCCTTCTTTTTCTTCCCTCCGGTCTTTCTTACCCTCTGGTTTGCTTTCAGAACTCTAATTTTCTGTCTGAGCTGGGTTATTGTATTCAATAATTTCTGTCGTTCCATTCGCAATTTATTAATTTCCACCGTTTCATTAGAAGGAACAGCAGGCTGTCTGCTGCGGTTTGGACCATGACTAGTTTCTAGATCTTTCTCTTGGGGTGCTTCCTCGCTATTCTGCTCTGGCTGTTCTGGGGTAGGAATCTTGACTGGTTCTGTCTCTTCCTGGGCAACTGCTTTTTCTGCTCCTACTTCCTCTGGAATTTCCTCTGGTGTCTTGGGAACAGATTGTTCCCGTTCAGTATCTCTCATCTCTTCTTCATCATGAACAGGCAGATTCCCTTTTTCTGACTCTACTGCATGTGATTTTTCAGATGCGTTTCCTTCTTGAGGTTTGTCGTGGAGGTCTGCTGAATTAGAAGGTTGGCCATACTTACCCGTATCGGTCAGGACTGCGGCCAATTCGTCTTCTCCCATTGGGTCTTGTAATGGGCTACCTCCCTGCTGTTCTATTTCCTCCTCCTGTTCAGCTTCTGCTTCTGTTTCCTCTTCGGATTGCTCGTCCTCAATTACTACTGTTTGGCTGGTGCTTTCCTGGGGCCTTTCCAACCTTCCTCGCATTCGAGCTAACCGGGCTGATTTTCTGGGCTTCTCTAGGCTTCCTCGCATCCTAGGTAACCGGGCTGTTTTTCTGGGCTCCTCTATCCTTCCTCGCATCCGAGCTAACCGGGCTGATTTTCTGGGTTCCTCTGGCTGCTCGGGTGGATTGATGGCATGCTTGTGTTTTGTCGATTCTTGGTGTGTCTTTGGTTGTTCTGATGCACTAGCGACATGTTTACGTTTTGGGGATGGCGCTGTCAATCCCCCCCTAATCATTACAAGCAGTTCTTCCCAGCTGCTCTGCTGCTGGGTGAGACTATGGCTAACTATTAGTCGTATTAGCCCATGGTGACTGACAACTGACTCTACATGCTGTGCCTTTTTTATGCTTCGTGCAGCATCATGCAGTAATGAATTCAGAAGTGCAGGTAGGTTTACAGAGCATTTCTGCTTTAAAACAACTAAGAGTTTAAGATGTCGTGGTCTTACCACATCTTTCCTCCCTTCGCAGGTGATGTAGCTCTGCACTGTTCTTGCTAATTCCGTCCAGGGTTCTCCTAGCGTTGCTGGCAGAATGCCCTTCCCCTTAATTGTCAAGCTCTGACCTTCATCCTGGAAAATTTCCATGATCTTCTGTAATCTTTCCTTCTTTAATGTCCATACTGGTCCGGTGGCTGGTAGTCCCGAAACTTCTGCAATTATATCGTCGGTGACCGCTATCCGCTTCCCCCTTACCGTGGAGTGATCATCCTGCAGGTTCTGCAAAAATTCCATCACTACTGTTTCATTAGACTCCTACAGGCGACTAAGATAATTCAACCATCCTGCTCTTTCCAGGATCTCCCGGGCAGCAACGGAGATTGTCAACTTCTGAGGTTCGCTTCGAATTTCCCTTCCTCCCATGGTTTCACTGTGGATTCTCAATGGAACAGCAACTACTTGTGCTGTTTGAAACACGGAGAGGGTGATAATCGCAAGAAAAAACAGAGAGTATGCAACAATGCAACGGAAATGGATTATGAACAGCAACTTGTGTAAAAATAGAAATGCCATGCCGTTAAACCATGCCAAACCGTCATACACTATTTTTCCCGAATGGTGAGTTGACACGTAATTCAGGGAATGATGAGGTTAACCTCCCCCCCCCCTTGCAATGTGATAGGTTGTCCCAGCCGGCAAATAAAGGAGCGGCACCCGGTCTGCAACCAAGTCAGAAAGGAACAGCATATGGAATTATGCTATGTTGAAAAGGACAACGAATTACCGAAATCGAGGCGGAGAATTGATCGCGTATTATATAAGAGGCTGCTGTGTTATGATATGAGGCTGATAGGTAGGGCATGTATCGTACTTGCCAAATCTCAAGTGGTCATGGTCACTTCCATTGCCATGATTGGTAATGATAAATGTTCATGCGATGTATAAATCGGGAAATAACATATGATTAGTTCCTAGGATATAAGAAACAAAAGAGTATTAGTATCTTACCCATTGGTGTAACCAAGGTGACTTCAATACCATTAACAGTGCTCTGCTGCCGACAGGTGTCCATAACCTTGGCAGAGTTGTTTTTTTTCACCCTCGGAACCATAATCCTTTGTGTATACTTAGGAATGTTGTTATGTCAAAATGTAGACCATTATGCTGGCTTGGTGACCAGTTAACCATAATTCCATTCACGAGGAAGGAGCGAAACGTGGGCAGGCCGGCTCGTGATGAGACCTCCTGCTCCAAGGTTCATTTATTTGATATACCTTTTGGACCATATCCCTGGTGTGGTGGCCATAATGGGAATGCCACTTCACTTCCATCCTCATGATCATGGTAGGCTGGCTCTCGATGAGACCCCCTATCCTGCATTTGACACTTCACATATCATGCTTACATATCATGTTTACATATTTTTTTCTTTTTTTATAGAATACTTTTCCTTATTTATACACAAAGGGTGGTTCAACACTCCTTAAGAGTAGGAATGGTGGAAGAAGTCTTATCATCTCAATAGGAAGATATAAGCTCTTTGCTCTTATTCCCAAGTAATAATCAAAAAGTTTAAGGGGATCAGCATGATAAAGATAACCAATCAGGGCAAAATTAGTAAAACCATGTCAACAAAAGGTAAGAAATAAGTATGTCCTTCCGTTTGTCCTCTTACTAATGCAGAGCCTTATAGATATAGCGATTTATGGTTTGCGGATTTCGGTATGTTGTGATTTTATATTTCATTGCACAAATACATAGCTGTATCTTAAAGACTAGAAAGAAGACGGGCAAGAAGCATCCTCAATTTAGATCAGCAAAAGGAATAAGCCGTTTCACAAGGAGAGCAAAAGTATGCTAGTGGTGTTCCTTTGGAAAAGAAACAACGACGGATGATAGAAAAAGGGACAGTAAAAATGCAAATGCCGTTCCTTTGGGAAAAAGGAACAACAAAAATAAAAATACTATAAAAACACTCAAAATGCCATTCCTTTGAAAAAGGAACAACAACAATAAAAGAACGTTGTTTCTTTGAAGAAAAGGACAGTGGTAACAAAAAGGAACAGCAGAAAGCATAACAATGTCGTTCCTTTGGAAAAGGAACAGCAGAGATCCAGAATGCTGTTCCTTTAGAAAAGGAACAGCAAAACAAGCAAAACAAGCAAAGCCAACAGCATAAAAAAACACGCAGATGCTATTTTCAGGACGGCAAAAATCAAACTTTGTAAAAGAAAAGGAACAGCAAAAAAAAAAAATGATAAGAAAACATTTAATGCAAACTTATGTACAAGAACCACTCAAAAACAAGAACTTATGTACAAATTGTAAAAAGAAATGAACCCTTAATGAATTACAGGTGAGGAAGATTTCTCTTCCTCTCCTAAAATCTCCATATCAGTGTCTCGGCGTAGCTGCTGGCAGAAGGATTCCCGAGTGAGTGGTTTACGATAGAGACGGACTCGGTGGCCATTTACTTTGAATGCATATCCAGAACCGTCAATGGTAATTAGAGTAAGGGTTCCGTTGTCATGCACCTTCTGGATTTCGTATGGTCCCAACCATCGAGTCTGAAGTTTTCCAGGGAAGTCCTGAAACCGAGAGTCATATAATAGAGCCCAGTCTCCCTCGTGAAAGACTTTGTTTTTGATGAGCGCATCATGACATTTAGCTCGCCGCTGTTGAATCAATGCTGTATTTTGTAATGCAGAGAGCCTAATTTCGTCTAATTCATTGATCTGCTGTAGTCGATTGATTTGTGCCTCGCTTAGATCTAGGCCAACTTCCTGTGCTGTCCGTAATGTTTGGATTTCGAATTCTATGGGAAAAATGGGTTGTTTTCCAAACACTAATTGATAAGGTGAGTAACCTGTGGTGCTCCTCCATGTGGTTCTATAGGCCCAGAGTGCTTCAGGTAGTCGGGTAGCCCAATCACGCCTATGTGACGCAATGGTTTTCGTTAGGATTGATTCTATTATCTTATTGCTACTTTCTAACTGCCCATTCGCCTGTGGGTGATATGGAGTAGTGATTTTATGCTGGACGTGATAATTGTTGAGTGTTGCAGCTAATCTATTCCCAGCAAATTGTGGTCCTCCATCTGTAATGATTTCCCTTGGAAGGCCATAACGTACAAATAGATGGAACAGGAACTGTATGACAGAGTCCTCTGTGGCTCTTGGCAATGCTTCTGCCTCAACCCATTTGGTGACATATTCGGTTGCCACCAAGATATATGTTTTCTGATTTGATGAGGGGTTGATGGGTCCAACGAAATCAAGAGCCCATCGCTCGAATGGTTCGATGACTAACTGTGGTTTCAGAGGCATCTCATCAGCTTGACCAGGTCGTCCTGCTCGCTGGCAGCTGTCACAGGCTTGGACAAACTTCTTCGCATCTTTGAAGATCGTAGGCCAGTAATATCATGTCTGCAATACTTTATGTCCAGTTCTACGCTCAGCGAAGTGCCCCCCACACGGTCCATCGTGACAGGCTTTTAGGATGTCAAAGATTTCATCCTCTCTAACACATCGCCCGATATGCATGTCTGCTCCTGTGTGAAACAAATAGCCCCCAATCCACGAGAATCGAGAACTTTTCTGAACAATCTGCTTGCGCTCATTAGGAGTTAAATGTTTTGGTAGTTTACCTACTGCGAGGTAGTTGGCAACATCAGCATACCAGGGTGTTTGAACGGCAACAGCAAACAGGTGCTCATCCGGAAATTGATCTTCAACTGCTACTGCATCGCTTGATTTTGGTATTCTCGAAAGAAAATCGGCTACAGGGTTTTCTTTGCCAGGCCGGTCCTTGATTGTGATGTCGAATTCCTGCAATAAGATTAACCATCGAGTTACTCTGGCATTTGTGACAGGCTTATTTGCTAAATATTTTATGGCAGAATGATCTGTATACAAGATAACAGGGTAGCCTGTGATATAATGTCTAAATTTATTGACAGCATGTATTACAGCTAGAAATTCTTTTTCAGTGACAGTGTAATTCAATTCAACAGGGGATAAATTTTTGCTGATGTAATATATAGCATATGGTTTTTTATCCTCTTCCCGCCCAAGGACTGCACCAATGGCTGTATCTGAGGCATCAGATGATATCTGGAATGGTAGGTCCCAGTTTGGTCCTCGAAGGACTGGGGCTGTGGATACAAGCTTCTTTAGATCCTCGAAAGCACGATCACATTTGTCTGTCCAAAGAAAATCAACGTTACCAGTCAGTGCATATAGAGGAGCAGCAATGTGTGAATAATGCTCTATAAATCGTCTATAATAACCTGAAAATCCAAGAAAACTGCGTACCTCTGTTTGAGTAGTAGGAGTGGGAATGAGCAAAAGTATTTGGATTTTGGCCGGGTCTACCTGAATGCCGGCTGCTGAAACATAATGTCCTAGGATAAGTCCTTCTGTCATCATCAAGAAACATTTTTCGTGGCTTAAGCAAAGCCTGGTAACAATGCAGCGTTGTAGGACTTTTTCTAGGGTGTCTAGAGCTGGATCAAAATCATCTCCATATGGTGTAAAGTCATCCATGTAAACTTCAAGTCCATAATTTATTAAATCTGAAAAAATGCTAAGGATAGCCCTCTGAAATGTGGCAGGAGCATTACATAGGCCAAAAGGTAGAACTCGATAGGCAAATGTTCCCCAGGGACAAGTAAAAGTAGTTTTATCCTGGTCTTCAGGGGCAATCTGAATCTGATTGTATCCACTGAAGCCATCCAGGAAAGAAAAGAACTTCTTCCCTGCTAAAGTATCTAATACTTGATCTATGAAAGGGAGAGGAAAATGATCTTTCTGTGTTGCCTTGTTTAGTTCCCTATAATCCACACAGATTCTCCATTTTCCATTCTTTTTTGGTACCACCACCAGCGGAGAGACCCATTTACTATCAGAAATAGGATAGATAAAGTTGACATCTAAAAGTTTTTGAAGTTCAGCTTTTACCACATCCTTTAGATGAGGATTAAGTCTCCTTTGTGGCTGACGAACAGGTCTGGCGTCTTTTTCCGTATAAATGTGGTGTGTACATAACTGGGGATCAATTCCTTTCATGTCAGGGTAATCCCATGCAAATGCTTCTTGATATTTTGTTAACAAATGGATGAGCTTAGTTTCCTGTTCAGGTGTGAGATTAGCATTGATGTTTAAAGTTTTCCACGGTGCAATTTCAACAGTTTTACTATTTGCAACAGAAGTAACAGGTATCGTTTGGTCATGCGTATCTTTCAGAGGATCTTCCTCCAATTCATTATCAAATGTTGCTTCTATCATGTGACACTGTGTGCGAGGTTCAGTTTGACTAATGAAATTATTAATGGCATCATCTTCTATTTGATCTTTAAAATCAAGTGCCTCTTGTATAGTTAATGGAGATCTGATGTTATCAGTAAGGTATGATACAGGGTGCTTATTAGTTTTGATCATTGTGACACTTGGCTGCGCTGGAGGATATAGAACTAAATTTTTGCTATTCGGTCCTCTAGTTATGGTCATATTTCCCTGCCGGCAGCCAATGTAGGCATCGGCAGTGGCAAGCCAAGGTCTACCTAAAATTAGCGGATGTCCATCAAGTCGGGTTTTTGGATTAATTATCAGAAAATCGGTTGGATACTCCCAGGATTCTACAGAGACCATGACATCATGTAGAGTACCCTCTGGTCTAACCACAGATCGGTCAGCCAATTCTAACAGAGTAGAGGTGGGTTCTATAGATGTAATGCCGAGCTTTTGGCAAGTTGTGGTTGTTAAAATATTAATTGCAGCCCCTAGATCAACTAAGGCATTAGACAGGGTCTGACCATAAATTTGAACAGTTATAATTGGATTCCCGGGGTCTTCATATTTAAGGGGTGTTTCTCTCCCAGAATATAGGTCAGATAAAGTACCGACTACTTGGACTCTTGGATTATTTGTTATATTCCTCCTTGGTTTCTTTATGCACAATTCTTTGATAGTTTTTGCGTATATGGGAATGTCTTGAATGGCTTGGAGGAATGGAATTTTTATGTACAGATTTTGTAATTCTCCCAGAATGTCAAAGTCAGGATATTGTATGGGTCGAGGTATGACTAATCGTTCTAGGAACGGAGGAGAGGATGTGGTTGCTTGATTATGAGTTTGTTTCTTATTTACATCCTCTTGTTGTAACTGATGTTCTCTTGGTAACTAATCTTCAATATGAACTGTTTTATCTCCCTCAGTTTCAATTATACGTCCAGATCTTAATTGAAGGTCATTGCACTCCCTCAGGTCGGGTCCTATTTCCGGTGATTCTATGGTTTGGATAGATTGGACCGGTCTGTTATTTGGATTGGGATCGGGTTGGGCTGGGAGTTGCGGCCTCAGGTTAGACTGGGGATTTTGTTGTAAGGCTGGCAGAGTAGGTTGAGGGAGTGGAATAGTTCCAGCTGGGTGGTACATCGGTCTTTGCCAGCTTGTCTGCCAGGGTGAACTTTGTGAAGTAGAGGGAGTCCATTGTGACGGATATGGGCCATTTTTCCAATATGGTGGAGTGTAAGGGAAATTTGGCCAACCTGATTGGCTTGTTTGATTCAGCCATGGATTTGAAGAGGGAAACGATTGTGGTGACCAGTTTGTAAATGGGGGTTGAGATTGATTTTGCCACATACCATATTGTTGAGCATTATACTGTGGGGGTTGAAAGAAAGAGGTCGAGTCCGGAAACATACCAGGTTGTCTCGGCTGCCACTGGCGGCGCTGGTTGATCGAATTCACCGATTCTGGTTCTTCTTCTGCTTCCTTATATACCGCTTTCAATCCAGGAAGTGAAGGGCAGTTCTCCGTAAGGTGATCTTTTGTACATATGGCACATGTTTGGACTTTATCCAATGGACACTCCTTGTGATTATTTTTTTTTCTGCATCGGGGGCAGAAGATTGCCAAATTCTGTTCTGCCTCCAGCTGCTTTTGTTTAGCCTGCACAATATCAAGTTGTGTAGTTAGTGTCCCCATAATATCAGTTTTAAAATTTTCTAATAAATTTCCAATTTCTGCACGTGTTACTCCTTCTGTTGATACTTTGTTATCTCTTGCAAACCGATCATATTCTGTCGGTTTTATTCTTGTGCTGCCTCTCGAACTCCCGATACATAAATCAATGATGTCAGCAAAATTCTCTTGATAAATATCCCCTTTTCCCATGATGTTTAATGTTTCAATCCATTGTTCCTTCATGCCCCTTATTAATGCAGTTCTTAACACATTATCAGGTAAAGGTAGCGATGCATAAGGAGATCTTTGTAGATTGTACTGAAAACGTTCCACATACTCCTCTAATGTTTCATTTGGTCTCGCTGACATTTGAAATATTTCGTCTTTTAATTCTCTAGACCTACAATAATCCTGATATTTTTTTAAGAAGGATTCTTTCATTTGATCCCAATTGTTGATAACCCCGCCACCTAGCCCCATAAACCATCTTAAAGCAACCCCTTTTAATGTAGAGGGAAATAATTTCAATTTTTGGGGATCGGTGGTGTAATCATACCCCCTACATAACACATCGAATTCGAATAAAAATGCATCCGGATCTTCTGATGTGAGACCGTGGAATGTAGGGATATGCTGAAGAGGGATAGCTTTCATGGGTGCATTAGCTGCAGAATCCACTATAGGATATTGTAATGTAGAGGTTTGAGCATTTGGCTGGTTTTGAGCATTTGGCTGGTTTTGAGCCATGGGATCGAATATATGCCAATAACCTTCTGGGATATCTAGGAGGGTATTCCTAGGTTGAGTGGGAACGGTTTTGACAGGGATATTTTTAATAGCGCTTCCTTTATCTAGAATAATGCGAATTCCTGAAGATTGGACTCCTTCAACAATGATTTTCGCAGCACTCCCCTTATCTGGGCTATCTAATGGCTGATTTGTTTCAATAGGGGATTTTGGTTCCTTGGTTTCCCCTGTTTCTCCTTCTCCTTCACAAAATTTGCTGGAATTCCCTTCCTGCAATAATTCTGGAGTAGAATTTTCAATTTCTTGAAAGTCCTGCTCCTCAGTTTGACTATGCACCTCAGCACAGGCTATAGATGGTGATCCTGTGGCCTGAAGGGAACTAGTAGGCGGTTCAGAAATGTTTTTCTTGAGGCCTACTGATGGCTGAGATTCTGTTTTCTTATAGATTTCGTCTATGAAGGTCGTTCGGCCAAGGGTCACCGGCCCCTTAGCTTTTTCAGGATTGGATGGGGGTTTGATATTCTTTTCTGGTCTTTTCTGCTTAGTCATGCACTCAAAAATGAACTACCAACTTTTATTCAAACAAAGCAAAAACAAATCTGTTAGGAAAGCGGATAGTGGAGCAGGGTTTTTACATGCTCCGCACGTAGGTTCTTACCTTCCGTTTTTAGAATCCAACTCCTCCCTAGCAGGCTTGTACACTACTCTGAAAAAGACAAATGGCTACACTTTTTCCCCGGCAACGGCGCCAAAATGTGGAGCTATAAAAAGGGTCTCTTTCACCTCTAATTACCTCACATTAATATGTCAATCCGGGAGCGTTTTGTTATTACAAAGAGTGACTCAATCCGAGGCTATCATTTGTCAGAGTAATGCTAGTAGTACAATGCTTAAGAAATACAAGAGTAAACGGATGCTTGCTTATAACTAAATTACTTCAAAAGAATAAATCACACATTCAGAAAACTCAGCAGATTATCAGTCAAGGGTTCGGCAGTGATAACCCATCCCTTCGGAAACTGATGGAAAGGAAACTAGAGCATAGACCACGAGCCTGGGAGCTAGACAGTGACTGCCAATGCTCACTACAGCCTTAGATCATCTCTCACGCCAAAACAACAAATGCGAGTAAATGGAACAACAAATAAAGGATTGAACAACAATTCTGGAATGGAACAGCAAATCTAAAATGGAACAGCAATTGAAATAACTAAGTCCCGCGGGTTGTAACCAAACTTAATCTATTAACTCAAATGCACTCTTTGCAATCAAATAACATTCTTTCACTCTAAAGGCAATTCACACAAATCACACTAATGGAACAGCAATAACTATTAATGAATTATGGAACAACACTAATAAATCAGAAACGCACACAACACGCTGGAATAATAATCTGATCAACATTAATCAACAGGAATATGACTGTGCTTCCAGATAGATCTGAATCCAACGATTATGAAGAACACTACCTCAAACGAATGTATGACACGAATGTTCAATATAACAGCTCTGTAACAGAACAGTAAGAACATGCAATTAACTCTTAAAAGGATTAATAACTTGATGCGGAGTCAACACACGATTCTATCTATAAAAACCTCAATGATTCAATCTTTAACAGAGCATGTAATATTAACTTATAAAGCATATCAAATTACCAAATAACACTGATAGACAAACCACACAGAAATCAAGTCGTAATGGTACAAAAGCAAGTGTCCTCCGGGGCCGGGCCCTTAGCCTCCAAGGATACACCGCTTGAAGTTAATCCAGACGCAGAGATGAAATAATCACCAAGCTTTTATTAATGCATCGGTCAAAAATACAATGAACCAATTCTCAACGAGACTTAATAATCAGGGCTGATGTTTAACAGAAAATTACATAAAAGCGTATCCTTCTCCTCTTTAAGCTAACAGTGCTGTCCCTTTATATAAAGGTGACGGCGGAGATGTCCAAGTAACAAGATAAATAAAGCAGCGATCCCTCAGGATCGAAGATCCTGAGGGATTCGCCGAACTGTTAATTCTTCATCCTTTCCTTTCTTTTGCGCCGAGCTGGTGTCTTCTCCTTTTTTTCCGGGCCGACTTGCTTTAATCTGTTTAGCCTTGTTTGCATTCGGTTCGCCTTCAGAGGGACAACAGTTATCTCGACTTTGTCTCTTCCTTTGGAGCGGAAATTCCTCGTTTTTTCCTTTTCCTGTACAGAAAATAACCATTATCAGTGGTTAAGTCTTGCATATCAATTTCCACATGTTTTGTTATATTTCCTTATTACTTTCCAAATTCATGAGACAAAAAGGTTTACAAATTCTACTAAAAAGCCACTGAAATAATCATCAAAAGCATACCTTTCGGCACCCATGTTCCCTATACTAATGGACATTGGCCATCGTTGGCATAAAATGATTACTAGATTATGGTGTGGCAATCAATCAAATAAGAAATATTATAATAGAAGAAATCACATCGATGCTCTGTTTTGAAATCACGTATATATATCTCCTCTTCTTTTTATGTGTATCTAATCTTAAAGGTAAGTTAGGAGTACTCACCAGTGACTTAGGTAAGCGTAGTGATAATCCAACAAGTCGTCTATCAAATAATTGATAGCAGTAAACACCAATTAATAGGTAGTCATTCCCATGGGCTTAGTCATATGCAGGTGTAGTTAAATATTCTTTAATAGTCTTTGCATGCAGTAAGAATATATAGTTCTGTGTGTGGTCTGGCAAGAAGCACCCGGGTATAGAGTGCTCTTCTTTTTATAGGTTTTAAATAGTTTTAGATTCTATGTATCTTGAATATCTAGCCTAGTTATGTAATTCGTATGATATATGTTTTTTTTTTTATAGTGAAACACTACACCATTATATATTACCAACTGAACTCTTGTAGTTTTTCATTGATATTTTCAGTCAAAAAAATCAGAACACTTTAGTTAGGAAGAGAAAAACAAGTTCGGATCTGAGTTGGACCTGTAGCTAGTTATGAAATTTCAGGCCTGCAAACAGTAACAGAACTTAGATATGCACCAGACCTCAGTTTTGTGGCTTGTTTTGTGGAATCTTGTTTCTGTAACCATGATCATATTTATTTTTCGGACCTGTTGAGGATGCATAGTTCTGTGGAATTTTGGGTCCGCAACTAGTACTATACCTTGGACTTGTATCTAAATCTATGAAATTTCGGGCCTGAAACTAGTAATAGAATTTAGATATGCACCAAACCTCAGTTTTGTGGCTTGTTCTATGGAATCTTGTTTCTGTAACCAAGATCATATTTCAGACCATGAGGCAATTTTTTAGTACACTCAACTCTCCTTAATCTTTCTCTTCAACCCACTTTCTAGGCATACCTTGAGCATACATTAAAGCTCTCAAAAATATTATTTGGATGCAATTATTGGAGTTTACAAGTAAACTTTGATCAGTCCCTGAAGTGTATTGAAGAGTCATTTTTGAAAGCAGGCTTGGAACAATCTCATTCATTATTTTTTGGACCTGTTGAGGATGAATAGTTCTATGGAATTTTGGGTTTGCAACTAGTAGTATACCTTGGACCTGTAGCTAGTTCTATGAAATTTCAGGCCTGCAACCAATAACAAAACTTAGATATGCACCAGACCTTAGTTTTGTGGCTTGTTCTGTGGAATCTTGTTTCTATAACCAGGATAATATTTCAGACCATGAGGCAGATTTTTTAGTACACTCAAATCTCCTTAATATTTCTCTTCAACCCACTTTCTAGGCATACATTGAGCATACATTAAGGCTCTCAAAATATTATTTGGATGAAATTATTGGAGTTTATAAGTAAACTAAATGATCAGTCCCTGAAGTGTATTGAGGAGTCCTTTTTGAAAGCAGGCTTGGAACAATCCTCTGAATATTTTTGAAAGGAATTGTGGAAAACAACCTTGACATGTGAAGTTGATAGACACTAAGAAAAATATCATTTGGAGTAGTTGAATTACTATTGAAGGGAATATTGTTGAGCCCTAGTAAAATCATCATTGGAGAAGAAAAGTAGCATTCCTTGTGTGCATAATCATGATTAAAGATCTAGAAGACATAGTTGAATACCTAATGAAACAACCTATTGAAGAAATTTTTGGATTGTCTTGAAACATCACCAAAGAATTATTGAAGGATTTGTTATCACCCTACTAATTTCTTAGGTCGTGGGATTTTGATTTATAGTTAAAGAAAACAAGGAGTAACCAAGAACCTCTTTTTGATTTCAGGATCTAACCTTCCTAAATTCCGGAGAGGGATCTCTCCTTATGATTTAACTTTTCTTTGGATTAAATTTTAGGCTAGGTATGATTGGACAATTGTTTTGGTTTGAATGTTTGGTGGGAATAAAAGGTACTTCAAGGTAAACCACAGAGAGATCTACCAGACCATTGGGCTATGGAGTCAAATTTATGGGCAAGCAGAGCTAGGAAATAAGGTCAAAAGAGAAAATGTACTAAGGGCAGGGTAGATGACCTTCAAAGGGTTTGGAAATAGGCTTTTTGATGAAATGACAAGATCTGAACAAAAGGGAAATGAAGGATCCTTAAGTTACAAAAAAGAAGATGAAAGAAAGGGGTCAAAAGGGACTAAGAGCAATTAAGGATTCTTAAGTCCGGATATCAGTAGAAAACATATCAATGAATAACTAGTAAAAAACATGGAGCTTTTGACACTAATCCTGTATAAACTTTCCTAGTCAATCATTTAAGACATAAAACATGTAAATGTATGTATGGAACTTTTAGAAAGATAAACAGTGAAAACAAGAAAATACTTGACTTATCTGATCAGCACAAGAATCCTGAGTTATGATGTCTTTTTGACTTAGTTCCAGTCTGCTGCTTTACAAATTGACTCACACAAACTCCAATGTATTCAACGAAAATGTCTATAGTAGTCTTGAAAATTTTTATTCCACACTAAATACTTCAAAGAGTGAAGTATTTATACAAAATTATTACAAAATATCTGAGAGACATGTAGGAATATCTCTAGGAGAAAAAAAATATTATTACATAAAGAGAGGGACAACTACAAAAAAAACTAGCAAGTTGTCCTCTTATCAAGAAAAATAAAACTGGTTTATCTTATCAAAATTGATTTGTTGTTTTGTTGTAGATGCTTGCTGGCACTTGGAAACAATATCTTATTAGAAGATAGCTTGGAAGACAATCTTTCTAATTTACATTCTTTAACTTGTGCTTTACCTCTAATACTCTTTCATGTTGCCACTTTTATTACTTTACTACTGTAAAATGAAGAATTACAACAGTAAAGATTGATTTGACTGTTTTATTCCCGGATACTCTGTGACTCTGCTTTTTCACCTGATACACTTCCACTGCAAATTTAACCCTTTGATAACTGTAAAGATTAAAAACCTAACTGCACTTGTTCTACTCTGTTTGCATGCTGTTATATCAAATCAGTGAATTCCTGCCATTGTTGATCACTTGGTATCTTTAGGCTTTAAATCAGTTTTCTGTAGCTTTCATCAACCTCCGTGTACTTTGCAAAGTTTGGCTTGACAATGAAGATGTGCTTAATTTAATTTTGTAGAAGAAAAAAGTTCTCAAAGTACTCTAAGATAACTTTTCCAGTTGGGGAACCTTGTGGCAGAGGCTTGTTTACCTGTTCTTTGGCATATGCTCTGATCTTTTTGTCATAATCTATCTGAACCATTAGTTTTTCATTAAAGCCATGAATGTCTGGAATGCTTGCTTGTGTTAATATAGTGTATTTGGCCAAGAAATTTGTAATTGACAAGTTCATGTCTTTACATCTTTCCTCCAAACTGTTCATTATATTTCTTTTACTTAGGACCTTTTTGATTTGTAGTATGGTTTCAGTCCTATCCTGAATTTTCAGTTCTTCAAACTCTTCTCTATTTTTACTGTTTAGAAATGTAATAAGCTGTAAAGCTTGAGATGGCTTACTGGAAAGCTCTTCTTTTGTTTGCTGAATTTCTACTTGTGTTGCCTTGAGTAAATCTCTTTGTTCATAAATGATTTGAATGGAAGGCGACTGTAGATGTATGCCTTGAATTATGTTATTCCAAAGATAGTTTTTTATGTATGACACATGTTCACTGAGATTTACCTGTTGCTGTAAAATCTTTACCTGCTCTTGAAGTCTGTTTGCTCTTTGTTAATGTCCCTTAGATGTGATTAAAGCATTCTTGTATGAGAATTCGAGATCTTTATTGGCTTTCTTTAAACTATTGATCTCAGTGTTCTTAAGGGACATTTCTTCCATAGATTTAACTATGTCTGCTGTACCTATTGCTTGCCGTACTTGTGATGTAGATGATCCAATGGCAGAGGTATATATAGATGTTATTGGCACTGCAGTTGCCAATACTCCTTTTGGTGCCAAATGCTCTGCCAGTGTAGAAGGAATAGTAGTAGTTTCCATTAGGATGACTGTAGGAATGGAAACCTCATTTTCCTTTTTTAATGTTTCATTTTCTTTCATCAGAATCTCGGTCTGATTCTCCATTTCTTTGATTTGAGCAGTCATCTTTAGTACTAACTGCATTAATTCATCCTTTTTTGTTTTTTGCTGAAGTCTAATCTCCTTTGCTTGTGGATGGTCACTTTGTGGAAGTTTCAGTTGTTTTCTTAAGGAAGCAATATTATTTTGCTTTATGAGTACTTTAGCAACCTCAATATTGGAAGGATCCACTCCAGTTTCTATAACCAAATCTTCTAAGGACTTGATCCTTAAATCCTTAACATGTAATGATGCTTTGTCTAATTTCATCTGGTTCTGTAAATTAGATATAGTCTTTCGTAGCATAGTAGCACTCATAGTTTTTTTAACCACTTTTGAATAAAGCATTTCAGTGGTACTTCTGTGGAATTCTATCTGATCCAATTCATGTATTGTATCAGTGTCCACCTCCGCATCTGTTTTAGTATAATCTTCAATTGATTTTGGATCTGCAACTATGGGTTTGAGAAATGACATGATCATCTTATTGGTGGAGTAATCAAAAGCAGTCAGCAACCTGTCTTTGTTCCCTGTCTTTTCTTTTAGGAATTGAGAATAAACTTCATTTTTAATATCCTCATTTCTTTCTCTGATTTGTTTGTATTTATTTTGAATGTCAGAATCTGTCTCTTCTGCTTCTTTGGAAGAGGAGGGAGCTTCTGAATTTACCTGCATTTCCACTATTTCTCTGTCCTGTTCCTGTGTCGAAATCTGATCTTTCTGAATTTCTGCTAGAGTCTCATTCAAAATTATAGTGGCTTCATCATTATCTAACCACTGATCATATATATCATTCATTTCAATAGCCTTGTCTTTCCCAGCATCAATCATTTTTTCCCTTTTGTTGTAAATAATTTTGAATTTATTTTCTGTAATGGTCTTTGCTGTATAGCCTTCTTCATTCTTGGTCCTTTTGTTTGAAGCTTCTGTCTGCTCAGTGACTGTTATTGCCTGTGAATTATCTATCTGTCTCTCGTTCTCTGTATGGTCAGTAGGATCAATCAATGTATTTTCTATCCATTCCATTTGATTTGAAAATTTCTCAATTTTTGGTTTGGACTCATGTAAGAAAGGTGTTAATTTACATTTGACCCTTATGTTACTCAAAGTGCCTTGAGGATCATAGTTCCAATAAAAGCTTTCTTGGAACTTGAATTCTAATAATTTGCTGACGATTTCTTTCAAGGCATCCCTGTTATTTACTATGAAGGGTCCTATTTGATTTTTGAGCTTAAACTGTGTCTTCTTTTTGGAAGCCATAAAATTGACTACATCTGCATTCAGAATTTGCCTCAAGTACTCCAAAGCAAAAACCATGATAGTTAGAAATTTGGGCAATTTATAAGGGGTCAGGTTTGCTCCAAATATCCTTAGTTATGTTTGATTTTCATATAGATACCAATCACCTACTTTGCAGTGTTCAGATAACTATAAAATTCTTTTTATTCCTCATTAACCCTTGGTTGCTCTATCTTGTTCAATAAAATCATGGTTGGTCTGATAAACAAATTTGTGAAGTCCTTATAGTTGAATTCACTTCCATCTCTTTTGAGCAATGAAGTCCAAAATACTACTGAAAGAGGATTGCCTTTATCATCCATTTTCTGTAAGGAAACTGGAAAATTTTCTTCTTGGAAAAATAGAAAGAGGTAAAATAGATATGATGAATATCTAAATACTCCTTCTTCAGGCAACTTGGTCAACTGATAGTGCATGTTGTAAAAAATGAATCTAGCAAAATTAAATATCATTGCAGGAGGTTGCCCTGGGGATAAAGTAGAAAGGAAACCTAGAATTGATGCATCAGTGAACTCATCATTAGAGTAACCTAGAATGAAGGAAAGCATAGAGATGATTCGCCTCGAAGATTCAGGAAAATTAGAGGTGGAATAGGGTGGATTTACTTTTGGAAAATCAACATGAGTAGGCATGAAGTTTTGCACAATCATAAACTTCCTAGGGAAATCCAAGTCTAGTTACAACTGAGTTAAATCTTCAATGGATAATGAGACTACTCTTGGATCATGGTTCAGCTGGAGCATCTGATTAATGGATTCTGCAATTATAGAAAACAAAACCTCTCTATCTTTGTTTACAATAAATCTCTGGTCAGGGACATAGTGTAATTGGCATAGTCTAATCAAGTCTTGAGCTGGATGAGTGATTGGGACCACATACTTAGGCAAATTTGACTCCCATATAGGTATGTAATTTTCAATTTTCTTCACAAATTTCTCCCAACACCAGTTATGTGCTTCAAGTATATTGAACTCTAATGTAGCATCAGTAATCCTATAGTCTAAATCAATTAAGGAACTGCTCTCTTCAAAAGTAACAGGTGGTTGTAAAGGTCTGGCCACTTCAGTAGAATTTTCTGTTAGGGCTGGGGTAAGCTTATTTATCTTAGCAGATTTAGGGAGTGGAAGCTTGCTTGAGGTAGATTTTTGGGCTTTAGGACCTCTAGTCTTAGGGGTAATATGTTTTCTTGTCATTTTGGGGAAAACTAAGCAAGATTAAACTATTTTATTAGTTAATTTTGAAAACAGAGGCTAATTGAGTGGATTAGGGAGAAATTTGGGAATCTGGGCAAGGGTTTTGGGATATAAAACACAGGTTTTCTAGGTGCGGAGCAAAAAATGACTTTTCTGTGTGTTTAAATCAATTTGAACTGTGGAAATTTCCTTTGGATGGCCAGAAACACTTTAAAACAGAGTTTGAAGGAAATGGAAAATTCTGAGAAAAATTTGCCAGGGTTTCCCCTATTTTTTCAAGGTTTAGAATATACTCAGATTGGTAATTTCATTTTGTACATGAAAACTGGTTTACAGGTTTTAATTTCGCTTATTGAAATTGAGAATTTGCAGGTTTAGATCACTGAAGAAATACCTTTTGCAGGTGTTGTAGCGGTTGATAAAGGTTTCAGGTTGTACCAGTCTTCAAAACTGATCACGGTAGCTTAGTAGGAAGCGTTGAGATTCTTCTATGTCGAAATTCAGAGGGGAAATCTGCTTCAGAGGGACAAATTGGTCGACAAAAGGTTTTGAAATGCAAGCGTAACTGCTCAACAGGCGAGGGGACAAAAAATGTAAAATAGTGAAAAATTAAGGTTAAAACCTTTGATTTTATTTCTCTGCATAGCATTAATGGCATGTCACAGTCAATGGCGGGAGATGTTTTCATTTTGAATGCGAAAACCATTCAGTGGTATCACGTTGTTTTTAGATGGTAAGCAGTTTTGGGCTTTTATAACGCGATCCAATTAAAATTGGACATATAGCAATGGGTTGTTTAATGAAACTACTTTTATCGCGTGAATTTCATCAAACTTCAATCGATCAGTTCCGGCGTGCGATATGAGAGCTGCACCGTTAGATTTGATTTCACGATGAGAACGGTTAGGATGTCTTGGGAAGCTGTGGGGGGAAGGTAAAGTGGGACCGGGTTTTCAATATGGGCCGTTGATTTGATAAGTAAAGGATCGACGGTTATAACTCGGCACGATGGGAATGGTGGGGTACAAGGATAGTTTATCGCACTCAATGCGAACTGTTGGATTAGGAATGAAAAGAATATTGGACGGTTCAAATGAATGCGAGGGTTGGAATAATATATAAAAGGAGTTTATATATTATAGAGGGTAAAGTGAATGGGGGCGGGCAAAAAGGGTTTTGACCATGGTTTAAAAATGATATAGTCGTGATATTTTCCGCTTTAGACATATAAAATATGTATAAAGTGTCATTTTATTTTATTTGTATTATATATTTATAGACTATTTGAGGGAATCGAGGTATTTCTTTATTGGTAGTTTTATGTCAAAGGGATAATTTCGGGATGTAATTTTCAACATGTGAGTAATATCTTTGACATAAAAAGTATATAATAAGGGTTTTTTGGGATATTAGAATAAAGAAGTTATATTAATAGGAATAGGATTTTCTATAGGGAGTTAATAAAATAAGTTAGGTGTTAATATGAAAAGGGAAAGTGAATACTCAAAATATACAATTATAACCAAGAAAGTGAAGATTATAACCAAGTTTTCATTGTAATAATTTCATCACTTCAACTTAGGATAAAATGCCATTTTGAGGGTTTTATGCTTCATGAGATGTAGGAAGTTAATAAAATGAGGATTTTAAGCATCATTAAGTAAAAGTGAGGTCTTTACTTATGATTTTTCATGGTAATGAATGTATGAATGGAAAATGATGTGATTTCTGGAATTAATATAGTAACTTAACAATTTCAACTAATTAGTCATTGAGCCTTGGGTCCGGTCCCAACAGAAGTCAGGGAAATGCCCTGAGCCTCTCTGACGGCTAATCTAGAATGTTAAATAGCTATGGGGAGGGGAAATTAGTTATTTGAAGCCCGGTGAATAATATTTACAATGGATTTCCCGCCTTCTTCTACCTACCTAATCATATCTTCTAACATTTTTTCTTCTATTTTGATTAGGTGCATTTGAGCTAGCAACCTTACAACATTTTATTCTTTTGAAAGCAGTAAAACTATCTAATTCTAAACTTATTTCATTCAAGAATCCAGATTAAACTGTTGGATTCTTTTATTCTCTACCTAACTACTGAATTGTCATGATTAAACTGTATGACATTTCTTCATTCTCTATCTACAACAAGTAAAATTGAAACATGATAAGTCAAGATTGAACATTTCAACTCATCATAGATTATGGCATTTATTGACACTCTGCCATAATCAACTGTAAAAGTAAAAAGTAGTGGCATTTAGACTTGCACACTTTCATGTTTTATTCATCTTTTTTCTTTTGGGGTATATCATTTTTTCTAAGTCCTTTGATTTTTCTTTTAAGACTTTTACCCTCTTTTTTATTTTTTACAAAATATGGGAAAACAACTTGCAGAAAGCAAAGTTTGTACATATTTACACAACTATCATTAGTCAAGTCAAAATTATGAATCCTATATTTATAGGTTGCTAACAGGATCTTTGAAGTTTTCACCCTTGAATAGATGACCCCCTCATCTTCATTCTCTTTTATAATGCCCTAAACTATACTATTGAATTGTGTAGCATATATTAAGGAATTTTTTTTAAATCAAATATTTTAGTTTGACGTTTCTTATATACCTAGGTTTGCACTTCCCTAAATTTCTGATTGCAAATATAATTCTGTGTATCATTTTTTTAGGTTTGCACTTCCTTGAATTTCTGAATGCAAATATAATTTTGTGTATTCATTTTTTTAAATTTTTTCTCTGCATTTTGTCCCTTTTCCCCCATAAGTTCTCAATGTTCCTGTACTTCTATTTTTTTTATTTCTGCAAACATAAAACATAATTCTGTTTATCCATTTTTTTATTGTTTATTGTTTATGTGCCAGGAAAATTCATCAATTTGATAAATGTGTTATTGGAATGTTCAAATGATTTCAGTGCTATTAATATAATTTCTTTGTTTACTTCACTCTATTCCCATATTGCATATCATTGTTCTTAACCTCTTATTTTTCTTCTTTTAAAACAACAAAACAGAACCCATATATTTCAATAAAATAAATGGAATGGAATCTCTATTTGATTAACCTTATTTTCCATGTTTTTTCCAAAAATAAATTGTTAATTTCCATTTTTTTTTTAAAATATTAGCCTAAATAGTATAAATTATTTTTACCTAAAATTTGCTAAATTTTTAAATAGAGGCTATACAAAATTATTAGTTTCTAAACTTTAAAATAAATTTCCAACCTTAAAATTTTCCTTACTCTCATAGAATTTTGAACTTCCATAGGATTTTAGTATGTCGGTTGAGTGTTAAATTCTACAAGTTCTAAAGGCAGAGTCTGTAAAGGGCCAGGTAGCCTCTGGATCTCATCTTTTCTCAAAGGTGACATATCCAGTAAATGCCCCTATAGTCAATCTCTGTAACAGATCTAAATAGAAGTTCTTCATTTTAATAGATCTATACAACACAACCACTTTAAGGCAAACTATGTACATGTGTCATTTCTCCCATAAATTCTTAGGCATAGTTTTTAAAGCATGTACATGTCATGTTGGATTTCTCCCATTAACTTTAAAGCATGTTTTTTGTAAGTGCATAAAATGATTTTTCAAACCATGTAAATGTCATCTATCTCATGCTTTAAGGCCTAAAAATTGAACCTAAAGTGGCTGAACTCTCATAGAATTTTAAACTTCCACATTTTGAACTTCCATAGGATTTTAGTCTATCTGTTGAGTGTTAACTTATACAAATTCTAAAGGTAGAGTCTGTAAAGGGCTAGGTAGCCTTTGGATCTCATCTTTTATCAAAGGTGACATATCCAATAAATGCCCCTACAGTCAATCTCTGTAACAGATCTAAATAGAAGTTCTTCATTTTAATATCCATTAACCTCAAGCACTTTAAGGAAAACTACGCACACATGTGTCATTTCTCCCATAAATTCTTACGAAAAGTTTTTAAAGCATACATGTCATGTTGGCCTCCTCCCATTAATGTTAAAACATGTTTTTTGTAAGTGCATAAAATAATTTTGCAAACCATGTGAAGCAAATATATCCATAGTGATCCACTCATATTTGTTCACAGACAACTATTCCATTTTGGAATTTTATATCTCAAAACTATGCTCATTGAATTTATGCAACTATATTTTTAAACTACTTGAAACTATTTTATTACACCATAGGATTCATATCGACATATCTCCCATTTTAATGAGGTGTATCACATTTCGAGAAAAACACATTAGCCATAAAAGTTTCCCATTGAAACCAAAATTATTTTGATACAAAACATAGGCTTTAACCTTATATAGTTAATGTTTCAAATAGATTTTTAATGAAATGATAAATATTCAATGTAAAACACATGCGCATTAACATATAATTGAGATATTTTCCCTTCTTTCCAACTTAGTGGACATCATTCTAGAAAAATACCTTTTAATGAAGTAGATATAGATCCATAGTGGCATTGATATTTGTTCACAAACAACTCTTCCATTTTGGACTTTTATACCTCAAACCTATGCTCATTGAATTATGCAGATCTATATTTTATTACACCATAGGAATCATTTCGATATGTCTCCCATTTTAATGTGGTGTATCACATTCCGAGTAAAACACATTAGCCATAAAAGTTTCCCATTGAAACCAAAAGTAATTTGATACAAAAGATAGGTTTTAACCTTAATACATAGTTAATGTTTCAAATAATTTTTTAATGAAATGAAAAATATTCAATGTAAAACACGTGCACATTAACATATAATTGTGATACTTTCCCTTCTTTCCAACTTAGTGGACATCATTCTAGAAAAATCCTTTTTAATGAAGCAGATATAGATCCATAGTGGCATTGATATTTTTTCACAAACAACTCTTCCATTTTGGACTTTTATATCTCAAAACTATGCTCATTGAATTTATGCATCTATATTTTATTACACCATAGGAAACATTTCGATATGTCTTCCATTTTAATGGGGTGTATCACATTTCGAGAAAAACACATTAGCCATAAAATTTTCCCATTGAAACCAAAAGTATTTTGATACAAAACATAGGTTTTAACCTTAATATATATTTAATGTTTCAAATATATTTTTAATGAAATGAAAAATATTCAATGTAAAACACATGCACATTAACATATAATTGTGATACTTTCCCTTCTTTCCAACATAGTGGACATCATTATAAAAAAATCTCTTTTAATGAAGCAGATATAGATGCATAGTGGCATTGATATTTGTTCACAAACAACTCTTCCATTTTGGACTTTTATATCTCAAAACTATGCTCATTGAATTTATGCAGATCTATATTTTACTACACCATAGGAATCATTTCGATATGTCTCCCATTTTAATGGGGTGTATCACATTTAGAGAAAAACACATTAGCCATAGAAGTTTCCCATTGAAACCAAAAGTAATTTGATACAAAATATAGGTTTTAAAATTAATATATAGTTAATGTTTCAAATAGATTTTTAATGAAATGAAAAATATTCAATGTAAAACACATGCACATTAACATATAATTTTGATACTTTCCCTTCATTCCAACTTTGTGGACATCATTCTAGAAAAATCCCTTTTAATGAAGCAGATATAGATCCATAGTGGCATTGATATTTGTTCACAAACAACTCTTCAATTTTGGACTTTTATATCTCAAAACTATGCTCATTGAATTTATGCAGATCTATATTTTATCACACCATAGGAATAATTTCGATATGTCTCCCATTTTAATGGGGTGTATCACATTTCGAGAAAAACACATTAGCCATAAAAGTTTCCCATTGAAACCAAAAGTAATTTGATACAAAACAAAGGTTTTAACCTTAATATATAGTTAATGTTTCGAATAGTTTTTTTAATGAAATGAAAAATATTCAATGTAAAACACATGCACATTAACATATAATTGTGATACTTTCCCTTCTTTACAACTTAGTGGACATCATTCTAGAAAAATCCCTTTTAATGAAGCATATATATATCCATAGTGGCATTGATATTTGTCCACAAACAACTCTTCCATTTTGGACTTTTATATGTCAAAACTAAGCTCATTGAATTTATGCATCTATATTTTATTACATCATAAGAATCATTTAGATATGTCTCCCATTTTAATGGGGTGTATCACATTTCGAGAAAAACACATTAGCCATAAAAGTTTCCCATTGAAACCAAAAGTAATTTGATACAAAACATAGGTTTTAACCTTAATATATAGTTAATTTTTCAAATAAATTTTTAATGAAATGAAAAATATTCAATGTAAAACACATGCACATTAACATATAATTGTGATACTTTCCCTTCTTTCCAACTTAGTGGACATCATTCTAGAAAAATCCCTTTTAATGAAGAAAATATATATCCATAGTGGCATTAATATTTGTTCACAAAAAACTCTTCCATTTTGGACTTTTATATCTCAAAACTATGCTCATTGAATTTATGCATCTATATTTTATTACAACATAGGAATAATTTTGATATATCTCCCATTTTAATGGGGTGTATCACATTTCGAGAAAAACACATTAGCCATAAAAGTTTCCCATTGAAACCAAAAGTGATTTGTTACAAAACATATAGATTTTAACCTTATATAGGTAATTGTTTCAAATAGATTTTTAATTTAAAATGAAAAATATTCAATGTAAAAAAAATGCATTCTTATACACCCTTATTTCTACGTAAAGTAGTGTGAGTGATTCCACCGGTTCTCTACACCCTTCATAGGGTATAATTGGGACAGGTAGTGTTAACTTCTACAAGTTCTATAGGCAAAGTCTGTAAAAGGCCAGGTAGCCTCTGGATCTCATATTTTATGAAAGGTGACATATCTAGTAAATTCCCCTACAGTCAATCTCTGGAATAGATCTAAATAGAAGTTATTCATTTATCTAATTGGGAAGGGTAGTATTAACTTCTACAAGTTCTATAGGCAGAGTCTGTAAAGGGCTAGGTAGCCTTTGGATCTCATCATTTATGAAAGGTGACATATCTAGTAAATGCCCTTATAGTCAATCTCTGTAATAGATATAAATATAAGTTCTTCATTTATCTCATGATCTTGTGTCATTTCTCCCATGCATTTGAAATAAATGTCAATTTAATATATATTGTTATTAATTTTGTTTTTTTTAGGGATAAGAAAACCATTAAATATGGTTGAAAATGGAAATTATGCATAGAAGTTTCTTGCTATCCCAATCCAAGGAAAGCAATTATTACATATGTGCTTTCCAATATTGCGACTAGCAAAGTCGTCCAAAGGAAAATGAATATACCGGGAAGAACAAAAAACAATGAGGCATATTATATTGGATTGATAGAAAGCTTGGGAACAACTATGGAGTATGAATCAAATGGAATTGTAGTTTTCACCAATTTTGAACTTGTGTAAAACCAGATGAATGACATGTACCAAGTTAAAAATGAGAAGCTAAAAGAACTACATGGAATAGCAAACAACATTGTTAGCCAATTTCAATTTTTTAGTATAAGACATTGTTCAAATGTGAATAAGATGTCTGCTGATATAGTGCATGGGGCAATGCCAATTCAGGATTCATCTATCAAAGATGAATTAATAGATGAATTAGAATTATACAGGGCAATGCCAATGCAAGATTCATCTCTCAAAGACGAATTAGTTTTGAGACGCTCTTCTTCAAAAATTCAAGATTCATATCTCAAAGATGAATTAGTTTTGAGACATACTTCTTCAAAAATTCAAGATTCATCTCTCAAAGATGAATTATTGTTGAGACTCTCTTCTTCAAAATTTATTGATGGACATTGTAACATATCTTGGATATGCATGTGCTTTGTACTTATAAATGCGTATTTTTTAATGACAATGTGTTTTTTTCAATTATATGCCAAGTGTGCTCCCACCACACCATGTAAAGCACAACTTGGTGAACTTCACATTTGCAACAAGTGGTGAACTTCACATTTTTGTAAAATTAAAACGCTGGGACTTTAACAAATTTTTGTTTAAATGGATTTTCATTTCTTTTTTAATGACAATGTGTTTTTTCAATTTTTTACCATGTGTACTTCCACCATGTAAAGCACAATTTGGTGAACTTATCGTTTTTATAATTTTATTTTTCTTAAATTGAGTTTCACACATTAATTAGTGCTTTGAAAGTTTTGTTTTACATAATTTATGTACTGTAAATTACATTAATTTTCTGAAATTTATTTTGAATTTATTTTAAATTCTAGTCATTTAAAAAAATAATTGTAAATGTCCACCGTAGATATATATATCATGGAGGATGAACGACGAAGATCAACAGAATCCCATATCTCTAAGACAGGGGGGGACCGGGGCTTGAGGGATGTTCATGGTTTTTAAATATAATCTTAAATCTCCATACATGTGTGTACATATGGAATTGATTTTTTATCGACTTTGTGAGTTAAAAATTAGTTTTTAATAAGTTTATTTTTTTATTTTTTAGGAGATAAAAGGAGAAGGGTCTCTACTCCATCCATGGAGCATGCCCATGGTTCACCCAGTCGTGGTATAGTTCACTCAATTTAATCAATGAATATGTACATGTATTTATATGTATGAATGCATTTTTCAATTGATTATAAATTTGTATTTGTTTATGAATCTTCTCTCTCGTCTCGCGGGCCATCGATATGTGCTAGCAGGTTGCGTGACGGTGGTGGTTCAAATCCCCTTAGAGGGCCATCGATATGTGCTAGCAGGTTGCGTGACGGTGGTGATATTTATTCCCCTGGAGGCTAATCAATGGTTGGTGGTGTTGGTTCTCAATAGGGTCGTTCTGGTTCTCAAAAGTTACAGGGTGGGGAAGATGCTAGCCAACCACATCAAGGTTGTCATCAATTTGAGTATTTTTTTCATTCAATTTGTACAAATTTGTTTACATGTGTTTTTTCTAATATACAAAATTTTACATATTGATGCAGAGGCTGAAAATGCTCTAAATGTTGGCCGAAATAGACGAAGGGCAGAACGCTTCATTCAAATAGAAGGTTGTCCACCCACCACGAAATATCCGATCGACATTTTTAATATACCATGGGAAAGAAACATGTAGCAATGCACCTTAGAAAAGTGTCAAAAACTTCATGCAAAATTACAGAGAGATCTCGTGTCTTTGACTCTACCTGCTGAGAGTCGACAAAGCTTGGAAATAGTTACACAAATTTCTTTAGGCAAACTAGTAGATGTGTACCAAAATCTTGGGCCAACCACGGATACTTTTGTGGATGTCATGAGAAAAATAAAGGAAGCAATGATGGGACCCGATAAATGGGAGGTTGTTAAAGAAAGATTGACAACATCAATGGAAAATTCTATGTTTAATTTTAAAGAAGGGCCAAAAAGAAAGATGCTGAAGGTGCAATATTTCAAGCACCCTGATATAGCTCACTATTTGTATGATAAACATCTTGCAACTTATGGAATACTCCCATGGAATGACGAGGTTCCACTTTATTTTGCAAAATTATTTTTGGAAATGAAACCCAATTACAATGACCTTCCCTTTGAAATTTTTAGTCTTGAAAAATGTCGATTATGTGACTGTAGGGGCGTTAGGCGTGATGTTGAGTTGCCTCGTCCTGAGCCACCATTGGTTACTCAACCTATTCGTGTCAAAACTTTGCGGTCAGATATGGAAGCCACTTCTCAAATTAGTCAAGAAGCAAGGGATGCTATCATCGAAAATGTTCACAGTGGATTGGGTGGAGTCGATGTTTGTCTGAATCGACAAAAAACACGTGAGAATACACTTGCCAATTTTGTGTATTATATAGATGAAGAGATTGACAACAAGAGTGTTGAAGCTCTGAAAACATATGCAAAGAATTGTCGCAATGGTTGGCATGACCTAATGGTTCATGAGGAAGAGGGCATGGGAATGGTATGTGTTAATGGTTAGGATTCAATTATTTTAATGCATACATACAATTTTTAATATATATATATATATATATATATATATTGTACATTAATCTAACAAAAATTTGTATTCATTATATGTTAACACTATTTCGTTGTCACATGATGAATGACGAAAATGTTAATATCACGTTCGGGGCTTCTGTGTTCAAACAATGAAGATGGGTCTCACCATCAAGATATGTTGACAAATGTTAGTGTTTTTTAAACTTGGTATTTTTAAAATAAATAACTGTGCACACATGTACATTTTCATGTATATATAATAAAATGTTTTAACAGATTCTGATTCCGTCTGATGTTTTTGGGATGGCAGTACCTTCTTCTTCCTTAGGAGATGTACCTACTTCCTTAGGATATGTGCCATGTTTACAACAAGTATGGACAATTTTCACTTTTAAAAATTATATGTTTTTAAGTTATATATATTCCACCTCAAAAATTTCCATTAAAAAATGAGATATATAACTATATCTTGAGTTATTTTAATTTTTTTGAATTTTAGGTTTTTGGAGATTTTATTTTGGAGCCTCTCTTAGGAGATGTGCCGTATGTGCCAAATCAAAAGTATTCAATTTTTCACTTTTAAATATATATGTTTTTAATTTATAATTTATAAATTGAAGTTTAAAAGTTTTATTATAAACTGAGATCTTGATCTTGAGTTATTTTAAATGTACTTAAATTAAAATTTTTAATTTTAGGTTTCTATAGAGGATTTCTTTTCTCCACGAACTCTAGCGATGGAGATAGGAACATCCACAACATTTCAGCCATTTGAACAAGTTGTCTATTTTTTTTTAATATTATTGAAAATAAGTTTATATATATATATATACACATGTATATTGTACAGTTTACTGTTGGAGATGTTCCCATGGGGGAAGTTGTAGGTGATGAGCAACAAATGGAGAGGGAACCTCATGAGGTATTGCATGATTTTTTTTTTTTATATTTTGTTTTTTACTTGAAGTTCTATATATTCTCACTCATTTTTAAAACATCAAATTTTAATGTTTGTACATGCATTGTGTACAGGTTCCCTATGCTTCACAAGATATCTCGCAGAATGAGACTCTGCTAGGAAAGACACTACATCCATCTGTATTTGATGGATGATTTATAGATTTGATTGAGATTTCTAGTCTTAAATTTACTTTTTTTTTATATATATTATCTAGATGCACAAATATGTATATATATATATATATATATATATATATATATATATATATATATATATATATAACTTGATATTTGATACTTGTGAGATCTACAATTTTTGGACATATTTTATTATGTTAATATAATTTATTTTGTTTTTAAAAGTTAAGTTCTCAATGGTTGAAGTACTTTTGGCATGTGAATGTGAAGTAATGTTGTGTTATAATTTGTTTGGTTTTTAAAACTTAAGTTTTGGATAGTTGAACTACATTTGGCATGTGAAGTAATGTTGTGATCTATAGTTTTTCACAATTAAAAGTTAAGTTTTGGATGGTTGATCTACATTTGGCATGTGATATAATGTTAAATGTTTTTATTGGATATTTGAACTACAATTGAAATGGCATGTGAAGCAATGTTGTGATATAATCAAAAAGTTTTTTAAAACTCAAGTTTTGGATGGTTGCTGTTGATTGGCATGTGAAGTAATGTTGTGATCTATAATTTTTTGTTAAATTAAAATTTAAGTTTTGGATGGTTGATCTACATTTGGCATGTGATATAATGTTAAATGTTTTTATTGGATAGTTGAACTACAATTGGCATGACATGTGAAGTAATTTTTTGATATGATCAAAAAGTTTTTAAAACTCAAGTTTTGGATGGTTGAAGTACATTTGGCATGTGAAGTAATGTTGTGATCTATAATTTTTTGTTAAATTAAAACTTTCAAGTTTTGGATGGTTGATCTACGTTTGGCATGTGATATAATGTTAAATGTTTTTATTGGATAGTTGAACCACAATTGACATGGCATGTGAAGTAATGTTCTGATATAATCAAAAAGTTTTTAAAACTCAATTTTTGGATGGTTGAAGTACATTTGGCATGTGAAATAATGTTGTGAGTTTCACACATCAAGTAGTGCATAGTAGTTTCACCAATTGAATAAAACTTAAAAAGGAAAATCATATCATATTCAAAGAGATAGAAAGGTTAAATATTGCATAAGCATTTCACTAGTTGAACAAAATTCAAAAAGGGAAAATCTGAAATAGTTCATCTTATTCACAGGATAGAAAGGTTAAATTTCTTCTCCATATAATAACTCAAGGTAATTTTCTTTTGATAAATTCACTCATCCAAAGTGTAGATTTAGGTGATTACTAATGTCATCAATTTACCAATTTATAAATCAACAAGGCTTCCTAGTTGAGTGCATTAATGAAATTGACCCCAATTCAACAAACATATATGTACTTCTTATCTTTCCAATACAATTAAAGGGATTTATATGGGAAAGAGAGATAGAACATATAGCCCATCAACTACTTTTTAGAGGTCAATGAAGGTATCTAGTGAAATGGAAAAGGTCAGAGAAGCTCAACCAATACGATTTTTAATCATGTGGGAAAATGTTTGGAACACTTGATTGTACTCAAGTAATCTTAAGATTGATTTTGATCTCTACATACTCTTGTTTGAGTGAAAAAATTTCCGATGGGAAGAACATAGCTTTTCAATCCAACTAACCATATCAATTGAGCTCTATTTGAAAAAAGAGTAAAGAAAAGCTAACATGCCAACAAAACATGTCAGCAAAATAACATTCGTGGTTGTCATTTTTTATTGGAATAACTAAATCATATTAAGGATTCTCCGTCCAAAAACAATTTCAATGAAGAGAATCCTTAATATGATTTAGCTATTCCAATAAAAAATAACAACCAAGGATGCTATTTTGTTGGATTTTTGGTTTTTTTTACTTTTTTTTTTCAAATAGAGCTCAATTGATATGGTTAGTTGGATTGAAAAGCTATGTTCTTTCCATTGGAAAATTTTTCACTCAAACAAGAGCATGTAGAGATAAAAAATAATCTTAAGATTACTTTCAAGTACAATCAAGTGTTCCAAACATTTTCCCACATGATGATACCTTCATTGACCTCTAAAAAGTAGTTGATGGGCTATATGTTCTACCTCTTTCCCATATAAATCCCTTTAATTTTGGTTGGAAATATAAGAAGTAGATATATGTTTGTTGAATTGGGGTCAATTTCATTAATGCACTCAACTAGGTAGCCTTGTTGATTTATAAATTGGTAAATTGATGACATTCAATTAATTGCATTCTAGAACATATATATATTCAGTATGTGAAACATTTTTCATCAATGCACATGGGAAAACTACTTGAACAATTAATTGAATTCTTGAACATATATATATATATATATATATACAATACGCGCAACATTTTTCATCAATGCACATAGAAAAGCTACTTTTATTTAATTGCCTAGAACATATCTGGCCATTGGACAGACAAATTTTGTACTAGATTTTCTATCAGGAATAGAGATGTGGGTCAAATCCCACAAAAAGTCGGAGAAGTGGTCCGAGTCTCTTGTCTGAAAGGAATATTCATACAAAACTATACTGTGGATTATTTATTTACATTCCATACTTTTTACCAGAAAATCCCACGATAAAAACTGGTCACATTCAAATTCATGTATATCTAGTACATGCAACATTTTTCATCAATGCACATAGAAAAACTACTTGGGCTAATTGCATTCTAGAACACACACACACACACACATATACATGCAACATTTTTCATCAATGCATGTATAGAAAAGCTACTTTCAGTTGATCCTAGTGTGCATATACCAAAACAATTTGTACATGTGCAAACACTTGTACAGATAACATAACAAAGCAGCTCAATTTTTAGTTGAGTTCTGGAAGTTCTAAAACATAATCCAAAGAGAAGAATTTTTGGGCAGTTCAATCAAAAAAATTCCAATGGAATGCCATCTTCAATGATTCATTCATGATCGGATTTGGACATTTTCCATTTCTTAATTTTCATTTTATTCTTTGATTGAACCTCTATCAGCTTTATGCGTGTTGCACACACCAAGTAACTATATTGACAACTTATGACATGAAGTTCATAGTCTTCAAAGTAAACAAAATCCCCACTTTAATTAGTTTGTCTGAAAAAATATCCTTTTAGTATAATAGATCCTCTTTCATATGGAAACTCGTGATCATTATAGTTTTCTAATAATTTCATTTTTCGTTAGTGCAATGCATCAAATAATACTTCACATTTTCATCACAGTCAGCAGTTGCAATTACAGCAAAAACATCTCCTGCACAATAAAAAAAACTTAACAAACTTATGTATTTAAATTTATTTCTAGATATTTATCATTTGAAAGCAATTCAAATGTTACCTTCTCTAACAAGATCGAAAACTCGATCACCATCGGATGATATTGTAGTCTCCTCTGATTGCATTTCTTCAAACATTGCAACGGACATTTTTCCCAATGTATTTAGCTCTGTATGTTTCCAGTCTTTTACATACACTTTGTTTTCACAAACATCATTGGATTCAGTGTTGTCTATGCAAACATGACAAAACCAAGAATATTTTCTTTTATCCAATGCAAACACATTTGTGGACAACTTTATTTTAATTGAATGCAATTTCGAGTCCCTTTTATTGTTGCAACATCATTTCCAATTGATCTATCTACTTCTTCGATCCCAATATGCCAAAAAAACCTTTATATGTAAAATTCAAAGAAGAATGTAAATATGATTTCAAAATACAATCAGAGATAATGAAATTGTGATAAATGTACACTGTTTAAAATTAGATATCCAATAAAAATTAAAATGAATGTACCTTTGCACTTCCCTTGATTGGTTAGTCTCATGGCTTAGAGCAGCGATGCACCATTGAACAACTTCTTTAGCGTCCACAAGTCAGCTTGCAGAGGGATTCATTTTATATATTCGAAGTGCTCGTTTTATGCATGCCCCTGCACCGTTGTGTTCTTCTTTTCCATGACCAGTCTCAAAGAAATTCCAACAATGTTTAATGCAGGTTTTCTTATGAAGACAATACAACCAAAATAATGATCGTGCATATTTGAATTGACCTGCGTATCCATCTGGCCATATCCAATGTTCATTGAATTTTATTCCTCGACTTTTCAATGAATCATAAATATTTCCAAAACAATGTTGTACAAAATATGTATCATGTGTACGATCATCACTGATATAAAAGTGATATTCTTTAATAACATGTCGATTTTCACTGGTGCTTTCTATGTGATCAACATTTTGTTCATCGTGCTTGATAGAATATGAACGAGCATGGAGACTTTGTCAGAATGATAGTATTCACTCTAAATTTTTTTTGTGGAACAAATGTGTAGTTTTCTGCAAAATAAATAGTAACAAAATGGTCCTTGATGGAAAAAATTCACGAGATTTTTTGAATTGCAAGTCTTGCCATCGAGCTCTATGGGAATGCTTGGTGTATTTATAAATTTCTGCCTCAAACTTTCTCAAAAAGTCAATCACAAAAATTTCTTCTTTTTGTAATTCAATTCTTTTAGCAGTATTTGCACCTTGAATCGATGTATGGATATATTCATCTCTTCCATTTCACTTTCATGTTGGACAATGATTGATCATTTATATCAATACGAAATTTGTTTTGAAATTTATTCAAATTTCCACAATCATCACATTTTTTACCACCAACACATTTCTTTTCGTAAAATAGATCATCACTTTTTCTTTCACATAGAATTTAAGATATGAAATCATGGATAGTGGAAGGAGGAGGTGAATCCTTCCAAAATTTTCTACCAAAATTAAGGAATATGTCATAATATAACTCAAATTCCACATGATAATGATAACAGCAAGTGTTGCGTACGGTGATAGGTTTTAATACCATGGTTTTTGTTGAACAAAAGCACTGATTGACACATGAATTTCATGATTCTCTTCTTTGAACTTGTTGAAAAACTCTATTTGAGTGGTTTCCAAGAAATGTTTTTCATGTTCTTCGTACTGATTTCGTGTTATTCTTCTTCGCATCACATCCCTTGCATTTGGAAAAACATGTGAATTTTTCTTCCAATATTCATATATTATTTTTTTAACATGTTCTCCATTTTATCTTTGTATGGTTGCCTACAAATAGCTCTCCAACAATCGAGTTCATCATTTACATCTATTTGCAACCAAAATTTCCGATGTTTGTGCAAAATCTTTCGTGAGGTTCCTAATGCTCGTGCCATAGATTTTACCAAGCGATTCTCTTTAGTACTTGATGAAACCACTGCCATATATATTGTTCTATGTACAACTGAAACATTTTTCTATCTAGATCTTCTAATTGAATTTATAACCCTATTTATATTTTGTATCACATTTTCCTTCATTTTTTTTTATCTTTGGTTGATTTTCGAATACCCAATAAAGTCGTAGCTTCTTTTAATTTCCTTAATGATAGGGGACCTTTCAAAATTTCGGCTTGAACTGTGACATTTTTCTTTATGAAGTACGTATTAAAAATGTGGTTAACACGATATTGTATATAATGGTCAGCTTTTTTATCTCCATATGTGTGAGTGTCAACATTTTCTAACATCTCATCATCAACATTGATTTCATCTGTACATATTCGAATGAATAGTACATATAATAAGTTTACATATTCAATAAATAACTAAATTAATAAATATATGTATAATTTCAATAATACGTGCATGTGTTCAACATATATATATATATATATATATATATATATATATATATATATATATATATATGTTGAACACATGCACATATACATACCTTATGATTCAATTTATTCAGTTGAATTTCTTTCAACATTTTCAACATCTTCAGTCATTGGTTCAATATCTCTTTCACTTTCTCTTTGAAAATTTTGTATCTCATCATCAATGTTTTGAGGAATATCTCTATCTATTTACATTGCAAAATATTTTTCAAATTAGTTCATCAAATAAAAATTAAGCTTCACATTTTACACTAAGAAAATTTTAAATATATCAAACTTGTAATATTTACATTTACATACATGCTTCAACTTCTAGTTGAGGTTTATTTTCCCCTTCAATATTTGAGAGTGCTTCTATCTCTTCTCTATGTTGCTCAGGGTCTCTTTTTCGATCATATTTTCTTGTACAATTCCTTTGATTTCCCATGATAATGGAGTATGAAGTTCAAAAAATTTCGTTTTAAAAATTTAGACAAAAACTCAATTAAAAAAAACATCACAAAAGATTTAATTTTAAAAAAACTCATTTTGAAAATTTTTCAAAAACTACATACTTCAAAAAAACCAAGAAGAAAATGTCTTATAAAAATGAAACGAAGGTCAAAATATTTCTTCCAAGTCCTAAAAAAATATTTCATTTAAAAAATTAGACAAAAACTCATTTTAAAAAATCATTTTTAAATATTTACTTCAACCCAAAACACATACTCTAAAAAAAAGTCACTTCCAAAAATGCCTCCAAAAAATGTCTATTGAAAATTGATTCCAACTTCTTAAAAAATGCCACTTTAAAAAATACTTCAAAAAACCTCTAAAAAAATATCACTTTAAATAATACTTCCAAAAAATGTCCAAAAAATGTCCTTTGAATGTTCCTCTAAGAAAGTCCTTTGAATGTTCCTCCAAGAAAAGTTCTTAAACCAATGTTCTTTGAATGTACCTCTAATAAAAGTCCTAAAACCCAAAATAATTCTTTGCAAAATCAGACTAAGACCCAAGACCTTTGTAAAATTAGTTACTGTGCGAAAATATGCGAAAATAATGAATGATTTCATGGCAATTTATATTTCCGCGAAATGTTTTTTTGGAGGGGCTCCGTGGTATTTTCTGGCTCACGTAAAGTCAGGTAAAGTTCGGCTAAACATTTATAAAAAAATTCGGCCAAACTTTTATGTTGTTAGACTTGTGGATCTTTGACCCGAGCTCGCTTGGAAAATCTTCAAACCTATAATAGACCATCAATTCCCCCCTTGTTAGATATAGTTTGAGAAGATGGAGTACTCTTTATCACTGCAATCCTGGTCAATAATCTCGAACATATCCTGTGGTATGACCTGTAAAACTTCTTGCATGTTTTGGACCAATCCCAAGAAGAAATAAATCCAAAATTTAGTTTCTCTCTTGGAGTAGTCTTCTTCATAGAACATATGTTTGAATGGTGATTGTGCTTTCCACAATGCTCACATGGGTGAAGATCAAAACACTGATCTTTCACATGTCCAACTCTATCATAATGTTGGCATCAATAAATTCTTTCTAGAACAACTCCATCCAAAAATACAACACTACGAAATTGCATAGGTTTAGAAAAAACAAGAATATGAAAAAATACATCCAAGAAATCCTTGTTATATCCTAAACCAGTTCTGTTTTTTTTTTGTGTACAATACCTTCCCACGGTCTTATAAAGGTTTTGGGAATGACAGGCTTCATATATGTATGCAAATGATTGTTACATACCCTTGCCTGAACATGACTTTATGCTGCATCCAAAATTTATCTTGTAGTTGTTTCGTTACTCTTCGACTATTGTTTGGAATTAGGATCGTCTCTTTGTACTTGAGAATCAATGTGGAGAAATTCAACTGTCTCCAATGAATCATGTAAATGGATTTTGATATCAACAAGACTTACTTTGTTGATATTTACAGTTTCATCAGTAGTGGAACTAATGAGATTGTTTGAAATATATCTAATACATTTTTATTTGAGCCATTTTAGTCAATCTTGGGTGTTACATTCAAACAAAAATAACCCATTTTACAAAGCAATTTAATAAGTAAAACCATAATAACAACCTAAAAATTGAACACTAAGATTGGAATTGTGTAAGGTTTCAAACCCTTCATGCTCAAAACATATACACTACCTATGTCATACTTGTACATTATGTGTGTTGACCATATGGATAATAATGTTAATGGGCATGATATTTCGAACAACAAGAGTTTGATGTCGAACAAATTACAAAAAAATCCAAAAATAGTGGACCCAATGACATCAACCTTTGAAAAAAATCTTGTGAAGAAAGTAATTTGTCGACAAAAGCATGGAATATTCCATACTTACTCAATTATGGAATTTGATAGAACCAATTGGTCGTGTCCAAGGCTCTGTCACACATCTCTTTAATGCGTGGAATCAAAATCAAACAGAAAAAATTTGATCCTTCACATTGTCCTTGGTTCCTCGCTTCTCATAATATTTATATCATAACGAGTCTCTTCATCTTATAACCTTAACCACTACCAATACTAACAAATCTAAAAAATTAAAATAACATATTTTCAATTCTGTAAACCTTAACTTTGTTGACATCTTTAGGAAAGTAGGCCGCAAGAATAAATATCAATGACGTCTAAACCAAATAAGAGAGCGATTCAATATTGTTCAGTTGCCTCTTCAAATACCCTGTCTCGCCACAAAGTTTCCTTGGCATTTTCTTGTTGACAATGTGCTCTTGAAAGACAACAAAATTGGAAATTTTGTGTTTGCCTATGAATGCTCTTCATATCATGACGAGGAACATGGTTCTCAGGAACCAAGCACAATTTTGAAGACAAAGGATAATAAGAGTGGAAATGTTGCAGCCTTTAGTGTTCCCAGTGTCTACATACAATATCATGAAAGCGAAGCATTTTTTATATTGATTATAGAAGATCAAATATGGTCTAAAGAATAAGACATGAATTTAAAGGTCATCGGGGGATAACTTAATATGTTTTTTTATTCTAGTTTGAGATCATAGTGTTATTCATAGATCAACAATATCAATATTCTTGGACCATTTCTCATTTTGAAATCCTCTCATAACATTTTATTGTAATAACAACACCAACGCACCAGCGTGGGAAGTCCAAAATTGATCCTCTTCCCCCTAGTATCCAGGTGCAAAAGTTTATCCTCTTCATCCCAGTCTAGAACTACACGTTGATCCACAGGTAATTATACTTACAGAAATCACTTTCCACACCGCAAAGTATTCATGCCTCTTTCCTCTGTGTCTATCTTCAAATTTCTACACAATGGTTCTTTACACATCTACTACAAAATGGTTTGTCAAACAAATACACCCTCGATTCGTGATTGGAGTTGAATCAAGGTTTGAAGCCTGGTGAATTTTGGGCCTTCAATAATCCATTTTTTTTATTAAAAGTCTTGTTTAAAATGGTCGTATTCAAATACATAGCTATTCGACCAAGCATGAATTTGAATGGAATTCCTCTATCCCGACAAGATTCGAACTTGTAACAGACCATCAAGTGCTCTGATACCATTGTTGGAATCAGAAATTAGAAAAAAATTCAAATCGATTCATTGAAGAATGTAAATTGGACATGGATAAATACAACAAGAAACCGTTGGATTCAGTTTCGAGGTTTTCAACTCCAATAACTTATCACTATAACACACACTAACCCAAACTTAGTCATGAGGATTAGGTGTCTAACAAATATATTTAGACCTATTTTCCTCACATCTGGAGGGGATTGGTCAAAAATAAATCAGGGATATTAGATGACGATAAGAGAGACAAACACTCAACAACCCCCGGTAATCATGGGGCTCAAACCGAAGATCTGCTACGTCTGCATTTTTCCAAACCTAGTGATTCATGTTTTGTATTTTTCCAAAATTTATAGGGGGCTTAAAGTTCAGAAAAACATAGTACTTTTGATGCTTGTTCTATGCCAAAAATTAGAGGGATCTTGAGATTAATTGATATTATTAAATCCATAGGGCTCAAACTCAGGACCCTGCAATATTTTTGTTTGGAAAAATCTAGTGATGCTTGTTTCTTGTTTTGTTATGCTAAAATATACAAATATGATCTTGAGATTAAGAAATCCAGATGGTTCAAACCCACAATCTGCTCCTATCCTCCTATTGTATTTTGTGAAAACAAAGGAAATATTTGGGGCTCGAACCTAGGGTTAAGATCCTTGCTCTCTGCCAATTGATGCAAAGGAGCTTCATATGTTTGGTCGATATACAATGATGATTAATTGAAATTTGGATCTATTGGGTTGATATTTAACAAAATCATAAATGTTATAAACAATGGTTGGACCATATATGAGTTATTTCTTTCAAATAATTCCAATCATGTCACATTTATGTTCTCCTTAAAATTTAATCTTGTGTAGGGATGATACTATCTTGTTTTGACAATAAATTTTTTACATAACCAGTTTTCCCATCCAAATATTGTATTATCCTGGAAAGTAAGAAAAATGTCGAAAGGAGAACAAATTGGTTTATTCCATAAGGCCAATGATTTAGTTATTGTCCTCTGATTCTGTTTAACCTTATTCCGGTAACCCCATTCCTCCAAGTGGCGACAAGTTTCAACCTAAATTTCCATTGTAGTGATGAGGATGACATACACGGTTTTAGATGCGATTAAAAAGCGCAGTTCCCTTTGCACCAATTTCAATTTTTTTTCTTAAAACTGAGTTCCAAAAACTTTCATCTTCACCATGATTCACACTAAAACCATCCTTATTTCAATTCCAAACTATTTCAAATGCACACTCGGAATAACTACAATTCTGAATATTATGTTAAGTTAAATGTTGAAGCATAATGTCTAGTGTTTGTTTGTTCTGAAAAAAAAAAAATTGAACCATAATGTAACCTCATTCACCAAAATTAATTCATTTGAATTACCAATTATTTTGATCATAATGATTAATATAATGTTGAAATATGACGTAGAAAACACACTAAATAATTCAATTAAAATTTAAAATCTCTTACACCTCAATAACAATAATACAATAATAAAAATTCAAACAACAATACCTCTTGTTAAAAATGATAAGAAAAAAAAAACATGCTACATGCCATATAAACTTAAACAACCATAACAATATAAAAAATAAACCATTTTTACAAATTCTCATCAAATCACGACATTTTCATAATACCTTCAAAGCACAAAGAAATAAAAGCGAGATAGAATAGGCATTCCAACCAAATACTTTCCATATGAAAGCTTTTCCATATGAGGACAAATATGATTTTATCTTATTTGCATCTTTTCCGTATGAGAATGATGGGGAAGTGTTGGTTTTCCCCAACAGTCCTCCCAATTTCTTAGGATACTCCACAAAAAATCACACAACTCTCTAATTCTAGAAATTCAAAAATTGAACTTGAAATGTGGATTCAAACCAAAAAATTTGGGTTTCGCTTCATAACTATCGTGAGAGAGTATTCTCTCATGCATTCCTATGCTTTTCAAACCTCATTCACCTTACAAGAGCTTCAACTCATCAAGGCATGGCCAACAGGTGGAAACCAAGCTCTCAAATTTTCACATGCAACCCAAAACTTGTGTTGCTTTAGGCGCTACAAAATGTTTTCGTAGCGTAAGAAAAAACCTATAGGCGCTACAAAATATTTTCGCAGTGCTTCTAGAAACTCACCTTTTCAGATTCTGGGAAGCCGAAACGACTCACCCTTTCTCCCAATCGACTGTCCACAACCTGCTACTAATGTTGGTGGTAGAGCAACTGGATCAATGGGCTCTTCTTCAATGAGTAAGTGAATCAATCATTTTCTTTGGACCTACTACACGACACTTTGAAGAATTCCTAGAAATCAGTCTTATATAAGGTACCTATGGTTATTTGACATGATCAAACTTTAGACTATGTCCCTAGTCACTCCTTAACAAATTCACATTCCTTTATTCCTTCGAATTACACTCTTGCTCAACTAATGGTCTGAAACCCCAATTAAAAAAGGCATGACTCATCTGAAACAATAGTGCTTTATTTTTCCTTTGTGAAAATGCTCCCCTCACTGTAAATACCACACGATCCATGCTCGAGGATGTTATCACTCATAAGTTTTAAGCATTTCATTAATAGGGTCTTACATATCATTCACCTAGGTTCCATGTTGTTTTCATAGTCAAATTCATGAAATTTATTTAAAAAAAACACACGTGACAAGGTTTACGCTAAGTCTAAACCCACCATGAGTCATGTCATGTCAGTCAAATCCATTCCATATCATTTATTTTTTGCACCCATGCCTTCAAATCAAAAAATGAGACACTTGTCTATTTTTTCACTTTTTCGTAGCGAATACAATGGCAGAACAACGAATTTCACTACGAAATTACCTGACAATTCCGTAGCATATTTGTCAAAAATTAAACTATTTTTGCTACGAAACTGTGTTTTTCTCCAGAAAAGACAGAGCGGTGTGAGGTGTCAAGTTTTCTATGGACAAGGTAGAGGTGAGGTCATAAAATTAGTTACCATGATCACCAAGCATGTAAGATCATCTTTTCTCTCATCATTTCTTTTTGTGGTGACATGTGTCATCATTCCCCCTCAAGTTGTCGAATTACATTTTAAATCTTGCCCCTAAGCTTCTCTCTGTCATTCATTGTTCAAAATCTTGCATGTAAAGCATCTCAGTGTCATCCTTGAAGAGTTGGTTCACAGCGCAAAACAACTTTTTGAGTTTGTTCATCTGCAAGTGTCACAATTAGGAGGCAATGAGGGTATAAAGGAGAAATGACAGTGAAGAAGAAAGTGAATAAAGGGGGTTACTGTTTGAGATACGAGCCTATGGATTTGAAACTATTGAATGAAGATCCCAGTGTTATGGATGCCTTTAGGAAGGTTGGTTGTCTATAGTTCTGTCAGAAGCTGCAGGGTTTTCATGCTCAGATATCCAAATACTTCGCATCCAATTTCACAGGGACAACCTAAAAGGTTGGGGTATTGAATTTCACAATATCACCTGATATTATCTCTCAAGCTACATAACTACGGAGAGGAGGTGAGGAATGGTTCAAAGGTACAAAATTCAAAATGCATAGTTGTGAAGAATTTGTCAAACAGTAGCACATAGGGGCTGACATGGAAAGTGGCATCCCCAGGAGTTATATGAAAGAAAATTATTCAAATTTGTTGTTTTTGGTCCATAAGTATTTTACTACGAGGGGAGGATTCACATGGTCTACTCTTATCACTTCAGACTCCTTTTGCATTTCATTGGTAAGAAACCACTTTATTTGCCTTTATTTTTATTTAGAATTTTGGGGAAGATGTCAGATAAGGTCCAAGCCAAGGCTGAGGGTAGTGAAACATCATTTTTTCACCATGGACTGATCAAATTATTAGTGTTGGAGGAATTTAAAAAGTTAAACAAAGATTGGGCATCTTTTCTCTTCCTGAGTGGATATGAAGTAGACTCAGTGACACCTAAAAATATTTCAAAGCCAAAGATCACTTCATCTCTAGCTGTGATAGAAGAAATTAATGAAGAAGGAGGACAACCTACTGTGGAACCAATGGATATTGAAGTTGAACCTCTGCTAGAGACTGATATCCCACAGCTCTCACCTACAAGAAAAAACAGAAATTTAGTAAACATAGTATTAGGAGGGTAACCGGGACCAAACTCTTGCCAAGGGAAATATTGAAGACATCCTCCAAGAAAAAGACACTGAATAATATCCAATTATCCAGGTAGAAGACATTGAAGGTGATAGAAGGAAGATGCAAAAAGGTAAGTCTTTCAGAAAATTGGATTTTGTAGGAGAAGATGTTGGTTTCATTTTCCAGCCAAGGAAACCAATGACCAGGTCACAGCTTGCAAAGGGTGCCATGGAGAGTAAGAGAGAAGAAAAAATTAATGAATGAGAGAAGCCAGAGAACATTATAGACCTATCTCCAACAGCATAAGAGGTATTTGTACAAAGGAAAGGGAAATAAAAAGGTTAGGAAAAGACTGAAGTGAAAATTTTAAAGGAGCAATTAAGAGAGGCTAGGGAAGAAGTAATTGAAGTCAAATTTGAACTAAAAGAGGCCAAGGTAGACAGACATCTAATGGAATACTTTGAAAAAGAAATGAAGGATCAGTTGGAAAAATATGACAAAACTCTGTCAAATGCCAAGAAGATGTTGAAGAGAAGTCTTCCTCTGAGGAAGGTGGTGGAAAACAAAAGGAAGAGAAATATGTGGTTGCAGTCTGAGAGAAAAAATCTCAAAGGGTGGGTTAAAGAGTTGGAAGACCAAATGGATATGATCCAAGAAGAATTGAATAAAAAAGGGCTGAAGATTAGAAAGGTAAATGAACCTTAAGAGGTACAACTTGCTATTTCTAAAGATGAAATACCCAAAGTCTGAGGGGTTGGTATAAAATATTTTTTATTAAGTTTAAAACTCTTAGGAAACACAAATTTTGGTTTAGAAACTGAATTTTTGAAGAAAAGTGACAAATCTGCACTTTTAGCCAAGATAGGCAGTTTTGTAGCGAAGTCGAGGTTTGAGGGCCGAAATTCGCTACGAAATTCCTGTAGGATATTTTTTACTTAAAAAAATAGTTTTGATGGAGATCCAAGGAGGGAAAATGATGGTATTTAGCTCATCTAACCTGAAAAACATATCTTGATCAACATAGAAGGAAAAAAAGGAGGTTAAATGGTAGAAGTAAACATGCTACTAAATTCCACTACAAAACTACCTAAGGTCACTCTGTTTTCACAACGAAGTGTTTTTAATGGGTTTTGAAGGTTTGAAAAGCATGTTGAAGAACATCCAGCCACCTGGATACATGTGGGTCATCCTAGCATAGATTCACTACTTGACAGGAGTGTCACTTATCCAGCTCAAAATGAAGACAAAGATTAAAGTGGTGTTTATCTTTTCCTAAAAAATAGACTATTATTTCCTAAACTCTAGAGGGTACATTAATGTCTTAGTGATGGTGAATGCTACTTGAGCATCTGACCTTTATCAATGTAATTTTCCCACTACTGAAGAAGTGAATGTAATAAATGTAAAGCAGAGTCCTATTAGAATTGTAAGTCTTTAGATACTAGGTGTCTTTTTCAGTGCCAAAAATGTAGCTTTTAGTTATGATAGGTGTCAAAGTTATGGTTCGATGATCTAGCTAGCTGGGCAGATCCTATGTAAGCAACAAAGGTCTATTTAAAGACAGGAAATCGAATAAGAAAGGGTTGGATAATTTTACTTTGAGACTATTATTGTAAATTTTGGAATATCAGTAATAGATAGTGACTGTGTTTGTACTTCACCTGAGATTCTTGGGATGTTTCAATGAGTTTATGTATTATGTTTCCCTTTATCTTTCTTCCAGTATCTTGATGTTAAATTACTCAGAATTCATGTTATGCATGCTCTGACCTCCTTTTAGCATTGATCTATTGATTATTTTTATGTGTTAGTATTGTCCTTTCATTGAAACATAAAAAGGCTCAGTTTCCATAAGAAGATACACTTGTCATTGAATTCCTGCGTACTGACTACATGAGCCCAATGGTAGTGAAATATATCCCATTTTCACCTACAATCAAATACACTAATACACTCACAGAGTTAGCTATCTGATTTAAGACCTAATTGAGAAAATCATTAGATAAATTGAGAGAGCCCTCCCAGGCTGAAGAGGCTAATCCTCATTCAAAAGCTGGTTTGAAAGAGTTACTCTAAGTTGTCTGGTGGAGCATCCCATCAGTACCAATTTAGAGATAACAAAGGACGAAAATTATACCTCCCCCACAAGTTTGGAATAATTACAACACTACACCAATGATGCATGAATAACACACACAGTATTTAAAGATACATGGTGTAATCTCAATCAATTCAATTATATTACAGGGTCTCACAATTGTACCCCAATAATACATGGCTTCTACAATGAATATGTGGTTCTACCATGTACTAGCAACAATAATACACATCATTGTTCTAACAAGGAACATATCCCAAACACATCAACGACAACTACAACCACAATCTATAGTTACGGCCTCACACACATGGTTATCAATTAATAACATACATAGTCCACACAATCACGTGTAGAAATTATACAACAAGCATGTATATCATGGATTGAATCCGACCTAACAATGTACTAAAGTTAAATACTTAATCGCTTCTACAAATATTTTTCGGAATTTAAAACACAATCGCCAATCACATGAAGTAAAGAAGAATCAAATCAAACCACAAAACATATAATTTCCTGGGGAAAGCTTGTTGCTCAAAACCACACTATCTTCTATTGTATATTCAACATGGATCATGAAACAATTACATACAAAACTCTTCTCACAAGAGCCCTCCAGTACTCAGCTAATTGTCTCACACTATCATACATAAAACTGACCAATACTTAGCCAATGTACTACCTCCAAACAACCTGCCTTGCTTGCGCAATCCCTGATGAATGCAATCCCTAAAAGATAAGAATTATGGCCTTCCTTGACTGCGCAAGTATCATGGGCACTCCAATGGGTGTTTGGTTGCATGGGTGCAACCCAATAATCATACAACTGATAGTCAACTTCCCTTTCACCTAGATCTCAACTGGGTCTCCACTGGATCTGACATGCATGCAGCTAATAATAGTAAATCCTCATTTGCATGTGAGATCACTTATTGTGAATTAATTAATATTTAATTCACTTGATCTCTCACTAGTGTATCAAGCAATTACAACTAGCACAACTGAGTTTATCTCACTTAACTGAGTTAAACGGATTACAACCTGCATTAACTAATGCACAATTGCACTATGAACTCTGTTACAACTAGAATTACTCTGCATGCCTCACCAATTACCTCTAACTCGAAATCCACTAGCTAACTGAGTTTATCACTCTCAGTTAACTATTACAAGTTTTTTATGAGACTATATTACATTTTATTGTCCATCTTAATTAAGGGATAACTAAAATATACATGCACCAAAAATAGCCCGGTGGACCCCACCCTAATGTAGGTGTTTAATGCATTAGGCGTGGGTGCTGAAATTTTCTTGTTAAATCTCAACACTCCCTCTCAACAAGAAAGGGATTATCCTTCACCCCGATCCTGTCTCTATGGTATTCAAATTTTCTCCTGGTGAGCGCCTTCGTCAGAATATCTTCATCCTGATCTTCCGTGGGAATGTACTGAAGAAACATTATTCTTCTCTACACACAATCTCTGAGATGATGGTACTAGATATCTATATTCTTGGACCTATCATGAAACACATGATTAATTGAGAGTTTAATGCAACTCTAATTATTGCAATGAATCATTGTTGCATCCATCTGAGAACCAAACAAACCAACCGAGATATTTCTCAACCAGATAGCCTCACATATAGCTTGAATTTCTTCCATGTATTCTACTTTCGCTGAACAAAGTGCCACAGATCGTTGTTTCCTATTGTACTAGGAAACCGATATCGATCCTTTGCTAAAGATATCGCCCAATCTGCATCCGTGAAGCCTTGAAGCTTCACTCCCTCTGTTCGTCTGTACTATAGACCATACTCGGATGTGCCCCTTAGGTATCTCAAGATATGCTTCCCTGCCTTCCAAAAGATCTTGGTAGGCTTAACCATAGCTTGACTTAGCTGGTTAATTGTGTAGAAAATGTTTGGTCTGGTGTTCACTAGATACATTAGTGAACCAACTAACTGCCTGCAAACAATAGCATCTACTACCTCTCTAGAAGTAGCATCCTCTTTCCTCCAATTTCCTGGAAGAGGAGTATCCATGGGTTTGCAACTCTCCATGTGGAACTTACCCAGTATCTCCTTTGCATACTTTCCTTCAGACACAAAAATTTCACCATCCCGCTGCCATATTTCCAATCCAAGCAAATATTGAAGGAGTCCCATGTCCTCATTTCGAACTCCCTTGTAAGATCCTCCTTGCATGAGTGTATCAACTACTCATCACCAGTCAAAATTGTATCATCAACATAAAGAGAAATAATCAATAACTTACCCTCAACCACAATCTTGCACAAGTTTTCATCTGCTTCACTTTTAGTGAAGCCCAGTCTGGTGAAATAATTGACTATCAGTGTGTACCAATCACGGGGTGCTTGCTTTAGCCCATACAATGCTCTTATGAGTCAGCACACATGCGACTCACTGTTGAAGACCTCGAAACCTTCAGGCTACTCTATGTACATCTATTCCTCAATGATCCCATTAAGAAATGCAGTTTTCAAATCCATATGATGAATGCACGAACCCATATGCACTGAGAGTGCAAGGATGGGTCTTGTGGAAGAGTACCTTGCAATAGGCACAAAAGTATGATCATAATCTATCCCTTCGATCTGTGAGAATCCCTAGGCCACAAATCTGGCCTTGTATTTCACCACACTCCCATCAATAGCTTGCTTTACCTTGTAGATCCATCTCGATCCAACCACTGATTTGTCGACCAGTCTTGGGACAATCTCCCATGCACTATTATTGACAATGGAGTCATACTCCTCCACCATTGCATCAACCCAAGTTGGTTGTTGCACTGCTTCCTGAAAGGAATATGGTTCAGTCACAATACATTTGCTCATAAGAGCCATGTATCCATTAAATTAGTCAAGAGACTTTCTTTGTCTGCATTGTGAAGTAGGGGCTCCTACATTTTGTGAAGCATCAATTCTCAATCTATCAACTTCCTTGGTGTGCCTTCTGCCATTTCTGATGCATGGATCTGCATCGGTGTTTTCCTCCATTCCATGGTCCTCCACATGTGGTTGATCCACATCTTGAGGCTCATCCTTGGGAACCAACAGTTCCTCCTTTGCATGCAAGTCCAAATCCCTCTCAAGGGACAATCGCATGGCTTTCTTGTCATCAAATTTTATATCCCATCGCACAATAATCATTCTACTATTTGGAAAATACACACGATAATTATGGGGTGTTTCAACGTACCCCACAAAAATCTCGATCTTAGTTGTTGGTTACAGCTTCTTCCTAGTGTCCTTGGTCACATGCATATAAACAGATGAGCAAAAAATCTTAAAGTGTGAAACATTAAGTTTCTTACCAGTGAAAGTCTCTTTAGGTGTACTCATGCCAAGCATCCTATGAGGACAACGGTTTTGCACAAATACTATAGTGTTGCATACTTCTGCCCACAGATGCATCGGTAGGCCTTGATCATGCAACATTGCTCTTGTTTCACCCACGATCGTTCAGTTCTTTCTTTCCGCAACCCCATTCTGTTGTGGGTTATGATGCACTATCAGTTCTCTTCGAATTCCTTCTTTGTTGCAGAAGTTCTTGAATTTGTTAGAGATGTATTCTCCACCATTATTGCTCCTAAGAGCCTTCACTTGCTTCCCCGACTCTTTCTCCACCAGTGGCTTAAACTCAAGAAACTTAGAGAATGTATGATCTTTCTTTTGCATGAAGAAGATCCAGCACTTACGAGAAAATTCGTCAACAAATATTACATAGTACTTATGTTTTGTTGTCGAAGCGAAAAAGAATGATCCACACACGTCTATGTGAACTCTCTCAAGGATCCCCGAAGCTCGGTTCTCCTTCTCATGAAAGGTGGAATTTACATATTTTCCCATAATACATCCCTTTCATGTTTCTGACTGTGTAAGTGTACTCCTAGGAATACCAATAGAAATCTGCTCCATGACTTTCAAGGCTTTATGGTGAATATGGCCCAATCTCCTGTGCCATAATTTTCCCTCATCCTCGCTCACCACGTGATCTGCCTTTCCCATCATTTTTGTGCAACCATCTACCTCCAGATTGTAGAGATTCTTAACTCGAATCCCTATCCTCTTGGCTTGTCCTGTTGTTTTGTGTCGTAGGAAAGCATTTCCTTCACTATAAAAAACATCCTAGCCTCTACTCTCCAACATTCCGACTGAGACTAATTTTTTCTTCAAACCTGGTACATGCATTGCATATTTTAATTGAAAGGGTTTACTTGACTGCCTCTAGAAGGTAATGGTACCAATCCTGGTAGCATTGTACCACCCATCATCACCCATTTCAATATGCATCTGGAGATCCTTCTCCTCCAAGTCACCAAAAATTTCCTTGTCTCCTGTCATGTGAAAGGAAGCGCCACTATCCAAATACCATGCAGAGCCCAATGCACTTGACACCATGCATGCGATCAATGAGAAGTCAAGCTCAAATTGCGAGGCAAGGGCATCACCAGTCGTAGATCCTCTAACCTTCTTGTTCTTCTTCTTTTGTGGATAGTTAGTAGCAAAATGCCCATGCTTGTGACAGTGAAAACACTTCACCTTGGACATGTCTTGCTTCTTGCCATTTTTGTACTCGGATTTGGAATGGTATTTCTTCCCCTTTCCCTTATTCACCTTGGTATCCAAAGCACAATCCTCTTCATCTTCTATCTTAGATGAAGATCCATCTCTGGTGTTCCGTCTGAACTCATCCTACACCAGATCTAACCACAATCATTCCCAATCTCACAATTTTTCCCTTCCATTGACAGAGTCTTGATAACTGTGCCAACTCTTTGGAAGTCCTATAAGAGCTGAGCTCACCAAATCATCATCAACGACTTTTATACCAACGCTCCCCAGTTCATCCCGACATTGGACAAACTTTGTTAGATATTTTGGTATGGAGTGATCCTTCTCCATCTTGATCTTCCTGAGTTTATCTTTGAATGCCAATTTCCTATGGTTATTGTTGCTCTGGAATAGATCCGTCAAAGCCTTCCACATCGCATATGGTCTGGCTTTCCCATGGATGCTTGAGACAATGTGTTCTTGTACTCCCTCCAACAAGATCCTCCTCGCCTTTGCCACTTTCTTTTACCATGCATCAAGATTTGCAACATCTGTCACAGCGGGTTTAGGAACATCATTATCAATTAATTCCTCCAAGCCATTTTCTTCGAGTACTGCCTCCATCCTGTCCTTCCAAGCAATATAGTTTGAGATGCCCTTGAGTGCATACTCCAACCTCAAGCCATTGAAAGCCATTTCGATTTTGAATCAAGAGTAGCACCAAGAAAGTCTTTCTACAAATTCGAATTCTATCCAGTCACAAAATCAGCTCCTCCTTCACACTTCACAATTGTGATTTCCTGTGCTTTGATACCATGTAGAAATTATATAACAAACATGTATATCATGGATTCAATCCGATCTAAAAATGTACCAAAGTTAAATACTGAATCGCTTCTACAAGTATTTTGTGGAATTAAAAACACAATCGCCAATAACATGAAGTAAAGAAGAATAAAATAAAACCAAAAAACAGATAATTTCCTGGGGAAAGCTTGCTGCTCAAAACCCCACTATCTTCTATTGTATATTCAGCATGGATCATGAAACAACTACATACAAAACTCTTCTCACAAGAGCCCTCCAGTACTCAGCTAATTGTTTCACACTGTCATACATAAAACTAACCAATACTCAGCCAATTTACTGCCTCCAGACATCTTGCCTTTCTTGTGCAATCCCCGATGAATGCAATCCCTAAAAGATAGGAAATATGGCCTTCCTTGACTACGCAAGTATCATGGGCACTCCAATGGGTGTTTGGTTGCATGGGTGCAACCCAATAATCCTACAGCTGATAGTCAACTTCCCTTTCACCTAGATCTCAACTCGGTCTCCACTAGATCTAACATGCATGCAACTAATAATAGTAAATCCTCAGTTGCATGTGAGATCACTGATTGTGAATTAATTAATATTTAATTCACTTGATCTCTCACTAGTGTATCAAGCAGTTACAACTAACACAACTGAGTTTAACTCGCTTAACCGAGTTAAATTGATTATAACCCTCGTTACTAACTAATGCACCACCGCACTTCGAACTATGTTACAACTAGAATTACTTCCGCATGCCTCACCAAACCTACCTCTAACTGAATCCACTAGCTAACCGAGTTTATCACTCCCAGTCCGCTAACTATTACAAGTTTTTTTTTAGATTAGATTACATTTTATTGTCCATCTTAATTAAGGGATAACTAAAATATACATGCACCAAAAATAGCCCTGTGGCCCCACCTAGTGTAGGTGCTTAATGCACTAGGTGTGGGTGCCGAAATTTTCTTGTTCAAGGAAGATGAAGATGAAGGAATAAGAGGAAGATGAAGGAACACCATGACTGCTTGGTAGCACGGTTCATTTCTATTTTTTGTCAGCTTATTACATACGTCAGCTATTTTGTTTTTATCTGTGTCACAGAATATTTTGTAAAACATGATTGTATGACTCTATCAAGGGGTTGGTTTCCTCCCATGAGGCAGCCCCAAACCTACCTTATTTTGAAAAATACCAAGCCTGGGATTGGCTAAGCGTCGCTTGCCATCTCAACCCAATGCCTCTGTAAAGTTTCTTTTATGACCTAATATAGTTTAGCCTAACTTAAAATAAAAATAAAAAAAGAAACATTTCCTCTCGCATCCTAATGCAAATATCTATCTAAAAATTGGAAATTTCTTCCAACATCATCATGTGACCTCCCATCACATTGACAAGCCTCGGTTGAATATTCCTCGAACTTTGTACCCCATCTATGCACCTGCATCAGAATCCCAAGGTACAAAATATATGACCTCATGTTCATATGTCTCTGTTCTTCTTGAACAACTTCAACTTGTGAGCTAAAACATACCTCTGTAGTAAGAAGTCTCCACCTTGCTACATGATACCTCACCAAACTTTCTCTTTAGTGTCTCTACCTTGCTACATGATACCTCACCAAACTTTCTCTTGAGTTTTGGCTTTTGGCATCTTCTTGATTCTCTCCTCCAGCCTGTAAGCACTCCTTGCTCTAGATTGTTGCAAATATCCTCACCTTCCTCTACTATCATATGCATAGTGAAACAAATATCTTACCATATCCTTAACTCAACCTGTACCTTCTTCTACTCTGTCCACTGTGAACTTCACACCTCTACTCTCATTTTTATATGCAAAGGAAATTTCTTTAGTCTATCAACCTCAAAGATTATAGTAAATGCTTCGAGTCTAATTATCAGTAGTTTTGGTAATTTTTTATTACTATTTTGGTAAATTTTAATATACACTTAGATTTTTTAATTATTAATAATTTATGTATAAATTAAGAATATAAAATTATTAGTCATATGCTAATATGCTAAATTTTTATATAAGATTAATTAAAGTTCTAGTATGTAAATGCTTATATGTAAATTTTTTAAATTATAAAGTTACAAATTTTTGATTGATTAAGAAGGTTCTTGAGACGAGACTGATTAATTTAAGCTTATTTAAGCTTGAGGTTACTGTTTAAAAATATATATTAAAATATTTAAAAAACTATATATATAAATTTGCATTGATAAATGTCTTCCACGTCTCCAGCGTGTGGATGGATTGAAATAATTGATGTTCTAGTTACGTATATTATAGTTGGCCGGAAATAAGTCGCCATCGACAACAATCAAAGATGTTTCGTCGTGCTAGCTCTGTGGATATTTAAAGATGGAATAGTTGCGTTATATTGTAAGTTGTAAATTAAAGTGTTTTTTTTATTTTTTATGGTACTAAATTCATTTATATATAGTAATTTAATTTTGATAACAAAAACTTCAAAAAATTACACTAAAATAAACTAAATTGTAAATACAAAATGACGGAAACCAATAACAACAGCATTTCCTTCCTTAACATAAGGTCTAAGAAAATGAATATTTTTTGAAATCCGAGTCTTAAGTTGTAAATACAACCCTAAGTAAATGACTGAGACCAGTAACACCGGCATTTCCTTCTTGTTCCCATAAGGCCTAATAAAATGAATATTTTTGAAATCCGAGTCTTAATCATCAATAAAGTAGCTTAGGTTACGTTAACCCTCACGTTCCTTTTATTTGGGTCAGTGTAACTGTAAGTCGACCGCTTTTGGACTGTTATGGAAACCGTCGGATTTTCTGCTTCCCATTGGATGGACGGTTAAACGCCTGACCGTAATATTTCAAAAAATTGGAATGGTTAAGAACCAACGGGTTGCCAACTCGCACTTGTTTTGTATGGCGGTACGGCCTCCAATGTTTCGATTCGGTGGGCTGGAATGTATGCTTATTAATCTGCTGCTCAATCCACCTTTTGAAATCTAGCGGGGTGAACGCTCCTTTGTTGAAATTTTTAATTGAGTTAATTGTAATCCAATGGAGTTTATAACCCATATATGGTCCTTAAAATTTAAACTTGTAAATGCCAAATACTATCTTATTTTGACCAACCAGTTTTCCAATCCACATATTGTGTTATACTGGAAAGCTAAAAACAAAACAAAAATGTCGAAAGGGAAACAAAATGGCGTAGGCCAACGATTTGGGCTCTTCTCCGTTAGACGTTTCCGATATCGTCCTCCGATTCCCGTTATCCATATTCCAGTAACTCTATTCCTTCTAGAGGGGTCGAGTTTCAACCCATCTTGGGGTTTCGCATATCCTCCTCCGATTCCCGTTTTCCATATTCCGGTAACTCCATTCCTCCAAGAGCCGTCACACAACTGCCATCTCCATCTCCATTGACGTGGACGTTTGTATATGCCGTTTGCCATCTCCACCTCTGTTGACACGGACGTTTGTCTATGCCGTAAAAGAAGTGGTCCCCTTTACACTCATTTCAAAATTTTGTCTTCCAATGCATCGCCAATCACTTTGATCATCGTGATTGATACTATGAATGTTGAAGCACTCGATAATTTCATTTAAAGGAAATCCATTTGCATTACCAATAATTTTATCATCACCATTAATACTATTAATGTTGAAATATAAAAAATATTAAATAATTTAATTAAAAATAAAAATATCATACAACCAAACTAAATGTTTATAGGAAATATCATTTTAAATTGAAATGATTACAACAATTTTAATTATATCATTAGTTGTAGATAGAGGTTTGAAACCATCTAATGAAATTTGTCTTACAATTTATCTATAATTTAATATTATAAATTAAATTTTATTATTTTTATTAATATTTAAAATTATTTATTTAAGATATATTTTTCAATTACAATATTATTTAATATTATATTATAAAATTATTTATTTACAATATAATTAATTTAACTATATATTTTCGAATAATTGTTTTGATGCACCTCATTCAACACATTAATCACCTAGTTCAAACATAACAGAGAATCGCTATGAGGTCTTACAAGAGGAAGGTGAATCGTCAGACTCAGCAAATGCAGTGGACGAATCAGTAGGCCATGCAGAGACAGTATCGAAAAATCAATCTTCCAAACGGAAAGCAGGATCGGAAATGGAAGCACGTGAAGACAGCCCGGACAAAGACCTCATTCCAATGGAGGTAGAACAAACTAAAGAAGATTTGAGCACCGAAGAGAAACTGTTGAAACGACTCTTGTTTGAATGGCGAAATCTTGATGATAGATTCATCCCGGCTGATCAGAAGGCATTGTATAAGGAGACTTTTGAGCATTATCTTACAGCTCAAGCCAAACAACAAGCTCAAACACCAGTATCAGGAAAAAAGGCGCCTCCCCCTTCAAAACCGGCAAAAAAAGAGAGGACAGCCAACCCTGCAGGAATCAATTCAGTTAGTGGGAGAAATGTTGATTAACACAGGCAAGATAATATCGTTAACAACGGTATTCCAACAACTACCCAAGAATCCCTAATGAAGGTACTCTCCTGGAACATAAGAGGTCTAAACAGCAAAGGTAAACAGAGACATCTGAAAGATAAATTGCAGACTGAGAAACCTCAAGTCATGCTATTACAAGAAACAAAAGTGTCGGGCCAGAAGCTACAGTTAATAATGCAAGCTATGAAAATGACTTATGAAGTTATGGCTATTGACTCGGTGGGTACTTCAAGAGGTATAGCCATACTATGGAATACTCCAGAAGTCAGTGCCGAAGGATGGCTAGGCTGTCCCAGAATATTAACAGCCACTTTTCGTCAGATTGGCTCTGAGGCCAGAATTTTAATATCGGCTGTTTATGGACCTCCCATTCCAGGAGAGTGTGCAGAGCTTATACAAAGTATATGAACTTTGAGTACACTACATAATGAAAAGTATTGGTTATTAGGGGGCAACTTCAACATGATATTGAATCTCTCGGAAAAGAAGGGAGGGCTGCGACGGGAAGACCCAGACATGGCTCTTTTTCGAGAGTTACTCAATGATTTATGTCTAGTAGACATCCCCACAGTAAATGGGCAATATACCTGGAACAATCGCAGGGGGGAAAGGCACCAGATAGCCTCCAGGTTGGATCGATTTGTAGCTACGGAAGAGCTAGTGAGCCTCGATATTTACTATGAAGCTGCTATTCTTACAACTCTAGGATCGGACCATTGGCCGATCAGACTGGAGATCGATGTGAAGGCAAGTCGTTCGAATCGACCTTTTAGGTTCGAGCTCTTTTGGCTACGAGACCCTGGATTCATGGAAAATGTTAAGCAGTAGTGGAAATCAAATCCAGTCAGGGGCAACAACAAAATGCATTCCTTCCAGCTGCATCTGAAACAGTTAAAAACAAAAATAAAACGCTGGAACCAACATGAATTCGGAAATATCCAACAGGACCAAATTCGCCTAAATGAGAAAATGAAGGAGATTCAGCAGAAAATTATTCTTCATGGCCGCACGGAGGCTTTGGCTCTGGAAGAAGGGCATACATTGAGTCAACAAGAGGAGCGCCGAAAGCAAGAGGAGATACTGTGGAAACAAAAATCCCTGGTTAATTGGTTGAAAGAAGGCGACCGCAATACAAAATTCTTTCATAAAGCTATGCTACAGCATCGACAACATAACAGAATATTTTCACTGAAAGAAACAAACGGAGAGCGTTTAATGAAACATGAAGATATGGAGCAAGAACTCATGACTCACTTCAAAAATCTCCTAACGGAACCTCGCCCAAATAGACTGGAAAATATACAAAAGATAACTCAGCATATTCCAAGACTGATTACTAGAGAGCAGAATCTGGCCCTGTTACGAGAAGTTACCCTCCAGGAGGTTGAAGAGGTAGTTCTCCACCTACCCAAGAACAAAGCTCCGGGCCCGGATGGGTTTACAAGTGAATTTTTTAAAGCAGCGTGGCCATTCATGGGGCCTGATATTCACGAGGTGGTTGAAGAATCAAGAAGGTATAAGAAATTTTATCCAGCTTTGAATGCAACATTTCTCACCCTTATTCCAAAACATAAAAATGCAGATACCCCAGTGGGTTTCCATCCGATAGCTCTATGTAATGTAATCTACAAAATTCTCTCCACGATTATGGTTAATCGCCTGAAGCCCTTGCTATCCACAATAATCTCTCCGGAAGAAACCAGCTTCGTCAAAAGAAGACAAATTTTGGATGGAATAGTGGTCGCCCAAGAAGAAATCCACTCACTTACGAAAGATAAACAGAGAGGTTTATTAATAAAATTGGATTTGTCTAAGGCGTATGACCGTATCAGTTGGCAATACCTCATAGAAGTAATGAAAGCCTTTGGATTTGAGGACAGATGGCTCCAATGGATCCGATCTTTTATCACTACGCCACATTTTTCCATATTACTAAATGGTAGTCCTACTGCTCCGTTCAATATCTCACGAGGCCTCCGTCAAGGAGACCCACTCTCTCCTTTTCTTTTTATAATCGCTGCAGAAGGCCTCGGAAGACTTATTAAAGCCCAGCTAGCAGAAGGGAAGATACATGGTCTAAAATTGTGGGGACCTCACATTTCGTTGACCCATCAACAATTTGTTGATGATATCCTGCTTTTCTGCATGGCGTCGCTTAAAGAATGCAAAGCAATCCTTAACATTCTAGAAATTTTCATGGCTGCATCAGGTACGGAGATTAACAATGATAAATCTAATGTCTATTTTTTCAATTGTAATGGAGCAATGCAAATTTTTTTAACTAGGGCCTTAGGATTCCAAAGAGGCTCTTTGCCTTTGAAATATCTGGGAATGTATTTAAATTCAGGACCCATTCGCCGAGCAGACTGGCAAGATATCCTTTTGAGAGTGGAGAAAAGAATACAGAATTGGGCTTTCAGAGACTTGAATGCTCCGGGAAGACTTATCATGTTAAAATCGGTGCTTCAAGCCTTTCCAGTATATCAGCTATCTGGCAGAGCATGCCCGAAAGGGATCTGCTTATAATTGGTCGACATGTTTAAAAAAATTCTATGGCAGGGAGCACAAGCAAACAAGAAATGGGCTTTGTTATCATGGGACAAACTACTCCAACTGAAAGCAGCAGGGGGTTTGGGCTTACGCGACCCCTTCATTTTGAATAATGTCCTTGGCGCTAAACTATGGTGGCACTGGCTAATGGGAGGGCCGGATCTGTGGAAGAACATCTGGCAAATCAAATATGATATGCCACTCACAATATCTGGAAGATTGAAGATCGATAGAGTCCCAAAGGGCTCTGTAATCTGGAATTTAGCAATAGAGAACAGGTACTTAATTCGTTCTCACAGCTTTTGGGAGATTAGAGAGGGAGGCATAGGCCTTTTTTGGGAAGACTCATGGCAACAAAGGGAAAAGCTTTTTACTCGCTTAGATTTGGGGGAAATTTTCCTATTTACGAATACACCAAACCAGATATTAGTGCAACACTACTGGTGTCCACAAAATAATGATCTCTGGCGAAAATGGAAAGATAAGAACGGATGGGAGGCAAGGCCAGCAACGCAACAATGGGACAATTTTATGCAAGAATTACAAACAAGAAAACTTAGACGACAACATGGTCCAGATATACTAAGATGGGGATATATGAAAAAAGGGCAGTTTACCAATAAAGAAGGATATTATATTCATTCTCAGCAAAATCAGCAAATAGCTCAGCCGCTGTGGAAAAAAATATGGGCACTGAAGCATTGGCCTAAAGTAGAATACTTTCTATGGTTGGTAAGCCATCGCAGGATACTTACTTGGGAGAAGCTTTAGAAACGGGGGATGATAGGCCCTTCTTGCTGTGCCTTCTGCCAGACAGATAGTGAAACGACAGAACACCTTCTCAACACATGCCCCTTGGTGCAAACGCTTTGGAGGGATTTAGAGATCTTATTCAAGCAAACAGATAAAAACAATGAAAGTATTGTAGAAACCATGAGAAATTGGAGAAAAGGAAGATATCACTGTCAAGTGATAAATAGAGCATGGAACCTCTCACTAGGCTTCCTCCTCTGGAACATATGGAAAAAAAGAAATCACAGAATATTCCAAGAAACAGTCTCACCAATGCACCATATTTGGCAGCGTAGTATTGAAAACATCCGTGAAACCATCCTAGCTGAAAGATGGTCAGATGAAGACTGGCAGACGGTAGGGATTGAAGCTCAGATTTTAGAGAACCTCAATTTGAAACCACAGATGCTATATCAAGGGCTATGGAAATATAAACCACCTGATCAAACTATTGAGGAGCACTGGTCACCTCCTCAATCGAGCTTTATCAAACTCAATTATGATGGTGCCTCGAAAGGTAACCCAGGACAAGCTGGAGCAGGTGGGCTCTTCCGTAACTCTCAAGGGGCAGTCTGCAGGTTCTATGCATTTGACTTGGGCCATGCCACAAATAATGAAGCGGAACTTATGGCGGTAAAGCAGGGCATTAGTATAGCTATCAGAGAAAATTACCAGCGAATTATTGTTGAAGGGGACTCAGCCATGGTAACTGGAATCATACAAAAGCTACATCAGGGAACACCTTGGGAGAAAATCTCTCAAAGCTGGAGAACTGCAGCACTCATTGAAGAAGTAAGTAAGTTGCTTAACCAGATCCAATATTTAATCCCCAACCACATTAAAATAAAAGGTAATGCTGCAGCGGATTATTTGGCTAATTGGGGGTGTCAAAACACCGAGAGAGCCATAGATGCCCGCCCCAATGATGCAATATGGGATGTTGAGCTACATTCTCTTCAGTTGCTGGTGCAAAAAGACCTCCAACCCCCCGATCGGGGTGAACATCTGGCAGATTGTCGTAACATGGTGGCAGGCCACCCTCCGGGCAATCAATGACCATAATGCAGCACCGTCATTACAGATCACTGCAATGTGAGAGCACCTCCATCGGAATGATAACTTTGTGCCAGGCTGTTCTGACAGTACGCCCATGACAAGTTTCGTTTCAGGTATGTAACCGCCCTCCTTCACCCCAATCGCGCATGCAAAGCTTTGCGAATGCAAGTGCTTGGGAGTCGAAGAGAAGGCACACAACTCATACTGTCAACTACTCTTCTCCTACAGGGTATGTATCTGTTCTCCATCTCATTTTTATGGGGTTCATAGCTTGTATAATGGTCTGGTGGAAGAAATTTAAGTTTGTATGGGTTTCACACCCACTTCTCTGGTCGTGTATCCCCCCGCAGCACCCTGTCCATCCCTGCTTCCGGGACCCCTGTTTACTTTGGACTCTGCCTCTCCCTAGAACCTCAACCAGTCACCATAACAGTCCTCGGGCTGATTGGACTGCGACAAGATATTCATACATAATTCATTTGCAAATTGGGGATTGTATGTGGGGTAGAATCCATGTGCCTATAGGATGTAGAAGCACGCCTAACAATTCGCCTTTTTTCAGCCATGTGGAGACTCCACCTTCCAGTTCTCTTGGCTCTTCTTTTACGAGCTAGCCCCAGGTTATCTGTAACACCTTTAGCCATGTGTTTTTTCCAGGGTACTTTCGCTTTCAATTTCTCAGACTCCCAAGTCTCCCGCCTTCGTTTAGTTCAGGTTTGCTTTGGGAATTGGTAAAGAAAATGACTGGTCTCTTTAGTTCTGGTTCTTCGGACAGATTCACAAGGTTTGTGGTCCTCAGCAATATGGAAAAGGTTTTGAAACCTCTGTACAGGAGCGACTATCAGCCCGCGTCCAGTCATAGAATAAGCGAAGATCTCTCACTTAATGTGTTCACCGGTCTTACATTTCCCACTTGTCTGTATGGTCTTCTGTTTAGGAACACCCTCATTATGGGGAAGCGCCGCACACGTTCTGACACTAGCAAGGGTAAGCAACAGGTTCAGCAGGATCATGTACCACAGAAACGAGGAAGAAAAACGAATAAGGAACACTTGGAGAACCTGGTAGTAAACTACATAATGGGTAATTCTTCACCAGTCCACCACCAAATCCGAGGATGGGAAAGAGATCTTCAGACAGATCCTGAAGATAATGAAACTGAAGCTGAAATTCTGGATTTCATACGGGACCCAGGTAATACCCGGGGACGTCTTACCTTATTTAATCAGACCATTCATACATATTGGCTGGTGAAATGTATTCTGGCAAAAGCTATGCAAAGCTTTCAGCTTGACTAGGACAAAGTAGGTCAACTCAAGATAGAACTTCACCCCAAAGATCTGTTGGGAGATATTCAAAACCAACTGCAGCATATTAAAATAACACAATATCAAGTAATCGACAGGGTGGGCCGCATGGAGAAGATGCTCCAGCAGATGCAGCAGGTAGACATGCCAGGTTCAAATGTGAAGGATCCAGCTCCTGTTTCTTCTTCAGATGGATAGAATTTGTAGTATTTTACTTTTATGCAGTTTTTGACAGTATATGAACTTAATCCTATGTTATAAGTTTGTCCATATCGCTGTAGTAGGCCAGATAGTTAATGCAACATATAGGAGAATGAGACAATTTCAATTTTGGAATGCTTTCAATGCATTCAGATGGCCAACAGACCTGGTTTCCTACGGGCAGGTTGAGGTCATAGTAACAATTATATATACTGTATCCTGTCCTATCTTTATCAATAGAAAATAGAAAGGTCCCTCTTAATTTACAAAAAAAAAAAAAAACACATTAATCACCCCTCAGCCTACCACCCAACCTACAATGTATTCCAAAAGTCTAGACCATTTGAGATGGCGCTCCAGTTACTTCCTACTCGTATGGATAGACTCGTAGACTCAGGTTGGTGAATGTTACATATCCCACTTTGTTCATTATCACAGTCATCATACGTGACGTAACCGAGTAATCACGCTGTTAATATTTATGCTAATTTAACCGTGGGCATGAGAAGGAATGGTAACAATATTATTTTTAATCAACATTAATCATCAAAACACATATAATAATATTTTTAAAATAAATAAGATATTTATATATAATCAAAATAATTAATATAAATATTATTTTATTATTTTTGAAATTAATGCGGTAAAAGAAATTGTCATATTATAAAATCTTTCTAAATATAATAATTTTTAAAATTTACAAAATATTATTTTAAAAATTAATATTCAGATTAATAATAATAAAAAAATTAATAGCATTAACAATTTATAAAGTTCTATCACACCAGAATAACTATTTGATGATGATGATGATGATGATGATGGTCAAACTTTGGTCTATCGGACCTATAATTTTCTTAGTTCTTAATTGTGTGGCTTCTCATTTTTCTTGGGGAGATTGGTGTTGTAGCTTTCTTTTTCTTTTCTACGGTCGTCCAACTTCTTTTATCTTGCACCTCCTTCATCTCTTCTGATTCTTGGGACACTGATGTCTTATCTTCGAGATCTGAGAGATTTTCTTTGCTGCTAAATGAAGATTTCTTTTGCGCGGTATTCAAATCCTCATAATTGTTGATGCTTAAGGGGTTGTCGACTTTATTTTTTTGTTATTGGGCGAGCCTTTCCCTCTGATTGTCTTGAGGGTTGTTTCTTTTTTTCCTGATTTCTTGCGACTCAGAGTTTTCTGGAGAGTATTCTTCCTTGATGACAGTGTAATGTTCCTTTTGTGCTCCTTCCCACCATGTAGATCTATGGTTATTCTTTCTAGCAGAGACTTTTGGGCAATTTTTGGCTAGATGGTCTGTTTCAAAACAAGATCGACATCTAAAGATGACACTTTTATAGTTGAGTTTATGGTTCCATGCATAGTCTTTGCTTGTTAGGATTATTTCGGTTGGAAATCCGGCGCTGAAGTCCATTTCAACACAGATGCGTGCATAAGTGGTTCTAACATATTCCTATGTTTCTCGGCACCTGCAGTAAAATTTCCCAATCGCATTTACAATGGCTTTTAGCGAGGAGAGATTCCAGAGATGCAAAGGTAGGTTTGGCGATCTGACCCACACTGGTGCTGAGGTTATGACTGTTGTTGAGGGATCAAATGATGGGTTCCATGGCTTTATGAATAGGCCCGAATTTTCCCAAAACCAAGGGCCAGAATCTAAAATGCATGTCTGCTTTCAAAGCTTTCAAAATCTACTATAAAGTAACCCTTAGCACAGGGGTAGATATTAATTTCATCAGAAATGATAGGCTTCCATACCTTTGAGATCCAACTGTGGAGAGCTGTCAGCCACGGCCAAAAGCCATTAAATCGGCAGATCAAGGCACTTCCAGAAAACTTCAAGGCCTTATCCAATGATACCTTGACCATCTGCATAGTGGAAGCTAGGGCTTCACTGACAATATGGACATGAGCTTGACTCTCAGAGACAGGCAAAACTGAGCCGACAATTATCTTTGCTAGCAATTTATAAAATTTCATCGCAACAATGCCTTTTATGGACTCACTTCTTATTTATATGGCATCGCTGGTTTTGAATTTTGACATAAAATCAAAAATCTTACATGATCCAAGTAGTCAACATCACCCTCACCCCATCGTCATCGTGAAGTTTGAACCTAAGACCTACGGTGTTTGTATTTTTCCAAACTCAAGCGATCTTAGAGATTAGGAAATCCAGACAGGCCGAACTCACGACCTGCTCCATATCTGATATAAACGAATAGAATGCCCACCATGGAGCTCGAACCCACGGTTAAAAGCCTTGCGCTCTACTAACTAAACTAGATATACTTCCTATGTTTTTGTCAATCAGCATAAATAGGAATTGTAAAATATATTTTGATAATTGATTAATCTTTTTTCAATTCATTGTTTTAATGTTTATATGGGATTGTAATTCATTGAATAATCGAAATTTGAATCCAATGTTTTAACATTTATATGGGTTTGTTTTAATCTTTTGATAATTGATTAATCTAAATTTGAATCAATTGCTTTGGTGGTTGTGGTTTAGTGGTGAGAATTCCATGTTGCAGTGGTTACCTGGCTCGAATCCAAGCCACCACAATTTGAAACAGGAAATTTTGTAATTTTTAAATGGGTAATTTTTGTAATTTGGACTCTTATCCATTCCTCCAACCGCCGTCAAACACAAATCTGTCTCCACCTCCATTGACGTGGACATTTGTATATGCCGTTAAAAGTGCCATTCCCTCCGCGCCTATTTCAAATCTTTGTAACCCAATTGTCGTATCAACTTCCGTGGACGTTTGTATATACCATTAAAAAAGCGGAGCGGTCCCACCTCTGTGCAAATTTCAAAATTTTCGTCCTCCAATGGAGAGCCAACCACTTTCATCCTCACGATTGACAATATGAATGTTGAAGCATCGGATGACTTCATTGATCACAGGAAAATGATTTGGATTACCAGTTAATTTTATCACCACGATTAATACGACTTGTGTTGAAATATAAAAAATGATTAAATAATTCAATTAAAAATAAGAATATCTTACATCCCAGCAACATGTTTACGGTAAATATCAATTCGAATTGAAATTATAACATTACTTTTTTATCAAAATGACAAGGAAAACAAGGCACGGCAGGTGGTGCATTCAATCCATGATAGAATGTTCTCAAATTGGACCAATAACAATACCTCTTATAAAAAAAAAATGAATGGAGAAAAAAAAATATCACATAAACTTAAACATCCATAAAAACATACAAGTACCCATCAATTATAACAATTTCATAATACCTTGAAAGCATAATTGAAATAGAAATAAAATCAGCATTCCATACCAAAGCATTTATATCTACCAGTGTAACACTTTTTTTAACATATTTTCTGGATTCATAATATAAATTTATTTCTGCTATTTTGAACTAATTAATGTGATTGTGGTTAATTTTCAAGACAATTGTGGTTGTGGTATTTTGAACTAATTAATGGGAAGGAAACAAGCAGTGAACTCCCGGTGAACGGAAAGAAATGAAAGATAGTCGAGCAAGAAAGAAGGAGTAACTGTCAGTCACGTGGGCAAGAGAACAAATAGGCATCCAGCCAACGGATGGAGAGGTTGGCGCAGACGAGAATAGGCAACAGGGAGCCGCAGGAGAGCTTTGTCTGGGTTGCACTGTTCTCCTCTCTTCTGGGTTACTGTGGTTTCTCTATGTCCCTAGGGACTACTTGTATTTTTCTTTGTTCTATTCTCATATGTAGCCGAGCCTTGTAATAGTTCGCCTCTGACGGCTGATAATTAATATATTCAAGAAGGTTGTTCTGATATGTGATTCTGAGTATGAATGAGTGTTGTTATAAGCTACATTTAAAATTTTGTTTATCGTTAGTTTAACTGTTTTCCTGAAGACTGCATGTTATGGAATATTATGTCATGACTGTTTAAGACCTTGGTTTAGCTTTGTTTCACCAGTCTGGATGTTGTGGAGATGATACCAATCTACTCCCGATCACAGTAAGGTCGCGACATGCCTTGGGTGAGACTCTCTGCCCTTTGGAGCAGAGTGTAAATGCCGACATGAATCTAGACTACGTCGGAAAACCTTGTTGGCCCTCAGCGCTAAACCTGAGTCTTCTCTGCGAGACTGAATGTGGTGCAATCTACTTAATTCATGTAACTTAACAAAAATTTCACTTATGGGCTTGTAGAGCACCAGGGGAAGGTCGGGATTAGAGCTACTAGAACTGTGAGGACTATACAATGTGATGCCATTCGGATTGAAGAATGCACCTGCAGTTTTCTCTCGCGTTGTGATGGCAGTCTTCCAAGAACACATCCACAAGTTCTTAGAAGTCTATATGGACGACTGGACCGTGTACAACATGCTGAAAGATCATGCGATCCTACTGAGAGTAATGTTTGATAGGTGTAGAAAATTACAGATCTCGCTGAACCTGAAGAAGTGTATATTTGTCGTACCATTTGGAACACTGTTGGGGCACGTGGTATGTAATCAAGGTGTCTGTGTGGATCCAGCCAAAGTAACAGTGATCGTCAATATGGAGGCGCCGGAGACCGTCAAACAGTTAAGGTCACTTCTGGGGCACACAGGTTACTACCAGCATTTCATCCGCAACTATGCCAAAATCACAGCGCCCTTAGAGAGACTGTTAAAAAAATCAGAGCAATTCCAGTGGACGAAAAGCTGCAGTGAGGCACTAGACACGCTGAAAGAAAAATTGGCGAGTGCGCCAATACTAGTCCACCCGAACTGAGACAAACAGTTCCATGTACACATTGACGCATCTGGCATTGCGCTTGGTGCGGTCCTAGCTCAACCGGGGGACACTTCAGTAGATCATCCAATATATTTTTCCAGTCACAAGTTGTCAACAGCAGAGCGCAACTACACAACAACAGAGCGAGAAGCACTGGCAATGGTGTACTCTCTCCAGAAATTTCGCCAGTACCTATTGGGAGGTAAGTTCAAATTATTCACTGATCATTCCACAATAAAATATCTGGTAAACAAGCCAATCTTAGAAGGGAGAATCTGTTGATGGCTCCTACTCTTCCAAGAATTCACATTCAAAGTAATTGTAAAACCTGGAAGGCTAAACGTAGGACCTGATCACCTGTCTCGACTAGAGAATGGAAAAAGTGGAGGATATCTAGATGATCAGCTACCGGATGTTGATATTTTCAGAGTAGAAGCCATCCCAGACTACCTGAATGAAATAACAACGTACCTCACCATGGGGCAGTGTCCGTAGGAATATACTACAACACAAAAGAAACATCTGGTAGTTCGAGCTATAGAATATCAGCTGATAGCAGGACAACTATACAAGATGGGGCTAGACCAAGTTCTTCGAAGATGTGTTTTGGATCATGAAAGGAAAGCTATACTATGGGAAAGCCATAGCGGTGTCGCGGGAGGGCACGTGGGAGCTAAACCAACAGCGCGCAAAGTACTACAAGCAGGTTTCTGGTGGTCAACAGTGCACAAGGACAGTAGAGCGTATGTTCAGAAATGTGACATATGTTAGCAGACTGGACGACCCTCCCACGGGGATGAGCTTCCGCTTCATCCCGTAAATATACTCCAGCCATTCGAGAAATGGGTAGTCAATTTTGTAGGGCCAATTACGCCACCTGCAAGAAATTCAAAGGCAAGTTACATAATACCAACGACCGACTACTTGACCCGCTAGGTAGAAGCTGAGCCAGTAAGGAACTGTACTGCAGATACTGCTGCTAGATTCATATTTGAAAACATAATCACTCAGTTTGGGTGTCCAAAAATCCTAACCAGCGACTAGGGTACACATTTCGTCAACGACACCATTAAGTCCCTACTGCAGCAATTCCTGATACAACACCATAAAAGCAGCCTGTATCATCCACAGGCAAATGGCACAGTCGAAGCATTTAACAAGATATTGGAGAAAGGCCTAACAAATATATGCAACGCGGAGCGCGATGACTGGGATGAATGGATACCAGCAACCCTGTGGGCATACCCCACAATGGTAAAACGACTACACAACCAAACACCATTCCAGTTGGTTTATGGTAGAGAAGTAGTAGTCCTAGCAGAATTCACGGTACCAAGCCTTCTGATCACGACAACGTTGCAGCTATCTGAAGAGGAATCTTTAAAAGAGAGATTGCACGAGTTACAGGAACTTGAGGAAGGATGATTTCTTGTGGAATTTCACCAGAAGGTAGAAAAGGAGAGGCATAAAGCTTGGCATGATCGACATATCAAACACAAGACTTTCCAAATTGGAGGCAAGGTCTTACTCTACGATAGCAAGTTCCAGAAGTTCCCAGGGAAATTGCAGATGCATTGGTTGGGACCATTTCATGTCATAGAGATCAAACCGTCAGGAGCAGTTCGATTGGCACAATTAAATGGCCAGGTTCTACAAGGATGGGTCAACGGCGCACACCTGAAAACCTACCAGTGGTAAGTTATTCATTTCAATTTCAATAACTCTCGTAATCAAGAGGAGTAGGTAGGGTAGGTTAGCGTCAATAAGTCTCTCGCACCCGAGATGACATAGATAGGTTTACCATAATGGAATAAATATCAGCTTAGTTGCGGAGATCGCAACGCAACCATTAGTGGTTGAGGAGGGGTAGTGTCCAGCGTGTCGTCCATGTCAGGAAGAAAAGCCTGTTGAACATCAACCCACCATCATTTAGCATAGTATCAGTGTCAGTCCGTAGGATCACCAATATTTGGAAATAATTGCCATAATTAGCATTAGCCATACTATAATAAATTTTCCATAATTAGACATAACCACCAGCTATTGCGTCTGCCGAAATCCCAAAACCACAGTCAGCAGTGTCAGAACCCACCTCAGCAGCTAATTGATCACATGATCGTAGCTGTGGGAGAAGACAGGGAAACATTAATTAGTTATGGGGTCTCATCAACCTCACCCGTGCCGGTTACTTACGTAACCTACATGTAGAAAAGCACAAGAAAGTAGGAAAAATCTAAGTTAGAGTTAGAAACTTCCGAAAGAGCAAGGGAAGTTCGAGCAGAACCAGAGCAGAGAAGGCGTCCAAAAGAGGAGAGTCAAGAGAAGAGACAGAGAACTATTTTTCAGGTATATCAGCGGTGAGCGAAAATGGCAAGAGTAAGCCCAGCGGTGGTAGAACAAGAGCTGGACAGCAGAATTCAGAAAATGGAGTCCCTCATCGGGAAATATGACAGTGCGACCTTAATTGACGCAGACCCCACAGATTCCTTTGAGTTTCCTGCGCTAAAATGATAGGTATACATTGAAAATTATACAACAGAAGCAGGACAGGCGGCAGCAAGGGTCTTGCCCGAGTTCAGAGGTATCCAGCAGTCCTCGAAAATGAATTTGAGAAACTTACCAGTATTTGGGATTACAGGCGCTGCGATGCAGTGCACCAAGTTCCTGTTGAGTAGAATTCAGAACGACTCTCTGTGGCTCGGGAAGGAATTCCCGATTCATGCCGAAGACATTCATAGGTTGACAGGGCTGTCACAGGAAGGAAGAGACATATCTTCACCATTCCAAACTATATCGAAACGGACGAAGAAGTTAGGGGATACAGACTACTATGCTAAGTATGGCACCCAAAGATGAGGAAAGGGGGAAAAGATTGAGTTAATCAACAGGACAGAGATCAAATTCACTTGCTACCTCATTGCCAGCAAGACGATGAGACATTACATCAAAGGGGAGTGTACATTAGACACAATTTCGGTTGTGGAGCACTGCGTCCAGGGGACCACGTTGAACTGGTGCTCCTTCCTACTGAAGGAGCTGTTCGAGGCATGTGAAGACAACTATAAGAGGACAACTGGATTTATCTATGAGTATTTGATAATAGCACTGGCCATGTGGAAGTGGACTTTCCCCCTCATCAGGATACCAGTGGAAATAGCGGAAGATCAACCAGTGGCGATGAAGTTTGCACCATGGTAGGTGTCTACAGACGCTAGTACCAAGGAAGTAAATGCAAAAGCCTTCAGAAGTTGGTATGGCCTAATGGTCAACGTTGTAATGGGTCAACAGAGGATCCCAAGAAACCTACTGGACGAATATAGTGAGCAAGTCTGGTTTGGAGTCATGCACAAGCACACGTTCCTCATACCCACTTGTGTACCAGAGACGACGTTCCAGATGAGGCCTCTGAAGTTCCAAATTGATGAAGCAACTTTTCACACAGAAGTTTGTTCGTGGCCGGGAGTTGCGATGGAAGTCAGAGATGGGGTGTACACATACATCTTTGACGGGATGCTACCACACCGGTTGCTAGGAGAAACGGCGGAGGAGGCAGCAAACAGGGTGTCGAACCTGCAACTCCTCCCGATCGTTCAACAACTGAACACGAAGGTACGAAGGTTTAACAAAGTAGTTCAGGTGATAGCGTGTAGTGCTATTCCATTTACAATTTTTTCAGAACTCCAAGTCTCCCAGTCTAACCCATCTCCAAGCACAACCTCCATCTTTGCACCCATTTCCAATGTATTGTCTAGTTTGCCAACCATAGCACCCACACCACTGGCAAAGAAAAGTAGATCTGCGAAGCCCGTATTAACACCAAAGGCCAAGAGGGCCAAGGTTGTAGAATCAGGTCCGGTAGTCGACCTCATAGGAGAGGATCCACCCCGACAATTGAGCACAGGGGTACTGATCCAAGAAGAGCCAATAGTTAAGACAGGGGAAACAAGCGGGTTGCCACCTCACACCCCCATTAACCCCTTTGATTTCCTAAACATCCGCATATCACCACCTCGTCCAGATCGACTACCACCTACCACCTCATATGTCTCCCACGAACCCCACGGCTCCGCACCATCCACCTCGTCTGCCACCGTGTCTGATCCAGTTATCAGAAGAATACTCAATGGGGACCACGGGATGGAGGTTAACTCGGGTACAGAAGTAGTACCCCCAACCAACCCTACCATGGTCCCATAGACTACTTTTACCAACCTCATCACTCAGATAGAGCAGATAGTTGAAGACATAGCTGGGCCACTCCCTGAGCCTACTCCGCTCCAACCACCCAACCAAGCAGATCAAGAGGGGCGACCGGACCTAAATATGGCAAACTCTGCACCCCAGCAAACTCCGCCGCAGTCACCTAAAGACCAGTCAGCAAGATTGGTTGCCAGTGGGCAACCGCTCCAGGAGTGAAGGCCAGATCAGGGTTCCTTCAGGGCCGAGAGCATGGAGACATGGGGGACAAATCAGCTGTACCATTTCATCCAAAGGGTAGCACAACAGGCCGAGAAGATCCACTCTGAACTACGGCAGAAATGTGAACAAAAACAGCAGCAGATAAGCACACTTATTGAACAGCGTGAGTAGCTGACAATGGAAAAAGAGTAGCTACTGGGACAATTGGAAACAGTGGCCAGGGTTTTCAGGGAAGTATGGCCCGCACTGACGTCCCATAACAGTCAAATACTGGATGACATGCAAGAAACGAAGGTAGTAGGGCGGGCGATCCACCTTAGGGTGGCATATTCAAACCTCCACTAGGAAAATACGAAACTCAAGGCGGCATTGGCAGCCCGACCCGCATTACTCGACCCAGCAGTTGTGTACTTAGCAAAAATATCAGAGAAACAGGGCCAAGTAACAAAGATGCAAGAAGTTCTAAGTACTACAACTAGAGATGCATATGACCTACTGAAGGGTCTTCAAGAATGCTCAACTACCCTCATGGTGAAGGCACAACCGATTTTGGTCCAACTGCAATAGATCTCCAAGGAAATATAGGAAGCCACAGATCCAACTAGGCTGGACCAATTGTATGCCCAGGAGGATGTAATAGAGGTCAAAATTCAACAAATAGAGGAGACTTCGATGGCAGCCAAACAGGCAATCTGAGAGCTTCAACAACCTGTAAAGATCAACGCCCAAACGATGCAGCAATTGGCCTCGGAGGCCGACACATAGATCAACGCAGTATTTGGCGCCGTGCCGGAAATTTTCGGGGAGGAAGTTGTCACAAAAATCACGGCTGAGATCGACGAGTTGATGCAATGGTGGCAGCAGGCCATGGCAACCTTCCAAGAGCTTAAAGCTTCAGCGCTAAACAAGGTCCCAGAGTTGGGGCCCTTGTTTGGACAACAAGGAGAAGGCATGCAGCCAGAATAGGGCACAGGGTCGGGCAGACCCATGGAAGTAGAGACAGCTCAAGACAATTGACTCGGGGCGAGTCAAAAGGATGTGGTCGAGGCCTGTTGGGGCCCTTGTTTTGGAAATCAACAGATTTTGAGTTGCGGCGAGCACGTGGCAGAACGCAACCTTGGTAGGCAGGAAGGTGTCAAGGTTGCGGAGGAGCAGAGGATAGGTGTCGCGGTTGTTGCAAGAGCAAGCATAGACATCGGAAGGGCGGGGAAGGAAACAAGCAGTGAATTCCTGGTGAACAGAAAGAAACGAAAGATAGCCGAGCAAGAAAGAAGGAGGAACTGTTAGTTGCATGGGCAGGAGAACAAATAGGTAGCTAGCCAACGGACGGAGAGGTTGGCGTAGATGGGAATAGGCAACAGGGAGCCACAGGAGATCTCTGTCTGGGTTGCACTATTCTCCTCTCTTCTGGGTTACTGTGGTTTCTCTCTGTCCCTAGGGACTTGTATGGTGCTCTGTTCTATGCTCATATGTAGTCGAACCTTGTAATAATTCGCCTCTAACGGGTGATGATTAATATATTCAAGAAGGTTGTTCTGATATGTGATTCTGAGTATGAATGAGTGCTGTTATAAGCTACATTTAAAATTTTGTTTATCGTTAGTTTAAATGTTTTCCTGAAGAGTGCATGTTATGGGATTGGGAATGTATATGTATTTGAGATCGAGGTTTAGAATACTTAGTTTAAAGTTTGTTTCAGCGAGTGGATGTTGTGGAGATGATACCAATCTGCTCCCGATCACAGTATGGTCACGGCACACCTCGGGTGAGACTCTCTACCCTTTGGAGCAGAGTGTAAATGCTGGCATGAATCTAGATTACGGTGGAAAACCTTGTTGGCCCTTAGCCCTGAAGCCGAGTCTTCTCTGCGAGACCTGTTCTCTCGCCAACACTCATCATCTTTTTTCTCACCAATGTCTTTGGTCAGTTTGATCTCTGGTTCCTCATCCTCTGTTAGTTTTAGTTCTGGTTGTTGTTCCTCTGTGTCTATACCCATTTCTTTTGTATCTTTGATATGTAATTCTTGTTCCTCTGTATGGACAGCTGTGATTTTGGTATGGGACTCTGTAACTTCAATGTCATCAGTCTATTTTTTTCCAAGGGGTATATCTTGTTGGACCCTGGGAGAAGGAATATCTATGTCATCAATGGGTATGGACTCTGCAACTTCAATGTCATCAGTCTGTTTTTTCCAAGGGGTATATCTTGTTGGACCCAGGGAGAAGGAATACCTATGTCATCAATGGGTATGGACTCTGCAACTTGGGCCAAGCAATCTAATCTATCAAAAGTTTCTTTTTGTCTGAGCTCATTTGTTAGGGTTTTAACTTTGATCTGTAGTTGTCTATTTTTCATCTGGAGAGTCCTATTCTTCCTTAACAATGAAATATACAGAGAAATATGTTTACAGGTACTTACTTTTGCAATGTGCTTCTTTCTCAAGTCTAGTGGTTCAGTTGGTTGGTCCTCTTGATCATCCCCAAACAATTTTGGTTGTGCCGCTGGTTGGTCCTCCTGATCATCCCCATACAATTCTAGTTATGCATTTGATTGGTCCCCCTGATCATCCCCAAACAATTTGGGTTGTGCAGTTGGTTGGCCTAGAACTTTTTCCCTATACAATTGCTGGTACTCCTCTTCATCTACATACAACATTTGGATTGAGATAAGGCCATTTGAGCAGTACCATTCACTTAGTCTTGCTATGTATTCATAGTCAGAATTAGGAGAGGGAAGCTTATCAACTTGTTCTTTTGTGTTAACAAGCTAGCCTAATCCTTCTTCCATGCATCCTTGTTTTGTAACAACGGGGAGAGTTTGAGGAACTACGGCATAACAACCTCTCTTTCCCCTATTATTTTGGGATTTTGGCACTGTTGCTGGGTGTTTCCTATATCCTTTCAATCTTCTGGACACAGGTTTACTCCCCAATATTTGTACTTCATCATCATCATCTTGGAAATCTCCTTTGTGTGCAGCTTTAGTAGCAGAAACCCTAGAAACCCTCCTAATTTGAACACATGGTAGCTCAGTTGCCATATGGAAAGGTTTTGTGGGAATTTCTACAGGTGGGAGGTGATGGGGTGGAGTTGCCGTTGAGGGGTCATGGGGTGGAGTTGCCGTTGAGGAGTCACGGGGTGGAGTTGCCACTGAGAAGGCATGGGGTGGAGTTGTTGCTAAGAGGGCTAAGAGGGCATGGGGTGGAGTTGTTGCTAAGAGGGCTAAGAGGGCATGGGGTAGAGTTGTCGTTGAGAGGGCATGGCGCAGAGTTGCAACTGGGGGATCATGGGGTGAAGTTGCAGTTTGGAGGTCATGGGGTGGAGTCATAGTTTCAATATGAAATGGCCTTCTAACTACTTCATCCCAAGTTCTCCCTTCCCTTTGTAGCACAGTAACCACCAAAAGTTTAACAAGGCATTGGTGGGAAAGGATTTCGAGTGGCCGCTTTGATTTCTGCACACCTCGGGCCATCTGGTCTAGGGTTTTTACAAGAAATAAAGGCATGTTAAGCAACCTGCCATGACGCTGGTGGTCTAACAAGCGGAGGTGCTCATAATAAATAACCACATACCTTCCTTCACAAGTGAAAAATCTCTGGACAAGGAATGCAACATCTGACCAGGGTTGTGGTAATGAATTCCTCTCATATCCTGAGCCACTCTTGATCAGTCGTTCACCTACCTCAAGGAAATTCCTCACAATATCAGGTTGGGTTTTTCGGGGTGCAAACCACTTTTCTCCCATCTGGAGTAACCCTAACACTTCAGCAATCGCCTCTTCTGTTCCATGCACCACTGTCCCTGCTACCTCTGATCTACCCTCCTTGTAATGCATGGTGAATTCTAGGGCTATGTCATTGTCATGCCCCTGAAACCTGCGAATATAATCTATCCAACCAACTTGTTCAAATATTTGTTTAACGCGTGGATATGCATCTAACAATTCTTCGGCACTTTCATGGCGTACTCTTGCACCTCCCATCTCTAGCTAGAGTTTAGAGCGGCTATGGTTGTGTTAGCTGTTTGCAAGAAATCGAATGTGGGACAATGGCGCAATGGAATATTTGGGGTAATGGGTACAATAATAAATTAATAATGGGGATGGGTTATTTATGGCGGTGCCCGTATGCAGAAATGTGTTGCCGCAAGAGGTCAGGAAATAGATACTCAAGCTTTTTAAAACATATCTTGGAAATAGGAGATTGAAGCTACTTTAATTTAAAAAAATTAAAATTACAATATATAAATATGTATCAATATGCTTGGTAAGATGTGAAAATAAAGAGTTCATGTTGTAACAATGCATTCCATTATGAAATTGTTGACCTATCTACTAACACCACATGTGCATTTTTTCATAATCAAAAGATTGGCTTTTTATTAAAACTTTAGGCAAAGTTTATATGAGATTATCAAAACAACAGACCTTCAATATTGAGATCAATAGTCTCTGTATGGCTCGATTTCATATAAACATATTATGATGGGGTTTAATATTCCCCTTTACAAGTCCATGTGAAGCTAACTTTTCAATTCATTCAAATCATAAAATCATATATACCTAATTCTTTTCAAAGCATATCCCCTGGCATTATTCACTTGCATTGGGACTTGTGTGGGTTCTGTTCTTAGTACATAACAATGTTAACGAGTTGGGTTGTCAAGATAACTTCATTGATTTGCAAGTTCTTCATATTATTTTTACTATTTGCAGGCTAAGCTGTTGTTGTTGTCATAGATGTCAAAATGCGCTGCATTTCAAAACACCTGGCCTTGTGGCTGTAGATGTTAATGATGGAGAAATTCACAACAATTGGATTTTTGGTTTGGATATTTATACATTTCTGCCCCTTAAATGAGGTTGGATCTATGGATTGCAAAAGTGCAAGATGTCACATTTGCATTTTGCATTTAACCATGTATATATAAAGTACAAATAATGATTGATATATAAACTATCTTGGTTGGCTTGTAACCAAGGGTATCTCACATAATTTCTTAATCAAGTTCAAAATTTCACATAAGAATTAGAGCTCATTATAGTAAAAAAAGAGGCTTGTATAAATTATGGGAGCATGTGCCACTCATGGATAATGAATTTTTCAATGTTCATAGAAGTTGGAATTGTGAAGGTGTATTGAAGGCATTATAATGAATAAATAGGGAATCCTCTATTTGCTGATAAAACTATTAAATACATGACAATGCTTCTATACATGTGCCAGCGCAATTGAATGAGATTGGAATTTGACTTCTAGAATAAAAGGCATAATAAAAGCATCCATCACATAATCTAATGACATAGCTAAACTGTATTAAGATACATTTTCTACATACATATGTTGAGATATAAGACCAAAAAATAGTGAGGCCATCTATAAAAAAAAACTCATACAAAAATGATGGAAAACAGGTTGCTCTAATCTATCTCAAAAAATATGAACACAATAATATTACTCCCCCCATAATAACCCCAATCCCAATCAGAGCAACAATCCATTCATTAATAGGTAATTTATAACGATGCCTATCAATAATAATTGGAGCACATGTTGGCTCCACAAATCTACCACATACACGTCCTTTGGATGCTACTTCAGAATGTATTGAATCACAGACCCTTTGGACATCAGATTGGTACATAATCTCAAAACCGTGGAACTCTGTAGCAATGGATTTTGCTTACTAGTGAAGGGGCTTTAGGTTAGGTCTTCTAACTTGGAAGGTGCCATTCATCTAGTTGATGATTAGTTCGGAGTTAGTGTAAGTGACAATGTCATTTGCACCATAACTCCATGCAGTCGTGAGACCCTCTATCAATGCATGATAGTATGCCTCATTGTTTGTTGTAATCCCAGGTATTTGTCTACTATTTTGATAAACTTAGCTCAGGGCTTCATTTTGAAGCACAAACCTTGTCCATGCTTTCCCTGGGTTTGGATGGCACCATATCTAGATAGCCATGACCCATTTTGCAACCATATGCAAAACAAGAAAATACAAAATAAATACTCTCTCTCTACGAAATAAATACATAATGAAGTTTGTAATTTTCTTAAAATTTCTTAAATAAAAAATGAAGTTTGCAATATAAATAAAAAGTTACAGTGGCGGCAACAATGAGTTGCCGCCATTGCGCAAAATTAAAATTTACAGCGGCGGCAACACACTGTTATAGTGGTGGAAATTCGCTATTGCCGCCACTGCTCAAAATTTAAATTTACAGTTGTGGCAACTCGTTGTTGCCGCCACTGCAACAACGAGTTTCTGCTCTCTACGAAATAAATAAAAAATGAAGTTTGAAATTTTGTTCATATTAATAAAAATTGGAATTTACAGCAGTTGCGACAATACCCTATTACAGTAGTGGCAACTCAATGTTATTGCTACAGCAACAGTGAGTTGCTGCTACTGCAACAGCGAGTTGCCACCACTGCTCAAAAATAAAATTTGCAGGCAATAGCGAGTTGCCGGTCGTCGGGGGCGCAAAACCCGAAGGCCATTCCGTCGAATAAAAAAGAGGAAAATTTATTTACCTTTCCTATTGCTAATGCTACTTCTCCTTCTCCACGAATGGTTAGCTTACTTCCTGATTAAATTGGTTCCTGAAATTGGAAGCACAAACAAGCAAATGAAGCTCATTAAACACTACAAATAAAAAATGGAGTGGGAATAAAAAAAATAGTTCTCAGCATCAATTAACAAATACATAATTTTCGAAACAACTTGCTGCTCTGCTCTGCTGTTGCTGGTCCTCACTATGAGTCTTGAAGGTTTCTCTGTTGGTCTTATCTTCTAGTTCTTTCTTGCAGAATAGCAAGTGCAGTGGAGGCATATATGTCAATTTGCTACTGGGATACTACATATATGTCAATTGACATTTCCTACTAAGCAGGGGCAGCGGAGGTAGCAGAGGCATATATGTCAATTGAAATTTTCCACTGGGATAACAAAGAACTAGGGGCAACAACTCTGCTTTGCTCTGTTCAATTTCTTGGCTCTCGACGAAATGCAGAAATGCTCTCAACATAATGACTCGACACAATGGCGAGACGACAGAATGAATAAGGAGAAGCTGTGGATGCAAAAATTTGAAATGACATTTGAGCGGCAACTCTGCAGCTCTGGTAGGTAGCAGCCATTACTCCCGAGTGAGTCATTTGGTTCAAATTTGAAAATGTGTCACTTCAGCCCTGAAATTGGCTACGCGAGCCCGCGTGACGGCTCATGTCGGCGTACATGAGGGTGGCTGCAAATGGGGATGGTTAGCCCATTACGGGGACAGTTTACGGGGCACGTTAACAGTAACATCGTGGGACGGAGACAGACGGAGACAGGTAGGGGCGTGGGGCCCGAGTTCGTCGGAGAGATTCACCAGATGGATTTGTCGATTTCCGGGCGTGCAAAACCCAAGAGCATTCCATCGAATGGCTAGCCCACTCCCTAAGTAAATCACTGAAACCAATAACACCGATATTTTCTTCTTGTTCACATAAGGTCTAAGGAAATGAATATTTTTTGAAATTCGAGTCTTAACCATCAATAAAGTAGCTTAGGTTACATTAACCGTGACGTTCCTTTTATTTGGGTCAATGTAACTGTAAGTCGACCGCTTTTGGACTATAATGGAAACCGTCGGATTTTCTTCTTCCCATAGGATGGACAGTTAAACGCCTGACCATGATATTTCAAAAAACTATAATGGTTAAGAACCAACGGGTTTCCAAATCGCACTTGTTTTGTATGGCGGTACTGCCTCTAGTGTTTCGATTCGGTGGGCTGGAATGTATGCTTATTAATCTGTTGCTCAATCCATCTTTGGAAATCTAACGGGGTGAACGCTCCTTTGTTGAAATTTTTAATTGAGTTAATTGTAATCCAATAGAGTTTACAACCCATATATGGTCCTTAAAATTTAAACTTGTAAATGCCAAATACTATCTTCTTTTGACCAACCAGTTTTCGAATCCACATATTGTGTTATACTGGAAAGCTAAAAAAAAAATAAAAAATGTCGAAAGGGAAACAAAATGGTGTAGGCCAACGATTTGGGCCCTTCTCCGTTACATGTTTCCAATATGGTCCTCCGATTCTCGTTATCCATATTCCAGTAACTCTATTCCTTCAAGAGGGGTCGAGTTTCAACCCAACTTGGGGTTTCGTATAACCTCCTCCGATTCCCGTTTTCCATATTCCGGTAACTCCATTCCTCCAAGAGCCGTCACACAACTGTCTCCTCCATCTCCATTGATGTGGACGTTTGTATATGTCGTTTGCCATCTCCACCTCTGTTGACATGGACGTTTGTATATGCCGTAAAAGAAGCGGTCCCCTCTGCACCCATTTCAAAATTTTGTCTTCCAATGCATCGCCAATCACTTTCATCATCGTGATTGATACAATGAATGTTGAAGCCCCCGATAATTTCATTTAAAGAAAATCCATTTGCATTACCAATAATTTTGTCATCATGATTAATGTTATTAATGCTGAAATATTAAATAATTTAATTAAAAATAAAAATATCATACAACCAAACAAAATGAAATATCATTTTAAATTGAAATGATTACAATAATTTTAATTATATCATTAGTTGTAGATAGAGGTTTGAAACTATCTAATGAAATTTGTCTTACAATTTATCTATAATTTAATATTATAAATTAAATTTTATTACTTTTATTAATATTTAAAATTATTTATTTAAAATATATTTTTCAATTACAATATTATTTAATATTATATTATAAAATTATTTATTTACAATATAATTAATTTAACTCCATATTTTCGAATAATTGTTTTGGTGCACCTCATTCAACACATTAATCACCCCTCAGCCTACCACCCAACCTACAATGTATTCCAAAAGTCTAGGCCGTTTGAGATGGCGCCGATGATGCTGCTCCAGTTACTTCCTACTCGTATGGATAGACTCGTAGACTCGGGTTTGTGAATGTTACATATCCCACTTTGTTCATTATCACAGTCATCATACATGAAGTTGTTAATATTTATGCTAATTTAACCGTGGGCATGAAAAGGAATGGTAACAATATTATTTTTAATCAACATTAATCATCAAAACACATATAATAATATTTTTAAAATAAATAAGATATTTATATATAATCAAAATAATTATTATTTTATTTTTTTTGAAATTAATGTAGTAAAAGAAATTGTCATTTATTTTGAAATTATAAAATATTTTTAAATATAATAATTTTTAAAATATCAATTTTCAAATTATTAAACAAAATATTATTTCAAAAATTATTATTCAGATTAATAATAATAAAAAAATTAATTGCACTAACAATTTATAAAGTTCTATCACACCAAAATAACTATTTGATGATGATGATGATGATGATGATGATGTCAAAATTTGGTCGTGCTTAATTGTGTGGCTTCTTGTCTTTCTTGGCGAGAATGGTGTTGTAGCTTTCTTTTTCTTCTCTACGGTCGTCCAACTTCCTTTATCTTGCACCTCCTTCATCTCTTCTGATTCTTGGGACACTGGTGTCTTATCTTAGAGATCTCGGAGATCTGCTTTGTTGCTAAAAGAAGATTTCTTTTTGCGCGGTATTCAAATCCTCATAATTGTTGATGCTTGAGGGGCTGTCGAGTTCATTTTTTTGTTGTTGGGCGGGGCTTTCCCCCTAGTTGTCTTGAGGGTTGTTTCTTTCTTGCCTGATTTCTTGCGACTCAAAGTTTTCTGGAGAGTATTCTTCCTTGATGACAGTGTAATGTTCTTTTTGTGCACCTTCCTACCATGTAGATCTATGGTGATTCTTTCTAGCAGAGACTTTTGGGCAATTTTTGGCTAGATGGTCTGTCTCAAAGCAAGATCGACATCTGAAGATGACACTTTCATAGTCGAGTTTCTGGTTCCATACATAGTCTTTGTTTGTTTGGATTATTTCGGCTGGGAATCCAACGCTGAAGTCCATTTCTACATAGATGCATGCATATGTGGTTCTAACATAATATTACTCTGTTTCTGGGCACCTGCAGTAAAATTTCCCAATTGCATTTCCAATGGCTTTTAGCGAGGAGAGATTCCAAAGATGTAAAGGTAGGTTTGGCAATCTGACCCAAACTGGTGCTGAGGTTATGACTGTTGTTGAGGGATCGAATAATGGGTTCCATGGCTTCATGAATAGGCCCGAGTTTTCCCAAAACCAAGCGCCAGAATCTAAAATGCATTGTCGGCTTTCAAAGTTTTCAAAATCTACTATAAAGTAACCCTTAGCACAGGGGTAGATATTAATTTCATCAGAAATGATAGGCTTCCATACCTCCGAGATCCAACTGTGGAGAGTTGTCAGTTGCGGCCAAAAGCCATTAAACCGACAAATCAAGGCACTTCCAGAAAACTTCAAGGCCTTAACCAGTGAGACCTTGACCACCTGCATAGTGGGAGCTAAGGCTTCACTGAAAATATGAGCATGAGCTTGACTCTCAGAGGCATGCAGAACTGGGCTAGCAATTATCTTTGCGGGCGATTTATAAAGTTTCATCGCACCAATGCCTTTTGTGGACTCACTTCTGATTTATATGGCATTGCTTGTTTTGAATTTTGACATAAAATTAGGGATCTTACATGATCCAAGTAGTCAACATCACCCTTACCCCATCGTCATCGTGAAGTTTGAACCCAAGACCTACAATGTTTGTATTTTTCCAAACTCGGGCGATCTTAGAGATTAAGAAATCCACACAGGCCAAACTCATGACCTACTCCATATCTGATATAAATGAAGAAAACACCCACCATGGAGCTCGAACCCAAGGTTAAAATCCTTGTGCTCTACTAACTAAACTGGATATACTTCCTATGTTTTTGTCAATCAGCATAAATAGGAATTGTAAAATATCTTTTGATAATTTATTAATCCAAAATTGAATCTATCGTTTTAATGGTTATATGGGATTGTAAAATAGTTTTTGTTAGTTGATTAATCGAAATTTTTATAGATTCTTTAAATGTTTATATGTCATTGTAAAATATCTTTTGATAATTGATTAATCGAAATTTCAATTCATTGTTTTAACGTTTATATGGGATTGTAAATCATTGAATAATCGAAATTTGAATCCAATGTTTTAACATTTATATGGGTTTGTTTTAATCTTTTGATAATTGATTAATCTAAATTTGAATCAATTGCTTTAATGTTATTATGGTGGTTGTGGTTTAGTGGTGAGAATTCCATGTTATAGTGGTTACCTGGCTCGAATCCAAGCCTTCACAATTTGAAACAGGAAATTTTGTAATTTTTAATTGGGTAATTTTTGTAATTTGGACTCTTATCCATTCCTCCAACCACCGTCAACACAAATCCGTCTCCACCTCCATTCCTCCATTAACGTGGACATTTGTATATGCCGTTAAAAAGATCCGTTCCCTTCGCGCCTATTTCAAATCTTTGTAACCGAATTGCAGTATCAGATTCCGTGGACGTTTGTATATACTGTTAAAAAAGCGGAGCGGTCCCACCTCCGTGCAAATTTCAAATTTTTTTTCCTGCAATGGAGCGCCAACCACTTTCCTCCTCATGATTGACAATATGAATGTTGAAGAACTGGATAACTTCATTGATCACAGGAAAATGATTTGGATTACCAGTTAATTTTATCATCACGATTAATATGACTTGTGTTGAAATATAAAAAATGATTAAATAGTTTAATTAAATATAAGAATATCTTACATCCCAACAATATGTTTACGGTAAATATCAATTCGAATTGAAATTATAACATTACTTTTTATCAAAATGACAAGGAAAATAAGGCACGACAGGTAGTGCATTAAATCCATGATAGAATATTCTCAAATTGGACCAATAACAGTACCTCTTATAAAAAAAATATGAATGGAGAAAAAAAAACATATCACATATGCCGGTGTGTTGAATATCATTTGGTGCACTGCTACCGGTGCGCAACAAAAAAGAAGACGCACTGGAACCAGTGCATGCCTATTTTTCGTGGTGCACTGACTGTTTTTTTTTCCAAAAAAATTTATATATACATATATTCTTAAATACATGTCTCATTTAATTAAAAAATTGTATTTAATATTTGAATCATTCAGAGATGTGAAAGGAGAGAAGAGGGGGGACAACATCAACAACAAGTGGAGCAGTATGACATGGTTCACTTGTGGGAGGCACGAGAGAGGGAGAGAGATGTGTACTCTCGCCCTATTACAGAAGCTACCCAGGGGCTCCTAAGGCAGGTAGGCCTCCTCAAGTTCTATGAGGAGGCTACTTCCCTAAAGGGCCATGGTGTGTTTTTGAGACATCTTATCTGCAGGTGGAATGCCTAGCTACATGCTTTCTTGGTTGGTCCTAACTAGTGGTACACGCCCACTGAGGAGGACATATATTTCATTACAGGGCTATCGAGGAGAGGGGTGTATTTTCCCTCGTTCCCAGAGGTTCCAGTTGGCTATGCAACAGGGAGTCAGTTGGTGTACTCCCAGAGATACATTAGCGCACATATACTGTCTCCTTCAGATTTGTAGGTCTCCAGAGGTCAGTTACGTATTGGTGCATTTGGTAGTCAGGAGGTGAGGTGCCTCTCACTTCCGATTTCGACCATTTCACACAACACTAGTGACGATCAACGCATTAGTTGCTCGCTTCTATATTATGTTGATTCTTTAGTACAGGAGCCACGACTTGTCAAGTGGTCTGCCATTTTTTTGCGACAGTTCTATATAGCCTTAGATAGATGTCGTGCTCATGCAAAAGGGAGGGTCAACTTCCCTTTTGCTTCAAAGCTTTTTTGTTTATTTTTTGAGAGGTTTCCAGAGACGAGGCCTAATTTTGTTCGACAGCCTCGTAGGCTAATGTTTGAGGCACAGATGCACATGTGCGGGTAGATGATGCCCAAGAGGGGCGAGACTATGTTTCCAACGAGGATATCGCATGATGCACTGGAGTTGCTAGGCAGTGTTGACGAGAATCCCTTCATTATGGTCCCCTGTCCTTATGCTGGTTTGGATTAGCGAGGGTGTACTAACATCCTCTTCAAAGATGATGAGCCGCTAGATGATAGAGGTAATATTACTATTTTATTTAAATTTATTCTAACATGTTCTTTAACTTTTTTTTAATTAAATTGTGTAATGAAATTGTCTAATTATTGTTGTGTACTCGTATATATTTTGCAAAAATTGGGTCTTTTGATGGCGAGGACATGCTAAAACCACCACATGATCTAGGTGTAGATCCTGATGATGATTAGGGTATCCAGATGCCAAGGATCATCAGGAGGCTGGTGCAGAGAGACTCCTCTTGTTGGTGCGTCGGTACCGCCTTTTGCTAGGTGCAGTTGGCTTGATAGCAGATACAGGATGGAGTTGGGTGACCAAATCACTGCATTGATTGTTGAGGCGGGCATCAGGCCCGCTAATATGAGAGACATACAGGCCGATGGTAGGCTATTACATATGCAGAGAGGCATGTCGCATGACATGTACAGCCTGATGCCGCATGTTGTAGGAGCTACGACTTTAGTTACGCGGCTGAGGAGGACCGTTGCACGTTATAGGCATGGTTGAGATGCAGCACGTAATTGAAAAGGTGTAGTAGATCTGACAAGAAAATGTATAAAAATGGAAAATATGCCCAAGAAATAACACCATTGAAGATAAAACTTCAGATCTTCATTAATATCAAAACCCTTAAGGTAGGGCAACACCATACATTCACTCCTTAAGGAAGGAGATCACTCCACAAGCCATATGCTTGCCCATACAATAATCCTTCACATCTCTCAATGGAGAGACTCTAGCCTCTATATAAGTTTCATACATGCAATACCATGGGTAGTTACCATGGGTATCTCAATACCATACATCCAATACAATGGGCATATCACTTTATTCCCTAGCTACATGTGGTCCCTTACATAATGTGGGTTAACCACTTTATTTATTAACTATGGCCCAATTATTTATCATTCTTATATTATTACATCATATTATTCCCTATGATACCTCCCTTTGTACCCTATATTATCCCCCCTAGGTATACTACATTACACCCCCTTAAACATGTTTCGTCCCCGAAACATAAGAAGAACACAAATAATAAGATCTACTCAAAAGAGTATTCCACTGGTACCATTCACGTGCATCCAGCCATCCCAGAGAAAGTTGAATACTCGATCTGGTCGATGTCTCGCTCGCTTGAGATAGAAGTGGGTTCTGGTGGTTCTTCTGTGTTGATGTGTTGTGGGTGGATCGTCGCACCTCTCTATGTGTCATCCAGGGGTTGTTGTCCTTGTTGCTAATTTGTTTCCACCTTCCTGGTTGTTGTCTTGCTGGGTGATGCGGGTGGTGATATGTTGAAGCTTTAACTGATGGAACATATTTCATTAATTCCTCCATTATTGGTGATGGAGTGGTGTCAGGTTCTTTTGTTGGTACTTGCTTTGATGTCTGTGTTTGGCTGTCTACCATCAAAGGCTCATCATCTGATGTGTCTGTGTCGTTAGAGATTTGCACTTCTTCCTCCCTAGTCTCTCCATGGTTCCTAATGCAAATATCGTGCAATGTAATTTTCTTCTTTTTATACCAGAGCTTCATGAATTTCTTTTGCACATTAAAATTGACAGTACCAACGGATTCCATCCAAGGGTGTCCCAAAACAACATCCACAACATCCATATATGAAGCATAAAAATCAGAATGCAACACATACTTATCCATAGAAATCTTCAAATCTTTATAAATTTGAACATCTTCATTATCAACCTATGTGTTTTCAATATGCTTTGCTGGAACTTGCAATTTTTTTGCCAAATTCACATTGATACAATTATGCTTGCAACTAGGAATGATAGACACAATGATGTTCTCTTTCTGAATACTTCCATGAACCTGTAATATGGAAATATTAGTAGAAAATAAGTCTTTATGGCTCTTACTATCCTTCTTTCCGGCTTGAGACCACTTGTCCAAAAGGACTTTTTCAAGTTTTTTCTCGGGAAGTTTCCTCACTGAGCTGTCAAGTGAGGTCCACCATTTATTTGCCTCATCTTTCATATGAAGCCCTATGGAGCATACCCAAAAATGTTGATATTGAGCCTTCTCATATTTAAAAAAATCTTCAATAGTAGGGCCATCATCTTTTCTTGTAAACTTCATCTTGCGAGAACCTCTAAAACAAAGTAAGGGTTTTGAAAAAAATCACTTACTTTGGGAAAAAATTAAAATGGACATTACTTGGTCAATATAACTCAGAATCCTTAATATAACCTATTTTCAGAAATGGAATAGTCATTTTTCATCTATCCATGTGGTTTAAATCCCAATCTGGTTACCATGAAAACACAGATCTGCGCTGCAATAGTCCCGCCATCACAAAATTTCTGAAAAAATCACTGATTTTAAATCAGTGATAACTCCATCATCCGGACTCCGATTTGACCGATTTTTTTTTTTAAATCGGGTGATTTTTCAAGAGGAGCTCAGATCTGTAACTGTTTGTCTGAAATTTTTCACCAAAACCTAAAAAAAATGTCAGGATATCCGTCGTACACAAATTGTCGTCAGAAACATTTCTGTAACACAGCTGAATTTAAATCAACAATATCACCCTCATCCGAACTCTGATTCGACTGATTTTTTTTTTGAAATTGGATATTTTTCTGTAAGGAATCCAAATCTGATATTTATTTCTGAAATTTTTTCGCCAAATTTTCCAGATCTGCTCTACAAACTCGCCGCCCAAAAATTTCCTGCAAAAAAATGAAAAAACAAATCTCCAAACTCTGCCTCTGAAAATGTATAAAAATGGAAAATATGCCCAAGAAATAACACCATTGAAGATAAAACTTTAGATCTTCATTATCAAAACCCTTAAGGTAGGGCAACACCATACATTCACTCCTTAAGGAAAGGGAGATCACTCCACAAGGCATATGCACCTTACATACAACAATCCTTCACATCTCTCGTGGAGAGACTCATTCTTCAAGTTCCATACATGCAATACCATGGGTAGTTACAGAAGTGGTGCAAGTGCATCCAATACAGTGGGCATATCAATTTGTTCCTAGCTACATGTGGCCCCTTACATAATGTGGGTTAACCACTTTATTTATTAACTATGGCCCAATTATTTATCATTCTTATATTATTACATCATATTATTCCCTTGGGTACCTCCCCTTTTGTACCCTATATTATCCCCCTAAGTATACTACAAGTCCGTGAGCAGTGACTCATCATTTGATGATCGTTCACCTCGCGTCACGCCAAATGAGCAGCCTCCACTAGCATCTAGCAACAGTCATCATGGAGAGCAGGCTGGACCATCGGGCACGTCCACTCAGCAGCCTACAGCATCCAGCAATACTCATGATCATGAGCAAGCTGGACCATCGACTGTCGAGGCTGCACCATTGACTGAGCATGCCTCAACTAGTATTGTTATTGATGTTGTACCACCAGCTTATCCATGAAATTTATATTACAGTTGTATATTTTTGACATTATTTCGTTATATATATATATATATATATGGTCCATGTATTTTATGTTCATGTTGCAGTTGTACTTAACTTACATGTTGGTGATCATCATGATGTGTATATTGTTAAGTCATGTTAGATATTCTCATTTAATGTGCAGCTTGCACATAGATGTGTATGTGATAGCATGATTTATTTGACATGAGATGTATATTTGATGTTTGTGTTGTGATGATGTTATACAATGCTAATTGTGTTTTTTTAGATGATTATGATCACGATGATGTTATCGAATTTCAATGTGTGTTTTTAGTCGAATATGATGTTTATACGATGGTTATCATGATAGTGATGTTTATTAATTAATTTAATATTAAATGACCATGATATTTATTAAATATTATGTCGTGATTGTAATTGTAATTTTAATTTTAATTGTATGTAAAATTCTAAAATTGTATTTGTATTTGTAATTGTAATTGTATGTAAAATATTTGTAAAATTATAATTATAATTGTAATATTTAATTTATTGTGAAATGATTGTAATTGTAATTTTAATTGTAATTGTATATATGACAAATTGTAAAATTGTAATTCTAATTCTAATTGTATGTAAAATTGTAAAATTGTAATTTTATGTAAAATATTTGTAAAATTCTAATTGTAATTCTAATTGTATGTAAAATATTTGTAAAATTTTAATTGTATTACTGCGAAATGATTATAATTGTGAAATTTTAATTGTATATAAATTCTAAAATTGTAATTGTAATTGTATGTGAAATTGTAAAATTGTAATTGTACTTGTAATTCTAATTGTAATTGTATGTAAAATATTTGTAAAATTTTAATTGTATTAATGTGAAAATTTTAGTTGTATTAATGTAAAATGATTTTATTAAAATTTATAAATTTGTAAATTTGTAATATTGTAAATAATTGTAAAATAATAAATCTAGAATAATTTGAATTTTTGTAACATAATAAAGTTTAGAAAATAATGCAAATAAATTCATGTACTTTAGAATTATCATTATTCTATTATGATCTTACATACAAAAAAAAAGAACTTTATACAATACGCCATTTTTATTGAGATCAACATAATTGCAAATTATCAAGTGAAATATTGATCTTAACATTAATTCAAAATACATATAATAATGTTTCGAAAAAAAGAGTCTTATAAGGTATAAGGTAATTAAGTCCTCTTCTTTATAAAAACCCATTTTAAAGAGTATAAATATTGATGAATTAATAACACGTACCATTTCACATGTACTAATTCCATTGAACATATTTTAGAAGAATTCGAGTATATTACCATTGCGTTTCCTCTTATGGATGCTAATTCCATGAACAAATTTTAGAAGAATTTGAGTGTCAAGAATGCAATAGACAAAAAAAATGGACTATTTTTCATTTTATTAAAAGGTTTTTGAGATTTTTTGTGGGTTTTATGTGTTCATGGGACAGTAGACAGTACCGACCCTGCCGTATTGGTATTTCAGTTGAATTTTTCCTAGCAGCAATATGACTGAATATTGTAGCTATGAATTTAATAAAGAACCCATATATTTTGTGAATATGATTGAAGACTTTGTCATATACTTGAGCACTATTCCATTTCTTCACCATATTAGTACAAAATAGAAAGAATAATTTCTTTCACCCTAACAACACACAAATTTCAAAAAACAAAACACTCCACTCCATGTTTCGAGGCATTTTACGCAAATGATAGGCATTTTGATGGAGTTTTATCCATATGCTGCAATTTAATGAGGGTTGGAGGGAGCTTACAATAATGTATCTATTAGTAACTGCACCCTTCGGTATAACCAAAGAAAATTCAGGTATATTCCTCAGTGAAGTACACTGGCCATAATCAATTCCTTCGAGACCTCAACAGAAGAAATAGATATGCATGTCAGAGGCTCCTATTTGCACCTTTTCTTGTTGTAGGTTGTGGAAAGGTTAAAGTTTCTTTTTCTGAAAGAATAAGAGGTGTAGTTTTGAAAAGAAATGGCCCAAATATTTTCACAACAAAATTTACATTTCCAGCATGTATAAAAACCAAAATATCTCGAACTTCAATAAACTGCTCATCAATAAAACTTTCCCAACCATTTGTGAAAATTGCCCATGTCTTAGAATAGCACAGGTTCACATGCCACAATCGCCCACTTGGGCCCTGTAGTATTTCATCTTCACACGCCCCACATTGCATTCTCTCCACATAATCAGTGGGGACCTCCTGCAATAAACAAAATGCATTGGAAGAATAGTTATTTCCTACATCAAAAGTTTATCCAATTCTAATTCTAATTCTAATTCTAATTCTCAAGAATAAACAAAATTCAAATTCTAATTGCATATTTCCATCAAGATTAAACAAAATTCTAATTCTCAATTTCTATGGTTGGGGTTCACTAAATTTAGGTGTACACACCTAAAAGTAATTTCGGTGCCTTAACCACAAATCGGTGCTAATGTAAAGATAACCACACCGGTGTGTTTATCTTACTGCGCACCGGTGCGGTGCTATTAAGTGACACACTGGTGATGAATAAGAGTAAATAAAAAAAGTGCAACTCTATTTTCTTTAAGTGAAAAAAAGTGGTAAATTGAAAAATGGGCGGCAAAATATTTTTGAAAATATAATTTCATAAAACAATTCTTTAAATACTAAACACTATTCATTATTTCACTATTTTTGTAAAAAAATTCAACTAGATATTTGCAGGAGACATACCTGGAGCAAGAGAGCACGAGAGCATTGTGGAGCAGCGAAATACGTTCGAACAGAAGTATTCAGAAAATCAGAATTCAAAACCTCCAGTGATTCAAACCCTGTAGCATATAATTTCAAACAATATTGTGATTAAATTTGATTATTTTTTTTACTTTTTCTGTAGTTTTTTATGAAGTAAGAAAAAAATTTCAATTTGTTTTTCATTTTCATAAACAGAAAAAAAAAAATCCATTTTTACCTTAAACCCTTCATTCTTTTTTTTTTTTTTTTTCTGTCCTTTCTTCTCCCTTTTCTATGATTTCATAATTAAGGTTTTTCATTTTAGATTGACATCCAACTCACGGGACAACTTGCATAGTCGGATCCCAATCCATGTCGGCCCTTTCGTGAATTTTTGAAAAAAAATATTTTTTTTTTTATCGGTGCGCCCTGCGTAACCTAGAACACTAGTGCACTGTATTATCCAAGCACATCACACAAGTACTGTGTAATAAAAAATTTAAAAACCTTTTTTTTAAAATCAGTGCACCATATTTAAAATAGGGCATCGGTGCACTAGGTTACGAGGGGCATACCGATAATGTGCTATTTCATTATGGCGCATCGCGAACGTGCTGTTTCGCAAAAAATGTTTTATTATGTTAATCGGTGCACCATGTAACATATAATGCACCGCACCGGGTCTCCTAGTTGATAGAGAGCACTATATGGTGGTCTCTTGTTTGTGCGGGGCGTTTATGCTACAAAAACTAACCCTAGACGATTTTTATTATTTTCTTTGTGTTAATTGGTGCAGTGGTTAACATGTAACGCACCGTTTCTCCTTGTTTACATAGAGTGTCATATGGTCTATTATATTGTTTGTGCAATGCGTCTATAAGACCCCCACGCACCGACGTTTGTGCATACATCAGGAAAGACACACGAGTTTCTTGAGATTTCTTTTTTACCTAAAAATTTGAGAATTTATTTATAAATATATTAATGAATGATATGGTACGTGTTTTAAATTGATAAATAAATGACTGGCAAGAGATCAAGTAACAAAAATACTGATAACACATCAAGAAAAGAAAAAAAGACAAGTTATTTGTAGATTCTTTACAAAAAATATTATTTTTGAACTATATGTAAGTTTAACCAATATTTATTGTTTACTGTGTATCATGTAGAGCCACAAAATGACGAAGCTCGATAAGATTATTTCTGATCTAGGACCAGAAGAGCGTAAAATCTTGATGGAAAAATTGCAAAATAATGAATCAGGTGAATTAAAAAATACTATTGATCCAATATGAGTTTCTTCTTTTAATTTTCATTAATAATATACTTAAAATTATTAGATAACGTGTGTCAAAAATTCTATTAATTCACATCTATTTAATGTTCTACAGGGACCAAAAACTCAGAAAAGGAATGTTGTTCTAAGAAAATAAAAAAAATAGAACATGCAAATGAAAATGAATTGCTCCTTAGCTCATCTGGAGTGGTGCCGAAGGTTAAAAAAAGGGGGAAAAGCTTTTACAAAAGTTTGAAGGATCTAGTGGAACGAATGTATAAATGTTCTTTCTACTTACAATACAAAAAACAATCAAATGATTCCAAGAACCAAATTTTATCTAAACTATAGGAAAAGTTTCTAGAGAATTGGTCAATGAGACATGTTAGACTTTTAATAGCAAAAACATACAACAACAAAAAAAGAAGGAATGAAAAAGTAATATTCCTTTAAATGTTTGTCTAGAATTATTTATAAATATCACTTTTGTTATATTTACTTTTCATATATCAATATAAAAATTAAATAGTTTATTGTCATGCTACATTTTTAGGAAGATTATGAAAATTTCAAAAGATGAACGAGTTGATATCAGAAATATGCCAGTAGGAATTTCCATAAAGGTGTACAAGGAGATGGTCAAAGAAACAGACAAAATTGTGTCGCGGGAGTAGCCATCTCAACAACAACGTGCTTCAAATGTAATATGTAATAATTGAATTTTTCGATCATTAGGTACAATAAATAAACAATTTAGCATTAAATATTAATTTTCAAGTATTTTCTTGCAGAAAAGAAAAGAAAATGGAACCCATTCAGCACATAAAACAAAACAACAAGGAATAAAAGGGTTGATATCTAAGTTTGTGAGTAATTTTTACTTCCTTATAACAACTTAACTAGATTTCATTTTTTTAATTTTTTAAGTTGTTTTACAAAAATCATCATTTAATTTCTTGAAACAGGTGCTAACATACAAAGAAGAACCATCAGACGAATTGATTGAAATTGGGTTAAATATGGGTTGTGAGTATATGTTGGCATATAAGAAATTAATTATGGAATTTGTAAGCATCTATCGATCTTGTTTTACTTAACTCAGTCTATAATTAATAGAACACAAAAATATTTTATATTAAATATATGATTTGTTATGGGGTATAAAACTTGCAGGAAACAAAGTATGGAACTGCGCCAACAGATGAAATTTTGAAAGATGGCATGGTACATGGTTTTGAAAGAATGTGTATAGTTTATGAGTCAATTGTTACTATGGTACGTCATTTATTTTCGATTTACATTGATGTATATTATTTAATATTGCAATTTTTATTATTCTCACCAATGTATATACACTCATTATAGTTTATTTTTATGTTTGTAGATGGAAGGCGAAGAAGAAGAAAACAGTCAACACCGTGAACAAAACATTTCTGAAAATAACCCAAGTCATGGAAGTAGCTTTAGCAGTGACAGAAGTTCAAGCGAAGAATGATGATCACTATGTTTGGATATCAAAGCAAGCGTTGTATTTTTTGAAATATTTGTCTGTAAAATCAGACATTTTTTTTAAAGTAACGGACATAGTGTCCCAATTGAAAGACAAAGGGATACCAATAACTGTCCCATTTTGTATGACAAAGACTGTCTTGTATATATATATATATATATATATATATATATATGTTTTAATTTATTCTATTGTGTTCTCCATTGTCGTTCTCAAATGCACTAATAAAAATTTAATTCATATGAATATTGTTATAAGATATATATATATATATGTGTGTGTGTGTGTGTCGACTTTTGATGAATAATGAATTTTAAAAAATCACAATAATTATGATATGATATAACAAATTAATTCAAACATCACATTCAAATGCATTAATAAAAAATTAATTAATATTAATATTGTTATAAGATATGTCGACTTTTGATGAATAATAAATTTAGAAAAATCACAATAATTGCACTGTCACAGGTTGATGTTTCTAAAAAATAAAAAATGAACACCGATACATGTCAGTTACTGTACATCAGTGCATTTGTATGCTGCAGTGCACTGGTGCATTTCTATGACCTATGGGCACCACACAAATACTAAAACCAATTAAAAATCTCGGTGCGTTTGTGCGACACTGTGCACCGGTGCGTTTATGTGAGACTATGCACCGATGCATTTATACGGCGTATAGGAACCGCACAAATACCAATACCAATTATAAATCTCGATTCGTTTGTCTAATACGGCGCACTGGTGCATTTCTATAAGTCTATGTACCAATTCGTTGAGACGACCTATGGGGCACCACATAAATCTCAAGACGAATTAGAATGGCCCCGTGCGTTGTATCACCAACACTGCGTCTAGTTCGGTTTTATACCTTTACAGCCTAGTGCCTTTGACCGCCCCAGGGCCACCGTCTAGATGACACGCATCGGTGCGTTGAAATCTTAGTAGTGCACCGATGAAAAAAACATCCGTAATAACCTCCAGTCGCCCATTTTTTTAGTTGTGTTGAATTTCCGTTAAAAGCTCTGCCAAAACCTCCGTAACCATAAACAAATGTTGTAGCAAATGTTTTTTGACAATTTTGACCAATTTTATAACACTAAAAACCTCATTTATAACCTTTGCTAGAGGGTCTTTTCCTTGTAGTGTGCAAAGGAGTGATGGGTCAACAAAGGAGACTCAAACAATTCCGGAGAGAATTGAACAACAAAGGAAGAATGAAATGGCATAAGTTGCATTATAATACAAAATGTTTCTAGTCATTGAACCCATGCCTAATGAAGACATGAATCAACCTGAAGAATATGAAGAAACCACTGCAATATTGAAGCGATTAATGCGAGTTCTGCCATCTTTCTCAAGTAAAATTTTGAAGCTTTAGGAAATAAAAATGGAGGGAATTCTTAGTTTAGTAAATTTATGGGATTTTTTTCAAGAAACTTCTATAAATCCCTGAGATAAGAGTAGAGGTGCAGTAGCATTGCTTCTCATTATATCATCTTTGGATGAAAATTTTTTTTCTAGTATTTTGTATGAATTATGTGAAATATGTGATGCAAAAATATTTTGGGATATTCTTGAAATGAAGTATAATGAGAAAGCTAACGAATACAGGGGGATATTTAATATCAATTTTATATAAAGTTTCAAAGATTGCATAGAGAAAACCCATGGAGGAATTAGAAGCAATTGACGAATTGAAGAAACTGAATAGCCTCTTTGAAGTAAAGGTGATGAATCCAAAAACTATGGTTGTTGGTTGTCAAAATAAATCTGCAATGACAATAAAATTTGATGATGAATATTTATTTTAGGGAAATTAATTGTAGGTTATCTTTGAAAATAAGCTGATTAATAAATTGGTGTTTACTTTAGAAGAGGTTAATAATCCACCCATCACAGTAGAAACAACAAAAAATCATAATGAGAGTCTTATTACAATAGCAAAAGTAGAAGAACGTGAAGAAAAATCCATAGCAACAGTTAAGGAAACAAGGAAGTTTAAAGTTGTTGAAATAGGATATGATGCATAAATCCAAATTATTGAATAATGACTTGAAAATTCCTTTGAACATATTGATGAAGTTCTAAAATAAGCAATTGGCATTACATGCTTAATGGTGAAGGCTCTTGAAAATGAGCAAAATGATCAACCAATAAATAATTAGATGATATATAAATGGAAACAATGGTAGATACATTTGAAGGTTTTCATGGTATTTTTATGCATTAGAGCCCATAAAAAATCATATATTATTATGATCTGATGAGGCAACAATCAAGTGAACAAGTGATAAATGAATGTAAAGTGCACATTTCAGTTATAAATATAATGAATAATTTGTAAGTATTGAAGAAAAAACTATGTGTCGAGAATCTGATGGATAATTGCAAACAATGAGAAGAAGTCCACAACCCAGTTATATCATGCAGTTAAAGAGAAATAAACCAAGGAAGAAATATTATTACTATTTAACAACAAGAAAGGTCAAAACAAAATTGTTAGGGTCAAATTGTGACCCTCGTTGAGACTTTAAACAACAAGCATTATGTTTTCATAAAGTCCATTTCTCCATTAAGGGGGAGACATGGAATTAATGGAGAAATCTAGTTAGTTCTAGATTTATTCATTATTAGCCACTTGTTGTAGAGCATTGAGATTGTGTTGTCTTATTTAGGATTCGAGTCCTATTTATTAGGGAGTTGTTTAAACTCCTCAAAAAATTTGTAATCTTATAATTGTATTAGATTTCTTACTCATGAATAGAAGTGGCCTATAAGAAAGCACTCTCAGGTTGAGCTAGTCTCACCTGGGAGTTGACCATTTCTTTCATAGTTTGTCCATTGTTAATTTTGACCATTATTATTGTCACTAGATAGAAGCATTATTATTCTCACTAGATAGGATTTGATTCTCCACCGCCACAATGCATAATTGTAATTAACAAAATACCTCCATTTTCCAATCAGTAAAACATAAATTACTCGATGCTAATCCTTAACACTAACTTGAATTCAATATTTTTACTTTAATTTATCTATATTTAAACTAAGAGGAAGGTACTAGCTACTATGTAGCACTTGTTTGCATTATATTTTTTCTTGTCATCATTCAAAAGAAGATTTCATCATAATTTTTAATTAGATATTAGATTTAAATAAATACTATAAAATTGAATAATTTAGACTTTTAATTAGTTCCATTTAAAATTTGAAATCCACTCATGTACAATTGTGGAAGATTTTTTTTTAAATGAATATATTTATAAGTTCATGATTGATTATTTAGTCATTAAGAGTGTTTACCTACATCTTGTTGTAAGTTTAATGATATTATAAATACTAATTAAAATTGGAATTAATCAATTGATTTTGAGATGTGGAGAAACAAACACTGATATTTTATTGCTTATTATTCTTTATGAATGCAGAAAATGATTTCATGAATGTTTGGTTATGTAGAAAACTATTTCATAAATGTATGATTATATATAAGAATATTGATTTAGAGTATAATTAAGTTTTCATCTCTAGTTATGCATGATAATATTGGTCTAGAGTGACTAAACTTATTAAGACATTTTGTTAGAGGTTTTTCTATATATGAAAATTTAATTACAAGAATTGAAATTTTGTTCTATTTTAATAATTAAAGTTTGAAAGTTCACAAATTTAATATTTAAGATACCTTTAGTGAAAGAGATGAAATTTCTATTTTGATTTTACCTAATGAAATGTAAAAAAATATACAAAATTCATTAATGCACATAATGATGTCTAACTTAGTCATGATGTCAAGAATTTTACCAAAGAAAAGCTAAGAGGAAACCCACATGCACTCCATTTCATTTCATTAGTGCTCCCTTTTATAAATCTATTAGTACTTATTAGATGTCTAACCCAACAAGGACATCTATTGAGGCTTACAATAGAGATAACTAGCCTAAGGGATTGGACCACAGACCTAACCCACTAGGTTATATTGTAATGCATAACACTTGAGCTAATTCACTAGGATACATCGTAATGCATGTTGTTTTAACAAGTGTTACCAATGTTTTCTAAGTTTGATTTGACTTTCCTCTTTGAGAACATTAATTTAAATTAAATCTTTAAAATTTGACTTAAATTGAGATCATACTCATAATTTTAACTTGTAGGATAAATGTGAATTATGTTGAATCACTCAATTTGATTCACAACTTTACAAACACAAATTAAACTTTGTGTTTTCCTATAAATGAAAAAAAAAACGACACAAACCTTTTTGGTTTTTAATATAATTTTACAAAAAAATAAATAACTTACCTGATAATTATTTATAATTGAAATTTTATGCTTTTCAATAAATTATTATTTAAATTTTAAATTATATAAAATATTATAAACATATATATATATATATATATATATATATATATATATATATATATATATATATATATATATATTAAATATACTTTATTTTTATTAAATTAATGAATAATCTTCCTCTCTCAATTATAATTATAATATTTTAGATGCAAGTAAAAAAATAAATTGGGTATGCACTAAGATACCCCATAATAAATGTTTGATGGTAAATCTCCAACTTTGGTTGGAAGCTAAATGGTCAAAATAATATTTTTTTTTACAAAGTTGAAAAATTTATCGTAATTGTTTTCAAATTAAATATATATATATATATTTTGTTATTAACCAATGTAGGTTAATTCATCACTTTTATTCAATGAAAGCTAGATTACTTGGAATTACTCGTTGATGATTTGTAAGAGAGAAATGTTAGATTTTTATGAGTTTTAGACCATTAACATGTTTCCTAATGTCCAAAGAAAACAAAATCTTAACTACATAAAAATAATTTTAAGATATATTCTAAACTCAATTTGCAAAAAATAGTTTTTTTCTTAAAATAATTTTGAGATTTAATTAAATTTTATATTTATTAAAGCTAAAAAATTATTTTATATTTAAAAAAATAATTATTTTATGTTTAAATAAATATGATTTGAATTTTTATAGATTTAGACTTCATTCAGGGTTTTTGGCCACGATCAGACTTATTTTCAAATGAGAAAATTACATCGGGAGATATAAAGAAAATAGCTATAATATTATATAAAAGAATAAGAAGAATTTAGGTTAAAATAAATATAATAAAGGTAAATATATAATTATTTTTTATTAATATTATTATTAGTGATTAGTGGTGTAATTTAATTATTTTGTGTTTTTGAGTTTTTTATTTTTATTTTTATTTTTATTTTGAATAATGATATAATTATTCGTAAAATTTATATATATATATATATATATATATATATATATATATATATATATATATATATATATATATATATATTTGAACATAGAAATTAATTTAGTGTGGTAAAAAATTTCAAGTTATTTTGATTATGCAAACTATACCACTCAAACCTATAACTCTAACAAATATCTACTTAATATTGGGTAAAATTAAACCAAAAACACACTTGAAAAAAATCAAAACATAGAACAATTACACAACTTAATCAATTTTGTTTTAAAAGTTTAAAATCATACTCTTTGCTATTTAATATTACATATAGATTTTATATTTATTATATCAATTGAAATTTCAACATAGTTTCAATTGAATTAGATATGATCTAATAATGATTTAGAAATGATTATTTGCCAACAATGAATTGATTGTTAACTCAATTGCTTAATGTGGAAGATTGAAGGAAAACAAATGATTTAACGACTTAAACCAGAACATAAGAAGCATATTAAACTTTAAATTACAGCAAAGAACATAGATAAGAGACAACAAACATTGATTATGAAGTTCGTGCCTTGTGGACTACATCTTTGGGTCTGCTTTCAATATGGGCGTCCGTTTTATTAGGATTAATCCGAGAAAGTCTTTACACAGCAAAAACAGCCAGAATGATCGTGCGTATAGGCACTTATGGTCACTAAAAACAAAAAGCTCTCTCTCCTAGCTTTCCAACGCCTATCTCGGTTCCCGATTCTGCCTCTGAATGACTAAGAAATGCTGAAAACAAAAAAACCTCTATCCCTCATAAACTAACCAAGCAATGTTGAAAACAAAACAACCTCTATCCCCAAAAAAACTGAACACAAAATCACACTGTCCTCATCATGTGAAATGCTAAGGTTAAATAAGGTTGTCTTCGAACTCCTTGAGGCCAAGTTTAGAAAGTGTTTGAATAATTAATGTGATTAGGTCTTCGGTCTTGTAATCATGTGACACCTAGTGTAGTAGGTGCATGGTGGACTAATTAACAACTTAAAATAGCAGTCATTGAACAAACTAAAAGCCCACTTTAGACTTTAGGATAAATTTTGACCTAGCAGTCATCTAAACAACGCGAATCAGAGGGCGTTTGGACATGTGATCACTGTCGTCTAACCCGCTGCTGCCACCTCGCGATCTAGGCAGGCAGCTTCGCATGATGGTTCAATTTGTTCATATGCGGTCCCGTAACAACTGCTACGGTCCCGGCGATCACAGCCAATCCGTCATCCGACAATTGTTGCTGCCTGTTCACATGGACTCCGACGCGGTTCCATTGCGGTCCACCCCATGCGGTAAACTATGATGTGGGTTTAAACTTTGGGATTGGTTTAATACAAATATTATGATATAGTCTGAACCTTAGAAATAGGTTTATTACATTTGTAATGTTTATCACCATAGGGATTAATACAAGGTTTGCGTTAGGTGTCTAGGTCTTAGGTGTTGGGATTTAATATATTTTGCACCATAGCTTTAGATTTATGATTAGGACCATTGTCACCACATACATCGTGACAACACCATGCCACCATGAAATCAAATTGAAGTTGACTCGACTTCATCAGAAAAACTGGAGTTGACTAGACCTCATTTTTTATCTTCAATGAAGCAAGATCATCTTTCTGGATCAGTTGAAAATTCAACATAGTTTCAAAACCTAAAACTAAACTTTCCAACCCTAATAATATTGGGTGGCCACTACCCATTAGAAGAAACAAGAACTTATACTCAATGCTTTATAAAACTTTACTCTTTGTATCTATCTTATATTCCATTGAATCTTTCACCATTTTATTATTATGTTGGTGAAATTATATTTTTGAGCACAAACCACTTTTCAAAAGTCACCATTCAGTACACTACAATGGATAAGAGAGATACCCAATAGTCATCAACTACTGATATAGAAAAATAATTGGATAAATAGAGAAAATACCCAATAATCATGAAATGATTGGAAAAATTTGAAAGTGATAGTGAAAGCCTCTTAAGACTATAAGAATTTCTAAATGTAAAGACTTTGTGAACTACATTTTTCAAGAATTGCTAAAGGTAAAAACTTTGTGAATGATGCTTTTGAAAAATTTTGTGGTTTGCATTATATCAAGTTCCATTGCATCATCAACCCATATTTAAATATAATTACATTTATTTAGGTTTTTTTTTCCCATTTACATGTTCATGGAGGGATCAATTCCATAATTGATTTCAAATACAATATCAACCATATTATGAAAAAAAAAATTGATTCCAATATCAACGGGATTAGAAAAATAGATTTTACAATGATGGTGCTTGTTGTAAATGGTAAAGATTTGTGTTGGCATGTTGTAACCTAGGTGTCTACTCATGGCTATTACTTACCCAAGGGTTTGTCTCATGTATTAATATCAAAGTTGTGGTGCTAATTGTATATGGTATGAGTTTGGTTTGTCTCATGTATTAATATCAAAGTTTTGGTGCTAATTAGGCCGATAGGCCTTCCTTTTGAATCAGCTCACCTTACCTCTTAGTCAACCTTTTTTTTGTGCTGAGGACATCTATCCCGAATGAGTGTTTGTTGTGCTGAAGACATCTGTCCTGAATGTGTGTTGTTGTGTTGGTGACATCTGTCATCTGTCTTTAATGCTACCACCAAAATGGAAAACAAATTCGCCTTCGAATTCCCATGGTTAACGTTGGGATAATGCAACAGGTGTGATATAGGTCCAACGAAAACGACAACATGTGTGTTTAATTCTTGGTCGCCTCCACCGTTATCGGGAAAAACCATGCCATCAAATACCAGAATTGATTCTCCAAAGACGCCTCACTCAACGTTCATAGGAATGATCAAAGTTCTGATATATGGTTCTCATGCTTGTATGCTAGGGGATATGGCCACCTGGCCCGGATAATGATAGACTTAATAAATATCTGAATTGTTCAGTCTGCTTTGCATGCTAGTTGAGTCCAAACCCTCCCGATAGGTAACGACTCCATTTCAATTCCAATTCGTGGTGTTTTTTATATTTTTTTTGTGCTAGAGGTTTTGAATTGCAGTTAGAGTAAATCTTTCTCGTCGGTTTTGTGAATTGGTTCTTCATGGCTTCTTTAAAAATAAAATTCGCAAGTTTTTTCTAGTAGAGAGTTCGAGGAATTTTTGCCACATTTCTGTAGAAGAAGACGGATACCGTGAGATCGGGGTCCATGGTTTTGAATATTTTAATATTTTTAAAGATATGCACTATCTTTGTAATCTTTGAGCCTTAATTGTTGGAATTTTTGGATGATTCCAAAACACACAGAGGAATAAAATAATTCCTCCTCTCAACAAAGAGATTAAAAAAAATTGTTGGACAAAGATGGCACAAAATAACACTTATATTTCATTAAAATAAAAATCTGTTACAAACTGAAGTTCTTCCTCCTTGAGGGATTACAAAATTAAACTTCTCCACACGCAATGTTCTTTAAAAAAAAAAACTTGCTCTCTGTCAGTCTAAAAAATGCACACACAGTGCTATATCAGTTCTCTACCTTCTGGCTATTTTAACACATTACACACTGTCATATATTTTAGCCTTCAGCCTTTTCTTCTTTTTACATGACACTCTGTTTTTTGTTTTACATAGTCCACTTTCTTTAATGCACACACTGCCTTTTTAAAAATACTTGGCTTACTTGCCTTCGAGCTTTTTTCATTTTTTTTAACACAATCCAATTTTGATTATATATATATATATATATATATATAATAAAACATATATATTATATTGACTCTAACCCTTTTTAAAATAAAACTATGTAGCACTTTTTAATAAAACATAAAACTTATAAAAGCGTTAACCTAAGGTCTTTGAACCTTTATTGCTTTCTTAAAAGAAAAAATTAAATCCTATTGCAAAATTATTTCGCATTCCAAACTTGCCCATGTTGACTAGGCATTGAAACTATGCGATCATATTCTGATTGGTCGCTGGTAGACCCCACGGCGGAACTTAAAAAAAACTTAACCATATTTGATATTTTTATCACATTCCACTTTGGGCTGATGTGACATCAGCTCGTGGACGTGCGATGAAATTTAACTGCGTGTTTTAATTTTTTTCGGGTCCGGGTTGGAGGCTGTCCACATCAGCTCCATTCTATGCGAATGGGCTGTGATGGGCTGTGGTCTTCGTGATGTGGACTATGGGCTCCACATGAATTTTACGTGACCCATTCAAAACTCAAAATGGATGGCACGAAAGAACTGTGGTTTTTGTAGTGTTTTAAATGCGTGGTTGTAGGTTCATGTCGCAGCATGGAGGGCTCTGAAAGCAGTGGTTGCGTGGTGTTTGAACCACGACTCCTCATCAAAAAAACAGGCTACGACCATGATAAAAAAATGGTTCTGCGGATTTTGATGGCGGCCCTTCAATGCACAGTGGTGTGCTGACAGACCAAAAACAAAAAAAAACGATGTTGTTGTAATTATTCTTCCTCTGCGCAAGGTAGTAGTTGAATTTAAACATTCAACACTCCCCCTTAAATTCAACTGCTGGGTTCTCTTCCATACCCAAACACTTTCTCAAATAATTAAAACTTTTCTGCCCCAATGGCTACGTCAAAATGTCAGAAAAATGCTCTTCAGTTCTGCAATGTTGCAAAACAATTTCTCCATTGTTCACTAGCTCTCTGATGTAGTGATACTTGGCATCAATGTGTTTCATTCTCTTATGAAACACTAAATTCTTTGACAATGCTATTGCTGAGCTATTATCACAATAAATTGTTGTGCCTTTTACCTGTTCATGACACAAACTCCTCAACATTCGCCTCATCCAAACTACTTGACATGTTGCTGTTGTAGCTGCCACATACCCAGCCTCTACTGTAGATAAATCCACAATTGGCTATTTCTTAGAAGCCCATGAAATGGATCCTGAACCCATATGAAAAACATATCAAGAGGTGCTTTTCCTGTCATCTATACTTCCAGCCCAATCACTGTCAATATATCCAATCAATTCAGAATTTTTTGAAGTGGTGTATAAAATACCATACCTCTTTGTTCCTTTCATATACCTCAGAATTCTTTTTGCTGCTTGCCAATGTGCCTCCTTTGGCCTTTCCATAAATCTAGAAATTAAACTCACAACATGCATAATATCCAGCCTAGTTGCAGTCAAATACATAAGGTTTCCAACTATGCGCTTGTACAAACTTGGATCAAAATCCTTGCTGTTATCTTCTTTGCTCAGTTTCAATCCCATCATTGGAGGAGTAATTGTTGCCTTGCAATCTTGCATGTTAAATTTTTCCAAAACTTCATTTACATATTTAGCTTGAGAGATCCAAAAAAAAATTCATTTTTCTCTACTTCTATTCCTAAGAAGTATTTCAACAATCCCACATCAGTCATCTCAAATTCATCCTTCATGACTGATTTAAAATTCTCAATGAGGTAAGCATCATTACCTATAAAGATCACATCATCAACATATAAAACAAAAATTAGCATCTTACCATCTTTCTCTTTGATGTATACTGTGGGTTCTCCTTCACATTTCTCAAACCGATTTTCCTGTAGATAGGCATCTATCCTACTGTACCATGCTCTTAGTGTTTGTTTCATCACATAAAGAGCATTCTTCAATTTGCAAACTTTGTGTTCTTGGCCTGCTTTCTCATATCCCAAAGGTTGTTCAACATAAACCTCTTCCATTAATACTCCATTAAGAATGTTGATTTCACATTCATTTGGTAAACCTTCCACTTGTGTTTTGCTGTTATGGACAACACTGCTCTTACTGTTTCCATTCTTGCAACTGGTGCAAAAGTTTCCTCATAATCTCTTCCTTGTTGTTGCTTGTAGCCTTTGACAAGAACTCTAGCCTTGTGCCTTTCAATCTTATCTTTAGCATTTCTTTTGGTCTTGTAGACCCATTTTACTCCAATCACTTATTTGCATTTTGGGAGATCAACTAATTCCCATGTCTTATTTTTCTCTATGGCATTCATTTTTTCATCCATTGCATCTATCCATTTCTTATCTTTTATAGCTTCTTCAAAATGAATACGATATTATACATGACAATATAATGCAAATAAAGAGTTAATACCTTCATTGGCTACCTCTTTCTCATAAATATCATTCAAACTTCTGAATCAGGTTCCTCTTTCACTTGCTGAACTTGTGCTTGTAGAAGCACTCAAATCTGCTCCTTGTGGTGTGCTTGGAGAAACACTACCATCACTTCTCAGGGGTGTTCTCATACCTACTTGTGGTTTCCCTTGTTGTCCTTGTGTTGGTGGAGGTGGTGCTGCTAATGAGGGATGTATTTTAGCCATTTCTTCCTCATTATTATCATGAGACAAATAGCTTTGTAACATTCATTGTTTTCTCAATGCTTCCATCCCAAGCTTCTTCCTCAATGAACTGCACATCTTTGCTTATAACAAACTTCTTGGTGGATGGGTTATACAACCTGTATGCCTTGTATTCTTCACTATATCCAATAAATATGCACTTATCCCCTTACTGTCTAACTTCTTCCTTAGCTGATCCGGAATGTGTGCATAAGCCACACAACCAAAAACTCTCATGTGGGTGACACCTTGTTTTATGCCCCTCCATGCTTCTTCCGGAACTCTATACATTACATCTTTGGTTGGGCATCTATTCAAGATGTATGTTGCACAATGTAAAACTCCAGCCCAATACTCATTTGGAAAATGTTTTGCCTTCATCATACTTATTACCATATCCATGATGGTTCTATTTTTCCTTTCAGCAACTCCATTTTGCGGTGGTGTATAACTTGTTGTAAATTGCTTGTGTATGCCATTTTCTCTGCAAAAACGCAGAAATTATTTTGAGATATTCTCACGTCCTCTATCAGTTCTTAATACCTTAATATGCTGCCCACTTTGTTTCTCTACAAGAGCCTTAAAGTGGCAGAATTTCTCAAACACTTCACTTTTATATTTCAAGAAATAAACCCAAGTTTTTCTTGTGTAATCATCAATAAAAGTCAGCATATAGTGGCTGCTTGCTAGTGATGGTGTTTGCATTGGTTCACACAAATCTGAATGGACAATTTCTAAGGGTGCCTTTTCCCTTATGCTCTTTCCTGATGGAAAGCTTTCTCTGTGTTGTTTGCCCAAGATGCAGCCTTCACATAGGCTGTCTAGTTTCTCAATCAATGGTAATCTCTTTACCATTCCTTTTCTATGCAACAAATTCAAACCTCCAAAGTTGAGATGTCAAAATATCAAATGCCATAACCAATTTTCAACTTTTGTTTCTCTTTGGAATGTCTCTTGTGTCACTGCTGTCATTTCAGCTCATTTCTTCAAATCTTCTCTCATCTTGAGAGGGAACATTCTGTTCCTTGTCATCTTCACTTGTGCAATGCATTGCTTGCTTGGTGGTTTATCCATGATGGTGCATACATCATCTTCAAAGAAAGCATTGTACCCCTTTTGAATGAGTTTTCCAATGCTCAAGAGGTTATACTTCATACTAGGCACATAGTATACATCTGATATGGATCTTCCTTTTCCCTTCTTTGTCAAAGCACTTACTCTACCTTTTCCCATGACAGAGACCTTACTGTCTATCCCCAATGTTACTTGATACTTTACATTTTCATCTAACATGGAAAACATGGAAATGTTTTTAGTCATATGGTTGCTACATTCTGAATCTAAAAACCATATATCTTCACTCTTCTCTTCAGCCATATTACATGCTAAAAACAACTTTTCTTGACTATAATTTTCCTTAGTAAAGTTAGCACTGGGTCTATTACCCATGTCACTCTGTTTCTTCCTACATTCATTGGAATAATGGCCATACTTTTTACAGTGATGACATTGGACTTGGGATTTATCATACCTTTGTCCATGTGCTTGATTTTGTCCTCCTTTTTGGTTGCTTCCTTGGCCTTGGTTTTGATTTTGATTGCTGCCCCTTCCACTAGTATTTGTAGGGTTTTTTCTTCCTCTGTTTTGGCTTCTGCCTCTTCCTTTTCCTCTGTAGTTTCCTCTGCCCTGACCTCTTCCTCTTCCAAGGGACATTTGGGTCTTGAAGGCATGCTCCAAATATTAGTTTGTTGTTCTACATAATCTTTGTTCATGTGTCATCAATGATGCATGAAGCTCATCAACAGTAAACTTTGAGAGATATTTTGTCTCTTCAATGGTTATGACTATCACATCAAACCTTGAGGGTAAGCTCCTCAAAATTTTCTCCACTATACTTCTTTCTTCCACTGTCTCTCCATGAGATCTCATTTGGGTAATCAACCTAATCAATAGAGTAAAGAATGAGTCTATTGTATCAGACTCATTCATGCAAATAAATTCAAAATCCCTTCTTATTAATTGAAGCTTTGCAGCCTTTACCTTCTCCATACCTTGGTAGGCTATATGGAGGGTATCCCATTTATCCTTGGACCTCTTAGCTGCTGTTTTCCTTGGAAACACACTTTCATGCACTGCTTGATAGAGATAGAAGAGGGCTTTTGAGTCCTTCTTCCTATTGCTCTTCAACAAATCCTTCTATGCCTGTGTTAAGGCATTAAATGAATTTTCATCTGTTAGTTCTTCTAGACCATCTTCAACTAGCTCCCATAAATCTTGAGAGGAAAGCAAGGCTCTCATTGTGATTGCCCAATAGTCATAGTTCTTCCCATTAAACTGTGGGAGTTGAGTATTTCCTATACTCGTGCTTGTGCTGGCTCCTGCCATGACTAGCTCACTGAACTATGCTATAAACTTAATTGTGTTTCTTCAACGAATCTTCTCACTGCTGAGAGATAAACTCTGTCTCTAAGGACTGTAATCTTCAAGAAAACAGAAAACTTTGTTTTGTAAATACTTGGCTTTGCTGATTTTTCACACTGCTGGAGAAAAACTTCAACAACTCCTTCTTTCAATTGCTTTGACAACTTCAAAGAGCCTGGACTAACTCTGATACCATGTTGGAATTTCTGAATGATTCCAAAATACGGAGAGGAATAAAACAATTCCTCCTCTCAACACAGAGATTAAAAAAAATTGTTGGACAAAGATGGCACAAAATAACACTTCTATTTCATTAAAATAAAACTATGGTACAAACTGAAGTTCTTCCTCCTTGAGGGATTACAAAATGAAACTGCTCCATACGCAGTGTTCTTTGAAAAAAAAAAAACTTGCTCTCTGTCAGTCTAAAAAATGCACACACAATGCTATATCAGTTCTCTCCCTTCTAGCTATTTTAACACATTACACACAGTCATATATTTTAGCCTTCGAGCTTTTCTTTTTTTTATATGACACTTTGTTTTTTGTTTTACACAATCCACTTTCTTTAATGCACACACTGCCTTTTTAAAAATACTTGGCTTACTTGCCTTCGGGCCTTTTTCATTTTTTTTAACACAATCTATTTTTTATTATATATATATATATATATATATATATAGAATAAAACATATATATTATATTGACTCTAACCCTTTTTAAAATAAAACTATGTAGCACTTTTTAATAAAACATAAAACTTATAAAAACGTTAACCTAAGGTATTTGAACCTTTATTGCGGACTTAAAAGAAAAAATTAAATCCAATTGCAAAATGATTTCGCATTCCAAACTTGCCCATGCTGACTGGGCATTGAAACTACACGATCAGATTTTGATTGGTCGCTGGTAGACCCCACGGAGGAACTCAAAAAAGACTTAACCATATTTGATATTTTTATCGCATTCCACATTGGGTTGTTGTGACGTCAGCTTGTGGACGCGCGATAAAATTTAACTGCGTGTTTTAAATTTTTTCGGGTCCGGATTGGAGGTTGTCCACATCAGCTCCATTCTATGTGAATGGGCTCTGATTGGCTGTGGTATTCTTGATGTGGACTATGGGCTCCACATGAATTTTACGTGGCCCATTCAAAACTCAAAACGGACGGCGCGAAAGAACTGTGGTTGTTGCAGTGTTTTAAATACGGTGGTTGCAGGTTTATGGCGTGGAATGGAGGGCTTTGAAATCAGTGGTTGCGTGGTGTTTGAACCACGGCTCCTCATCACAAAATCAGGTTATGTCCATGACAAAAAAAAGGTTCTGCAGATTTTGATGGCGGCCCTTCAATGCACGGCGGCGTGCTGAAAGACCAAAAACAAAAAAAAACGCCGCTACTGTACTTCTTCTTCCTCTACGCAGGGTAGTAGTTGAATTTAAAAATTCAACATTAATCGTGAAACAAAGGTTTTTTGTCACAATTCCCATGCAGCGATTTTTTATGTAAAAAATTCCAGTAATAATTTGACAAATTTCCCTGTGTAGCTGTTCAATTAGACAAATATTGGAGGAATACAAAGCCAAGAATTATGTTGAATTTCATGTTTCGAAGACTGGTGGTCGAATTCTGTGAAGCTTATGTCATTGTGATGATTTAGTTATTTATGTTTTATGCGGGGAAGGAATTTACTTGTGGATATTTGGTACCGACTTGCCATCTTTGGAATTTACAGGAAACTTGTTGTGGTGACAGTATAGGGCGTGCATCTACATTTTTTGGAAGATCGACAGTGCCAAACAATAGACATAAATACATATATATATATGAATAGTGGTGGTTGGATCTATAAATGTCAACAGTGTAGGTAATATTAGTGTTGCTTGAGGCCGAGGTCCTCGAGCATGGCTAATTCGACGTATTTTGAGGGTAGGCATATTCGAAGAAATAGTGGATTTGCTCTCCCTTTTGGAATTTAGCCTCCGGATGGTACTGTTACCAGTTTGATAAGAGGGTCTTTGAGGTAGCTGGTCTATGGAACTTTCACAAATAAGAGGGTCTTTGAGGCAGTTGGTCTTGGGATAGTTGTTGCAAATTTTTTTTTTTTTCGAACTACCGTGCTAGACAGAGATCTAGTGCGGTGTTGACTATGGATATGGCAAACTACTGTGGTCAGAATTTTGTTTGTGTTTTTGTTCGAGTAAACTATTAGGTCAAGACAAGGTCATGAATTATGCAAAACTTCAAGTCTTGTTATTGTTGAAAACCGTTCAAGATGAAAGAAAAGGGCATGTAGTAGCAAAACCAATTGCTTCAAAGTGTTATATTAGTTGAAAAATTGACACTTGCTATTGGAAATTTCAATTACTGTCGATGATCATTGCATTTGGAGTGCTTCCTATTATTCAATTGCATGTGAGATAATTGTTATGTTTTGTTGTTGTTAGAAAAGCAGAAATTAGTGATGGAATGTCTGGAGAATTTGATGAAGAACATTTTGAGGACCCCTTATTTGAGATGAGAGAACATTGAACATATAAGTTTCAGAGTACATTTCTTTACTGTTGTCTTTGCAAAATTGTGTAGAAGTTGGAACTTACCAACTGCTTGTAGAATTCAATGATTATTTGTTGGACATTTAAGTTACAACATTCAGAACCATGTTATCATCTTTAGGCTTCAAGTTTTTTTTTTTTTTTTGGTCAGAAACAAGATTTTTGGATGATACCATTCCCAAACTGGATATCTGATCTTAAACAGGACTATCTACAAGCAATGTCTTCATTGCTGCTTTCAGCGGAAGGCATAAAAATAAAGAAAGCAGGAAAAAATTCTTCGGAAACAACAAGATAAAACTGTAGAATTTATGAAAAAATCAATGTGAAATATTGAAAGCCATAGATATTCTGGTAAGGATAGGAAAAAAGTAAGGAGAGTTGTAGATAAATAAACAAAATCATTTAACTGTTAAACTATTCATATTTAAAGATGTTTGCAAAACTAAGAAGAACTATGTTCTCCAATTTAGTTTGTATACTGCTTTGGGTGGACATTCCACACATCAACTTTCATGCTTAGTAAACGAATTTCTAAAACAACTTTTTTTTCAAAAATCTAAGTAGCTTTAAGAAATTCTAATAAACAATTTTTAAAAAAAATCTAAGTAACATCACGAAATTCTAAAAAAGTGTACAGTTTTTTTTAATGTGGCTTATATGAATTCAAACTTTTAAAAGGAAGTACATAATTTTAATAGTTTAAAAAAAAATCTAAGTAACATTACGAAATTCTAAACCTTACCGTTTTTATCAATGTGGAGTATATGATTCAAGCTTTTAAAGAGAAGTACATAATTTTAATAGTTTTTAAAAAATCTAAGTAACATTACGAAATTCTAAACCTTTTTAAAAAGAGAGTGGACAATTTTTATCAATGTAGCTTATATGATTTCAAACTTTTGAAGGGGAGTACATAATTTTAGTAGTTTTTTATGTTTGTGTTTTTTATATATTTTAAATAAGAATAAATTTGGTTATAGTTAAGATTTTGGAAATTTGAAATTATAACTTCAATATTTTGGATGCTTGAGATTTTTAATTTCGCAGAATTAAAAAAAAAAAAAAAACAAACAAACAATTCCAATGATTTTTAACTACTTATGAGAAATTAAAACCTCTGTAGACAATGCCAATTATTTGTATTCACTATAAAAAGGCGTGGCTATTGGATAGTGAACCTGTTAAAATACTGTGAATAAACATGAGCTGAGGTGGAAGTTGATGTCTAAGTCCATATTACTTTCCAAAATTCACATTCTCGACTTCATCTTGCCAGACTTACAATCAATCATCATTATTCAGAGGCTCACTATCATGGCATGTTGCATGATTTATGCAATGTTTTCACGGATGGATGGATAATAGGTGATGAATCCATGCCATATCAGCATAAAATCATGCATTGTCTTAATGGATGGATAGATACTGGGTGATGAATCCATGCCATATTAGCAGAAGGCATAAAATAAAGAAAGAAATTCTTTGAAAACAACCGGATAAAATTGTAGAATTTATGAGAAAATAAATGTGAAATATTGAACGCCACAGATATTCATTCTGGTAAGGATAGACAGAAAGTGAGGAAAGTTATTTCAATATAAGTTGTAGATAAATAAACAATATCATTTAACTGTTAGACTTGACTTCACCTATATCTCTAAAAAAATCTGCAAATCAATTACGTTGAAACTTATAAAAGAAGAAATAGAAAAAAAATGATATGTGCTGGCTGGTGGTTCTCACACAAAATTCGGTACTCTTTCACCATGAGAAATTGTTGTATAAATGTGAACAAAATTATTGTGAAATAATTGACTAAATAGAGAAGGAAATCGACGCAGAGATCTGAAAAGAGTGTGTAGAGAAATTTTGGTCAATCCAATAAAAAGCCGTATAAATGTTAGCAAAGTCAATGTGAAATAATTGAAAAATAGGCGAAGAGATATGAAATAAAAAGAGAAAAAAAGAGATGTGTTGGTTCCTGGGCGCATTTGGCTTGCATTAAACATTGAAATTTTAAAATGTTGAAATTTTAAAGATGGTTGTTAATCAATGATTTATTTTATTTTAAGGAAATAATTTATTAAAATCTGCAATGAATTATTATTTGTATTAATACAGTAATTTTCTAAAATCTATATAAATATAGACAAATTTCCTTTAAATTTGCACTTTTTTTAGAAAAACCTCACATATATTACTCATTTCAAATTAGCTACAACATAAACATCCACAATTTTCATATACAAGTATTGAAGTCAATCCAACTCTGACTTTCCACTCCAAGTTTCATATCTACAAATAATTTCACTCATATAAACACTCTTCGCATGCACTCATCAACAATAGGTTGTTGATGAGTCTTGCCATTTATAACCTCCACTTCCCTCTAAATCTTAAAAAATGTTGAAATGTTACTTTCAACAATGGCTGTGCAGAGCCGCTTTCTATTTTTTATCTCCGGTTTTTTCTTCTCCAGCCGCTTTCTAAAAATGCAGTGAACAGTCAGTTCAGTCTTGGATGAATCGACGCAGTCTTTTATTTGAAGAACAGTTTTATTTTTTGTTCGGGGACAGTCTCTGTTTTTGGCAAAACAGAGTACTTTTATCTTTTCACACAGTCAAGTAGATATTTTTAATGTACGCGGGCGTTTTTTTTAACCTCGGTGGTCCCCACAGTGTCTTGTTGATGTGACGAGTTTCGCAAGCGGAACGAACTCACATAATAGACAGAACTCTTTTGTTTTGTTTTGGGCCGATGCGATGAACACAATCACAATCGTTTTATATTAATAATCGCCCTCCACCATAGCCAAGGTCCGTTGGTCCCACAAGACCACGCGACAGTCTATTATACAATCGCAAAGTTTGAATCAGGAGTGCAATTTTGGTTGGTCTGATTGTAATATGCAATGGCGGACCCGATGGTTTTATTATGGCACAGTTTATGTTTTGACATCGGGTCCGATCCTTAATCGCAATCAGAAGTCCGACGGTTGATCATTTGTTTGTTTGATGTTTCGGACCCGATGCCATTTATATGGTGGAGTTAACAATGCCCATTACATCCGCCCTTTTAATCGGCAATCAGAACTATTTGTGTTGACCCGTTTGCAATGTAATAATCCGGACCCGATGTTATTATAGGGCGGATTTGATAATTGTTTTTTGTCATCGCGCGATGCAAAGGTTTGTGTCAAAGGTTTTATAATGTTTTGTTATAGTTTTAATATGTGCGGCATATAAAAGAAAAGGCCCGAGAGCCTGTGTTGTATTATGTTTTATTTTGTAAAAAGCACAATAGTGTAGTTTTTGTTATTACACACAGAGACAGAGTGTTGTTTTGTATGAGACAATGAAGTCTTTTGTTGGCACTGCGTTTCTGAAGCAGTCCAGATTTGTATCAGTTTGTTTTAGAAAGTTAATGAAATAGTTTTAGAGTGAAAACTCTGTCTCCTGTGAGTGAAATTTTAATTTCTTTGTGTTTGAAGAGGAGAGTATTACTCTCTCCATTGTTATTCTGTAATTTTCATATATTCCAACATGGTATCAGAGCTAGTCCAGGCTCTTTGAAGATCAAAGAAGTTGAAGGAAGGAGTTCTTTGTTGCAGTAGCTTCTCCAGCAGTGTGAAGACTCAGCCAAAAAGAATTCAAGGTATTTCTCTATACAGTTTTTGTGTTACTGTTGCAGAACAATCAGCTATTTTAAATACACATTCAAGTGTTTTTGAATCATAGTTAAGAGTGCAGAATGGCTGAAGCCAACACTAGCATGGGTATGGGAAATATCCACCTCCCACTATTTAATGGGAAAAATTATGACTACTGGTCAATAACTATGAGAGCTTTATTTATCTCCCAAGACTTATGGGAATTTGTTGAGGATGGATTTGAAGAGCCAGCAGATGAAGAAGAGTTTGAAGATTTAACTTAGGCAGAGAAAGAGTTGCTGAAGAGCAATAGGAAGAAAGACTCCAAAGCTCTCTTCTTATTGTATCAAGCAGTGCATGAGAGTGTGTTTATGAGGATAGCAACAGCCAAGAGATCCAAAGAAGCATGGGAAACTCTCAAGACAGCCTATCAAGGCATGGAAAAAGTGAAGACAAAAAAACTTCAGTTGCTGAGGAGAGACTTTGAGACTCTCTGTATGAAAGAGTCAGATAGTATTGACTCATTCTTCACTCATGTGATTGGAATGGTCACACAAATAATATCTCATGGGGAGAATCTTGAAGATAAGAGGATTGTGGAAAAACTCTTGAGGATTCTACCCTCAAGATTCGATGTGATTGTCACCACCATAGAGGAGACTAAGGATCTCACAAAGTTTTCAGTGGATGAGCTACATGCATCACTGATGACTCATGAGCATAGATTGGGTAGAAGTGAAAACTCATCTCTTGAGCATGCCTTTAAGACCCAGATGTCTTTTGGAAGAGGAAGAGGGCAAGGCAGAGGAAACAAGAGAGGAAGAGGCAGAAGCCAAAACAGAGGTGGAAGGAACAGTCCAACAAATGCTCAAGGAAAGGGAAGCCATCCAAATTAGCATCAAGGCCAAGGGCGCAGCCAACAAAGTGGTCAGCAGAATTCTCAAGGACAAAGGTATGATAAGTCCAATGTCCAATGTCACTATTGTAAAAAATATGGTCATTATGCTAATGAATGCAGAAAGAAGCAACATGATATGGGAAATAGAACTAGTGAAAATTTCACTAGAGAAAATATCAGCCAAGATAACTTGTTTTTAGTGTAGTATACCTAAGGGGGATAATATAGGGTACAAAGGGGCAATCCTGGAAGCCTCACCCAAACCAGACCATAAGCCAGATTTTCTCTGCTAGGGTCAAAAAGGGGATTCCACCTCTTAATTAAGACCGGAGTCGAATCAATGCACCATATTTTTCCTAACACCCAATTGACAGCTTCTGCATTGTTGAATTTCAACATAAACCATCCTCAAGTGAGAATCTTTACCACGGGCATTTCTTTAAGCTCCTTTCCCCATGCTCGACCTACTACTACCTGTTCAGGTGTCTCCATGACTTCTCCTAATGCTAAATTCTCAAATTCATATTTTACCTTAGTGCCGGCCATCTCGTCCCGCCTTTCTCTTGCAACTCTCAACAGGAACATTCGCATAATTTGAAAGACCCTCAAAGGGAAACCCTTCTGATTCACAGAGAAACTCCCATCTCGTCCTGCCTTTCTCTCGCAATTCTCAACAGGAGCATTCGCATAATTTTGAAAGACCCTAACCCTTCCGATTCACAGAGAAAACCCCATTTAAAACTTCGCCCAACCTCTGTGTGTCGTCAAGCCAAAAACCTCCTTGCTCGCTATCAACCGAAGCAAAACCTGGAAACAATGGCTGAAACCCACACCTCCCCTGCGCAGCATTAAAGGAGATCACTCCACAAGCCATATGCTTGCCCATACAATAATCCTTGACCTCTCTCAATGGAGAGACTCTAGCCTCTATATAGGTTTCATACATGCAATACCATGGGTAGTTACCATGGGTATCTCAATACCATACATCCAATACAATGGGCTTATCACTTTATTCCCTAGCTACATGTGGTCCCTTACATAATGTGGGTTAACCACTTTATTTATTAACTATGGCCCATTTAATTATCATTCTTATAATATTACATCATATTATTCCCTTGGGTACCTCCCTCTGTACCCTATATTATCCCCCCTAAGTATACTACATTACACCCCCCTTAAACATGTTTCGTCCCCGAAACATAAGAAGAACACAAATAATAATATCTACTCAAATGAGTATTCCACTGGTACCATTCATGTATATCTAGCCATCCAAGGGAAAGGTGAACACTTGATCTAGTCGGTGCCTCGCTCGCTTGAGATGGAAGCGAGTTCTAGTGGTTCTTCATTGTTGATGTGTTGTTAGTGGATCGTCGCACCTCTCTATGTGTCGTACAGGGGTTGTTGTCCTTGTTGCTAATCATTGCCACCTTGTTGGTTGTCATCTTGTTGGGTGATGCGGGTGGTGATATGTTGAAGCTTTAACTGATGTAATATCTTTCCTTAATTCCTCCATTATTGGTGATGGAGTGGTGTCTGGTTCTTTTGTTGGTACTTGCTTTGATGTCTGCTGTTGGCTATCTACCATAAATGGCTCATCATCTGATGTGTCTGTGTCATTAGATATTTTTGCTTCTTCCTCCTCGGTCTCTGCATGGTTCCTAATGCAAATATCGTGCAATGTAATTTTCTTCTTTTTATACCAGAGCTTCATGAATTTCTTTTGCACATTAAAATTGACAATACCAACGGATTCCATCCAAGGATGTCCCAAAACAACATCCACAACAGCCATATCTAAAGCATAAAAATCAGAATGCAACACATACTTATCCATAGAAATCTTCAAATCTTTATAAATTTGAACATCTTCATTTTTTTTTTTTTTTACAAAAACGGGTAGTAGAGTATATTGATTTCCGGCCATAAAGCCTCTGTTCAGGTTACAGGATGGAAGGGCAGAGCCCAAATCACTCCAGCAGGGCACAATAGAACCCTTTCACTTACAAGCCAGCTTTGATTACAATCCATGATATAACTGATATCCACTACCTTACCAAGAATGAAAATGCAAACGAACTGAAGCAGCAAAAGACAGTAAAACATTAAACAAAAGATTTAAGGAATGGCATCCCAACAATCGACTCCGTCTCTTTGAAGAATTCCATGGGAGAGAAGGACTGCCTTATTGGCCTCTGCATCCGCTTCTTTGTTGAGATCTCTCTTGACATGCAAGAAGTTCAAACTCTGAAAGCAATTGACTAAAGAGTAGATTCTGATCAACAATCTAGAGAGACGTAGATCAGAGGGAGAGGATCTGTCAACCATAATTTTGATAAGGGATTGGGAGTCTCCAAAGACTGTTGCTTCAGAAATACCGAGAGAAAGCAGTTGTTTAAGGCCCTGAAGGAGGGCCAGCGCTTCAGCTTGAAAGCTGGTGTTGAAGCCCACTCCCCATGCAAATCTGGAAACACTCATTCCATCAGCACTTTTGATAATACCTCCCGCACCAGAAGCTCCAGGATTCCCCTTAGCAGCTCCGTCGAAGAATAAGGTAGGGCGGCCTAACTTAGAGCAGAAATCTGGAAAGACATCTGCGCTCAATCTGATTTGCCAATCTAAGAGGCGGATAGAAGGACGAATAGTGTCATTGAGACGCAGGCCGAGCATATCGACCCAATCAGAAACCTGCTTGCTCAGAATCGCACTATCCTGAAGGTCGCCCACACAATCTTTTAACTGACATTTGATTTTAACGATCACGATTTTGCTGTCTGACTTGGTGCATCTGAAAATCCGCTGGTTCCGTTCCAGCCAAACCTGCCAGCAAATGATTTTAAGGAGCGCGAGCCAGACAGAGGGAATGGGACTGTTTTTGGAGGAGGTTCCCGGAAATTTAGCCCTCCAATTCGAGAACATATCTGAAATGTCTGCGGGAAAGACAATTTCAGCAGTCCAAGGATAAAGGAACTCATTCCAAATCTCAGTCACATAGCTGCAGTGGAGCATCAAATGAGAGGCAGTCTCCTCATTCTCTCCACACAGCGAGCATCTCGAAGGGCCCTGATAACCCCGTTTTTGGAGACGATCATCGGTCAGAATCCTCTTATGACAGAGGAGCCAACAAAAAATATCGATTTTTGGAAACGAAATGTGTGACCAGATTCCTTTCCAGGGTTCAGGATCGGGGGGGACATGGGGTCGAATCATCAATTGTTTGAAGCCCCTAGAGACAGCATAGTTTCCAGGGATCGAACCCCAACCCCGAACATCTGGCTTTCTTCTGTTTAAAGGGGCTTTGCCTTGTAGGCAAACTAGCAATCTTTCGCGCTCCTTGCACAGGTGGGGAGGGACATCTAGCTCAATCCAGCTCTGCCAGGCATCGCCCACCCACTGGGAAATATCCCACAAGGTAAGGAAGCCGGCTCTAGTCATCCAATCTTTCAACCTGCTAAGTGAATTGTCATCAGCAATAGGATCACTGGCCATGATGCGATCTTCCCAGATTCTTACTTGTTTGCCATTGCCCGGAATCCAGTGAGCATAATGACTGATTAGAGGGTGGGCTTTAGCGCAAAGCTTATGGATCATCGAGCCGGATTTAGCAATAGGGTTGTCCAGACATCTTTTCCTCTTTCCCCGGAAGTATTTTTTCCACAGAGCCAGCTGCGCCCATCCCGGATTAGGAGCAATAATTCTCCATAACAGCTTCGCCCCCAACGCAACATTTTGAGTACTGATGCTCTTGAAGTAAAGGCCACCTTCCAATCTTGGCAAAGAGATTTTATCCCAGCTGATTAAAGGGATTTTTTTTTCATTCGATTTTCCTCCTTTCCAGAAAAATTTCCTGATATACTCCTCCATCTTTCTCATAATGCCCATGGGAGCCAGCATGACAGCAAATTGATAAATGGGGAGACTGTTTAAGACAGCCTTAATGAGCACAGATTTGCCTGCCAGATTTAGCCAGTTGTAACCCCAGGCCAGAATCTTGGCTTTGAATTTATCCAGCAGAGGTAGCCAGTCTCTGCTAAGGGAGCCTTTTTGGAAAATGGGAAGACCCAGGTACTTAAAGGAAGTCCAAGAAGAGGAGGCAGCAACACCGAAACAGGAGGAGATTGCTTGGAGGGCAGAGGCCGACGTGTTCCAGCAATAGATGTGGCATTTACCTTCATTGAGCTTACTTCCAGAGACATCACAATACCCATCCACCGCCTCTTTAAACTTTTTGGCAGAGGGGACTGAGGCAGCGCCCAGTAAGATGGAGTCATCAGCGAATAAAGCATGATTTATACTTTTAACCCCCCTAGCTATGCACAGACCCAAAATTTCTTGATCCTGTTGCTTCTTGTTCAAAAGAAAGCTGAGGACAGAGGCTTGAAGCACAAAGAGCAGGGGCGAGAGAGGACACCCTTGCCTCAGTCCTCGGGAAGCTCTAAAGAAATCCGTTGCCCTCCCATTCACCAGGGGAGCAATCCAAGGTTCTCTTATGCAAGCCTGAATCCAATTGATAAATTTAGAACCAAAACCATACCTTTGCAGAGTATCCCAAAGAAACCTATGTCTCACCCTGTCGAAGGCACTTTCAAGGTCGAGCTTAATAACCATTCCTTTCTCTTTCCGGAGCTGACTGGAGTGGATTGCCTCCTGCAGGAACCTGGCAGTAAACCCATCTGGGCCTGGCGCCTTATCTGGCTCCATGGCAAAGAGAGCAACTTTTATTTCGGAGTTAGAGACCTCTGCTTCCAAATACTTATTTTTCCTGGGGGAAATCAAAGTGGGAACTTCATTCACCAGGGCTGGATTATACCCCAACCCCTCCTCTTCACTATACAGATTCTTAAAATGAAGAAACGCTGCTCTCTTTATGCTTTGAATGTCTGAGTGCTTGCTGGTCTCAGTTTTGATTTCAGAGATGGAATTATAATTCTTACGAGCCTGGGCTTGTTTATGAAAAAAAGCGGAGTTCCTATCTCCAGCCTTAATCCAAAGACAACGAGATTTGAGTCTCCAAAATTCTTCCTCTGCCAAGCTAGCCTTATGGAGTTGTTGCTGAAGATCGGTCTCCTTGTCTAATATTTCTTTGGTAATCTCTTCATTGTCCACTTTCGAATGATGATTCACTAAACAGGCTTGGATCCGTTTTCGTTCCACAGCAGGATGGGGAAGGGACTTTACCCACTGTTTAATAGCAGCTTTAACTGTTCTTAATTTTTCTTCCCAGACGTAGAAGGCCGACCCCTTCACTGGGAGCTTCCAGCAGTCTTCCACGAGCTTCATGAAGGACGGCTCTTTAAACCAATGGGCATTGAACTTGAAGGGGATAGGGCCGTGCTCCAAGTTGGCCCTTAGCTCGAGCTTTATAGGGCGATGATCAGATACTGAGGAAGGCAAAATATGCATACTCGCTTCAAGTCCATAGAGCAGAAATGAACTGTGAACCAGAAAACGATCAAGTCTTGCTGCGATATGCCCCGGTCCCAGTCTTTTATTGGACCATGTGAATTTACCGGAGGCTGGATTGATATCAATCATATCCCAATCTTGAAGCAGATCCTCCACCCACTCCCTCGCTGGATCTCTGACAGAGCACCCGCCTCGCTTTTCAGAGAGAGAAAGAGTAAGGTTAAGATCACCAGCGACAATAATATTGGAAAGGTTTTCCGAGTCTGCCAGACCTCTGATGGAGTCCCAACAGGCTCTTTTCTCCCCTGCGCTGACAGGGGCGTAGACATTGAAGAGGCAAAGAGCGTCCTGAGTGTCAACGTGCTGCAGCTTTAAAAAAAGCCAATGAGTGTTGCAGATTACTTTTAACTTGACATATTTGCTGCCATTCCATATAGTGCCCAGGCCTCCGGAAGCGCCTCTTGCCGAAACAGCTTGGCTTTCACTATTTTTCCACAGTTTCTTGCTAATCTGGAGAAAATCTTTATCCTCCATTTTGGTCTCCTGGATGAGGAGAAAGTCCGGGGATTCTGATCTTATAAGGCTTCTAACTGCTTCCTCTTTCATTCTGCTCCCCAAACCCCTACAATTCCAGGAGACTAACTTCATTATTTGCTTTTGGGATGATGAGCACCTCTCGTGCTCTGAGTCTGGTTTCGAGTCACTTTCGGAGTGCTTGCCAGGAGTTTCTCTAAGGTGGGTTGGCTTCCTTGGAGCTTGTCCTTAAATGTTTCCTGTTCTCTTTTTTCTCGTGTAGATTTCCGGCCTCTCGTTGGTCTTCTGGCCGAGGATTGCGAGTCTCCTATCTCACCTTCTTCTTCAGATTCCTCCGAGACTTGCACTTCCTCGGTCTCAATTAGAAGAGTCTCTTTCGATCTTTCTTCAATGTTTTCTACATGCTTTGAGGCCGAGGGAATCTCTTTGTGTGGCAAATCCTCCTTCTGCTGTTCGACCTCAGGGGTTTCTTCGTTTGCTGAGCTTAACTTAGCAAACTTATTGCTATGCTCTTCCATATGGGGAGTTTGGATCACCTGATTGGCTTGAGAACCCTTTCCATTAGCGTTTCCTGATCTTGGCCCTTTGTGAGAAGTTTTATTTCTTTTTACCTGGTTCCATCTTTCTTCACTGCCTTTTCCAGCTTCACTGTTTGACGGACAGCCTCTCGCAAAATGGCCATAAACATGGCATTTCCGACATTTAAACGGAAGTTGCTCATAGTCCAATTTTTGGACGTGAGTCCAGCTACCAACTCTGATTTCTATTGCCTCAGGAAGGCCGACCTCTAGATCCACTTCGACACAGATTCTCGCACAGTCATATTGGTCTTTACTATTAGCACGGTCAATAAATTTGCCTAAAGTATTCCCGATGTGCTTGAGGGACTCCCAATTCCAACAGTGCACCGGCAGATTAGGGAGCCGAACCCAAACAGGGACAGCAGTAGGGACGTCGACTGCAGGGTCGAAGTCAGGCGTCCATTTGTTTAAATACAGTCCCTGAGGCCCCATAAAATAGGGACCGTTCCGGAAAATCAAATCCTTGTCCTCTTTATCCGAGAATTCGAACAGGAAGAAACCCCTCCCTAAGAAATACGAGGTGACTTTGTTTTTAATAAGAGGCACCCAGTTTCGAGAAACCCAGTGTTCCGTAGCTTTAGGGGAGGGCCAAAGGCCTGTAAACTGGCCAACCAAGGCACATTCCGCTAACGAGAGGCCAAGCACTGGGCCGACAGATCGAGCTCAGGGACCACCCACACAGCAAACCATAAGCACAGAAAACAGCAACCAGAGGTGAAGGACCCCTTCGAAAACCAGAGCAGGGAAAGAGAGATACCACGAGAGAGGGGGCCGGTGAGCAGAAGCACCACGGAGCACCACGCACTTCGCCGGTCCAAGACAACAGCCCCGAGCACCTCAGGGCTCCGGAGGCCCCTCGAACCAGTGGTAGGCGCAGCCAAGCCCTCCACAGCGCTGGCAAAGGCAGGCCAGCGGCCCCGATCACAGAGATCAGTAGCGCCGGCGGCTAGGTCAACCTCGCGCGCCCTCTGCAGATTTTTTTTCCTTCCATTAATTTCTAGTATCACTAAAACAGGGCGTCAATTTGAACATCTTCATTATCAACCTGTGTGTTTTCAATATGCTTTGCTGGAACTTGCAATTTTTTAGCCAAATTCACATTGATACAATTATGCTTGCAACTAGGAATGATAGACACAACGATGTTCTCTTTCTGAATACTTCCATGAACCTGTAATATGGAAATATTAGTAGAAAATAAGTCTTTATGGCTCTTGCTGTCCTTCTTTCCGGCTTGAGACCACTTGTCCAAAAGGACTTTTTCAAGTTTTTTCTTGGGAAGTTTCCTCATTGCACTATCAAGTGAGGTCCACCATTTATTTGCCTCATCTTTCATATCAAGCCCTATGGAGCATATCCAAAAACTTCGGTATTGAGCCTTGTGATATTGTAAAAAATCTTCAATAGTAGGGCCATCATCTTTTCCTGTAAACTTCATCTTGCGAGAATCCATAAAATAAAGTAAGGGCTTTGAAGAAAATCACTTACTTTGGTAGAAATTTAAAATGGATATTACTCGGTCAATATAACTCAGAATCCTTAATATAACCTGTTTTTGAAAATGGAATAGCGATTCTGCATCTAACCAAATGATTGAAATCCTGATCTAGGCACTCTGGAAACACAGATTTGCGCTGCAACTGTCCCGGCGTCACAAAATTTCTGAAAAAATGGCTTATTTTAAATCAGTTATAACTCCCTCATCCGGACTCCAATTTGACCGATTTGTTTTTTTAAATCAGGTGATTTTTCAAGGGGAGCTCAGATCTATAATTGGTCGTCTGATATTGTGCACCAGAATATACTAAAAATGTCAGGAGATCTGCCGTAAACAAATTGCCGTCAGAAACATTTCTGCAACACAACTGAATTTAAATCAGCGATATCGCCCTCATCCGGACTCCGATTCAACTGATTTTTTTTTTGAAATTGGATATTTTTCCGTAGGGAATCTAGATCTGATATTTATTTCTAAAAATATTTTTCCAAATTTTCCATATTTTCTCTACAAACTCACCGCTCAAAAATTTCCTGCAAAAAAAATGAAAAAACAAATCTCCAAACTTTGCCCAAGAAAGTGTTGATACCACTTGTAGTAGATCTGACAAGAAAATGTATAAAAATGGAAAATACGCCCAAGAAATAACACCATATAAGATAAAACTTCAGATCTTCATTAATATCAAAACCCTTAAGGTAGGGCCACACCATACATTCACTCCTTAAGGAAGGAGATCACTCCACAAGCCATATGCTTGCCCATACAATAATCCTTGGCATCTCTCAATGGACAGACTCTAGCCTCTATATAGGTTTCATAGATGCAATACCATGGGTAGTTACCATGGGTATCTCAATACCATACATCCAATTCAATGGGCTTATCACTTTATTCCCTAGCTACATGTGGTCCCTTACATAATGTGGGTTAACCACTTTATTTATTAACTATGGCCCAATTGTTTATCATTCTTATATTATTAAATCATATTATTCCTTTGGGTACCTCCCTCTGTACCCTATATTATCCCCCCTAGTTATAATGAGAGACTCTAGCCTCTATATAGGTTTCATACATGCAATACCATGGGTATCTCAATACCATACATCCAATACAATGGGCTTATCACTTTATTCCCTAGCTACATGTGGTCCCTTACATAATGTGGGTTAACCACTTTATTTATTAACTATGGCCCATTTATTTATCATTCTTATAATATTACATCATATTGTTCCCTTGGGTACCTCCCTCTGTACCCTATATTATCCCCCCTAGGTATACTACATTTAGCTTGTAATATGCCTGAAGAAAAAAGTGAGGATTTATGGTTTCTAGACTCCGGTTGCAGTAACCATATGACAGGAAACATAGCCATGTTTTCTATGTTAGATGAGAGTGTGAAGTCACAATTCACACTAGGAACTGATAGCAAAGTTTCTATTATGGGAAAAGGAAATGTAAATTTTTTAACAAGGAAAGGTGCAAAGAAATCCATAGCAGATGTTTATTATGTTCCAGGAATGAAGTGTAACCTCTTAAGTATTGGACAACTTGTTCAAAAAGGGTACAATGTATTTTTTGAGGATGATGTTTGTACCATCATGGACAAACCACCCAGCAAACAATGTATTGCTGAAGTGAAGATGACAAGGAACAGGATGTTCCCTCTTAGAATGAGAGAAGATTTGAAGAATGAAGAAAAGATAGCAGCAGTGACACAAGAGGCTATCCAAAGCGAACCAAAAGATGAAAATTGGTTGTGGCACTTGAGATTTGGACATCTCAACTTTGGAGGTCTTAATTTGTTGAACAGAAAAGGAATGGTACGAGGTTTACCATTGATAGAGAAACCGGACAGCCTTTGTGAAGGTTGTATCTTGGGGAAACAACACAGAGAAATTTTTCCTTCCGGGAAAAGCATAAGGGCAAAAGCACCCTTAGAGATTGTCCACTCAGATGTGTGTGGACCGATGCAAACTCCATCGCTTGCAAGCAGCCACTATGTGTTAACATTCATAGATGATTTTACAAGAAAAACTTGGGTTTACTTTTTGAAAAACAAAAGTGAAGTGTTTGAAAAATTCCGTAATTTCAAAGCACTTGTTGAGAATCAGAGTGGGCTGCATATCAAAGTCTTAAGGACTGATAGAGGAGGTGAGTATATCTCTAAAAACTTTCTACGTTTTTGTAGAGAAAATGGTATTCATAAACAGTTTACAACTAGATATACTCCGCAGCAAAATGGAGTAGCCGAAAGGAAGAACCGAACCATAATGGACATGGCGAGGAGTATGCTTAAGGCAAAGCATTTGCCTAATGATTATTGGGCTGAAGCTGTACATTGTGCAGCGTATATTTTGAACAGGTGCCCTACAAAAGCAGTTATGAACAAAGTGCCAGAAGAGGCATGGAGTGGCGCAAAGCAAGGTGTCACACACATGAAGGTTTTTGGATGTGTGGCTTATGCACACATTCCGGATCAGCTAAGGAAGAAGTTGGACAGCAAGGGGGAGAAATGTATTTTCATTGGATACAGTGAGGAATCCAAGGCCTACAGGTTGTACAACCCATCCACCAAGAAGTTTATTGTGAGCAGAGATGTTCAGTTTATTGAGGAGGAAGCTTGGGATGGAAGCATAGAGAAAACAGTGAATGTTAAACATTGTTTATCTCATGATGAAAATGATGATGAATTGGCTGAAATACATCCCCAAACAGCAGCACCAACACAAGAGAAGCAAAGCACACCCTTGAGGAGAAATGAAGGTGCTTCTCCAAGCACACCACAAGGAGGAAATACAAGTGCTTCTTCAGGCATTTGTACACCTAATGAAAGAGGTAAGAAGTTCAGAAATTTGAACGACATTTATGCACAAGAGGCAGAAAATGAAGGCATCAATTCTTTGTTTTCTTTATATTGTCATGTTGAAGACCCTATCCACTTTGAAGAAGCTATTAAGGATAAGAAATGGATAGAAGCTATGGATGAGGAGATTAATGCCATAGAAAGAAACAAGACATGGGATTTGGTTGAACTCCCAAAAGGTAAAGATGTCATTGGAGTTAAATGGGTCTACAAGACCAAGAGTAATGCTGAAGGAAAAATAGAGAGACACAAGACAAGACTTGTCATCAAAGGGTATAAGCAGAAGCATGGGATAGATTATGAGGAAACTTTCGCACCGGTTTCTAGAATGGAAACCGTGAGAGCAGTGTTGTCCATAGCAGCACAAAACAAGTGGAAAGTTTACCAAATGGACGTGAAGTCAGCATTCCTAAATGGAGTGTTAATGGAAGAGGTTTACATTGAACAACCTCTCGGCTATGAAAAGAAAGGCCAAGAGCAAAAAGTGTGCAAGTTGAAGAAAGCTCTTTATGGGCTGAAGCAAGCACCAAGAGCATGGTACTATAGGATAGATTCCTATCTACTGGAAAATGGATTTGAAAAGTGTGAGGGAGAACCCACCCTCTACATCAAAGAAAAGGATGGTAAAATGTTGATTGTAGTTTTATATGTTGATGATGTTATTTTCACAGGTAATGATGATTACCTTATTGAAAATTTTAAAACAATCATGAAAGAAGAATTTGAAATGACTGACATGGGTTTTTTGAAATACTTCTTAGGAATAGAAGTAGAACAAGATGAAAATGGGATTTTTATCTCACAGGCAAAATATGTTAATGAAGTGCTTGAAAGATTTAATATGCAGGAGAGCAAAGCAGCAATCACTCCCACAGTGATGGGATTAAAACTCAGCAGAGAGGACAGCAACAAGGATTTTGATCCTAGCTTGTACAAGAGCATAGTTGGCAGCCTCATGTATTTGACTGCAACTAGGCCCGACATAATGCATGCTGTTAGTTTGATTTCCAGATTCATGGAGAAGCCAAAGGATGCACATTGGCAGGCAGTGAAGAGAATTCTGAGGTTTGTGAAAGGAACCAAAAGGTATGGCATTTTATATACTGCTTCAGAATGTTCAGATTTAGTTGGATACACTGACAGTGATTAGGCTGGAAGTGTAGATGATCGGAAGAGCACTTCCGGTTATGTTTTTCACATGGGTTCAGGAGCCATTTCATGGGCTTCTAAAAAGCAGCCTATTGTAGCATTGTCTACAGCGGAGGCAGAATATGTGACAGCTACAGCAGCAGCGTGTCAAGCAATTTGGATGAGGAGGATGTTAAGGAGTTTGTGCCAAGAGAAGACAAAAGTAACATTGATTTTTTGTGACAATAGCTCAGCTATTGCTTTATCTAAGAATTATTTGTTTCACAAGAGGACGAAACACATTGACACAAAGTTTCACTACATCAGGGAGCTAGTGAACAATGGAGAAATTGTTTTGGAACACTACAGAACTCAGGAGCAGTTTGCAGACATTCTAACCAAGCCATTAGGACAGAAGAGTTTCGAATTTTTGAGAAAATGCCTGGGTATGACTGATAACCCAGCAGTTGAAAGTAAGGGGGAGTGTTGAAATGTTACTTTCAACAGTGGCTATGCAGAGCCGCTTTCTATTTTTTATCTTCAGTTTTTTCTCCTCCAGCCGCTTTCTAAAAATGCAGTGAACAGTCAGTTTAGTCTTGGATGAATCGACGCAGTCTTTTATTTGAAGAAAAATTTTATTTTGTGTTCAGGGACAGTCTCTGTTTTTCACAAAACAGAGTACTTTTATCTTTTCACACAGTCAAGCAGATATTTTTAATGTACGCGGATGTTTTTTTAAACCCCAGTAGTCCCCACAATGTCTTGTTGATGTGGCGAGTTCCGCAAGAAAAACTAACTCACATAATAGACAGAACTCTTTTGTTTTGTTTTGGGCTGATGCGTTGAACACAATCGCAATCGTTTTATATTAATAATCACCCTCCACCGTAGCCAAGGTCCGCTGGTCCCACAAGACCACGCGGCAGTCTATTATACAATCGCAAAGTTTGAATCGGGAGTGCAATTTAGGTTGGTCCGATTGCAATATGCAATGGCGGACCCGACTGTTTTATTATGGCACAGTTTATGTTTTGACTTCGGGTCCAATCCTTAATCGCAATCGGAAGTCCGACGGTTGATCATTTGTCTGTTTGATGTTCCGGACCCGACGCCATTTATATGGCGGAGTTAACAATGGCCATCACATCCGCGTTTTTAATCGACAATCAGAACTATTTGTGTTGGCCCGTTTGCAATGTAATAATCCAGACCCGATGTTATTATAGGGCGGATTTGATAATTGTTTTTGGTCATCGCGCGACGCAAACGTTTGTGTCAAAGGTTTTATAATTGATTTGTTATAGTTTTAATATGTGCGGCATATAAAAGAAAAGGCCCGAGAGCCTGTGTTGTATTATGTTTTATTTTGTAAAAAGCATAGCAGTGCGGGAAGAATACACAACAGTGTAGTTTTTTTTATTACACACAGAGACAGAGTGTTGTTTTTTATGAGACAGTGAAGTCTTTTGTTGGCACTGCGTTTCTGAAGCAGTCCAGATTTGTATCAGTTTGTTTTAGAAAGTTAATGAAATAGTTTTAGAGTGAAAACTGTCTCCTGTGAGTGAAATTTTAATTTCTCTGTGTTTGAAGAGGAAAGTATTACTCTCTCCATTGTTATTCGGGAATTTTCATATATTCCAACAAAAACATAGACAAATACTAATGAATCAATTACTATGCTACAAATTAATCTAATAAGAAACAGATGGACTGAATTTGCTCAAGCAATCCACCCTGCTCTTGTCACAGGAGGACACTAAAGAATACTACCAAGAGGGCACTAGAAAAATTTCGTAACATAAATGACTCTGTATATGATCACTTTGAGCTGTGATCATATATGGAGATTACTCTTGCCTTGGTCTCTTTGTATATCCTCATGGGTTTAGAGGGTGAGGGAGTTACTCACACAAGGAACTCTGGTTTCATTGGCTGCATTTACTCCCCATATTCTTCTTCCTCCCCAATAGCAAGCATTATTCTCCCAGTGGACTGTCTTCCTCTCTGAACACCACATAGAGGTGTTGCTGAAGCAGCCTCAGATGGGCGGGCTCGCGGTGCACTTGCACTTCTCTTCAATCTACCATCCTTCTTTGCTTCCTGTTGCCGACCTTTACTATTGTCAATCACTGTTCCAATTTGATTATATGCATTGTTGTTTCTGAGAACCTGCAACTCAGTTGTATGAATTGTGTTCTTATGCATCTTATTTTGGGGTCCAATATGTGCATTCATTGTGATTTTAGATGGAAAATAGTGTTGCTACTACCTCTAGAACCCTTTATTCCCAGAATTCAATTTGAGGGAATGGAGATTTTGGGACAACCCCTGAGGAACATGAGGCTCGTTTTTCCCAGTCCTGGTAATGCCTACTTTTGATCCCTGCCTCACTCCTACCATGGCTCTTTTGCTTGTACTTGGAATGACAGCACTTGGGTCCCTTGCATTTTTCTGAACCTCAGCCTGACTGTGATCACATTGAGACTCCTTCCTCAATTTTCTCAGCAATCCTCCAAAGAGACCTCTGGGTTCTTCACCTTTCTCAACCTCAGGGATATTAGAATCCTTCTCTTCTCCTTCCTCCTCGTCTGATAACACTCCTGCCTCTATGTTCTACAGCAAATTCTGGAGCCATTTGTCTAAGTTGGCCTTTCCGACACGCCTAATCCTTTCCTCTTCATCAACATCTTTTTCTTCTACATTGGCATTTGCCCGAGTTGCCTCTGCTTCTTGCTGCTTTGACAAAAGTTGTTGAAGCACATCATCTAAATCATCCTCCTTTCCATTTGCACAGGCCACATCTTCCTTGGCATTATCTCCAACAGATTCACTACTTGCATCTCCATAATCATGACCTGTTTTCTTTTCTAGATCTTTTGCGACTCTCACTTTCTCTGCCTCAAGAAGTGCTTCAGCCCTTGATGCTTCTAGGTCATCTTCTAGGAATTGTCTTAGTTCCTTTTGTATTCTTTTGGAGTTCCCTTCAATATTCTTTGCAAGAATACTTGCTTCTTTCAAGGACTCCATGTTTTTAAGAAGACTAGCAGATTCCTTCAGGGCCAATCTTCTAGATTCCTTATCTCGAGTTACTAGTCGAATAGCAGAGGGGAGGTACATGTGCATTTTCTTTGCCTCTCTGTTGACAATTTTCTTGGAGCAGCTTGTTGTGTCATCCTCTCTTCCAAGTATGGCCTTAGTAACTCCTTTGTATCATCTCTTTGCTTAAATCTCTGGAAGGGTTCTCTTTCTGACATGTCTGCATCTACCTTCAATGACTCCAATCTAGCCATAAGGGCATTGCAAGCAGCCTGATTCAACCTTGACTGCTCCTCGTAAACAAAATTCTGATGCATGGTGTCCCTTATCATCTTCTCCACACATTGCTTGTATGACGATTGTGTCTCAGACACACGTCTCTGTTTCTCACTTCGCCTTCTATGCTTTACCAGAACATATTCAAGGTCTTCCAAAGCAAATGCTTATGCCTCATTTATCTGTTTTAACTTCTTTAACTCTTGATCTAACTGGGAAATTTCCTCTATTTTTTTCCTTATTCCTTCTTCTCGTCCTTGTTTCAGAATTTTTTCCTTCGCAATAGCTTTGGATAAGGCTATATCTATACTGTTGAAATCGCCCATGTTCTCCTTATCCAGTTGCCAATCTCCTTTCTTTTGAAGATAACACTTGTATTTCATTTACATAATAGACCTGCCAGCTGTGGCTGGCTCCAATTCTCTTTTTTCTTCAGAATAACCAGGTCTGAAATTTTGGATTTCCTTGCAGAGGGCTTCATATTATTCTGTTTTCCATCTTTTACCAGTGAATGGACCAACCACTAAAGTTCGATTCATATTCAGGGGTATCAACGTGTTATCCACTACTCTCTGCACCCAAACTATTGCAGTTGGAGTGAGACCAACTTGTTTTTTCTTTTCCCAAAAATGTTGGGGCCATGACTGGCAATCGACAACTGTAAATTTATTTAGCAGTTCACTTTTCCCAGAAAAAAACATGGAAGCAAAAGCCCTCTGCCTGAAATCTGCATTCCTTGAAGCAAATATGGAAAGCAACTGCTTCACAGAGACTCCAAGCTGCAGATCCCACCAAGGCACAAGGAACTCCAGCTTGTCCTGCTTCATCTCTTTCGCTTGCCATTGTACTAGCCTCAGATTACTTGGAATAGTTTTTCCCCCTCTTGAACAAGGAAACTAGTGATCCACCTCCCAAGCCAGAGGCGAAGCAGGGTCGGCATGAAAGTAAAGAACGTTTTCATATGGATCTACTCTGAACTGAGCAGGATCAAATCCTACATTCCTAAGATGATCAAGTTACTTCCAGAGGACATCAATATAATTTTTTGTATTATGAGGATTTGAATCTCCTGGTGAAGCCACATACATATAATTTTATAATTACATAAATATAATTTTTTTATTTTTTAAGACTGGAATTTTTATTTTTTTAACTATAATTTTCAGCATTCAAGTTTTTTAATTGTATTTCATAAGTGATATTTGACAAGATAAATATAAATACTTTATTGCTTGAAATGATTAACATGTCATATATGCTCAAAATTATGATAACTGAGTTTTAATGAATCAATCTTTATTAATATCACGAGAATCATAATTTCAATGAATCAATTTTTATTAGCATCACGAGAAGCATGAAATAATATGGGATAGAGGATAGTTGCATGTGTTAATCAAATTTAATTAAAAATTATTTTTTTAGTCCAAATTTTAGTCATGTAGATTCATATTTAAATAATAACCAATAACCAATAGGTGTATAAAAAATAGTATTGATATACAACTTAAATAAAAATTATAAATCATGTTAATTCACTATTTATTATTATAATAATAAATTTGGTAAAAGTTTCGTAAAAAAAATTAGAAGAATAATATTTAAATGATTTGTTTTAAAATATATTTTATATTTATTATAATATAAAAATTAAATTCTATGATGAAAGTTAGGTGAAAAAAAAAATGAACAAGATATACTAATTTACATAAAATAAAATAATTTATAACACTACCAAACAATAGCTTTATTTTATTTTAAATTAAAATGCATAAATATTAAAATAAACATAAATATTTTTTTTATAGTTTTCAATTATGGAGTGGGATCTAATGTATGATTTTTAATTTTCAACGATTGACCTTGCTACTTTCGAAAATGTATAATATATCACATACATGTTTACAAATGTCTTTCTCATACAAATTTTCCAAATTAACAAACCTATCGACCTCTCTTTTTATACCTCACCCATTCAATTGAACATGTGATAGAGCTAAAGCAGGAGCATGTGGGTTGGATTGCGATCCAAGACTTCCTTGAACAATAATGCCGCCATAAGCAATGTGAGGCTAGCAACCACCAGAATATCTCAGTTTCATTTTAAATTCGCTGGTTGATGGAAGGAATTCACAATCTGTTTCAGGTACATTTTCTAATGAATGCTAGGCATATTGAGTGGCTAATAATATCTTGTTTATTCTCCTATTAAGAATATTTTCTTTACTGAAAACCTCCATTTCACTCTCATATGGATTTGATATTCTGTGGTAGAGTCTAAAGTTCTTAATGTCTTTAGGACCTTCAATGTTCCAGACTTATCTTTATCCTTCTTTCCTATTCCTGCTGTTCACATTCACTGATACAACCTTCTTGTTATTTTCCCTAGATTGTTCTCCACGGAAAATATTTGTTTGAGAAGGTGCTATGTTGCTCCTCTTCTCTTATTGTAGGGTAAATGCCTTGTAAATTGGAAATCAAAGCATGATTTTCATAAACTCATTTTTTTCCCAATAAGTTCTTGGTTAAATATAACCCTTGAATTTTTTATTAGCATTGGAGAAGCATGCATTTGAATATCATGCGATATCTCTGCACAAAAGGAACATCATTTTTCTGCCGTAGAACTTATTGCCATCAATTTTTCCATGCCTTTAATCGCTCCGGATGTCTGGAATGTTGAATTTTAACTTCAACTGCAGCAACGCAGAGAAGGAAAAACGGTACAAGAATTTGTCTGGAGCACGCCATCCAGAAATTAAAATCTGCATTTAATTAAACCTGCAAGTTGTTGTTTAAAGGCTTTGCAGCAGCCACCTGAGCATTGAAGAGATTGTGGTTCCAAACCACGCAACCAGAAAACTCAAATGTTGTCCTTATCGCCTCTTAATTCCTGAAACCACCACATTCAAAGCTCAAAAATTCACCGCCAGATTTTTATTTGTCTGAAAGGGCCACGTGGAGTAAATATAATGGATCACGTAGTTTTGTTGGGTCGGTTGCATTACCAAAATCCGGACCCGAATTTTTATAAGGTGTACTCTATTGAGAATTCGCGTCACAAAATTGGCTGACTTCAATAGGCCATTTTGGAACGCGAAAAGGATCATTTCGATTTGGTTGAATTTTTGTTTCAAGTCCAGCGGGGTCCACCAGGCTAAAGAGTTTATTAAAGTTTCGTTATGTTTTAAGTTTTAAAACATATACGATGGTGTTAAAAGATTCATCCAAGGTTTGTTATGATATATATATATTAAAACATTTAGTGGGCCCCCAAACGAAGTCCTTTTAAAATAGATTTGTTTTAATTTTGTTATAATGTGTTTTATATATTATGACATGCATTGTAATTTTTTTTAATAGACAATATGTAATTTTATTACACAACAGTGTATAAAAAGGTGAAAGACAGATTGTAAGTTTAAAAAAAAAAAAATTTACACACAGTAGAGTGTAAAAAGTTTGAATTGCACAGCAGTGCGTTTATTTTTTTTTTAAAAGTGAACAAAGTATTTTCTGTGTGAGACAGAGAAGAGTTTTGTTTGGCACTGTGTCTTGTAACAGTCCAACATTTTGTAATCCCTCTTAGAGGAAGAAGTTTTTTTATTGTAATAGATTTTTACAGTGAATGAAATAGAATTTTTCAGTGTTGAACTTTGTCTCCTTTGAGTGAAATTTTAATATTTTCTCTGTGTTGAAGAGGGGAGTTTTATTCTCCATTATTGTTCTTGAATTCTCAGAAATTCCAACATGGAACTGCAACGTTATTACCATTTTAAATATCAACAACAACCATATTTCTGGTTTTATTCCTTTGAAACTGAGTAATCTCGAAAACCTTATGGTTTTATTCCTTATGAACTGGGTAACCTAGCAAGCCTGAGAGGGCTCTTGATTGATTGATAGAAATGATCTGTGTGTTATTATTCCTGCCCCTATCGGAAAGCTTGGCAATGTTGACACAATCAAGGAAAACACTGTAACAATTTCCGTGGCAATTGTAGTCAGCTGCGAATTTTATACTTGGATTCTTAGGGATTGCAAGGAAATATTCTATGGGAAATTGAGGAAAAAGTCCTGAAAAATTTGAGATATTTATGGGTTTATAGCAATCATCTTACTGGATCCATCTCCAGAGGCTAGGTTTTCTTTACCAGACTATTGAAGTTGGAGGAATTTGATGCATCTGACAATTGGGTTTTAATCTATTTAGGTTTTTTTACCAAACTGTCGAAGTTGGAGGAATTTGATGCACTTTGACAATAACCTGGAGGAATTTGATGCATTTGACAATAATCTAACTGGTTTTAATTTATTTCCCTTTCTGTGACTTTCTCTGTAAAAACCTTTTTATTAAAAATTTATTATACCTCATCCATACATTAAAAATTTATATTATTATTCCTCACCCATTCAATTGAACATGTGACAAAGCTGGAGCAGGAGCATGTGAGTTGGATATGTGAGTTGGATTGCGATCCGGGACTTCAATTGAACATGTAACAGAGTTGGACCAGGAGCATGTGAGTTGGATTGTAGCATGTGATAGCGCTGGAGCAGGAGCATCTGAGTTGGATTGCGATCCGAGACTTCCCTGAACAGCAATGCCGCCATAAGGAGTGTGAGACCAGCAACCACCAAAACAGACGCACTGCTTTTCATGGGGAATGGATGTTAAAATATGTTATATTTGTATTATGGTTTTCATTAGCTTCATGTAATCATGGAGTTCGAATTCGAATTTTTCTTTTTTTTATTATGGTGTATATATAAAATAGAATTTAAAAAGTTCTCATTTTTTTATTATGGTGTACATATAAAATAGGAGTTTGTTGTTTCCTACAACACATAGTAACATTTATATGTATTATCACATTTAAATCAGTTGAAAATCAACTTCATACTACTCATGAGAAGATAGTTTATCATAAATTTAAAGAAATGCAAATCTGTATAAATTAAAATTAACAAATTAACAATAGTGGAACAAAATAGATTTAATTATACACTACTCTTTGGTAGAATTTAGTGTACATTTAAATCACAATAAATTGACATCAAACTACAACAATATATGTTTTTTAGTTTCGACTTAAATCATAAATTTATATTTATATTTATTGTTTAGACACTTGCGCTGAAGAGCTTTGCTTTGCCATGGTATTGGCAGATACATCTCACCAATCCATAGCTCTGTCATTGTAAATACAGAGAAATGCCAACACAGTTGGTGACCTGTAGAAAAAAGATATTACGATGGCGGAGGGAGGGCATATGTTAAGTTTGAGTATTGACAATGGACGTTAAAATAAGTTATATTTGTATTTTGGTTTTCATGAGCTTCATGTAATGATGGAGTTAAAATTTAAATTTTATATATATTAAATTCTAAATATTAATTTTAAAACTTTAATCATTTTATGTAAATATAAGGAGTGTTGTAATTGATATATATTACTTTATTATTATTATTATTAATTTATTTAATTTAAAATAAATTTAAAAAGGCAAGATCATTCTATTTATTTAAGCTATATATTAATTAAAATAGATAAAAAGATTGGATAATTTAAGAAGTTCAAATTTCACTTAGAGTTATGAGTTATGGTGCTTCAATTTTTGGTTTAGTTAGAAGGTGTTTACATGGAAAAAGAATAATATTTTTATTTTTTATTTTTTATATAATGATACAAGATTTTCATACTTCTTTTATGATGAAATTTCTTTTGTTAAAATTTTCTCTCTCAAAATGTAGTGTGTTGAGAAAAAATAATGATTTGGTAAAGATGGAGGAAGACAACCAATAATATTTGTGAGTGAATTTTTAAGAGTAGAATAGAACTAAATGATCATAGGAACATTAGAGAAAAGACCTATTGTAACAAAGCTTTTATTTAACTCCATGTTTGTAAACATAACTACATACTCGCAGAGTAAGAGTGACAAGTAGTTGAAGCAAACATTGTAAAAACTTGAAAAGTAAATGTTATTAAGCCGATAGGCCTTCTATTTTTAATCAAACCTCTTCCATTTTCGTCAACCATTTTATTGTGCCAATGACATCTGTGTGAACTTAGCAACTACCCAGCACGACAATCAACTGCCCAACAAGACAATCTCGGTCACAATTTCGTCTACTTTTCCCAAACCCGTGACATTTGTCCAATAAATTAGTTTTACATGTGAGACACCTATGTGCACTGCCAAAGCTTACGCGGTTACCATTACCACGTCGAGAATCCAAGTATATGTCGACACTCCAAGACTTTACACAGTTACTGTTTCCAGGGCCATACTCCAAAAGTACATCTGTCTACACTCCAAGAGTTTAAGCAGTCACAGTTTCCAAGTCCACAGTCCAAGAGTTTAGGCAGTTACACATGGCATAATGACAACAAATACAACAGCCGAAAAAACTCAAATTCCACATTCGCTTCTTAGCGCAGGCAACTGCAACCCGATCGATGAGGAGGAGGATTCAGAGATTCGATTCTCAGTATTTTTTTTATTTGAAGTAATGTTTCCAGGTGCAGGAAGGTGTTCCTTTCATTATTGGTTTCCAAAGGAGCTATCCGAGACGTCTTCGATGAGGATAAAGAGGAATGTAGAGTAAAGTCCTGGAATGCAAAACATGGGTGGGATCGATATGTTGAAGCCTTCTTTTACGAAGTACAGGGGTGAGATCGTCCCCATCCTCTACAGAATCTAATGCATTGCTCCATGATAATTTGCATCCCTTATTTGATTTAAAATTGTGACGTGATTTCCACATTCGTTCTCTCTCTCTCTACTAATTTTAAGAGGTTGGCAATGCAGGGTCCTCTGTGTGAGGAAGGGAGGAATTCGTTTCACCATCAATGGCCATTCATACTTCAACCTCGTTATCATCACAAACAGAGATGCTTATGTCATTTCAATAAAAGGGTAATGGACTGGTTGGTAGCCCATGTCACGTAATTGTGGACAAAACTAGAAAAGCTATTCCTGCCTTAACGGAGAGCATTTCGTTGCAGGCACAAGTATATTTGTTTCATATAATGTTGCTCCTTCAAACTGGCAATTTTGGCAGACTTTCAAAGGATGCAAAATCTAAGGATATTCGGAGTCTATTTCAGACTCTGTATAGTCATCAATAAGTGAATAAGTCATTTGGGATGATGTGGTGACCTGGACGATAGACACTCTCTCCTGCTTATCAGCATTATTATTAGGTGATTCTTGAATTATAATCTATAATATAGATCGATTTTTTTATTAATATAGAACCTGTATGCCAAAGTCTTCGATTACTCCCAATATAACATCACTGTATTAACTCAACATCCTTGTATTAACGGATTACTTTAAAGAATTATATTGTTTGTTGCAATTTTGATTTAGTTTTGGTCTTCTATATGTCGGTTTAAATTTTACAAATGTTTGGATGATTAAGATATTTGGAAATATACATTATTTCTACATTATTGTATTAACTCATTACTTTAAAGGATCGTTAATATATTTGGAAGTATATTTCATTTACAAAGTTATTTCTACATTACTGTTTTAATGGATTACTTTAAAGAATTATATTGTTGGTTGCGAGTAACGAATTACTTTAAAGAATTATATTGTTTATTATAATTTTGATTTAGTTTTGGTCTTCTATATGTCAGTTTAAATTTTACGAAGTTTTGGATGACTAAGATATTTAGAAGTATATTTGATTTACAAAGTTATTTTTTTAGATTATAATGACAATCAATGAATTTCATAATTTGTTCTTGATCTGAGTGTGTGAGAGTTGGGTTTGGTTGTTAATTTGTTCTTGAGTTGAGTTGAGTTGAGTTTGGTTTTGGTTTTGACAATAAGTAAATTTGATGAGTTATTTACAAAGTTATTTTTTATATTACAATAATAAATTATAATCAATAAATTTTATAATGTCTTCTTGATCTTGTTCCCCATCTCAATGTGTGAGAGTTGGGTTTGGTTGTTAATTTGTTCTTGAGTTTAACACAAGTTGGGTTTGGTTGTTAATTTGTTCTTGAGTTTAACACAAGTCGGGTTTGGTTTTGGTTTTGGTTTTGAAAATAAGTAAATTTGATCATGTTGAGTGAGTTGGATTTGGTTTTCATTCTCTAAGTTGGGTGGGGTTTAATTTTTTTTCAAAAAGGTAAAGTATATTTTAATTACAAGTTATTTTTAGATTATTTTTAGATTCGTGATCTTGTTCACGTGTGAGAGAGTTGGGTTTGGTTGTTAATTTGTTTCTGAGTTTAAAGCAAGTTGGGTTTCGTTTTGGTTTTGAAAAGAAGTAAATTTGATCATGTTGAGTGAGTTGGGTTTGGTTTTTGTTCTCTAGGTTGGATTCAGTTGGGTTTAAAGTTTTTTTCAAAAAGGTAAAGTATATTTTAATTACAAGTAATTCTTAGATTATTTTTAGATTGTAATATAATCACAATCTGGGTTTGGTTTTGGCTTTTCTTTTTATTTATATTTAAATTTCATAATTTAATTTTTAAATTTCATAACTTAACTTTTTAGAAGTAAATTTGACTTCCAAGTTATTTCTTAGATTATAATATAATATTTTTTTAGATTATAATCTAATGACAATGTGGGTTTGGTTTTGGCTTTGGTTTTGGTTTTTCTTTTTATTTGGATTTAAATTTCATAATTTAATTTCTAAGTTTCGTAACTTCATTTTTTAGAAGTATTTTTGACATCCAAGTTATTTCTTAGATTATAATATAATGACAATCTCTGTTTGGTTTTGGATTTTTTTTATTTGGATTTAAATTCCATAATTTAATTTTTAAATGTCATAAGTTAATTTCTTAGATTATAATATTTGGTTTAATGACAATCTCGGTTTAGTTTTGGTTTTCTTTTTATTTCTATTTAAATTTCATAATTTAATTTCTATATGTTATAAGTTAATTTCTTAGCTTATAATATTTGGTTTAATGACAATCTTGGTTTAGTTTTAGTTTTTTTTTTTTTTTTTCAATTTAAATTTGATAATTTAATTTATAAATTTCATAAGTTAATTTTTTAGATTATATTATTTGGTAATTTCTTATATTATAATATATGGTTTAATGACAATCTTGGTTTCTTTTTGGTGTTATTTTTATTTGGATTTAAATTTCATAATTTAATTTATAAATGTCATAAGTTAATTTCTTAGATTATATTATTTGGTAATTTCATAAGTTAATTTCTAACTTCATAAGTTAATTTCTTAGATTATGATATAATGACAATCTTGGTTTGGTTTTGGCTCTTCTTTTTAATTTAAATTTCTTCTCTTTATTTGGATTTAAATTTCACAAAAGTTTGGATTTAAATTTCATAAATGTTGATTGGGATAGTTGGAACTATATTTGACTTATAAGTTATAATGTCAATCAATAAATTTGAGATCTCTTTGTGATCTCCAATTCAATACCTTATAGTTTAATAGATAGGATAATAACACTTCAATTGAAATCAATAGATAGTAATTTTATAATTTAGAGGATAATAACATTTTAAACAAAATAAATTAATAAGTAACAATTTTATAGTTTAAAAGATAATAATGCTTCAATTGAAATCAATAAATTTAGATTTAAATTTAGTAATTTTATAATTGAAATCAATAAATTTAGATTTAAATTTAAATTTAGTAATTTTATAATTTAAAAGATAATAATATTTTAATCGAAATAAATTAATAAGTAGCAATTTTATAGCTTAAAAGATAAAAATACTTAATTGAAATCAATAAATTTGGATTTAAATTTCATAAAGGTTTGGATTTAAGTTTCATAAAGGTTGATTGAGATAGTTGGAAATATATTTGACTTATAAGCTATAATGTCAATCAATAAATTTAAGTTGAGTACGTTATAGTTTAATAGATAAGAACATTTCAATAGTCATAGTTTAGGACTAATTTTATAGTTTAAAAGATAATAACACTTCAATGGAAATCAATAAGTAGTAATTTTATAATTTAAAAAATAATAACATTTTAATCAAAATAAATTAATAAGTAGAAATTTTATAGTTTAAAAGATAATAAAACTTCCATATAAATCATTAAATTTGTGATATTGAATTTAGTACCAATTTAATGTTTTAAAAGATAATTTTATGGTTTAAAAGATAAAAAGAGTTTAGTTGAAACAAAAATGTGGATGATTGAGACAATCAACTTTCTAGATATATTTATTTGACCAATTATTTTAATTTTAAGTTTTAAAGATAATAATTCACTACTTACACTGGTAATCAGTAAATTTGATCCTAAACTTCAATGACACATTTAATTCTATTGATTTAATTTAAGAGTGATGGCGAATTTCGAGTGTTGTGCGTATAAAGGAACAAGTGAATGTACCCAATGGCTCGTTGTTTCCGTAAGTGTAACACATGGTCTACGACACTACCATGACCATGGAAAGAGAGTTTGCTTGTAACAATAGGTTGTATTGATGTGGACAATATTTATGTGGGTAAGATTTGCAAGGAGAAGTTGAACGTACTTCAAGTATCTTTTTCTTAAGGTAGACTCAAGGTAGACTTGCTTTCTTAAGGTAGACTCAAGGTAGACTTGCTTGTCTTGAAGGGATGTTATCGATAAGGATAAAAGGAATGTAGATTAAAGGCCAAAGGTAAGCAAGTATTAGTGAAAGTTTAAAAACAATTGAGATTGACCGAGTACGTGGTATATAACTAAAATATTTTTTTTAGTAGCTAATAGTATTATGTTGATTAAAATATTTTTTTAGTAGGTGACAGTATTGTTGATGTTGCTTTAACTAAGAATCTAAATTCATCTCCACTGTTTACCATTCCAAAAGAAAAAGTTGTGAAATTTAGATACAATATGGTGCACTTTCTAAATTAAGATAGGGTGATGTTGTTACAGCTGTTATCACTAGTTGGCTATCACCATTTGCACAAACAAATAAAATCCTAATGTCATGCTCTGCACTGACCTTGTTGCAAAGAATTGTTGTGCCATGCTTGGGGTTGGCCTTGTTGCAATAAATTGTTCTGAATTAGGTCTAGAGTTAGAGTCACATGTTTATATAGTGTGGTAATGTTGAAGTATCTTTGAAAGGATTTTCTATTTTATATTGTTTTTACTTGAAATATAGTGTGGTGATGTTGAAGTATCTTTGAATGGATTTTCTATTTTATATTGTTTCTAATTGAAATATGGCATTTGGGGGACTACAATTTATAGTTTAGGCAAAAATTGTTGAAGAAATTTGGTAACTCTTCTATTTTTATTTTTGAAATTTGCATTTGCCACACTTTTTCACTTAAATCCATGGATTAAGACCAGTCTTTCTCCATTATGTGGAGTTCCCTATGATCAGGAGTTGTTATTAAATACTTGAAATACACTCAACAACCTAAATTTATCAACCTAAAATTCTTATTGCATTTATTATTTTAAACCAAAATACAACTCTTTTGAATGGTGCACCGACACTGGTGCATGGGTGGCTTCCAAATGCACCACACAAACAATATAATAGACCGTACAGTGCTCTATGTCAACAAGGAGCACTAGTGCGTTACATGTCAATTACCGCACCGGTTAACCATGATAAAATAATAAAAAGCATCCAGTGTTAATTTTTGTAGCATAAACCAGTGCCATATTTTACATATGGCGCACTAATAAAAAAAAATTGTTTATTAATTTTTTATGACATTACTTATGCGGTGCGCTTGTACAATACAGAGCACCGGTGCGCTATGTTACACAAGGCGCACTGATAAAAAAAAAAATCTGTTTTTTTTTAATTCATGCAAGGGCTCCCATGGATTGGGATCCAACTATGCTAATCGTCCCATTGGTTGGATGTCTTAGGTTTATATTTAGCAATACAAACGCTATAAATCTAAATTGAAAAGTCCTAATTCTGAAATCACAGAAAGAGGGAGAAGAAAGGCCAGAAACAAAAAGAATGTAAGGTTTGTATTTTTTAAAAGTTTTTTTTTTTTTTTCAAAACAGAATGTTCGCATTTTGCCATAATGAAATAGCGCACCGGCTGCATATTTTACAAATGGTGCACTGAGAAAAAATATTTTGGTTTTCTATTTTCTTATCACAGTACTTTCACGGTGCATTGGGATAATAGAGTGCACCGGTGCGCTCAGGTACACAGGACGCACCGAGAAAAAAATATATATTTTTTTAATTTACGCAAGGGTGGACATGGATTGGGATCCGAATATGCAGGTCGTCCCGTGGGTTGGATGTCTTAGGCTTATATTTAGAAATACAAACCCTATAAATATAAATTGAAAAACCCTAATTCTGAAATCACAGAAAGAGGGAGAAGAAAGGAAAAAAACAAAAAGAATGTAGGGTTTGTTTCTAAAATGTTTTTTTTTGCGAAACAACATGTTTGCGGTGTGCCATAATGAAATAGTGCACTGGTGCCATGTGTTACATATGGCGCACTGATAAAAACATATTTTGTTTTTTTTTTTTTATCACTGTACTTTCGCAGTGCGTTGGCATAATAGAGCACACCAGTGCGCTATGTTACGCAGGGCGCACCGACGAAAAAAAATCTGTTTTTTTTTAGATTGACGCAAGGGCCAAAATGGATTGGGATCCGACTATGCAAGTCATCCAGTGGATCGGATGTCTTATGACTATATAAACCCTATAAATCTAAATTGAAAAGCACTAATTCTAAGATTACATAAAAAGGTAGAAGAAAGGGCAGAAACAAAAAGAATCTAGGGTTTTTGTTTCTAAAAATGGATTTTTTTTTTATTTTTTTTGTTTATGAAAATTGCAGAAAAGGTAAAAAAAACTGCAGAAAAAGTTTAAAAAAAAAAAAACTTTGATTTTGTTATTTACTTCATAAAAAACACTACAGAAAAAATAAAAAAAAACAACAGACTTTGATTTTTTCTTTTACTGCATAAAAAAAACTGCAGAAAAAAGTAAAAAAAAAACAATAAACTTTACTCACATCATTTGAACTTCTATGGTACAAGGTTTGAATCACCAGAGGTTTGGAATTATAATTGTCTGAATACTTCTGTTTGAACATATTTCCCTGCTCCACAGTGCTCTCGTGCTCTGTTCGCTCCAAGTATATATCTTGCAAATCTATGGCTGAATTTTTTTGCAAAAGTAGTGAAATAATGAAAAGTGTTTAGTATTTAAAGAAATGTTTTATAAAATTAGATTTTCGAAAATATTTTTCCATCCATTTGTTAATTTATCGCTTTTTTCACTTAAAGAAAATAGGGTTGTGCCTTTTTTTTATTTGGGGTTATTCATTTACCAGTGTGTCCCTTAATCGAACCGTACCGATGAGTCGAGTTATAAAATGGCACTGGTGCACAATAACAAAAATGCACTGGTGCGGTTATCTATGCATTACGCACTGAAATTACATTTAGGTTTGTGAACCAAAATTTATTGTTGTTTTGCTCAAGTGCAGGGAGAAAATATCATATATTATATGGAATGGACAATTCTACAAAATCCAGCTCGTTCCATAATATTTCTCAAAGTCTATCGCGGAGTTCTCCCTATCCACCTAGAGACGTAATATTACTTCAAATTTGTTTTATATTTTCACTATCTAATTGAATTTATGTTTTTTATCCCTGCATTCAATCATGCACAACTTAATTAAATTTATAATGTATAAAAAATTTTAGGGTCATACAGATTCAACATCGAGTTCAGATGCACAAAATATTCAAACTGCTCCAAAACGTCGAAAGTTCTTATCAGGAGCTGCATACCGCAATGTGCATTTGGTAGATGAAAATGGACAACCGCTTCACCCTGCCAATTGTAACAATATTGCATCTTCTAGCCACAATCCCAGGACAATGATGATAATTATAAATATAATTGTTTGGTATATATATTGATTAATATGTAATTATTTCAATGTCAAACCAATTTTTAATCATGCAATATTGTCAACGTGGTTACTAATTGATATCATATATTTTGTACTAATCATGTTCAAATTTTTATTTTATTTTTAATTATTAGGATTCTAGTGATGATGAACGACCTACATACCATCTTCCGTTGCACCCCACGACAATGTAAAATTGAGAGAAGACTGAATTAAGAGAAAAATTCGGAGAGGAACGATACTAAGAATGGTTGAATCAACCACCTATTCAATTCTTGCTACGTCCAGATTCACCAATTAGGAATGACTACAACAATAGTAGTTCTTCACAAGCTAGCAATGGAGGCAATCAAATAGAGGTTGGTATGGATGATTACTTAAGGGACACGACTACCATGGAGACAATGTTGTTAGATGCATTCCAAAATGATGATTAGCTAGGGGATGATGCTCATATCATTGACACCTTTTTCGAAAGCCTTAAATTTGCTTCCACCACCCCTCTCTTTGGACCTGGCGGTCAGTCAAAGTCTAGCCAGTTGGGGACAATGTGTTACTGTACAACTTGAAAGCAAATTTTGGCTTGTCGAATGCATGTTTCTTAGAACTTTTGAGGTAAGTTACCATAAATAACTCCCTTATATAAATTTAAAATATAATCAGTAAACTGCAATGAATATTACAAATGGTAAATTTTATGAACGTTAATAATTATATCGACATTAATGTACATTTATTAATATATTTTTCCATGATCACCAACTACAGGTTATTCAAAGATAAGGTTCTTCCGAGTGATAATTTCTTGCCCGGCAGCTACGAAGAGTCAAAGAAATTGTTGAAAATGTTGGGTGTTGAGTACATATCATATCATGCATGTCCAAATGATTGTATTCTATATAGAGGAGAATATGCAGACAAAGGATGTGATGCAGGGGAATTAGGCCCAAGAGCTCTTTTGTACATAAATAAATGTAAAGGGGGGTCTCATGTTTTATTTCCCTATGAAATTATCCATAGTTGAGCTAATTTAGTTAATTTGTAGAGGAAAATGTAACTGCCCGAATGATTAGTGGGCATAGGAGGAGACAGTATGTCTCTGTTTGTCAGAGCGTTAGACTAATTTGGAACTATAGGAATTTGAAGAGTTTGTGAGTCATCGAGTAATTCAAATCGATTCATTGTAATTGATATAAAAACAAACCTCAATGACAGAGTCGATAGACCTGCATAGACCTGCATAGAGGACTTCATAGGCTACGTAGGACTGTCGTAGAGACAAAGTAGAGGAGAAGGCCAATTAATCGAAGATCTGGCTAGCTAAAAGGCTTGTAAGTTAGTTCACTGTGTAAATAAGAAATGTTTCAGTATATTTGTGCCCTTGTCATTTTAAATCCTGTGTGAATATATGAGCTCTTGATGAATGATGATTGATTTTTGTGTAATTTAAGTTCGAATCCCATAAGTAAGGATATGAGCAGAGTGATAGAACTCTGTACAATCTATAATAGGAATCCTTGTGTAGAAGGACGAATAAGAACCCCGTGATTAGTTACATAAACTGTGTAGAAGACCGACCGAGACCGAAAGGATAATCCAGTTCATTTATGTGTGTTGAACTCTGGCAATGGGCCTGTGTTAAGTATTGACTCCTCATTAAGGAAAGGGTTCGTTTGGAATTGTATGAGATCCCATAACAAAGGATGATGGCATAGGACTGTGGAGCATGACCCTGGAGGGGCCTGCATCATCAATTAAGGTGAAGATTGATCGGAGTTATACGTGTAAGATTCAGTTGTGGATTGGTCAAACCTTGTGAAGGAGCACTCACCTGTAATTCTGGAGTAATGTGGCTATCCCTATTCCGAGTTGTTTGGATTGAATGCACACAGAGAATTTGGGATTTTGTGTGAACGGTGTATTGAGGTGTTAGATGGAACCTTGAGAGTGGAACCACGAAAGAAGTGAACAGTGAACGTGGTTTAGAGCTAAACCCGATAGTATATCGCGAGGCACAAAGGTGGTAAGCAGTATTTGAGAAATCAACACGATCACATATATAGGGTGACGCGTGTCCCTGAACAAGTTTGAAAAACCACCCTCATCGCGAGTTAAAGTTCATGCGTAATAGTCTGCGTGAGATTTGATTAGGGACGTCGGATCATTGAAGCAAGTGCGACGTGTTGTTCGTCGTTGGATGTGGTAGGCCATTAGCGCTGGGCCCCATGTGTATATGCATCCAATGTTGTCGTCTTAACTAAGGTTCAAAAGAGGTATGTGAGGGTGTTTACATTGACAAAATTTTAATTATAATTATGTGGCCATTCGAATACATAAAAAGGAAAAGGGGGTCGAGCTGTAAGGAATTGAATTGAGTAGGCAGGACCCAACCTTTAATATAGGGTCCTTTGGTTTAATACGAATTGGCTTCAATCTAATTGTTAGGACTTAGTGAATTGGGGGTTAGCAAGGTGGCATATTCTAAGCATGAAAGGGTTTTAACCTATGAAGGAAGGGTGAGATACAGTCTCGACGCGCTATGAAAAGGATGCAAGGGTGAGGTTATCAAAGGAGTATGTTATATGCTTGAGGGTTCGTAAAACCAAGGGGAAAGTTATTTAATATCTTAATCAAAGATTAAGATATTAAAAGATCACAAGTACAGTTAAATTTCCAGTTCAAGAAATCAGTGCAGAGTAAGTTTGCCAATTGGTGGAATTGGTTGCTGGAAAAAAAATTTGGAAGCACTTTATACACAGATTGAGATTGAAATTTTGGAGAACAGGGACTGTGGGTTTACCCCGTCATCAAGATGTGTTTGAAATGTGGGCATGACAGGTATGATAAATAAAAAAAGAAGGGTAAATCACGTACTAGTCCTCCTTTTAATATATTGAGGCACATGCCTATAATCCCAAGAATTCAAAGGCTCTTTCGTTGCAAAGAATTAGCTATGTCGTAGGGATGGCATGCCTCACACAGAAGTGAGTTGGGAGTTATGCAAATCCCAACTGATTCAATGGCCATGAAGCATATAGAGGATACATGGCCCGAAAAATTCAAGGATGAAGTACGAAGTCTACAGCTTAGCATAGCCATGGATGGTGTCAACCCATATTCCCTCCAGAACAACAACTATTTTGTTTTGCCTGTAGTAGTGATCAATAACAATATCCCCCTATGGTTGTCCGTGAAGAATGGACATCTTATGTTGGCTCTCATAATCCCTGGTAGAAGACAAGTGAATAATATGGATGTCTACTTACAACCACTAGTAGATGAATTGAAGGAATTATGGGATGGGATAAATGTATACGATGTATCAAGACCCATCGTAGCAAAGAGGAGTTTTACGTTGTATGGCATATGTGCTTACACGACACATGATTATCCAAACTTAGGAGTTTTCTATGGTAAATTACATGTTTAATTTATTGATTTGTTTATATATGTAACAATATTATTTCACATATTAGTTATTTAATTCGTTTTAATATTTGTTTTGATCTTCATGATATTCTTTAACATGCCATGCATATTAATTAATGTATACAAATATAATCTTGCAGGTCTTGTAACAAAAGGGTATTTTGGATGTAAATGTTGTGGACCTTCTCTGAAAGCTAGATGGTCCAAGGACCTACGAAATCTAGTGTATGATTTCTCCAGGGTATTCCTACCAGAAGAACACCCTTATAGAAGAGCAACATCTGCTTTCAATGGTAAACAAGAGAGAACCCAAAGGCCTCCAATAATGACACTAGTTGAATGGCTTAGATCATATGAGAGAGAGAAGGAGAAGGAGTTCATAGAAATGTTCGATTCAAATGGGGACCCTATGTTTGATGATCCAGATTTCTTTGACACCTATGCTGAGAAATTTCCCATTGGGATGAAAAGGAAATCTATCTTTTATGACCTCCCATATTGGGAGCATCTTAATATTGCCCACTTATTAGATCCCATGCATATATTTAAAAATGTTCCATATTCTTTAAGGAGGCACATATCATCGAAACAAAGTGACACATTGACTGTTAGGAAAGATCTTATTACTTCAAAAACTAAAAAGAAACATTGGCCAAGAAGATTAGAAATTACGGGATCAGAGGCAGGCACTGGTCCCTCTAATTCATGGTTTTTCAAAGAAGGTGATGTCCCATGGATTTTAAAAAAATATGATATATCTTTGGCAAAGGAAGTTATAATGGATGTGAGGGTGCCAACTTCATATGGGTCTTCACTACAGTGCTGCTTCACCGTGGATGACCATTTGTCGAGGTTGAAATTGCATGACCATTGAATCTTCTAAGAGTACGTCTAATGTCAAAAGCATGATTTTATTATTTGTTATATTAATAAATTTTATCCCATGCAAGGATCACAAAACATAACTAATTTTGTATATTATTGCACGTGTTTATAACTTTGCAGTGTCATTATCCTTTGTTCGTGCGTGGATGTGTGAAACATGAATTCCCTTAAGACCTAGGACGTGCCATATCTAAATTATCTGCATTTGTACATTGAATCACGTCAAAGGAGATTCATGTGGCTAGCATCCCACGGTGGTGTTGGTGTCCTGTGTTTTGATAGTTTGGAAAATCAAAAGACAAGGCAACATCAGAACCAATCTTTAGAGTTACAGGATCTAGTCCTCCTGTTCTCAAAGAGGGATCTCTCAAATGTTTGTTTGCAAAGGTTTATATTGTGTGCTTAGAATATTGTTTTTAGACTAGTTATTAAGTGCAAGTATTTATTTGTTTGATTGCTTGGTTGGAATGATACAACAGAACATGAAAGGCCTAGGAAAGATATATAGGATGACAAAATATCTGTTTCATTGGGCAATGGAGTCAAGAAAAGGTCATAAAAAACTCATCAATGGATATGGGATATCAAAGGGAAAATCTAACTTGGCCACAGGATCCTTTTGTTTTTGGAATGAGATGAACATTAATGATTTAGAAAGAGAGGTTTAATTCTCAACAGAGGGAATTTGAAAGCATAACTTGAACAATAAAGAGATTTTTAATAGACAGGGCTAACCATGAATTCTACAAATCACACTTTAAGCAAATAATGACTTCAAAACAACTTTTAAAATGAAATCTAAGATTCGGGGAACACCCTATTTCCTCAAAGATCTTATTTCAAATGACTTATAAAACATAAAAGATTCACTGATAATTGCAGTCATAGAAGAGGGAACACCTAAAAACATCTATGATCATAATTATAACGACCTTTAAGCCAATTGTTTAAGTGAGGTCAAAGGGCAAGATCAAAACAGACCTCTCTGATTCACTATAAGCAAAGAACTTCGAAGGGAGACTTCAATAACAGTTTTTAAGTGGCAGCAGACAAGCAGGGATAACCATAAATCATGTTGAAACCAATTATTCAAACTATTAAGGAAATAAACAAGCATGAATACTAAAGAGAAAGATTAAAGCCTCTAAAATACTTCAGCAGTAGAAAACATTAAACAGTGAAGGGTGAACAGGTCTAAGGTGCTTTCAAGAGTCATTTCTTAGCCTAAAACTTTCAGCCTACTGTAGTAAGAAATTATGGAACATAATGAAAATAGGGGAAAAACATAAAACAGTTCAGAATACTTCACCAACAGCCAAGCTCATGGATCCAATGATAGAGCCTTCTCAAGAACAAGCATGCAACAACATCATCAAGACTTCAAAGACTCCAGTTTCTTCTTCAACTTCAACAGACTATGTATTTATTTCATAGGGTTTCAGTATTACAACTTGTGATCAAACAACAACCAATCAGCCAACAATTTCTCATCTTCTACTGCAGTATTTATAGAAGAATGAGGAGGTGAGTCTTAACAAAAGATCTCAAGGATAATTAATACAGACTTAAGACTTCCCGGCCTTTTGAGGGGCTCGATGGAGAAGTTTACAGGTGGACAACTATATTAATGTTTTACAATAAATATCAAAGCTCGGTGGGAGATTTTGTTGACTTTGAGGCTCTGCGTAATGTTTGGAGTAACTTTGCAAATATTTCTGCATTGATTTCCTTGTAGAAGTAACTCCCTGGCTGCATCGAGGAAAAATATCTGATTTTGTAATAAGTTCAGCCTCTGTTTGAATGCTTTGTGGCAACAGGTGGCTCCTTTGGTAGCCGAGGAATCAATTCACCTCATTCGAAGCGGTGGAAGCCTTTCTGTCAGTTAAACCCTTTAGATTCCTTTAAATTGTGTTTTAAATCAGGGGTTAGGATTTTGATAATTTTCCTTAGCCATGATCCCTGAAAATCTGTCCATTAATCCTCTATTCTGGTTCATCCTGGTCTTCGACACTGATACTCTTTGACTGTGCCCAATTCATGGCTTTCTTGCTGGTGCGCAGGGCTGCGCAGGGTTTATAAGGCATCCATTCCTGAGGAAATATTGATGAAACGTGCATTTCCACCCTATGGATTATTTCATTTGACGAATCGAAGAAAGGAGGGTCGTCACCCTCTGCCTCTGAATCTTCTTTGAAAATCACGAAAAAATGATTTAAAACCCTGCAAAATACAAAAACTATTATAAAATCTTGCTTTTATAGGTTAACTTCATCGGAAGGCGTGTGAAGACAGCGAGGCCGTTGGATGGCATCATCCAACAGTCAGGATTGATTGTGAGAGATCGTAGAACAGGTGAAAGAAAGATTAAATTCGAGCCGTCGATCGTGCAGAGATCGATGGTCGAGATTGAACGAGGAGGCAAAAAAAGGAGAATGAATCTGAGCCGTCGATCGCGCAGAGATCGACGGTCGGGAGCAGAAGTTGAAAGTCAAACGGAGAAAACGGGAGATGAATTGTGGGCCATCAATCTGCAGATCAGATCGATGGCAGAGATGCCATTGCCGCTATATGATAGCCCGGCTATCGTGTGAGTATCTTGGTTAACCATCAGACATCTTCGGTGAGCGATAGTGGTTGGATGGCCCGCCCCAGATCGGACGATCCATGGCAATTTCGTTGGGCATCCACGTCCGAACAATAATGCGTGATGGACTACAGTTATGCGCGATAGATGGTGGTTTTGAAAAAGGTACAGGGGACGCGTGTCAACCATTCTATGGAATCGCTAGCCATCGAGAAAAAACCACCCTTGCCCCAAAGGCAGTGCAATAGATACTGCCGGTTTTGGGCAATCAGCTTATGGGCGGTGGGGACCACGGGGAGATGAACTCCACACCGTCGATCTATAGAACAGATCGACGGTGGATATTGCTCGAATTTCGGACTGGCGGAGAACTTTCAGAAAAAGCACTGTTACCGATGAAATAGGTAACCTGACCTCAAAACGGGAACTCTAGCCCAAAAACTCTCAAAAAACATGAAAAAACACCCCAAAAAAAAAAGTGTGTCTTCCAGAACGCACTTGTTTTTTTTTTAAGGTCAAATTTCAACATTTTCTAAAATTATGCTAAAAACAAAATTGTTTGTTGAAAAAAGGATTGAAAAAACACCTCCAAAAAAAAAGTGTCTCTTCCAGAATGCACTTCGTTTTTTTTGAAGGTCAAATTTCAACATTTTATAAAATTATGGTAAAAACAAAATTGTTTCTTGAAAAAAGGATTGAAAAAACACCCTCAAAACAAAACCAGTTGATGTTGGAATAACTAAAAAAAAAATTGTGTCATACTTTTGGCATTTTTAAAAATAGAAGTAACATTTCTTAATTTTTAAAATTCAAACATTAAAAAAAAAACCTAAAATTTAAGAAAAAAAAAAATTTAAAAATAAAAACATTTAAAAGCTTAAAATTTAAAAATATATGAAGATAAAAAAAATAAAAAAAAAACAAAGTAAAAATTTTAATTCAATCATTAAAAAAAACCTAAAATTTAAGGAAAAAAAAATTAAAAAATAAACCAAAAAAAATTAAGATTAAAATTTAAAAAAATATAGAAATTAAAAAATAAAAATAAAAACAAAATTAAAATGTTAAATTAAAAAAAAAAAAAAAAACAAGTTAAAAAAAGAAGGAAATTATAAAAAATAAAATATAGAAATTAAATTTAAAAAAGAAAAAGAAAATGCTTATTAAATTTAAAAAAAAAGAAAAAAAAAAAATTAAAACAAATAATTAAATTTAAGGAAATATATTAAATTTTAATAAATTTAAAAATTCAAAAAAAAAAAAAAAACACTATTCAAATTAAAAGGAAAAAAGAAAAGAAAAATTAATTAAAAATAAAAAATAAAAATAAAATACAATGAAAATATCAAATTTAAAACAATATATATTAAAAAAACAAATAAACTATAAAAAATAAATTAAATTTAAATTATAAAAAATAAAATATATATATGAACTTAAATTAAAATAGGTATATACATCAAATTTTATTAAATTAAAAAAAAGAGAAGTTAATATTAAAATAACAAATTAAATTTAAAAACAAAAATATTAAATTTTAATAAATAAATGAATAAACAAATAAATTTTGAAAGAAAAAATAAATTTTAAATATAAAAGAAAAAAAAAATATTGTTAAACGAAAAACTTTAAAAACTTTAAAAATCAATCAAAAATGGAAAATTGAAAAAAAAAGAAAAAAAAATATTAAATAAAAAAAAAAAATTTAAAAAAATTAAGTTTCATTAAAAAAAAAAATCTAATTTTAAATACACAATTTTAATTGAAATAAAAAAATATTAAAATTTTATATAATTAACAAAAAAATAATAATAAAAAAGTAAAACATTTAAAAAAAATATTAAATCCAAATAAATTAAAAAATATATATATAAAATTTATTGAATTTTATAAAATTATATTAAAAAACTAAACATAAAAGTTAATAACAAAGAAAAATTATGAAATTAAAAAAAAAAAAAATCAATTAAATAAAAAAAATGGGCAAAATTTAATAAAAAATTATTAAAAATAATAATAATAATAAATTTAAAACAAAAAAATAATAAAATTAAAAAAAATTAAAACAAAACGAATTTTATTTTAAATAATTAAAAAAAAAAAAAAAATTTAAAAAAAAATCAATTAAAAAAAAAAGTGGTGGTGGTGGGGGTGCGGCCCGCCCGCTGGGCGGCGCCACGGGGGCGGCCCAGCCGGCCTCCCGGCCCCCGACGGGCGGAGGGCCGATTCTCGGAATCGGCCCTCCGCCCGTCGGGGGCCGGGAGGCCGGCTAGGCCGCCCCCGTGGCGCCGCCCAGCGGGCGGGTCGTGCCCCGACCACCACCACATTTTTTTTAATTGATTTTTTATTTTATTTTTTAATTTCAAAAAATAAATTTTTTTTTTTTAATTTAATATTTTTATTTAAAATAAAATTTGTTTTTTTTTTAATTTAAATTTTTAATATATATATATATATATCTATTTTTTATTTGATTTTATTTTTATTTTTTTATTTTTTATTTTTAATTTTTAATATTTTTATTTTAATTTGATTTTTTTTTTTAAATTTGAATTTCAAAAAATTTAAAATTATTTTTTTAATTCAATTTTTTTATTTTTAATTCAATTTGTTTAATTTTTTTTATATTTAATATTATAGAATAATTATTTTTTATAATTTAAAATTTAAAATTTATTTATTAAAATTTTTAAATTTTAATTTAATTTAATTGTTTTTCTTAATTTTTTCGTTTATTTAGTTTTTCATTTTTAAAATCTATAAATGGTTTCATTAAAAAAAAAAAAAAAAACACTAAATTTATGTATATTTGTTTTTTAATTATTTGCACGTGGTTTTTTTGTTTTTTAATGATAGTTTTTTTTTTTAAATTTTCTTTTTCTTTTTCAATTTTAATTGTTTTTTTTTAATTTGTTTCATTTGTAAATTTTAAAATTTGTATTTTTTTCCTTATTATTATTATTATTTTTAATTTAAATTTTTAAATTAAATATTTTTTTTTTTATAATTTTTTTTTTCTAAATTTTAATTTTGTAATTTTAATTATTTTAAATTTTTTTTTAAATATATATATATATTTTTTAATATATTGTTTTTTTTAATAAGTTAGAAAAAAATGTTTTTGATTTTTTTTTTTTTTAATTTTTTGGTTAATTTTTGTTTTTTTTTTCTTTAAATTATGTGTTTTTTTTTTCAAATTTTGTCATTTCTTTTGATATAATTTTCGAATATTTTTGTTTTTTTAATTTATTTTTCTTTAAATTTTTTTTTTACGAGTTAATTTTGTTTTTTTTACATTTTTATTGGTTTTTTTTATTGTTTTTTTATATATTTTTTTATCTAAGTTTTGTGTTTTATTACCAACATGAAAATCACCACTCTAAAAAAAAAGGTTGATGCTGCATCAATACGTTTTAAAATTAGCATGAAAATCACCGCTCTAAAAAAAAAAAAAGTTGATGTTGCATCAATACGTTTCAAAATTAGCATGAAAATCTTGCTCTAAAAAAAAAAGGTTGATGCAGCATCAATACGTTTCAAAATTAGCATGAAAATCACCGCTCTAAAAAAAAAAAAAAAAAAAAATTTGATGCTGCATCAATACATTCCAAAATTAGCATGAAAATCACTAACATTTTAAAACAAATATTCATACTTCATAAATAAAAATTTTAGAGTGTCAAAAATGTGCACCAAAAAAAAAATGGTGATTCTGCATCACCACTTTTCAAAATCGGGTGCTTTTTATGCTACCAAAAAAAAGTAGGTAACATTGCGGTTACCTATTTCATCGGTAACATTGTTAAAACCATAAAAAACCCAAAGTTTAAATATAACATAAGGTTTTAATGTTTTGGACGGGATATATAACAGGGTCCATCGCATATCGCAAGTTAGGACATGGGATTTTCAATCTACCCATTGCATTTTCTGCGATTTGCGATCTGCGATCGCTCTTTTCAATCAACCCATTGACATTAATACATGACTTTGGTTTTTAGACCAAAACATTGGAAAAGTGGGTTTTTGGGTTTACAAAGGAAAAATGGATCGGGCATGAGATATTTTACAAGGTTTAAGCGCCGAGATGGACCCACGTTAAATATGAAAATAACAATGCGATCGGGGGGTTTTAAACAGAAATGTTCAGTTGCATCGAAACTTTCGGTGATAACAAAAAGACTTGTGCACATTGAAAACTTGCGAAGCGATTAGCGCTATATGGGTTCTGCGCTTGGCTTTTATGACAAGGGCACATATGGGGAAGTGGTTAGGACTTAGCCCAAAGGGGCTTAAGTCTATAGTAAAGACTTGTATTTTTTATGAGTTTTTCATAGCTTTCAATGGAATGGGGGGTTTCGAAATAGTTAAAAAATGAGTTTTTAACTATGGAAAGAGGATTTTCATAAATGGAAGAAGAGGATTTATGAAAACAAGGGAGTTTTTATGGACAAAAAGGGGAGAAAATGAAGGTTTGAGAAGGGGGGGAAAACAAGGTCTTTTCAGCAGTCTTTCACTTGGAATCAACATAATTTCTAAATGTAAAATGGGAATATTAGTGAAGTTTTGGACAGAGGAAAAAAGGTAGGAGGCCTTCAAGAGTCTTCAAGAGCCAACAAATTTTAGTAATGAAATTTTTTCCTTGAAGGCTCAAACAGTCTTAGCCACCTTTTGGTATAACAAATATTATAGGTGGCTAATAGGTAGCATCAAGAGATAGTTGAGATTGTTTGTATGTTTGAGAAGGAACTGCCAACGATTTTCATGGAACTACAGGTTCATCTTCTAATCCACCTAGTAGATGAGGTTGAATTAGTTGGGGTTGTTTCTTGTCATTGGATGTTCTTCTTAGAGAGGCACATGAAGAAATTGAAAGGTTTTGTTCGACAAAGGGAAAAAACCGAGGGGTCTTTGGCAAAGGGTTACATATTGTATGAGTCTTTCTATTATGCCAGTGAGTACATCAAGCAGATCGACAACAGACCAAGTGCGGTGATTTGGGAAGATGAAATGGATGAAGACAAAAGAGAAGGAGAGTTGCTCCAAACGAGAGGAAAAAAGCACTTGATAAAGAGTAAGCGACTTATAATTTTTCAAATTTACAGAAAGTAATTAATATTCATATTGAACTTTGATATAATATATATTTTGATCTCTGAGAGGCTAATTGAGCTTTCTATAGGGAATCCATGAGCAGTTTGGTTCCTCTGTATCAGAGCTTCCAATCGCACATATTTAAGATGTGTGTTACATGCATGTGCTAAGTTATAACTCTCATTGGGAACTTCAACTTATCCATGAAGCATGGAGAAATGGGCCACTGGTAGCTTGAAACATATTGTCCAATATGGAGTTCAAATTTGAGCACAAGGGAAGGGGCTTTTTAACATTGAATTTACAGAAAGTAGATTTCACAATTCCTACTTGGTGGCCCTGGGTATTTTCAAAACTATGGACTATTTAAGGTATTCACCATTTCTTTCAGCTAACAATCTCAATCCCCTTAATATTCCTGAAGGGACAAGTTACCAATACTCCCAGTTGAGATTAGAGTGCAAGAGCTTCTAGTAAAAGTTGGTTCAATTTTTTGAACAGTTTTTAAGGTAGACCCTGTTACACTAAAAAAAACCAGACAAGGGAATGTGATTGGGCTATAGTATGTGTAGAAATGAACATTCAAGAACACCTAGCTATACCTATCCAAACATTGGGAAATGCAAACACAGAATTGCCCGTGGGCTATGAAAGCCACCCAACTCGGTGCATACATTGACATGCACTTAATCATCCATAGAAAACTTTCCCTCCCTTGCAGAATGAAAATGAAGTGTAAAAGGAGCAGGGAGTGGATCAATGGAGAATGTTCCCTTTAAAATAGACTCTATAAGGGGAAAAGTTATAACAACAGTGGAAACACTAAGTGCTGAAAAGAAATTAGACATATTGGGACAAGTCCATCAAAGTAATAAAGAAAACATGGCAGCTTCAAGAGACTGGGGAAAGGAACACATAGCTTGGTGCATCTGATGATAGTGGTGAATGACTTGGGGCAAAGGATATTGAGTGAATTTCAAGACAGTGGACATATCATTACAAGCTATGTCTCCCCTGCCCTAGAGAAGAGGGTTATTGGGAGATTATTATTAAAGTAATTGTTGGTCGCTTTAATTGTTTAAAAATTCAAGCACCACATAAATTGTCAACCCGAGAAGGTCTGTTTATTCCAAAGACAATCACGCACTGGATATGCTCAATTCCAAAAGCAAGGAAATGTTGTAGTAGAAGTCACACAATTATCAATCATACAAATCTAACTACTCACACCCCGCTTTAACAAAGTTGAAGCCTACTTGTGTTACAGCAGAAGCAATTCCTCTATTGCAGTCTTTCATTAAAAGAATTCTAGGAAAATATAATGAAAGGAAATCATCCTGTAGGAAAGGAAATCAATCAACCATAACAGGGAACGGGACCCTATTCCTCAAACAGGAATCTTCAGCACCTGTTACCTGACACTAATCACACTGTAGAAAAAGATCATTACAGGAAAACAGGACCCTATTCCCATGAACAGGAACCTTCAGCACCTGTTTCCTGATATCAATCACTCTACAGAAAAAAAGAACCAACCTACGGGGAACAGGACCCTATTCCTCCAAACAGGAATCTTCAGCACCTGTTTCCCGGTATCAATCACACATTCAAACAAATAACGGAAAAATATCTCTTGGCTTCTTTAAGAATGAACGATACGGAACCAATGCAGTGTTTAAAGAAAACAGAGTGCTCAAAGTACTACAGAACTGTGTAAATTATTCTTCAACAAATAGAGTTAAATTAAGGTGAAAATAACATAAAGAAGTTAACAAACTACATGAGCAATCGAGTGAATCTTGTGATGAAGGCGGGCCCTTTCCTTCTCACAAAATTCCCCAGAGAAAAGAGTTAAATTCAGGCGCTCAAAAGAAACATTTATTCGTCTGTCAAAAAGGAATGATACATTACAATGGAGTCTTGCTCTTTTCTGCTCAAAAATGATGTCTCTCCTGCAGTCTCTAACCCCCCTTCTAATGATGATGTCTCCTCTTTTTAAAGAGGAGACATCTATTATAGTTACATTAGAGAAATCCTATATTTATCCCAATCTGTTCTTCTATCTTAAAACAGGGTCTTTCTATTCTTCCATAGAAAAATATTGTTACAACAGATACAAAAAAGTATTGGCTTCAGAATAATCCATGTAACAACTTTCCTTGCTTGTCTTTGTCTTGTTGCCATTGTTCCTGAAATATTCTTTCGAAATCGCAAATCACGAGTAGTGACGGAATTTACGTGCCCGTTGACTGTTTCAGCAACGAAGTCGACTGTTTTAGCAACAGCATGTTCCTTATCATAAATTATCTGCGATCTTTTAGACTTGTGTTAGCAACTATCTACCTTCAATTAATGATGAAATATAAGAGTAATGTGGAATTATACGTAAAACAGATTAAATATATAGTAAAGAGAAGGATTTCATATACCTTTGGATAAAATGGATGGAAATGATAATGTAACCTTTTTAAATATAGCTATAAAGAGTAGAGTGGTGTCAAAATGTATGGTTAAAATGGTACATTGTGAGGTCGTAAAATCCCCCCCAGCTGAAAGGGTTGCATGTCCTCAGGCAACTTTTAGTCTGAGTCTGAGTCTGAGTACTGACTCTTTGCATGCAAGTTACTCAAGCAATAACTGTGGAAGGTGGCTTCTGTCGAAGATCTGAATCCCTGGTTACTCTGCAGTTTCTGCCATGCTGCTGCCTCGTCCCTATTAGCCAATTTGTAGTGAGGCTGATATTGTTCTGCCGGCATCCATAAGACAGGGAAGTGAAAATGATAACCAATCCAATTTTTGGCACATTGCTGAATGCATATGATATAGTTTGGTACCCTGGATAGTGCAGTTTGAAGATTATCAGGGCTAAAAGGATTATACTCTTGTCTTTCCTTACAGGATTGTTGCCAGAACATGGTGTTGGCCTTCAAGGCAGCAGTCTCTTTGACTCTGATTAACTGATGATACTTTAGGAGTATTGAGGCTTGCAATTGTTGTATGTAGCTGCACATTCCTAGCTTCTGCAAAAATCGATGATATTCTGCTACAAAAATGGCTGAATTTGAAGGTTCCGGTCTTATCCAAAGGAGGCGATTATCCTCATTATGCCTACTTGCGATAAAAGCAGTTTTCCATGTGATTTTATTGGCAAGAAATGAAACAAATGCCCTAATTTGTATATCACCAACAATTGTATTTAGGTTGACCTCTCTATTATCAGGCATAGCCTCATTATGAAGATAAAGTTCACATAACAAATGTTGATCACTAGCGGGGGCCTCAGCAAATGTTTTGACAAATTGTTCGGTTGTGAGCAACTCATGAGGTCTCCCATCCTTAATTGCTTTCAACTGAAAATAAACAAGGTGTTCAAAAAGGAACAGAGAATAATTCAAGGAAGGTTTCCTGGTGGCTAACAATGTTTGTACTAATGAAAACATCAGGACCAGTTTGTCTTTAACCCTAAAGAACAGAGAACACACATCTGATTCTGCCAAGCCAACTTATGCTGTCGTAACATTTTATCTTGATCAACAACATACTGCTTCTTCCACTTATTCATTATTTCTAATTCTTTCCATGGTGGAGTTTGTGTCCCAGCATTATAAGTACTGGGTTGAGGCATAGTCTGAGTAGCTGAGTTAACTGATGCAGGGCAGGATATCTGTGGCTTGGTTTCTTTTTCCAGACTTTTTAAAGGCCCTACTGGTTCTTGTGTGACAGTAGGGCATTCTTCTTTGACTGTAACTGATGTGGATGCCTCAGGCACTGGGACTTTGACTATTTTGTATCCGGCCTGTTGGTAAATGTTTCCACATTCATGGCACATGTATTCTTTACATGGGTCATTCTTTTGTACTGATGTTGTATGTGCCAACATGTAGAGATTTAATTCTTTATAAAAGGCTTCCCTTGCCATTACCAACTCTTTTTTATAGGCCTCTAATTCTGACTTCAAAAATTCATTTTCCTCCAATAAAGATGCCATGGTGAGTGAACGTTGTGTGTTGGTTGCTTTTGCTGGAGTTGATTGCTGATCCGCAGCTGTAGCTGGTTCTTGTGTTTCATCTACAGCTGGTTTCCTTATATTATCATGCTTGGTGTTTGATTTTTGCACTTCAGCAGCTGGTTCTTGTGTTTCAACTAATGAGTGAGTAACTGGTTCTTGTGGAGCAGTTATTGTTTGAGTAGTAAATGATGTCATATTACCCTAGGCATCTGGTTCTTGTGGAGCAGTGCCACAGGACGAGACAGGTAATGATTCGGGAATTTGGAATGGTGATGAGGATTTAAGTTTTAACAAGATAGCTGCGGGGTCAGGGGAAATGGGAGTGACTTCAGATTCAACAGTCGTTTTCATTTTTCTCCTAGGTAGGAAAGCAGAAAAATCAGTGGCTTCCCTTTTCTTTTTATGGGAAGGTTCTTTTCTAGGGGAAGGGCTATCGGAAGAGGTGGCAGCTTGGGATGTGGCCCTTGTTTGCCTTTTTGAGACAGAGACTGTTGCAATTCGTCTCTTTCTTTTATGAGTAGGGGGTGATGGGGGTGTTTCAACTTGAGAGTCATCGCTAGAGATATGGACAGTGGGATGTGGTGACTCTGCTAAATGGGATGAACTTGGGAGCGGATCAACTAGTTCTGAAGATGGAATCAATGGAGGATCAGGAAAATCTTCCAATTGCCGTTCATAGGAGATTTCGGGGGTTTCTTGGGGAATTTCGGCTTCTTGGGGAATTTCAGGGTCTTGTTGGAGAAGTAGGGGTGGGTTATTGAGAGGGGGGTTTTGCTGAGAAAAACCCCTCTGAATTAATAATTGACATAAGCGATGATGGGTAAGGGACAGTGATGGGAATCTTACCCGTCTATAGTAATATGACATATTTTTAATACATCCAAGCAGATAATAAGGAATGTTGACTAATCGACCATGTCGCAAATGACTCATTTAAACAAAGTTGTGTTGATAAACTACCTGGTAACGCCCCTCGCAAGTCAAATAGTGCTTGACGAATTCAGCTACTGTTGGCCATGGGAAAGGTAATGAATGCAGACTTATGTTGCGGCCTTTAATCTCAACATGTTCCTCTGGAAGAAGGAAGTCCTGCTGAGCGTTTAAAATGACTTTTTTCCTACTAAACCAGCGAGCACCTGTGACCGGAAACCCTGAAAATTGTACTATATCTTCCTCTGGAACCGAAATTTGGACCCCTTGGACTACGGAGTAATCTTCCTGAAAATTCTACGCAAACTCTAGAACTTGCTGAGGATCAAAATCTCCTAGCCTTTTGAAGTATGTAATCCAACCTGCCTGCTGAAAAATTTGGTAGGCCTCCGGAAATAATTCAAGAAGAGTTATCGAGTCAGACTCATGTCTGATAGCCGAGCCTCCCATAGCTATTAACTTGATTCAAATGCAGAGGTGCAGAGAACAGAAACACATGCTTGATCAAGCTAATCGTTGCGACTGAGGATATGGATTATCAATGACGGCGGAAATAATGGATATGAAGAGTGACGGTGGATTGGATGGTGTGGAATGATGATTTTAATTTTCGAAATTCCCCCCTTACGTGTGATGAAATGATGTTTAAGTGTGCGGGGATTGTAATCATAATGGGAAAAATCCTTTCTTTAAACTATTATTTAACTGAATTACATAAAAAATCCACATACCTTATATTTTTACCTCTATTTTTATAATTCGAAGTATAGAGTGCTTCATAATGGCTTGATACTGATGGAAGAATCTTTAAATTTCTCTGAAATTTAGAAACAGGTGCATATCAGGATTTACTCAATACTGAATAATATTCACCCAAGGGATCTGAAGAATAAAAGTGGAGTACTGGAAAACTTGTGTAGCAGAGGAAAGGAATGGTGTTTTAGTAATGGAAAGATAAATGACAGGTTGCTGAAAGTGGTGTTTCAGCAATGGAAAAATGAGTGACATGTTGTTGAAAGTGGTGTTTCAGCAATGGAAAAATAAGGAAAATGGAATGTAATGATTTGGTACTAAGAAAATCTGGGAAAGTACTTGCTGAGGGATAATTTCAGCAATAGGAAACGAGAAATGTTGGCTGAAAGATGATGTTTCAGGAGTGGGTAGAAATAGGAAAAAGGGAAAGATGGAGTAATGGGATAAGTGATAAAAGGGACATTGTTGGGAAATGAGTTGAAATGAAGGGAACAAAGCTTCTGTGATTGAAGCTTCAGATATTCTTGTGATGAAACTGTCCTCCTTAGTGAGTTCCTCCTTAATCTGCAAAATACAATTGTAACATGCTAACCCTTGACAGGGATTGTTAGTTTTAAATCTAATCTAATGCTAGAAATATAGTGCAGAAAATAAAATGCTGTGAGGAGCAGAGGACTCCCCTAGAAAAAGATAATGTGTATCAATCATACAAGCAACCTTGAAATCTTCTTTAGAAATAGGGCGCTGGTACAAACGAAGCCTATGACCATTTACTAGTAGAGGTGTTTTAGAATCATCAATTGTTAAAAGTCTTACTGTTCCATTAGGAAATACAACATCTACTTCATAAGGTCCAAGCCATCTTGTTCGTAACTTACCCTGAAAGTTTTCAAACCAAGAGTCATACAATAAGGCCCAATTACCTTTTTGGAACTGCTTGTGTTTGATAATTTTGTCATGCCACTTCATTCTTTGTTGTTGAATCATGGTTGTCTGGTGAATGGCATCTAATCTCTTTTCATCCAATTTAAGAAGCTGCTGCAACCTAGCTGTCTGCACATCCGTCAAATCAAGGTTAACAGCTAAAGCAGTTCTTAAAGTTTTAATTTCAAATTCCACAGGAAAAACAACATTTTTACCATAAACCAATTCATAGGGAGAAAATCCTGTAGTATTTCTCCAGGTAGTTCTGTAAGCCCATAGTGCTTCAGGGAGCCTTTGAGACCAATCTTTCCAGTTATCCTTCACTGTTTTAGTTAGAATGGCTTCTAATACTTTATTTGTGCTTTCCACCTGCCCATTAGCCTGGGGGTGGTATGGTGTAGTCATTCTATGATGAATATGATATTTCTGAAGGGTAGATTTAAAACCATGAGAATTGAATGGAGGTCCTCCATCTGTAACTAGCTCTCCAGGAATTCCAAATCTAGTGAAGATCTCTTCAAATAAGCAAGCTAGGACAACTTCTTCATTGGCTCTAATAAGTGCTTTGGCCTCCACCCATTTATTCATATAGTCTGTAGAGACTAATATATAAGTTCTTTGATTGGATGGAGGATTAATGGGTCCTATGAAATCCAAGGCCCATCTTTCAAATGGTTCGGGTACTACCTGGGGGTTTAATGGCATTTGATCTCTATGATTGGGTTGACCCATTCGCTGACAGCTGTCACAAGCCCGTACATATTTCTTTGCATCTTTAAACAATGAGGGCCAATAGTAACCCATCCTCAAAATTTTGTGTGTTGTTCTTTTATCAGCAAAATGCCCTCCGCAGGGGCCATCATGAAAAGCTTTTAGTATGTTGTACACTTCGTCCTCCCTAAAACATCTTTGGATTTCCTGATCAAGCCCTGTGTAGAAAAGACACCTACTTATCCAGCTATACCTGGCACTTTGTTGAAAAATTCTTCTCTTTTCCCTGTATGACAGGTGTGATGGTAATTTTCCTGCAACCAAATAATTGGCAATGTCTGCATACCAAGGAGAGTGAGCAGAGACTGCAAATAAATACTCATCTGGAAAAGAATCATCTACTGGAATATTATTATCAGTTTTTAACCGCAAAAGGAAATCAGCCACAACATTTTCTTTTCCTGGCCGATCTACAATTGTAATATCAAACTCCTGTAGTAACAATAACCATCTGGTAACTCGAGCATTTGCAACAGATTTGTTCATTAAATACTTAATAGCCGAGTGATTAGTGTGGACAAAAGTAGAATAACCAGTGATGTAATGTCGAAATTTATTAATGGCATAAATTATTGCAAGAAGATGGTTTTCCTCTTGTCCCAAGACGGCTCCAATTGCAGTATCTGAAGCATCAGAAGATATATGAAAGGGGAGTGCCCAATCAGGTCCTCTCAAAATAGGAGCAATAAATAACTTATGCTTGAGTTCTACAAATGCTTTCTGACAAAGATTAGTCCACTTAAATTCATCATTTTTCATAAGCAACACAAATAATGGAGAAGCTATCTTAGAAAAATCTTTAATAAATCTTCTGTAGTATCCAGCATGTCCTAGAAAACTTCTCACATCAGTTTGTGTTTTAGGAACAGGAAGATTCTGAATGACCTGTATTTTGGATGGGTCTACCTGAATGCCTTGAGATGAAATAAAATGTCCAAGCACTACCCCTTCACTCATCATCATATGACATTTTTCAGTACTTAGGGAGAGGTGAGCTTGTATACAATGTTTAAGTACCTTCTCAAGATTTTGTAATGCATATTCAAAAGACACACCATAAGGAGTAAAATCATCCATAAATATATCCATAGAGTCATTCAGCATATCAGAAAATATTCCTATAACAGCCCTCTAAAAAGTTGTTGGTGCATTACATAGTCCAAATGGAAGAATTCTATAGGAAAAAGTTCCCCAAGGACTAGTAAAAGTGGTCTTGTCTTGGTCTTGGGGTGAAATTCTTATTTGGTTATACCTGCTGAATCCATCTAGAGAAGAAAAGAATTTCTTTCCTGACAGACTATCCAATACCTGATCAATGAAAGGTAAAGGAAAGTGGTCCTTTTGAGTAGCTTTGTTTAAGGCTCTGTAATCAACACACACTCTCCATTTCCCGTTTTTCTTAGGGACTATTACCAATGGGGAAACCCATTCACTGTCAGATATGGGGTATATAAATCCTGCATTAAGCAATTTTTGAAGTTCTTCTTTAACAATTTCTCTTAAATTAGGGTTCATTTGTCTTTGGGGTTGACAGACTGGTCAACATCCTTCTTTAATATAAATTCGGTGAGTACATAATTCAAAAGAGATTCCCTTCATATCTGTGTAATCCCATGCGAATGCTTCCTTATTTTCAAGTAATAACTAAATTAACTGCTGTGTTTCAGCAATTGTTAGATCAGGATTTATATTTAATGTCTTGCCAGGTTCGATTTCGACTGTTCTGCTTTTAGATGAGATGGTGGTTAATGTCTGAGATAAATATTCAGATTCAATCTTTTCCTGGGTATCCGTTTCAAAAATTGCATTCAATTGATTGTGTGTTTCAGCAATTACAGAGGAAGGTTCGCAAATAAAATTATTAATTATTTCATCCTCTGTATTGTCTTTAAGAGTTAAGGCTTGTCCAATAGTTAAAATGGGCTGAATAGCATTATCATCATAATCCATCCACACAGAATTTTCATTATTAATTATGGGTATAGCATGAGGACAAAGAGTAAGTTGTTTAGTTTCATAACCATTAGAAATTGTCATTAAACTAGATCTACAACTGATAAATGCATCGGTTGTGGCCAGCCATGGCCTTCCTAGAATTAAAGGGTGTCCCCCTAGCTTTGTTTTAGTTTGTAATACCACAAAATCAACTGGGTAATTCCAGGATTCAACCGAGATAACTAGATCTTCAACAACTCCTTCTGGTTTGATTGTAGAACGATCAGCTAACTCTAGGATGGTTGGTGTATCTACAATTGTGTTATTCAGCTGTAACAACTGTGAAGTTTCAAGAGTCATAATGTTTATTGCAGCACCTAGATCTACCAGAACTTGAGGAATTATTGTTTTACCAATTTGAACTATTATAGTAGGATGGCTGGGGTCACCATATTTCATGGGAGGGGTTTTTCCGGACATTAATGCAGATAAATCACCCATAACATGAACTGTAAGAGGGTCTTTAGGCTTCCTACCAGGTTTCTTAACACAAATATCCCTCATGGTTCTGGCATAAATTAGTACATCTCTCAGTGCCTGTAAGAGTGGAATTTTAACATACAAGTTTTGCAATTCCCCTAAAAGATTAAAAATAGGTGTTTCAGGCGTTTTAGTTAAAACTAAACACTCGGGGAATGGTGGCTCTGTTATTTCAATACCCTTGTTAGAGGGTGGTTGTGCTTTTTTATGTTTCTCAGTTTCCTCTTTATCAGAATCAGAAGAGGTTATATCATCAATGATAGGTTCTACTATTTTCTCGGATCTCAAATTAATATCATTACATTGCATAGTAGAAAATGTAGGTTGATTCTGAATATCAATGACTTGCACAACTTTATTATTGGGGTTAGGATTTGGTTGCACAGGTAGCTGGGGTCTCATTTGATTATTTGGTGGAGCATTTGATGGTAAAGGAAGTGGTTGTTGAAATTGAGGAAATTGATTTGGATACAGGAGTTGTTGGCTTCTCCAATTTGAATTCCATGGATTAAAAGAAGATGGTTGTTGTGGGGGCCAAGGAGTCCACATTTCAGGATCAACAAAGGGAGGGTTTTTTTGTTGCATGGGTGGGTAGTTCATCTGATTAAAGGGTGGGTATTGCATTTGATTAAATGGAGGGTAATTTGTCTGACTGAAAGTAGAATAATTATTCCAACAATTAAATGGCATACTAGAATTCATACCTTGTCCTTTCGGTTGCCATTTTCTTCTTTGTGTTAGTAGGTAAACTACTTCAGCTTCTTCTTCTGTTGGCTGCAGTGCTACCTTTATTCCTGCTAGAGAGGGACATTGTTCTGTTTCATGATATTTCTCACAAAGGGTGCAGATGGTATTTTGTCCAATGGGCATTCCCTTAGTGGATGTTTGTCTCTGCATTTAGGGCAAAAGACAGCCAGAGCTGCCTCTGCTTCAGCCTGCTTCTTTTTAACCTGCAAGGTGTCAATTTGTGAAGCAAAAGAACTTAACATCTCAGTTTTAAATTCTTCAAGTAAATTACCTATTTCAGCTCTTGTTGCTCCCCCACTGGCTGATTTCTGAACTCTTGAATAGGTGGGATCTCTGTTACTTACTCTATTCCTTGCAGCTCCTCTCAAACATCTTTTACAGAGTTCAACAATCTCATCATATGATTCTTTAGATATATCTCCCTTGCCAAGCATGTTTAACATGTCTAAAAAATCATCCCTTAATCCTCTAAGTAATATTGTTTTACGAATTTCTTTACTTACATTCGGGTGATCAGATCTCTGTAGATTATACTGTAGCCTTTCCACATAGTCCTCCAGATTCTCATCCGGCTTTTGTGCCATGTTGAATAGTTCCTCCCTCTTTTCTCTTGTCCGACAATAGTCTTGATATTTAAGCAGAAATTTTTGTTTCATCTATTCCCATGTTGTGATTACCTGACTTCCAAGGCTCTTGAACCATCTCAAATCATTTCCTTTTAATGTTGCTGGAAACAGTTTTAACTTCTGAGCATTAGTAACATAATCATAACTTCTGCATAATATATCAAATTCAAAAAGAAATTCATCCGAATGTTCAGAGGATAAACCATGGAAGTTGGGTAAAGCTGATAATGGAATATTCTTCATAGGAGTTGTTCCTCTAGGGAGATCACTGATAGGAAATCCCAAGGTAGAGAGAGAATTTTCATCCTTTCCTTCTCCTTCAGGATCTACACGTCCTCCACCAGAGAATTCTTCGTTGTTTCCTTCCATTGGCTGTTCTCCTACTGCACTTGCTCGATCCTCAAAATATTCTACTGGCTCCTCAATGTTTTCCACTGGTCGTCCAATACTTTCTATTAGTTCCTCAACGTGCTCTGCTGATTCGCTAGCACTTTCTTCTTATTCTCCAGCACTGGCTACTGGTTCTTTAATATCCGTTACTGATTTCTCTACGTTTTCAGGGCTCACCACTTCTTCTGTTTTGTAATCTGATTGAGGGGAGCGCTGAGGTTTTGGTCTTCGAGAACTTAATCTCTGTGATGATTCAGCCTTTGATACAATTTCGTCAATAAAAGTCTTTCTTCCTCCCCTTCCTTTGCCCTTGCCACCTGTAGGGTTATTTTTCTTCTGGGTTCCGCGTCCTCTCATACAATCTGCACATCTAGAAAGAAAATATTAATGCTTTTGAAATCTATAATTGACTTCCCCGGCAACAGCACCAAAATGTTGGTCGCTTTAATTGTTTAACAATTCAAGCACCACATAAATTTTCAACCCGGGAAGGTCTGTTTATTCCAAAGACAATCACGCACTGGATATGCTCAATTCCAAAAGCAAGGAAATGTTTTAGTAGAAGTCACACAATTATCAATCATACAAATCTAACTACTCACACCCCGCTTTAACAAATCTGAAGCCTACTTGTGTTACAGCAGAAGCAATTCCTCTATTGCAGTCTTTCATTAAAAGAATTATAGGAAAAGATAATGAAAGGAAATCATCCTGCAGGAAAGGAAATCAATCAACCATATTAGGGAACATGACCCTATTCCTCAAACAGGAATCTTCAGCACCTGTTACCTGACACTAATCATACTATAGAAAAAGATCATTCCAGGAAAATAGGACCCTATTCCCATGAACAGGAACCTTCAGCACCTGTTTCCTGATATCAATCACTCTACAGAAAAAGAGAACCAACCTACGGGGAACAGGACCCTATTCCTCCAAACAGGAATCTTCAGCACCTGTTTCCCGGTATCAATCACACATTCAAACAAATAACGGAAAAAAATCTCTTGGCTTCTTTAAGAATGAACGATACGGAACCAATGTAGTGTTTAAAGAAAACAGAGTGCTTAAAGTACTACAGAACTGTGTAAATGATTCTTCAGCAAACAGAGTTAAATTAAGGTGAAAATAACATAAAGAAGTTAACAAACTACAGAAGAAATTGGGTGAATCTCGTGATGAAGGCGGGCCTTTCCTTCTCACAAGATTCCCCAGAGAAAAGAGTTAAATTGAGGCGCTCAAAAGAAACCTTTATTCATCTGTCAAAAAGGAATGATACATTACAATGGAGTCTTGCTCCTTTCTGCTCAAAAATGATGTCTCTCCTGCAGTCTCTAACCCCCCTTCTAATGATGATGTCTCCTCTTTTTAAAGAGGAGACATCTATTACAGTTACATCAGAGAAATCCAATATTTATCCCAATCTGTTCTTCTATCTTAAAATAGGGTCTTTCTATTCTTCCATAGAAAAATATTGTTACAACAGATACAAAAAAGTACTGGCTTCAGAATAATCTGTGTAACAACTTTCCTTGCTTGTCTTTGTCTTGTTGCCATTGTTCCTGAAATATTCTTTCGAAATCGCAAATCATGAGTAGTGACAGAATTTATGTGCCCGCTGACTGTTTCAGCAACAGATTTGACCGTTTCAGCAACGAAGTTGACTGTTTCAGCAACGGCCGACTGTTTCAGCAACAGCACGTTCCTTATCATAAATTATCTGCGATCTTTTAGACTTGTGTTAGCAACTATCTACCTTCGATTAATGATGAAATATAAGAGTAATGTGGAATTATACGTAAAACAGATTAAATATATAGTAAAGAGAAGGATTTCATATACCTTTGGATAAAATGGATGGAAATGATAATGTAACCTTTTTAAATATAGCTATAAAGAGTAGAGTGGTGTCAAAATGTATGGTTAAAATGGTACATTGTGAGGTCCTAACAGTAATCACAAGGGGAAACTTCAGAAGTAATAGAATGATTTGTTACTGGACAGGAATTCAATCAAGAGAAGTTGGCTCTACCTATAATTTCTAGGTAGCATTTTTCTCTACATGTCCTTAGATATGGAAGATCTAGGAAAGTGTTCTCATTTTAAATTTAATAAACGTTTTCGTATAAACAAGGGTTTAATTTGAAATATGGAGCAGTAGTGGAAAGATTAGTTTGGAATCTCAAGCTACTACTTCTCAAACAAAGTGGAGAAGAATATTTAAAACTCTGTAAAAAAGAAAAACGAATACTCAGTAGCATGGGTAGCTAAAACCTAGCTATACAGAGAGTCCATTTTAGAAGAGTTGTCAAAAACATAGTTTATCTGTTAGGCAAACAAATTGTATTTAAAAGAAAAATACTGGAAGAGCTAAACTGTGAAGAAGATAAAAAGAACAAAAACTGGAAGTGTTCCAAGGTTGACAAGGATAAACATGGTGATTAAATTTCAATGTTTGTCAACAGTTAGTGAAGGCTACAATTGGGAAAGGAAACTGGAATCAAACATTATTATTATAAGATTTATACTATAGTGACGATTAGTCTATACAATAGCATAGAGCCTTTAATATAAATAATGCGTTGAAAAAACCATCTACAATAGAAGAGATGTGTGCTTTAGAGGTTTCTTTTCAGTACTATCTTAGGTCATGATGATCTTCCAAATGAAATTCTCATGTCAATGGGAGATAAAATTGAAAATTTGATTCAAAGCATACTCCTAGAAATAGCTCAAGATTCATTCATCCATCCGTAAATGTCACCTTTGTTGAATTCATTTCAAAAGGAACACTATCAATTGACATAACAAATTTAAACCCATTTTTCCTGTGACGTTAGTTATAAAATGATCGTATTGACTCTCGGTCTATTAATCATTGAGAGGGATAAAGAAACTCATGTGCAAAATTCTTGCCACTTTAAAGATCGAGGGTTGGGATAAATCTATGCTAGAAAATGTTCTTCTATTTTTATATTTTATTTTAATAAATTTTTTTAAGTATATTAGTGTTACACATGTGACAAACAAGGAGATCTCCCCCACCCCAAGCTCTAAGAGCACCTTGCTTCTCTGGGTGCAATAATTGTCAAATTGCATCCAAAAAGACTTAACCCTTTATAACTGCACTGATTTCATCTAACCATACAAGATTTATACAACATAAAAAGATTTGGATAGCATAACTGTACTGGGAGAGGCATGTCTGCCTCTATTTATCAATTTTATTTTCTGTCATTGTCAGAGAACATGTCGTACAAATCTACCTCGTGAAAAACCTACTTTTCAGTTAATAGATAGGTGAACACTTTCCAAAATGTATCTCTTTTTCTCTCATCTATGAAGTACCCCTCATTGAGTTGTTATTTTCAAATCCAACAACAATTATATAAAATGCATTGCTTCCCTTGCACAATAACAAAAAATTGCTCCTTCTTTCAGGAACTTTTTTCCCCTTTTGGGAAGACTCTTTCTTTATTTTGATTGGTTAACCAATAACCACCAATAGTGGAATATTTCATATGAATGTGAAGGTGATAATGTTGACAGTAAGAACATAGTCCGGCAACATTCAATAGGCTTATAATGAACATGGAGGCCTTCTCCATGGCCATTTCTCAAAAAATACAAGACGAATTTAAAATTCATTTACCTTACTGATATAGGATACAAATTTTCATTTGTTCGAGACTTTATAGTATGTCCTTGTGTAAGGACTCAAAGAAAATATTATAACTTATAGGTGGAGTGAATCCTGGAAAACTCTGAGAATGTGTAAGTACAAAACTTCCTTTCTATATAGGGCATGTCGTCTTGGTACAAAGATTGTGACTTTCCATATGGACACATACTCCATAAAAAAAGACATCAATACTCAATTTTCCACTAGAAAGGGCCTCGTCTGGAAGATAAAGCAAATATTAGCTATTTGGAATTAAGAAGTGTGATAAAAGCCTGGCAAGAATAAATGAAACACACAGTATGCATACAATAATTTCATAATGCCTGGATGGGTTTGCACATGACATAGTGCCCAGATGGGTTTATTTTTGTGATTACAGGATATCTTAAATGCATCGCATTAACTTATTGATATGTTGCATATTGCAATTTGGTATTTAAGAAAAAGTCTATTTGAGGTATTTTCATTGTTAAGTAGTTTTCAAACATTAGGGGCTGGAAGTTTCATGATGGCTTAAGCTACTAGCAAAAACTATAATGAATTCAAATTTGTTTTGTCCAAAGTTGCTTTCAAGAATCTGTCAAAAGTTTCATAATTTGTTACATCATGAAAGCTTCATTATTATACTAACCTAAGTTTTGTAATGTTCAAAAAGTTTCATAATTTTTATTTTCGGTGTTATAAAGAAAAACTGAAATAACACACATCAGTTACACTTAATGTTGGTGGTATAAAGAAAAACTGAAATAACACACTCATCATTTCCAGTTAATGATAAATCAAAACGTAAACTATAATGAGAGCACCACATATACAACATCACTATCACCACAATAAATTAAAACTCAAATAACAAACTTACCATACATTTATTAGATATTTATGAGAAATTTTGTATTATTCAATCATACTTTCTATATGACAAGTATAGAGGTTTTGTTTAAAGAGGATATAACCATTCAAAAAATTCTTAAAAGATTATATTAAAAAAATTTATTATTCAATAATACTTTGTATATGAAACGTATAGAGGTTTTGTTTAAAGAGGATATAATCATTTAAAAAATTCTAATTATTTTTAAGAATGTAAAAAAATATATATATATATTTTTATTAAAATTTTCATTTAAAATATGTAAAAATATCTAAATTTTTAATTAAATTATTCATTTAAAAGATGTAAAAATATCTAATAATACTTTGTATATGAAAGGTTTATAGAGGTTTTGTTTAAAGAGGATATAAGAAGAGGTGTTTTCTTATTATTTTATGTAAATATTTTACTTTGTCAAATAAAAATAAAAAAAATATAATACAATTAATAATTATATTTATTATTAAAAATAAAAATAACTCTTTCTTAAACATTTTTACCCTTTCTTATAAAAATAGAGTAAAGAAATTAAAAATAACTCTACCTTAAAACACAAATAATGTTAAACTAAAATAATAAGGTAAACTTTACTCAATCAAGTTAGTCATGTTTTTTGAACTCAAGGTTGATGAGAGCTCATGGTATTAAGGTGGAATATAGCTTATTTAAAGGAGGAAATTAAACATCATAACTCAAGGGAAGCTCGTTCATGAGATTTCCTTGTATTGGAAGGTTCCTTCATTTTTTAAATAATCGTCAATAGATCATAGCATACATTAAGGAAATATTACTTTGACAATAATCATTAATTCTTACTAAAAAACATATTACTAAAAGATCATCACACACATACATCACACTCCAAAATCCAAAGAAAATGAAGGAAAGGATTACTCAATTTTGTGAATTGGAAACCATCATAATTTCATTATGTGGATTTACTTATAGATGTACCCCACAAAACACATCTCACTCAATATCTAGAGAAAATGAATAAAAACATTCAAATCCACTCTAATAAATTTCATGTATTTTTCACAAGATCAAAAGCCACATTAAACCCACTTTTGTAGCTTTGAGTGTCATTATATTGGCTCAATTGAAACCAAGGCTCCTTCCATGTTCCTTCTATAGGTAATCTTGACCTAGATTTCCACTCCATTACCCTAATTCTTGATTCTTAAGTGCCCTACACTTTGGGATGGATAACATTAACATTGGTCCATAAATAGTTGTTGGATAAAGATGTTTTACTCTTCAATCAATTTGTTTAGTTCATTTTTAAGAAAGTTAACTCATTCAAACTCATTAACAACAAGTCAAAACATAAGTTACTATATAATAGATATAACACTAGACCTCTTGGCATTAGATATAAATGTCAAAATAAAAAAATTTAAACTTATAATTTTAAAAACATTAAAAAATACACTACAAAATAGCTTATAAAATTGATTATAGAAACTAAAATATAACTTCTTTAATTTAAAAATTCTATAGACATCTCTTTGCCCCTTTATTATTTCAAATCAAACTACAACTACTTCAAATTAATACTTCAAGCTAATACTTCTATCTACCTCTCCTTGCAACTTCTAAGCACCTTATAAGGCATCTGCTAATTATTAATTAATTAATAGCATTCACACTTCAAATTTCGACGGTTGAATCATACCAAATCAAGGTCGAGAAGGTTTTCCGAATGTAAATGATCCAAAATCACGAGACGGCAGTTGAAATACTTTTTGATGAATATTAAAAATAAAATTATTATTGTATATAAATTTTATTATATTTTATTATATTTACTTTTGGTTTAAATTGTTATTTTTAATTTAATTGACACTTAAGTATCATGTAATTTCTTCTTTTTAATTTCTTTATACTTTTTAATTTTTATTTAAACATATTTAATATAAAATTATAAAATCAATTGAAATAATAGTATAATCTTTTTTCATGAAAGACAATAATGTAAAGATAAAATAGATCTTAATATATTCATTTTTATATTTAAATATATGAAATATAGGAATATTAATAAAAACAAAATAAAACCAATATTTTTTTTGTCATCTCGTTAAATAAATTTGAAATTAAAAATAGTTTAGATTCAGAAGTTTATGCTATTTTTTATTTTATTTTTTGGTTAAATTTTGTATTAGTTCAAATTCTATAAGTGGTTATATATTAAAAACTTTCTTATCTTATTCTTTTTAAAAACTTTCTTATCTTATTCTTTCCACTTGTTAGCTAGAATAAAATAGCAAAACAACACAATAAAAAAAAGGTGAAGTAGAAAAATTACATGTATATAATTTTAAAAAACAAAAAAAATCCAAGAATCTAGATGTAACATCATTGATTTGGAAGCTGAGTTAGAGTAGGGTTGTCTTATCTATTGTCTAGTGATGAAGGTACATGGCCTTCCATGTGCTCTAATATGTTTTCTAGTGTCATGTATCTGTCTTCTAGTGTCATGTACCTCCATTTGACTTACCCGTTCTCAATAACCATATATATATATATATATATATATATATATATATATATATATATATATATATAATAATGGAAGAATTGTATTTCCAATATCACTTCAATAACAATTATTTGTTTTATATGGTTATTTAAATCATTATGCAAAATTGTTGCTAATACTTCTGACAATCCAATCTCTAACTCCCTATAGGCACATAGTGAATTTTATTTACTACCATGCAATACTACGAGGTCTTTCATTTCTACCCTTTTTGGCTAGATCATGTCTATAATTTTTGGCAGTCCTAATAATTTGAAGACTTTAGTTTTAAATTATTTTCTTTAAAGTTAATTTGGGCTAACATAGTCATTGTAATCTGTAGGTTAAAAGAATAGTTAGATTAGGATTAGTTAGGCATTTAGTTGAATAAATTGTTCTGAAACTGAATAACAGTTTCTCAACCATATGGGGATTTTGGGAAAGGCATAAAACAAAACCAAATCAACCATTGTGGGATTTTGCCTTCCATTGAGAAAAAGAGGGAGAACGAGAGGGAAATAGGTGTGAAGGAGGGTTGAACAGAGAGTAGGAATAAATATAAAAACTAGCCATCCCAGGGTTTGGTTCTGTGTATTTTCATTTATAAATTAATTCCAAGTGTTTTGGATTTCAATCGTGCTCTTTATTCTAACCTGTTAGTTTTATTTCCCTGTCGAATTCAAGCATTGCACTTTGTTTGTATCTGTGTAGTATTATATGTGCATATTTTTTATGTTAATGAATAGACAGATTGAGCGAGAGGATGAATTTCCTGTGAAATTCGCACAGACAAAGCTAGGGTAGAGATCGAGGGATGAGAGACGAAGATCAAGCTCAGGAGGGATCCACGCATCTATAGGCTAAATAAAGCTCGTGAGAGATAGCGTTAAAGAAGAAAGAAGGAGTAGCGTGGCGGAAGCTGTATTACAGAGCAACACCATCTGAAAGAAGAGCAATAGAACAAAGAACATAATACTTAGAAGAATTCCTAAGGAGGAATCAATAGCAAGGATTGAATCACAGAGTCAAAGGTTTAATGATTGACAGCGAAGATTAGAGCAGGAAAAAGAGGCAAGAAGAGCCAAGAAGGTTGAGTGGATGGCTACAATTAAATTGCAGATCCGAAGATGAAAGATGGATGGTCGTGATGACTTTGCGAACCAGACAGTATGTGATGCGATGATATGGGGGGAGAATACATGGATCGTTGGATCGTGCAACAGATCTATGTTGGACGTTGAATCACATTTTTGCATTTCGCAAAAGTTAAAGGTTACCTTTTATGAGTCCACAAGGTAAGTTGTTTGTGGCGTGATGTGATAATACTTGAAAACTATGATGTGATGAGGGAAGGCCACATGTCGGCAGGGCACAATAGCGCACTTCACAGATTTTGTGGTTTTACGCATTTGGTAAAGAGTTAAGTTTCTGGGCGAGTAGTTGCGATGTATTGCAATTGGTAATAGTGCTATGGGAACCTCCAGGTAAGTAACTCATGTGTTTACGTTTGTATTAGGTCTTGGGTGTAGTTTGCGTAAAGTAATCTATTGGGGTTGTTTAAGGAAGCGTTGTTTGATCATGCGCATATGTATGTTATTTAACTCCAAAACGTAATTTCATTGTGTATAAGAAGTTTATGTGGGTCCTAACCCACAAGTACATAGATTATTTGTAAATTGAAGTTACGGCTGCATCAAGTAACACTTCCATATTTATAGTTGTGAGTGGTATACTTCCTTGTTACCATAATTTTCCTTTCAACTTTTCTTTCCACCCTAAATGCCTTCTCCAATGAATTAGGTTCCCAAAGGCAAACCTCATGTTGGATGTTATCCTTAAAAGTCCCTATGAGGACATCAATTCTATGCCTCTATGGAATATCAATTACCCTGATACTAAACTTTTGGAAGTCCTCAATGTCATCCAGTATTGAACCATTTTGTTTGAGATTTATCAATTGGCTAAATAAGGTGTTTCTCTTTTTATCCTCATAATGTGATATCCTTTCCTCCATAAAAATTGACCAAGTGACAACTGGTTTACAAGAACAAAGTCATCGATACCATACAAATTGATTGGGTTCTAAATATAAAGTTTCAATGTGTACCTTTTGTGTGTTTCACATCATGGAGATCAAAATATTTCTCCATCTATAGTTTCCATGTTACTTGATCCTTGCCATCAAACTTCCTCATATAGATATTTGGAATGTGGTGGTTCTTAATGTTGATTTTTGTAGCATTGGATGTTCTCTAGCCTCGAGATTTTGGAGAGAGGATACGACACATGTATTCTCCAAGACCCAAAATTCATTTGGGAAAATTCCACCCAGAGATCATTTAATTCAAATAATTAATCATTTATAATGTAATCCTAAGTCTAAATGTTAGAAAATTAAATAGTAGTGAACAATGAAACATAAAATATGTTGAAAACACAAGCACACAAAACACATAAAACCAGAGAGACACAGATATATGTGGGTCACCCAGTTTGGGCTACATCCACCCCGAACAGCCAGTCCTTCCTTTCTATTATCCAGCAAAATGAAGAGACACAACCTACAACAGATTTGTTGTAATATCCTCTGTTCTCTCTCACAGTCTCCCTATCTGTTTCTCGCTCCGAGAATACACATACAATACACAACTGCAATACAATACCCTCATACAAGCGATGGGGTTGCCTTCTAGGGAAAAAAAAACACTAAACGAAACATAACTTCTACCGTCAGATCATCCGCCTAATGAACGGCCTAGATTGACTAGAAATTACTATACTTTTACAAGGCAATTTTACATATGTTTTTAGCTTCGAGGGCACTATCCCCGAAACCCCCCGACAGGGGGGGGCTCCATAAAATCGCAATCGCCCCCCCTGGACCCCCCAGGCAGCATTTAATTACGGGCGGCGTTACCGCCCCCATTAAGGTATTGGGGTCCAATGCTGTGATACAAAATAAACAAGATAATCATGCTTCACACCCAACAATCTCCCATTTGGAGATTGATTGTAGCAACTCCACCATTTCTTCATTTCCTAAACAATGACTCCTCTTTGGACCTGGATGTTTCTCATCTTCATCGTCATCCTTCAAGACCAATTGAAACTGAGCATATTCTCAGTTTCTCCCTTGTTACAACTTTTGTTAGCATATCTGCAGGATTTTGGCTAGTGTGTATCTTTTCCAGCTTCAACTGTCCATCTTCCAATTTTGACTGTATGAAATGTTACTTGAGTTGTATGTGTTTAGTCCTTGAATGAAATGTTGAGTTCTTTGCAAGATGAATGGCACTTTGGCTATCACTGTATAACATTCCCATATCATTCTTCTTACCCAATTCATCCATAAACCTTTGTAACCAAATCATTTCTTTACTAGCCTCTGTAGCAGCAACATACTCTCCTTCTATTATTGAAAGTGCAACAACACTTTGGATTTTTGAAACCCAACTGACAGTTGTTCCACCTACAGTAAATACATATCCTGTAGTGCTCCTCCTGTTATCTCTATCACCTGCCATATCTGCATCAACATATCCCCGTAGAGCAATGTTTGAACCACCAAAGCATAATGCTTGATTTGTGGTACCTCTCAAATATCTGAGAATCCATTTTACTGCCATCCAATGTTCTTTTCCTGGATTATTCATGTACCTGCTTACAACTCCCACTGCATGTGCAATATCAGGCCTTGTGCAAACCATTGCATACATTAAGCTTCCAACTGCAGATGCATATGGAACTCTAGACATATAATCCATGTCTTCTTGGGTCTTTGGGCACATCTCCTTACTAAGTTTGAAATGGCTAGCAAAAGGTGTACTAACTGGTTTTTCATTCTGCATATTAAATATTTTCAACACCTTTTGTATGTACTCATTCTGAGACAGTGTTAATTTGTGATTTTTCCTATCTCTAGTTATTCTCATACCAAGGATTTGTTTTGCAGCTCCCAAATCCTTCATTGCAAATGAATATGCCAATTTTATTTTGAGCACATTTATTTCCTGCATGTTAGACCCTGCAACAAGCATGTCATCTACATACAATAACAATATAATATAGCTGCCATCATTTTTCTTTTTCAGATAAACACAATGATCAGAATGACATCTAGTATAACCTTGTTCAGACATAAACTTGTCAAATTTTAGATACCACTGCCTTGGAGCCTGTTTTAAGCCATACAAGCTCTTCTTTAACCTGCACACCAATTTTTCTTTCCCTTTTACCTCATATCCTTCTGGTTGCTGCATGTATATCTCTTCCTCCAAATCTCCATGGAGAAATGTTGTCTTTACATATAACTATTCAAGATGTAAATCTTCCGTTGCTACAAGACTTAAGATAGTTCTGATTGAAGTCATCTTAACAACAGGAGAAAATATTTCATCAAAATAAATACCTTTCTTCTGTGCAAACCCCTTCACCACAAGTCTAGCTTTGTACCTCTGTTTTCCTCCATCTTCTTCCTTCACCCTGTAAACCCATTTATTCTGCAATGTAGTTTTACCTGCAGGCAACCTGACTAAGTCCCAAGTCTGGTTATGCATTAAGGAGTCCATCTCTTCTTCCATGGCTAGCTCCCACTTATTCCTGCTTTCAACCTGCATTGCTTCTTCATAACATTCAGGTTCACCAGAATCAGTCAACAATAAATAATATAATGAAGGAGAGTATCGTTCAGGGGGTCTACTTATCCTGGTAGATCTTCTAACACCACTTTTAGGTGTTTGAGGTGCCTGTTGCTGTTGTGGTGGTTGCTGTTGTTGTGGCTCTTGATTATTATTATTTTCAGGCACCTTTACCTTTTCTGTGATCTCATCAAGAACTGTGTATTCTTTGTTTTCTTTTTCCTGTTTCTTTTCCTACAACTGATTCTTATACAATACCTTTTCATTGAATATTACATCTCTGCTCCTAATGATTTTGTGATTTTCACAATCATATAAGCGATAACCAAAATCATTAACACCATATCCAATAAAGGTACATTTCTTTGATTTTGCCTCAAGCTTTGTTCTATTTTCTTTATTAATATGCACAAAGGCCTCACAACCAAAAGGCTTTAAAAAAGAGTAGTTTACCTTTTTACCTGTCCATGCTTCCTCTGGAATACCACCATCCAAGGAACTTGAAGGCCTTCTGTTTATTAGATAAACAACAGTATCTACAGCATCTGCCCAAAATTGTAAAGGCAATCCTGCATGCAATCTCATGCACCTTGCACGCTCCATGATTGTTCTGTTCATCCTTTCTGACACACCATTTTCTTGTGGTGTTCTTGGAACTATCTTATCTCTGTGAATTCCATGCTCTGAACAGTATCTATCAAACTCTTTGCTGCAATATTCACCTCCATTGTCTGATCTAAGACACTTCAACTTCTTTCTTGTCTCAATCTCAACCAAAGCTTTCCATTTCTTGAAAGTATCAAATACATCAGATTTATTCTGAATACAATAAATCCAAGTTTTTCTAGTTGCATCATCAATAAAAGTAACATAATAACGAGAGCCACCAAGAGATGATACCTGAGCAGGTCCTCATACATTTGTATGCACAAGCTCTAATTTTTTGCTCTTCTTTTCTTTCCCAACTTTGAAAAATTTGACTCTCTTTTGTTTTACATAAGTGCAATTCTCACATAAATCCAAATCAACATTCTTCAAACCCGGAAACAAATTTCTTGAGTGAAGAATATTCATCCCCTTCTCACTCATGTGTCTGAGACTATGATGCCATAATGCTGCATCCGCTCCTTTGGAAGTTAAAGCATTAACAGAGTTAGTAATGCCATTGCATAAATACAATGTACCAACCTTTTCGCCTTTTTCTATTACCAGTGCTCCTTTGGTGACCTTCCAAGTTTTATCTGTGAAAGTTGTCACACAACCTTCACTTCCTAACTGCCTTGTTGAAATCAGATTTTTCTTCAGATTTGGAACATGCTTTACCTCCTTTAATAGCCATTGGTTTCTATTCTGTTGTTTTACAAAAACCTTACCCATTTCAACAATTTTACAGGGTTTATCATCACCTAAACAGACTTGTCCAAAATCTCCTTGAACATAGTCATGAAAATATTTCTTATCAGGTGTGGCATGGAATGAAGCCCCTAAATCTACTACCCAATAATTAGTAACATTTTCAAAAGAAATAATCAAGGAATCTTGTAAGACATCAACTGACACATTGGTTTCATGATTGTTTTCTTGTTGTGCGTCTCCTTCTTTTCCCTTCCGAGATCTACATTCTTTATTTATGTGTCCTTTATTTCCGCATTTCCAGCACACTATCCCCGATCTAGACTTGGATCTACCTTTCCTTGATTTACTGTGATATCATGAGCTCTTTCCTCTTTCCATTTTTCTTCCCCTAGACTCTGCACTAAAAGCATTACCCGGTGTCTCACCGAAGCTTTTCTGTCACATTTCCTTGCTAAGGATAGCACCGACAACATCATCAAACTTTAAAGTACTAGATCTAGAGACAGAGTTACTAATGGCCATAACTAAACCATTCCAGCTTTCTGGCAATGAGCACAAAAATAACAGAGCTCTAACTTCATCATCAAATTTAACCCCTACAGAACTTAACTAACTAGTAATTGTATTAAAATCATTTAAATGGTCTGCAATAGATTCACCTTCCGACATATTCATATTAAATAAATGTTTCATAAGAAATACCTTGTTTGAGGCTGAGGTTTTTTCATATAGTTTCGCCAACACCTTAATCAAACCCTTTGTTGTTCTTTCCTTCAAAATATTGAAGGCTACCGATGCCGCAAGGCACAACTGTACTTTTCCAAGTGCCTTTCTATCAAGAATATCCCATTCTGCATCTTTCATAGTCATTGGCTTCTTTGTTTTTCTGCTCAATGGTAGGTACAGATCTTTCTGATATAGATAATCTTCCATCTGCATCTTCCACAGTGGGAAGTTTTGGACGTTAAATTTCTCGACCCTAAATTTACCATCTTCTGCCATTGCTCCCACTCGAACCAGGAACCCTTCTTTCCTGCGAGTTTACCAACCAAATAGACCTTCAGCTCTGATACCAGTTGTTAGAAAATTAAATAGTAGTGAGCAATGAAACACATAAAATATGCGGAAAACAAAAGCACACAAAACACATAAAACCAGAGAGACACAGATATACGTGGTTCACCCAATTTGGCCTACGTCCACCCCAAACAGCCAGTCCTTCCTTTCTATTATCCAGCAAAATGAAGAGACACAACCTACAGCAGATCCATTGTAATATCCTATGTTCTCTCTCACAGTCTCCTTATCTGTTTCTCACTCCGAGAATACACATACAATACATAGTCGCAATACAATACCCTCATACAAGTGAGAGGGTTGCCTTCTAGGGCAGAAAACCCTAAACTAAACATAACTTATACCATCAGATCATCTTCCTAATGAACGACCCAGATTGACTAGAAATTACTATACTTTTACAGGGAAATTTTACATTTGTTTTTATAGCCGCCCCCCCTGGACCCCCCAGGCAGCGTTTCCGCCCCCATTAAGGTACAAGGGTCCAACGCTGTGATACAAAATAAACAAGATAATCAGGCTCCACACCCAACACTAAACTTAGTAAATGTGATTAATTAAAGGGTATTAATTAAATCAGGTGTGAATCTTCTAGATAAAGACATGGATGAAGTTCAAGTTAATCTGAGCCATTGATTAAGATCTAATATTCATTGTTGATATGTCAAAAAGAGATTATAAGGAGCTCGATGGGAACTTGGAGAACACACTTGAGATTTGCAGAGTTCGATTTTGCTGGGAGATCGAATTCTCAGAGAGGAGGTGTCGAGTTGCTAGAGAGAGATCCAGTGAGATCATTATAGTGAGGGGTAGAGATAGTAGATCGGAGGAAGTTTTCCATATTTGATGATTGCAAAGCAGATAAGAAATTAAGAGCCACATAGATGTTGCGTAGTGCCACGTAGAGGTAGCACAGAGCTTTAGAGGTAGTTCGTTATTTTGCTGGGAGACAGTCGAACTCTAGTGTCAGAAGTCGGGGTGTGATTCCGGAGGGCTAGAGAGTCGAGTTTCTAGTCAGTAGAAGATCAGAAGGAGGAGGTGATGTAGCTGCCAGAGCTATGATGAATTCACTGCGTAAGCTGATGTAGTTACTATGTAGAGACATCGCATGGAAGCTCCTCTCCAGTACAGATCAATGTCAGATTTCCCGTGATAGTGTGAGATTTTCTCACTAACTATTTTTTCAGTATTTCTCTATATCGGATAGCCAATTTGGGCGTCCAACGATTTGTACTTAGATTACTAGTGCATAATATTAAAAGCCTCACCTGCTACATCGGTTTTCCCAAGTTGGGTTTTTCCAAGGATGATTGTCTAAAAATAATGGTTTAATATTGATGTGCAATTTCCTTGATACTCCTAATTTTCTATGGTGATTAGAGTTTTCAATAAAGTAAGTTTTGATTATTTTATATTTAATATACCTTTTATAGCATATCTTCCTTGCACACTTCATTGATAATATAAGATATATATCACATTATTTACTTAAACTTTGAAGTACAATATTTATTCATATTTATTAAAAAAATTAGCTGAAAAAATAACTATTGCATTATATATTTAACTAGATTAGATTTATTTTAATCCACAATTTATATTTAAATCAATTTTTTTAAGTTACAAAAATTTGATGCTTCTCATCACTTAATAACTAGCAGTTGTCCCAAAAGGTGCAAAGAGAGGCCAATAAGAATCTTAAATTGGAATTGTTGAATTGGAAAATTTGTGCTTTTATTTGAAATAATAATTGTTGTATTAGATTAATGCAGGGATTCTGGGTTAAATCAGAATCCTAGCATATAAACACAGATTTATTCACCCAGCATGAAAGTTCTCAATTCTTCATTAAACATAACAACGGATGTTGTTCAAAATATGCATAAAGAGAAAGAGAGCCATACAGTAAAAATATTGATACTAAAACAGAAAAAGTCTTAGGCCAAATATTACATTGGGCGGCCTCTTGGCTCTCAGCCCTTCAACCCATCTTTCTAATTCTCTGCACTCCTCACTTCACACTCTCTCTCTTTTCTCCCCCTCATAAGCTACATATTTATACATAAAAATAATTTGCTCCACTCCATAATTTTCTCCTCATAAATCTCAACTTAAAATCTATTTTAAATTTATTCTAGTTTTAGACTCAACAAAGTCCCATCTATGGAATTCCTACTCCCTATATTACATACCTAATTCCACTCCACTCATATCCTTTAATTATTAAAGAATATTTACAAAAAATCCTCACATTGATAATTTTCTCCTAATTTATTAAAAATAAGCAATTTAATTAATAAAATAATTAAAATGTCTCACCCCCCTTATTACATAATTGAATAATGAAAATTTGGCTTGGATGCTCCTGCATTAGACTCCCCATGTAGAGAAGTTTCCATAGACTCCTGTCTATGAGGTCCGTGCTTTTATGTAACAATGCGACAGCCACAAGTCCTGATGACTTGCTCCCTCCAGGATTCCATACTTTGTTCTGCCGCTGGTGCTTCGAAGTATCAACTCGATTTTATAACTCATTGTCCACTCTTTCGATCAGATTCCATCGGCTTCTCCAACACTTTCTTTCGTTAATTCCTCGGAGTAATACTTCTTTGTCGAACTCTTTTGTCCCCAATTGAGTTGAATACTCAACTTTCTGCAATGGAAAATAATCAAGAACTCTTTATTGAGTACAACTAGCAACAACTCTCTCGTCCAGTGTTGTAACTGCATTCACCAACAAACTGTTAGTTTTAAAAAGGTAAGACCTTTCGGTCTCTTTTGATGGTTCAGGCATCAATCTCCCATCATCGACTTTCTGGACTTCAATAGATTTTGTTTTGAACTGCTGGCTACTTCCATCTTTATCTTGTTGATTCATTGTTTCCTTTATGTCCTTACAGACACATCTTCCTTGCTGCTTCTGATCTTCAATCTCAATGCCAAATAACTTCTGCTCGATTTCTCTGATTTCAACATCATATCTGTTAATGTCATTTTCTATACCTACAGTTACATCATTATTTGAAAATTTATAACATTTATTCAACTCCATAAATGTTAAAAATATTTCATATATATCATGCATAGTAACTGTAATTTCTTTTGGATCATGTTCTACAAGTTTTTTTCCTCCATCAGGTTCCTTTAGCCACTGTTCCAAGGACTCGATTTCCTTATGAAACCTTTTCAGCACTTCGCCACAACATTCAGTCTTACTCTGGCAATCTTCCTGAGTTGTCTTGGTTTCAGCATCATTACATTGTAAACTTTCGTCAGCAATTTCATTAAACAAATAAATTTGTTTACCTCCTTGGAATATTCCTTCAGCATTTCCATTCTTTTTATGCTCCATAATAGCTTTGAATTTTTGTCTTACACCAAACAAGAATTCATTTATGATTTCTTCCTTTTGTAACCAATCAACACTATCCTTCTTTGAAAGGAATTCTCTACCAGACTTTACCTCAAAAGTTTCATTCTCCTTTGTGACAGTTCCATCAGACTGCTCACCATCTTTCACATATCCTGAAAACATAAATAAAATGTGAGAAAAAATGTAAGGCTTCATGGCCTCATCTGCTTCTCTCACGAACACATCTTCAGATGCTTCTGAACTATCCCAATAGTTCATGAGATCTTCCTCAATGATATCTTCACCCAGAATTGCACCATGTTCTGGACCACAAATGGAAACATCCATTTTTAACTCAGCCTCTCTGAGTTCTTCACAACTCAACATCTGCTCGAGCTTCCTCAGCTCTTCCATCAACTGTATTTTTACCTACTTTTCCCTCTTTGCATGTAGCTTCTGCCACTTCAGCTTCTTTCTCATGGTCCAACCATGTGTTTGGTTTTTCACATTTTCCCGCAACAACTCCATCAACAATTCAAGGTGAATTGTTATCTCATCCTTCTCTAGCTCGTAATCTGCATCTGTCAACTGTTCACATATGCCACTTACCTTGGCATTCTCCTTCTTCTTCCTTCTGTTGAGTTATTTTTGAGAACCTCTGAAATGACTATCAATAGTCATTTTCTCCTCCTTAAATGTGACCGTCATATGATGGTAAAAACAAAGGTTTTACAACATCAAACAATTGTGGTTTGTTTTTGTTTTCAATCATAAACACAAATCACAAAATTCCTCCCATTTCCAACTACAAACTTTGATCCCAAAATGATGCAACCAAAATTGTGAAGAATCCACATTATGCATAAAAATGCATGTTTCAATATTTCAATACACTTTAGCATGGTGAAAATCCATATCACTTAATTAAAATAAAAGCTCACCCAATTTAGTGGAATTTCATTAACACCAACAATGTGTTATCTTCCATGAAATAAAAATAAACATTATGATTTACCTTCTGCGCCCATAGCACATTTACCATTGCTCTCTTTAGTTTCAAATCTCTGCCATCTTCAAACCTTTCAAAACGAAGCCCTTGTTTTCAAAGACCCATCCATCAATCCAATGATTTCACAATTAATAGGTTGCACATATCTCGAGGCTCTTCTTCCAATCTCCACCATCAATTTTAACTTTCATGCTCATCAGACATATTCTCTCCAAAGCTGTGTGAAAACCCTTGTTGGTTTTCAAAACCGTCTCTTTACCTTTTTACACTGATTGCACAATCTTGAACAACATGTGAGAAAAAAAACTCAATAACACAAACATATGATTAAATTAATTTTCTCACCAAACTTCAAAACAATAATGCTCCTAGCACAAGCTTTGTATCACTGCAATTCTCTTCACGCAATATCTTTCTCACTTCTGACACCAAAATGATGTAGAAAAGTAAACTGAGGACCTTTTCTCTTCTTAAAATCACAATTTCAATACGAACACTTCCTCACCTAAGCAATTCCATTACTATGGTTGTTAGATCCGCAAGGAATCGTTGCAACTATGCATCACCACAAGCATTGCAATTTAAAACCACGTCCTTACTTGGCAATGGAAATTTCCATACTACACGACACAAATTCAAGGTTGATTCACACCATCATCAATTAATTAACCATCCAATATTTACGCAACCCTTCAACAATGTTGCATTATGATTAAATTGGTGTGATACCTTACAATCATCGTAAAGGACTTCAACACTGTTATAATTGATACGGTATGATACTCACAATCTCTGCAATGGCTCCACGCTGGTATGGCTAGCACAGGCATGTCATAACACGTAGGAACTGATATACAACACGAGCACTGTAATGGCGTCCACGCTGTGGCTTGATCACATCCCAACGCAGACTTTTACCAAAATGGTAGTGTTACCATTCAATTCCCATGCAACCACCTACGCAATGTATTAACACTCGCATTATGGCTCAGGGCACCAGCAGACTATATGTCCATCGGTTTTAACGTTGTGTGATATCACCCATGACAGAATGCAATCGTTGTTAGTTCACTACATCAGATACTTTAACTTCCCCAAGCGAATTTATTGTAAAGGCATCGTCCACCATGCTATCAAAATGAACCTCGTATTCATTCACTCAGCTAATCAAGGTTTCACTTAGTTCGTTCTTCTGTCCTGGAACGTTAACACTCATAGAAACCTTCAACTTCAAATTCTCTTCCAGTGCAATCACTCATGCTCTACAATCAGTATTGCTTCAATAACCTTCAAAACAAAACTCATTCAACACAGTCTTCCAATATCGGTTTCCACGATATGAATTCCTTAATTTATCTCAACGATGGCTCCTCCTTGGCTTGTATGCAATCTCTATATGCTTGGCTTTCACATACAAACTTTAACATTAAGATTTTCAACTTCAACGTTATTTCAAGACATATGTAATGCCTCCACGCAAACGTAATGCAGGTTGTTTGATATAGCATGGTCACTGTGGCATTGGATACACGACATTGCAAAGACAACAATGCTTCCTACATTGGAACTGACCCCAACCAAAATGCAGCATTAATTCTGGTCTTCGAACTCCTTTACAATCACGGTCTTGTAAACAAAAGGCGACTGTGCTTCAAATTTCGTGGCTCTTGAACTCGCATATCAAACCATGTGATCTCATTCAACGCCCATGGTAACAGATATGTGTTTTGCTAGTGGCTCCAGCAACATCCATCACTACATTCCTTCAATCAAACATCAAGGTAACGCGTTTGTGTTGGCCTGTGGCTCTAGCTACGGCCATAAAAATTCTTTTTTTTTCCATCGCAGAACGTATCTTCACTTGCTTGTTTTTGTAACTGTGCTCCCTTGTTCGATGGCAGTCTTATGCGCTTCAAACACTACAACAAATATATATATATATATATATATATATATATATATATATATATATATATATATATATATATATATATATATATATATTTGTAGACTCAAAATAGATATCTTTCCAGCTCTGATACCAAATAATGCATGGATTCTAGGTTAAATCATAATCCTAGCATATAAACACAGATTTCTTCACGCAGCATGAAAATTCTCAATTCTTCATTAAACACAACAACGAATGCTGCTCAAAATATGCATAAAGAGAAAGAGAGCCATACAGTAAAAATATTGATATTAAAACAGAAAAAGTCTTAAGCCAAATATTACATTGGGCGGCGTCTTGGCTCTTAGCCCTTCAACCCATCTTTCTAATTCTCTGCACTCCTCACTTCACACTCTCTCTCTTTTCTCCCCCTCATAAGCTACATATTTATACATAAAAATAATTTTTTCCACTCCATAATTTTCTCCTCATAAATCTCAACTTAAAATCTAATTTAAATTTATTCTAGTTTTAGACTCAACAAAGTCCTGTATATGGAATTCCTACTCCCTATATTATCTACCTAATTCCACTCCACTCATATCCTTTAATTATTAAATAATATTTACAAAAAAACCTCACATTTATAATTTTCTCCTAATTTATTAAAAATAAACAATTTAATTAATAAAATAATTAAAATGTCTCACCCCCCTTATTACATAATTGAATAGTGAAAATTTGGCTTGGATGCTCCTGCATCATAGATTTAGGTCCTTTAGCGTGTTTGTATTAAGTTTTTAATAGACAATTAAATTAATAATTGAAATATTGAAATGATGAAAAAATAATAATTGAAATATTGAAATGATGAAAGTTGACTAAGATCTAATTTACTACTTATTTTACCAATGAAAGATTTCAAACCATTGTGAAGAAATTGTTAGCGCTCAAATCTACCCTAGGCTGAAATAAGGTAAAACTCAAGGCTACATCAAACCACGCTCAGCCTCGTAGCTAGCCCTACGAGGACAAGAGAGGTCTCTCTCCGGGTCTATCTCGGCAAAGGATCTTCAAGGGGCTGGATGACTTATAATGAAAAATGAATACTGATTTTAGGCTAGTAAAGAGATAGGAATGTTTGATTTTGATTTTTTGGTTTTCGTTGGAGAAATGGGAAAAAACAATTTTGGGTCTGGGGATAAGGTCAGATCTTTGCAAATTTCGAGTTGGGGCGAGATAGGCAATAGTCTTAATGCTTTTGATTGGATATATGGATGGATCAGAACGAAAGGGAGCTGAAAAGGGCAAGGATGAACATGGATCCTTCTCAAACAGGCGAAAACATGTAAAATTAAATGAATTCAAAGGCGGAGCACTGTGAACAATGGATTCAACCTCATCTACTCATTCATTTAATTTAAGAAGCATAAGTGAGAAATGGCATACATCAAACATGAAGGAACTTACAATAAACTGAGAGAAAACACCATTAAGAACAGAAAGCCACAAGAATCCCAACAGGTGCCGCAAAACCTCTGATCTTTCCTTAGCCAAAATATGAAAAATATGTACAATGTGTGCCAAAGTTTCCCAAGAGTCCAACCTCTCCAACCTCTGAAAATGATTGAGAAATTACATCATATAGAGCATCCTAATCCCTTCCCATGCCTCTAGGGGTCGAATTCCTCCTTCTAGGAGTAGTTCCAACTAATTCTAAACAAGGAGCTAGAATCTAGGCAGCTAACAACTTGCCTCTAAAAGAGTGGAAACTGATTCATTTACATGATTTTCACTTTTTGAGAGTGAATCTTCTAGAATAGGTAAAAATGAGCCAAAGTTACATGCCAACCATCAATTTACATCATGAAAACCCAAAAATTTCATCCGTAAGCAAAATTGGTCCCAACTGGCCGAAATTCTGAGCTGGAAGTTGAAAATTCAGCCAAAAATTTAAGTGGGTAGCACCCCTGAACTGAGTGGGTAGCGCGCCTTTCAACCTGATTTTGAGGCACTTCCCGGCATCCAAATTGAGCTCATGATAGCTCGTTGGAAAGCCCTAGATGTTGGCTATCCAACCCAAGTGGAATTTCTCAATTTGGAGCTCATTTGCCCCTTCAAAACTTCATTCTCTCAGAAGTACTTCCTGCTGGTGCAAAAGGTGGCAGCAAGGTGGTTTTCATGGTGTTTTTGAGCTTTTTGACCATCCAAAATCTGATGAAATGCTTCGGCAATGCCTGAGGATGCATAAATTACCATGAAAAATCCAAAAATGCAAAGATTTCCTTCAGCAAGTGTCCCGAAAAAAAGTGAGCATATGGGCGCGCTACCCGCTTAACTGAAAAACCTGTTTTTAGACCAAAATATTTCAAAATGACAAAAATTTTCCCGAATTTGCTCAAATTCGGAGCGAAGACCCTACATCATGTATCATGCCCAGCCAACGAAGCCTCGACCAAAATCCAGAGTGGATCAGGCCTTTTCCGCCGTTTTAGTGCTTCGCTCAACCTCCTCTTCAGAATCTTCATTCTCGCTTTGCATACATGCATGCGAGCGCAATAATGGTTTACCACCTTTGCCACCTCTGTGAGGCCTCCGTGGCACATTACCCTCTGCTGTGGAATCACTATCTGAATCCTGCTCATAAACTGACTCTGTCTCTGACATGGCTTTGAACAAGATATTTGTAATATGGATGTTGATATAGGTGCAGTGAAAGCAAATTTTTAATGTATGTTCCAAACCCAATAGATATCACCCATGTACCCAAGCATCACAGGAAAACAAAATCATAATGAGGATGACTCTGTTTTAATGACATAAAAACTATCACTGTTTCGATCATAAGTGAGTTTGACAAATGAAAACCAAATGCAGATGTATGGTATAATTTTATAATGATGGCCAAAATTTGTCAATGGGGCAACAATTATGGGATTGTGTTTTATGAACTGGAGAATAGGGAGATCATGACAATAACCATAGTGACACAAATGGCCATGACAGTGGCAATATTATGGTGATGGCAGCAGTGATAAGATTAGGGTGATGGTGGCTATAGACTAGTCAACATGAAATTGTGCAAAAACATGAAAGGGCATGAAAACAGTGATAAAATGATAACTGAGGGCGTGAGGATCATGTACATAACGTGCCAAGGTATGAGCACATTTAGCATTCAAGAGTTTTCAAACTTTTCACAAAACTGTCCATATATTTCCAAAAACCCTTGAGGAATTATTTTGCATGTGAATGTAGGGTTTATATATTCTTCTCCAAACGTGGCCTCTTTCCCAACATCAAATTCATCACAAGCATGATAAAAATCTACTGAGAAATGATAAAAACCTGTTTGCAATTTGTTGGAGTCGATTTGAATCAAAACTGGGCATAAAACACAAATTTCTGGGCTCTATTGCTAAGTGGGTAGCACCCCTGCTCAAGTGGGTAGCACCCCTCAAGTGGGTAGCGCCCTTGTTATTTTACACAGGCTGAGGAGGTTAAGTGGGTAGTGCCCCTCAAGTGGGTAGCGCCCCTCCTGTATGGGTAGCACGCACGTTTCTATGAGTAGCTACATAGTGCATTTTGTAGGAAGCTTTTGGAGGCCTTCCCGGTGTCCAAATTGGGCGTGTGATAGCTCGTTGGAAAGCTCTTGGAGTCTAATTTCCATCACAAGTAGAATTCTGCAATTTTGATTTCATTTACCCTGTCAAAAATCAAATCTCCCAACACTAGTTAAAATGATAAGAATGAGGCTGCCTCAAGGCAAAGCGTTGTTGCAGTCAACTTTTGAAGGTCTTCCTCAACTCCAAATTGAGCTCATGAGAGCTCATTGGAAATATATTTTTGTCTAGTTATCCTTTGACTCATCAAGCAAGTCATTTAGCCAACCATGCTAGGAGAAATCTTGATTTTCCCAAGGTCACTTCAGAGGTGCATTCAATTCTCCTGAGGCAACGGTATTTTTGACATTTCTCTAAAAATATGCTACCTGTGTAAAAAGTGAAAGAGTTTTTTCTTCCTTGGGATGTTGTGGACAAAAACCTCTCTCAGTTTTCCAAAATTCATCTTTTATTGCTCTGAAACATCTTTTGAGTGAAACTTATCCCAATGTGTGAAACAAGGAATTTTGTCGAAATGAAGCGAAATGAAGGGGATAAGGGGCTTCTAAATTCTTGGAGAAATTTTGGGAAGTAGGGAGGGATGTTAGGAAGCAGGAAAAAGTGGAATCTCAGAGATTGAGTGAGGGGAAGGGGTCAAAAAGGGAAAAACACAGGCCTAGCCTAGAAAATTGCCAAGTTATGGCAAGAAACTAGGGTTTGTGCAAAAATGAGGAATTTAGGGAATCTCAGTGATGGGAAGTGTTTAATAAGGTACATTAAGGATAGGGGAAGGTTTATGAACATCAGGATATAAATTTTTTTGATGATTTAACCATCCAAGAGGAATTACCTCCAAAACCCTAGGAGAGGGAAATGGACCTTACCTAGGCACAACTGAAGCATGAACGAGGTGTAAAATGATTCTTTGGAACCCGACATGATGATGAAAACCCTATGAAAGATGGTACACTCAGCTGAATTGGTGACATGAACCGAAATTTGGACAACTTTGACAGGAGTAAAAGCAACCCCTAGACCTAATGCCTAGTGACCAAATTTTGCTTGAAGACTCATTGAAATGAAAAAATTTGACCTTGACACCTTAAAATCACTTTGTAAGAGCATGTTTGATCACTGGAGGAAAGATGCAAAGGCTGACTCTAACAGAAATATTATAACTGGGTAAACTCACAGCTGTTCATTAAGATATCTTACATAAAGTGCAACAGAACAAACATGACATATATTATAACTGCGTAAACTCTGAGCTGTTCATTAAGATATCTTACATATTATATTTTGGAAGGCTGATTCAACATGTTTTAACTTTTTGGTCGACATAAATTGATGGGGAAAACAAATTGTGTAGTAAAATGCCCATTTACAATTTTTAGGAAGAGGTATAAAAGACCACAACATTTTATAATAGATCCAACCAATGTTATTTAAATGTTGTACAATTCCAGCTTTGTACTGCTTGTCCTCTAGTTAGCCAGTTATATTGAAAAATTAAATGAATTAAATCCATGGATCTAATAGACTCGAGTTGATTTTGAATTTTTTCTCATCCATTCATAATAGGGAAAAACATTTCAACCAAAAAAAATTGATATCCTTCTAGCTTCTTCATCACGTATTTCTGCATCCATTTCTTTGCTTGGAGGATACTCTAGCAAGCTTGATGGGTCACATGCATAAGGCTTAGTGGTAAAAAATTGTTCAACACAAAAACACACAATTATGTTACCAAAAAGTTTTGGAGACCAGCGACAACTGTAAGATCCATACTGAGCTATGCAAGGGGTAAACATAAAACAAACATGTCCAACTAGAGAGCTTCAACATTGGTTGCATCTAGACCATAATCAACAACATACTTCTCAAAAATCCTTCAAAGAGCATTATGTATCGTTGTCTTGTAAAAAGGGCAAGTTATTGATAGTCATTGTTATTTTCATAGCTAATACAATTTAAAAATATAGCTCCTGGACTGTAATCCCTTGTTCTTGGTACCCTTCTCTCCTGGACTGTAGAATCCCTAGTTCTAGGTACCATGAATTTTTGGGGACATCAGTGAAGTGGGGTAGCATGCAACAAGATGCAGACATTTTCCCTTAGGAGTTGCTCCAATAGTAAGGTCATGTCGAAATGACCCTAAGAAACCGTAACTATGATAGCATTGTAAATCTTTGTACGTGATTTTCTCTTTGTATGTCATCTTATTTTATTTTATTTTTTATTTATATATCTTTTAGGACCAAAATCCCTTTCTCTCCTGCACTGCAGAATCTCTTGTTCTTGTTACCTTTCTCTCCTGGACTGTAGAATCTCTAAGTGGAACCCGTTGGAAAATGTCACAAGTGATGTTGGTTTTGAAACCACATCATTAAAAACAAAAAAACAAAAAAAAAACTAAACGCGACATCCAACAGCGCTGTCACAATAATTAACAAACACAAACAGAAGTTGTAGCTCAAAATAGAAGAAAAGTTGCTCTTACATCCCAGGAACAAGAGGATCCAATGCTTACCTCACTCAACAGAGGATCCATCCGAATAAGCTGCCACTGTTGGAATATTGAGAAATTCCACACAACAGTGGAGAGAACAAACTCTCCTCTACAACACAGAGAAGTTTAAAACTAGGATATGTTAATCGCAAACAGAGATGGCATGAAAATTCTTTCTATTTCAATAACAGAACTTAAAAAAAACTGTTACAAATTTCTTTCTCAATGGACGGATTCACAAAATATGTTCGACTGCTACAGACGCAGTGCTATACAACACAAATCTTCTCTCTCTATCTCTCAAGAATGCACAAGCAGTGCTCAGTTCTTCTTACTGTGTTTTCTTTGCCTGCGGGCTCACACAGCGTTTACAATGCAATACAATACATTCATTACATTTGCTCTCGGGCCTTTTCTCCTTTTATATGGCGCGGCGAAACAAAATACGTAAAACAACAATAAAAACAATTACAAAGGAAAATGTTGTTGGACACATAAAACTTTAACATTGGCGCGACGTACGAGTGGGGACCACATCGTAGTCGGCCATTGCAATTGACAGTATTGCGATATGCGATATGGCGGAACGGCAAAAGTGCGATTTGCGATATTTGCAATGTGCGATGGGATCGCATCGCAAATATCTGTGATAACACATGGCGGAAACAAACAATGGAAATGCGATATTGAGATATTGCGATGGTGCGACGGGCGCACATCGCAACTTTCAACATTTGCAATAACATATATGTATGTGGCGGAACAACTTTGCGATATGCGATTGTGCGATCTTGCGATGGCGCGACGATCGCACATCGCAACAAACTAACTTGCGATGGCGGAGAGCGATGACAACATTGAAATATGCGATATGCGATTGTGCGATGGCGCACATCCCACATCGCAGATTTGCACATCAACAAGACACTTGGTCTTCTGAACTTCTGAAATTACGATCTTGCGATCTTGCGCTTTTGCGCTCAAGTGGTAGGGACCACTTGTCCTTCCACTTCATAAGTGACTTCCGCCTGTTTCATTCAAAATTTCATTCCTTTGGTTGTTGAGGGCTTTTAAGCCCGAAATGACTGTCTTAATTAATTATGCTCCTTCGTAGACTTGAACTACGGGAAATCTTCGCTCCTCTGTCAAAAATGACTTCACCCATACTTCAAAATTAATTCCTTTGTTGTCTGTGGCTGCGGCCCATAAAACATTAATTCATTCTTCTTAAATACAGAGTGTTGTGCACTCAAAACCTCTGCGCTGTTGCTACTGCTGCTGTACTTTGTTCTTTGTTCTTCATGCCCAAGGCACGGCAAGTGACTTTAATATTTCAACACTCCCCCTTAAAGTCAGTTGCAGGGTTGTCCATCATACCCAGGCATTTTCTTAAAAATTCAAATGTTTTCTGTGCCAATGGCTTTGTCAAAATATATGCATATTGCTCCTCTGTTTTACAATGCTGTAAAACAATTTCTCCATTGTTCACCAATTCTCTGATATAGTGAAACTTTATGTCTATGTGCTTCGTTCTCTTATGAAACACAGAATTCTTTGATAATGCAATAGCTGAGCTATTGTCACAGTAAATTACTGTCTATTTTACCTGTTCTTGACATAGACTTCTCAACATTCTTCTCATCCAAATTGCTTGACACGCTGTTGCTGTAACTGCCACATATTTTGCCTCTGTTGTAGATAATGCTACAATAGGCTGTTTCTTGGAAGCCCATGAAATGGCTCCTGAACCCATATGAAAAACATAACCGGAAGTGCTCTTCCGATCATCTACACTTCCAGCCCAGTCACTGTCAGTGTATCCAATTAATTCTGAATTTTCTGAAGCTGTATACAAAAACCAAATCCTTTTGTTCCTTTCACATACCTCAGAATTCTCTTTGCTGCTTGCCAATGTGCTTATTTTGGCTTCTCCATAAATCTGGAAATTAAACTAACAGCGAGCATAATATCCGGCCTAGTTGCAGTCAAATACATGAAGCTGCCAACTATGCTTTTATACAAACTTGGATCAACATCCTTGCTGTTGTCATCTTTTCTCAACTTCAATCCCATTACTATGGGAGTAATTGCAGCTTTGCACTCCTACATATTAAATCTTTCTAAAACCTAATTCACATACTTTTCTTGAGAAATAAAAATCCCTTTTTCACCTTGCTCCACTTCTATTCCAAGAAGTATCTCAACAAACCCATGTCAGTCATTTCAAATTCATTTTTCATGACTGTTTTAAAATTTTCAACAAGGTAATCATCATTACCTGTAAAAATTAAATCATCAACATATAAAACAACAATCAACATCTTACCATCCTTTTCTTTGATGTAGAGGGTGGGTTATCCCTCACACTTCTCAAATCCATTTTTCAGTAGATAGGAGTCTATCCTACTGTACTATGCTCTTGGAGCTTGCTTCAGCCCATAAAGAGCTTTCTTCAATTTGCGGAACTTATGCTCTTGGCCTTTCTTCTCATATCCGAGAGGTTGTTCCACATATACCTCTTCCATTAAAACTCCATTTAAAAATGCAGATTTTACATCCATCTGATATACTTTCCATTTGTTTTGTGCTGCTATGGACAGCACTGCTCTTACTGTCTCCATTCTTGCAACTCGTGCAAAAGTTTCTTCATAATCAATTCCTTGCTTCTGCTTGTATCTCTTGACAACAAGTCTGGCCTTGTGTCTCTTTATCTTTCCTTCAACATTGCTTTTGGTCTTATAGACCCATTTTACACCAATGACTTCTTTACCTTCTGGGAGATCAACCAGTTGCCATGTTTTGTTCTTCTCTATGGCTTTAATTTCATCATTCATAGCTTCTATCCATTTTCTATCTTTAATAGCATCTTCAAAATGAATAGGATCATCAACTTGACAATACAAAGCAAATAAGGAATTCATACCTTCGTTTTCTTCTCCTTGCTCATAAATTTCTCAAATACTTCTGAACTTTGTTCCTCTTTCACTTGGTGTAGTCGTGCTTGATGAAGCACTCATTTCTGCTCCATGTGGTGTGCTAGGAGATGCACTCCCACTTCTTCTCAAGGGTGTTCTCGCTGCCGCTTGAGGTGTCCCTTGCTGTCCTTGTGCTTGTGGAGGTTGTGCTACGGATGGGTTATTAATTTCAACCACATCTCCCTCATCTTCATCATGAGATAAAAAGCTTTTTACATTGACTGTTTTCTCTATGCTTCCATCCCATGCTTCCTCTTCAATGAATTGCACATCTCTGCTTATCACAAAATTCTTTGTGGATGGGTTATATAATCAGTATCTTTTGGAATATTCACAGTATCCAAGGAAAATGCACTTCCCCCCCTTACTATCCAACTTCTTTCTCAATTTTTCTGGAATGTGTACATATGCTACACATCCAAAAACTCTCATGTAGGTGACTCCCTGTTTTCTGCCACTCCACGCTTCTTCTGGAACTTTGTTCATTACTGCTTTTGTAGGGCATCTATTCAAAATATACGCAGCACAGATTGCTGCTTCTACCCAATACTCATTCGGCAAATGTTTTGCCTTCAGCGTACTTCTAACCATTTCCATTATGGTTCGATTCTTCCTTTCAGCAACTCCATTCTGTTGCGGTGTGTACCTTGTGGTAAATTGCTTGTGTATTCCATTCTCTCTGCAAAAACGCAGAAACTCCTTTGATATGTATTCTCCACCTCTGTCAGTTCTGAGGACTTTAATATACTGCCCACTTTGTTTCTCTACAAGAGCTTTAAAGTGGCAAAATTTCTGAACAACTTCACTCTTATATTTCAGAAAATAAACCCACACTTTTCTTGTGAAATCATCTATGAAGGTCAGCGTATAGTTGCTGCCTGAAACTGATGTTGTTTGCATCGGTCCACATAAATTTGAATGAATTATTTCTAAGGGTGCTTTTGCCCTTATGCTTTTCCCTGAAGGAAAACTTTCTCTGTGTTGCTTTCCCAAGATGCAGCCTTCACATAGGTTGTCAGGCTTCTCAATCAATGGTAAACCTCTTACCATTCCTTTTCTGTGCAGCAAATTTAAACCTCTGAAATTGAGATGTCCAAATCTCAGATGCCATAACCAATTTTCATCCTTTGCTTCCTTTTGAAAGGCTTCTTGTGTTACAGCTGCTATGCTTTTCCCTTTTCCTTTCAAGTCAATGTTGAGCTTGAGTGGAAACATCCTATTGCTGGTCATTTGGATTTCAGCAATAATTTTCTTACTTGGAGGAATATCTTTTATGGTGCACACATCATCTTTAAAAATTACATTGTAACCTTTGTTTATGAACTGTCCAACGCTCAAAAGATTACATTTCAGACCTGGAACATAATACACATCAGGAACAAATTTTTGCTCCCCATTTCTTGCTCGAATACTAACTTTGTCTTTTCCTTTTACAGAGATCTTAGTATCAGTTCCTGTGGTCACTTCAGATTTTACTTCTTCATCTAGATTGGCAAATACTGCTTTGTTGCCAGTCATATGATTACTACAACCTGAATCTAAGAACCAAACATCATTATTTCTATCTTGTGCTACATTACAGGCTAATAGCACATTACTTGGGTTCTTTTCTTCTTTTGCTACATTAGCATTTTGCTTATTTTTCATGTCATTTTGCTTCTTTCTACATTCATTGGCATAGTGCCCATATTTCTTTCAATAATGACATTGGACATTGCATTTGTCATACCTCTGTCCATGAGCATGTTGGTGTTGATGTCCACCTTGATGGTTGTTGCATTGGCTGTGGCTCTGACTTTGACTGTTGCTCCTTCCTTGTGAATGTGAAGGGTTGTTCCTTCCACCTCTACTCTGGCTTCTGCCTCTTCCTCTTCCTTTTCCTTGACCTCTTCCTCTTCCTGAAGGCATTTGGGTCTTGAAGGCGTGCTCAAGAGATGAGAGTTAATTTCTGCTCAATCTCTGTCCATGAGTTATCAACGAGGCATGAAGTTCATCTACCATGAACTGTGAGAGATCTTTGGCCTCTTCTATGGTGGTAACAATAACATCAAACTTTGAGGGTAAGCATCTCAAAAGTTTCTCCACTATCCTTCTTTCTTCAAGAGTTTCTCCATGGGATCTTATCTGATTTACAATCCCAATCACATGTGTAAAAAATGTGTCTACATTATCTGACTCTTTCATGCAAAGAGTTTCAAAATCTCTTCACAGCAATTGAAGTTTTGTTGTCTTAACTTTCTCCATACCTTGATAGGCTACTTTCAGAGTTTCCCATGTCTCCTTGGATCTCTTAGTTGTTGCTATCCTTGGAAACACACTCTCGTTTACTGCTTGATACAAATAGAAGAGGGCCTTAGCATCCTTCTTTCTATTGTTCTTCAGTAAATCCTTCTCTGCTTGAATTAAGGCATTAAAAGCCTGCTCATCAGCTGGTTCAACGAAACCATCTTCTACAAACTCCCATAAGTCTTGTGAAACAAACAAGGCTTTCATGGTAATGGCCCAATAATCATAGTTATTTCCATTAAATTGTGGAAGCTGAACATTTCCAATGCTCATTCCTGTGCTTGGTCCAGCCATTGCTTCAAAACTGAACTCTAAGCTTAAATAAATTGTCTTTCCTTTTCTGAAAGAACAAACTCCTTTAAACAGAAAACAACAACTCTGTTTTCTTTGAGAAATACCTGACTGTGACTTCTGTCGAGCTTTTCACGCTGCTGGAGAAAACACTGCAACAAGTCTTCTTCTTCTTCAGCTTCTTTGAATCCTTCAAAGAGCCTGAACTAGCTCTGATACCATGTTGGAATATTGAGAAATTCCACACAACAGTGGAGAGAACAAACTCTCCTCTACAACACAGAGAAGTTTAAAACAGAAATTTTAATCACAGACATAGATGGCATGAAAATGCTTTCTATTTCAATAACAAAACTTTAAAAAAACTGTTACAAATTTCTTCCTCAATGGAGGGATTCACAAAATATGTTCGACTGCTACAAACGCAGTGCTATACAACACAAATCTTCTCTCTCTGTCTCTCAAGAACGCACAAGCAGTGCTCAGTTCTTCTTACTGTGTTTTCTTTGCCTGCGGGCTCACACAGCGTTTACAATGCAATACAATACATTCATTACATTTGCTCTCGGGCCTTTTCTCCTTTTATATGGCACGATGGAACAAAATATGTAAAACAACAATAAAAACAATTACAAAGGAAAATGTCATTGACATATAAAAACTAACATCGTCAATGCACAGTGAACAAGATCGAGAATTCAGCCATCACAATTGACAGATACATATGTGATATGGTTGAACGGCAAAAGTGCTTATCGGCGATGTTATGGGATCAGACGAATATCCATGTTGATAACACATGCGTAAAACGCAATTAATGGAAATGCTGATATTTATTATTGCGATAAAAGGATGGTGCACATCGCAAATTTCAACATTTGCGATAACATATATGTATGTGGCGGAACAACTTTGCGATATGTGATTGTGCGATCTTGCGATGGCACGACGATCGCACATCACAACAAACTAACTTGCGATGGCGGAGAGCAATGACAACATTGAAATATGCGATATGCGATTATGCGATGACGCACATCGCACATCGCAGATTTCCACATCAACAAGACACTTGGTCTTCTAAACTTCTGAAATTGCGATCTTGCGATCTTGCGCTTTTGCGCTCAAGTGGTAGGGACCACTTGTCCTTCCGCTTCATAAGTGACTTCCGCCTGTTTCATTCAATATTTCATTCCTTTGGTTGTTGAGGGCTTTTAAGCCCGAAATGACTGTCTTAATTAATTCTGCTCCTCCGTAGACTTGAACTACGGGAAATCTTCGCTCCTCTGTCAAAAATGACTTTGCCCATACTTCAAAATTAATACCTTTGCTGTCTGTGGCTGCGCGGCTCATAAAACATTAATTTATTCTTCTTAAATACAGAGTGTTGTGCACTCAAAACCTCTGCGTTGCTGTTGTACTTTGTTCTTTGTTCTTCCTGCCCAAGGCACGGCAGGTGACTTTAATATTTCAACAGCCACGCAACATCACGGGGAAGCGTCACATGCCTGAACATACAAACAAACACCACACTCAAAGCTGAGACAGTGAGAGATTTTTATCGAATTCAATTTTAAAACCCTAATTCGCAGACCCTTAAATGAGAAATTCTAAGAACAAAACCTTAGAAATGGGAACTGTTTGGACCTGTACTCATAGTTATCGTCGTAGTACTTCTCAGAATACTGAATCTGAAACATTTTTCCGGTTTCCGGCCTATAGAACAGCGAAGAAAATCCCAGAGTTTCTCAGTGTTATAAAGGAGCATAGTTTGAATCAAAGAAACTAAAAGAACGTGGGCTGGAACAAGCGAACCAACAAAAATAAAATGTCGTAAAGCAAGAACTCAGGTCATATTCATGCAAAAAGCAGTGGTAATGGACGCAAGCAGTGGTAATGGACGGAAATGACAACAAGTCTTAATTAACATGCACAATAAGTCACAAATGTTGGTCTGCGTTAATTTAAGGTGAACATGTAACAAATGCTTGTGTGTTTTAATGCCTTCACTCCTATTGATCTACCATCGCTTTCCTATGCCACCATCGGTTGATCCGCCATCACCCTTGCTGCGTTAATGTACTCCGGTTGATCCGCCATATGCCACCTTCAACACCGGGAACCGACTACCTATAACCGAGAACCAAGTAACCGGAGACCGACGCCATATGCCACCCTCAACGCCGCCGGGAATCGACTCCCTATAACCCAGAACCAAGTAACCGGAGACCTTGTTACGCACATGTGTCATTAGCAGAATGAAAGGTTGACGAAAATTGAAAAGTGTTGATTAAAAAAAAGGCCTATTGGCCTAAATATGAAATCTCATCACTTAATAAAAATAAATATGAAACTAAGATGTATCATGTTTAAACCCGCAATATAGGATTCATATTTTGTGTTAACCCAATGATGATGATGATGGTTAACGTCCACTGAGATCAATCTTTGGTAAAGAGTTATTTATTTTGATTTAAGATTTTATTCCTATGCTCAAAAAGCTTGGAGAGAAGCCTCCCGAATTCACTATAATTTTGACATCTTAAAAGGCTAGAAAAATCAGTTGTGCAACAAAGATTATAAAATTGAGCTCTAATGTGATTGTACACGAAACACTCTAAAAAAAAGTGATTACGAAATTCAGCAACATCCACATATCGTCGTATTCAAACCCGGTATTCAAACCTACACAACATAGGACACCTGTTTTGTGTTAACCCAATATTAGCAACATCCGCATACCGTCGTATTGAAACCTACAACTTGGGATGTTTGTTTTGGGAAAAAACTCGGCGATGCATGTTTTGTATTTTGCCAAAATAGAAGCTTGATAGCCAACAACACCCGCCTACTGAGGGGTTCGAACCAGGGATGTTACATGATGATAAATCCTAATAGTCAACAAACAACCGCATACATTGGGATTCGAACACACAACATGGCATACTTATTTTGTGTGGGGTTCGAACCCAAGACCTGGCATGTTTGTTTTGTGCTAAACTGAACGATGATGGTTTCGTATTTTTCCCAAACAGGAGCTTGATAGTCAACAACACCCACCTACCCTTGGTTTGAACCTACGATTTGGGATGTTCGTTTTTGTTTGTATATTGCCCAAAGAGGAACTTGATAGTCAAAAACACATAGTCAAAAACACCCGCTTACCGTGGGGTTCGAACCTACGACCTGGATGCTTGTTTTGTGCTAAATTTGGCGATGCTAGTTTTGTATTTTGCCAAAACAGGAGTTTGAGCATAAGAAATACGGACGGTTTGAACAAAATAAAAATACATATTTTGCCAAAACAGGAGTTTGTGCATAAGAAATACAGACGGTTTGAACAAAATTAAAATACAGATGGTTCGAACAAACGAGTACAGATTTTTCACTTCGAAATATGGAATTAAAACACATAATACGCCCACCGTGGGGCTCGAACCCACGACCACAAGGTTAAGAGCCTTGCGCTCTACCAACTGAGCTAGACGGGCATTGGCGAATTTTGCCTGTTTCCGTAAATCACGTCTCAGTTATTTAGTTCATTGGTTTAGCTTAAATTGAAATCACTTAGTCAAGCACACGTACTTTCTGTTGAGAATTCCACGTTGTGGAGCTGCGCCTGAATTCTTGCATCAACCACTCGCCGTTTGTTCTGGGTTTGGGTGGCCACATTGCGTGCATTTCTTTTTAGAAGATGAGGTAAGTTATATATATATATATATTTTTTTTGTCAAAAATTATGATGGAAAGATTAACCGAGTAGACCATGAAACAACAATTTTTATTGTTTCGGTTACATTTTGGCAAGCCAAAAATTCAGTAACTTGATCAATTTATAATTTAAATTTCAATTCTGAAACTCTGATTCACAAACCATAATGCCTTTTTGAAAAATACCCAAATTTCAAATTGGGAATATTGCAACCTCGAACTCCCGATTTGAGCTAATTCCTCCATGAAAAAACACATCAGAAATATTACAAACTCAGTGGCCAGATTTTAGTCAAACTGTCAATGAAAACATCCCCGCGAACTTTAGTTAAAGATGACGCTACGCAGAAGAGGAATTTTATTATTGAATGAATTTTATAATATGCAGCATATAATTCTCTCAGTTTTTTTAAATATTTCATAAATTTATCTATTTATAATTTAGAATGTAAAATATTCTTCCCATCATATTACATTTTCACAACTTTACTTTCATTTTTATATGCAATGGACATTTCCTTTCTCCATGAGACCCAAAGATTATAGTATTAACATTATTAGTATTTTGGTAAAGGTTTGCATCCTTAGTATTAACATTATTAGTATTATTAGTTGAAAAGGTTTGCATCCTGTGCAGGGTTGTTTTTACTGTGTTCAGCTGGAAGACAAATGTGGGTTTTGGATGAGCTCGTTTCTTAGCGATTCGATGCCAGAAGTGAAAACAATTTGGCAAGATATGCCACAAAATCGGAAGGATTTCATAACCGTTTGAGGTTTCCAAAGCAAGGCGGCTGGTATGAACATTCCCGTCATTAAAAGAGAAAACAGCAGCGGGATTCTTCATGATCAAGACTGGAGGAGGCCGACTAAGAAGATTTGGTTTCTTGCACAGATTCCGGCATATACAATATTCTACAGACAAACCATAAAATAACGTAAACTAATACACCTCAATGATAGATAGGATTTACAGATTTCGTTAAATCTGATATCATGGATCACCAATACTATGTCCATGAAGCCACTTACTGTAATGCTAATAATTTTATGAAGAGGTCTCACTTGGATGAAAAGCCATTGAAATGCATTTTTAAGCATAGGTTAATAACTAGTTAGGTTATTAGTGGTAGGATTGGGATTCTTTAAAACATGGGAGTTATTAAGAGTAGGGATGCTAAGATTAAATGTTTAAAGTTTCTAATAAAAATATGGAAGTACAATGGAAATAATTAGTAGCAATTGCAATAAAACTAAAATAAGAAGCAACAAGAACTAGAAAAAGAAAAAGGATATGAAAAGAAACAAATTAAATAGTCACTACAAAATTTATCAATTCATAGGTTTACTAGGCAAGTCTTTACAAAGGTATTACCTAAAAATATATTTTATTGAATGATGAAGGTGAGAAAATAATACAATGGTCTCATCTCAGACTACCCAATGGTTGGCAGAATAAAATGTTATACCCTTCACTCAGTTTCAAATCCCATGGGGAACATCTTTGACTCCATGTGATAAGGCTCAAGGAGTGGATTTCCCCACCATGGTGCACTATCACAGCTTGCCAAGTCATAAATGCCTAGTATGTCTCACTTACACGATGTTGGATATACTTTTAATATTATAAGGATAACTACTAAGGCATGAAGAGATTAAATAGCTACTTGATAAAAGAAATGGATTTTGGTTGAATGGCCATAAGGAAGAAATATTTTAAAGAACAAGTGTGTATCGAATAAAATGATTTAAAGAAATGTTAGTGGTGAAAGGATTTGGGCAAGAATAAGATATTGATTTTACAAAAACCAATTCCCTAGTTGTGAAAATGTCATTAATATGACTAGTACTCAGCCTTGTAGCTCCTATAAATTTGAAATTGGAGCAAACAAATGTCAAGACAACCTTTTTACATGGAGATTTGCAAGAAGAGATATATATCAAGCAACCAAAATTATTTATTGAAAAAGGTAGAGAAAATTTGGTCTCTCAGTCGAAGAAAATTATATATATGTTGAAACAAGCCCCTTTTCAATGGGATAAGAAATGAAATTTGACACGTTTGTGCTTAACCATAGTTTTAAAAGGCTAAATGTAGATCATTGTGTACATTATATTAAAAAAGATGAAAAAAATAATTCCATTGTATTATTATTATGTGTTGATGACATGTTGATTGTCAAAAAAGATAAGACAAGGAATATTTTCGAATGCAAATTATTATAGGATACAAGAAAAGAAAGACACTTTAGTGTACACCACTTGCTACTTATATTAAATTAACAAATAAACAATGCCGCACTAGTATTGAAGCAAAATCATATGTGTCTAAGATTTCATATGCTCTAACACTAGGAAGGCTGAATGCAATAGTATGCACTCACCTTAATGTTTCACATTCAATGAGAGTGGTAAGTAGGTTTCATTCAAACCCAAGCAAGGAACATTTGAATGAAGTGAAATGGATTTTAAGGTACATTAAATGCCCAATTGATTATTTTTTAAGCTTTAGAGGAACTAGAAACTTAAAAATATGCTACATCAATACTTTTGCAGGGTCTACAATCTCATGGATATCTAAATTGCAAAAAGTGGTAGTTCTTCCTACCACTAAGGTTGAGTATATTGCGGTAGTTATGCACTTAAGGCAATTCTTTGGATGAGGAGGTTTTTGTAGGAACTAGATTTGTTGTAAGAAAAATATTTATTGAATTTTGATAGCCAAAATGCAATTAATTTTGCCAAAAATTGCAACTTCTTTTCTAAGCCAAAGCACATTGATGTTATAATGTTATATGGTAAGCGATGTTCAATGCTATGGTTGGAGAAAATAAACATAGAAAACAATTGAGTTGATATGATTTTGCTCGATAAGTAGAAACTTTGTACAATTATGATTGGCTTGACTTAAAAGTGATGAAAATTTGTACTTTTAGGCCCATGGTTTTTGGAATCTCATGGTATTGTTACTTTATATATACTCTTGCTCACTCATAGTATGAAAATTATGGTTGACCAAAAGCTTGATGTATATATTTTTCCTAATAGATCAAAACTACTAATAAAATTTGTTTTGGTTTTTTTAGTACATTAGGTATTTTAATTATAAAATATATTTAAATTAATTATAAAATATGTTTAAAATAATTATTATTTATTATTTATTGTCTAATAAAAAAAATATTTTAAAGATGATGATATCACCATTGAGGAATGCATGGATATCAATGTTATTGGCCATGGCTGGTAACTTGTCGAGCTTCCATTGTTCAATTGGAAGCTTAAAAATATGAACTAAGCTTTAAAAAAAAAACTATTTTTAGGAGCAGATTTTTTAGATACACCAAGTTGGATTGGATTTATTGGTGTATGGGATGGGGTTGTATGACTCATGATGGCCTATAAGCGAAGCTTAGTTTAATGTGGGGTTTCCTTTTACTTTTAATCATTTTTTCGTGATAATGGAATTAGGATTCTAATTACTTCATTTTTTCGTGATAATGGAATTAGGATTCTAATTACTTTACATGGTATTTTTAAAGTTAAATTTTTAATTATTTTGTATTTAATATAAACTTAAAAATGCATTTCTCTACACATTATATATATATATATTATCTTTTAAATAAATTATAATTTTTTATTCGAGGTATTTGGTATTTTCTCCCCTCTGGTTTTCAAAATCTTTCAAACCTAACAAACTTCCGAGTATGTGACTAAAAATTAAATAATGAATTAAATATTAATTATTTTAAAAGCATTCCTCCATAATTAAAAGAAAATATATTGTTATTCGGAACTTCCATCGCATAAAAACAACCGTACATGCCTTTTCTTGATCGTCTTCTGCATTTTCTTTTAATGCTAGATTTTTATTCTGTCATAAAATTGGGGATCTTATTATTATTATTTTTTTTTTAAACAACTATCTGAATATCCTTACTTAAAACAAAGGAGATTACATGTAACTTAAATAAAAAATAATAAAAAAATCTCTTAATTAAAAGGACAAAATGTTCCATCTTTAAACCTATCATGTCCAAAGATGTTGGCAACGCTGAATATCCTTACTTAAAACAAAGGAGATTACGTGTAACTTAAATAAAAGATAATAATAAAATCTCTTGGTTAAAAGGACAAAATGCTCCATCTTTAAACATATCATGTCCAAAGAAGTTCGCAACGCTATCCAGAAACCAATACTAAACTTCAAAGAAAACTGTAAATTTCATGCCCCTACACCTCGGGTGTCTTCCAACCACTCTTGTAGGCAGGTGCGGCACTGCCGTACTTTTTCTTTTTTCAAATACTTAAGTACCTAGACTACGCCTTTAGCAACATTCGTTAGTTATTAGCAAATGTTCTTTCAATTATGTAGAATAAAACATAAACATCAATATCCAATCCACAAGTATGCCCATACATACAAGGGAGGGGCAACTCCCTGTTAAAATGAGTCTGCCCATATAATATGTTTCATAAAAATATGAGTACAATGTCTAATCCAACAGAAACCACTCCTGCTCCTTGGCAAGGCAATTTGCCTTTTGACCAAGCTCTAAGGCTTGTCAACCATCAAAATAGCCTAGAACAATCATATACAATCAAAGGTTTCAACCTGCGGAATTTCCTGCACAAAGCTGCCCAAGTGTTGTCGGGTTACCTGGGTCACTCAACCGTTGCTCCAAATCAGTGCAGAGCGTTTCTTGAGAAAACCGTGTGTCCAAAACATCTCCAACCTGTGTAGTTAGATGCGCCTTGTCATTACGCACATTCGGCAATTTACGACACTCAAATTTGACTCTCGACGCTCCCGGAATCGCGTTTTTACTATCGAGCAGTTCCGTTCATAGGCGCCCAGCCCGACCTGACTCGATCCACCATTCAGAGGCGCCCCCCCCCGCCCCCCCGACACGACCTACGGTGCAGCTACGGTGGTCTTCGATGTGACTCACCCAACTGCAGCCCGACTCGCCCAACACGTCCTTCGTCATTTTGCTTCCACCAACGAGTTGTTGGAAACTCGTGGTGCTCCACCCTTGACTTCTTGTTGTTCGTTGTTGCTTCTTGCTTGTTCGATCATGCCTCCACTCTCCAACACGCCCACCAATATATATGAACGCTAAGTGGAGTGTGGGTCACTCGTTTGCCACAAGCCGACCCGTCGTTTGGTGTTCGCCCATGAAGTGTTGCGTCGGTCGCGCCCAATACGTCGGCCGTCCCACCAACTCGCCCGTCGGCTTGGCTCGCCCAAGGTGCGCCCTGTGGTGGTATAAACACGTCTTCCCAACGTTGTGTTGGTCAAGTGTGACGCGCCTCTCCTCAAACTCGCCCTCGTGACTCGCCTCCGCTACACACACGCGCCCATGCCCCTCCGGTGCGACGTTCCACCCGTTTCGTCGCACGGCGCCCGTTGACCACGTTCTTTTGCATGTGATTATTACCGAAAGAATTTCTACTAATTTTAAATCTTAATCACAAAAAATTGACTAATTTCACTACTAGAACCAAGAAACAAATGTTTCTATCTGATCTATGGAATATCCAAAACTGAACTAAAAGTCGGCCAAAATGGAGATGTGATGGCCTAACCTGCCTCTAAAACATGAAACTGCTAGAGTAACAGGGAATTCCATGATGAAGAGCCAAGTGAATGATAACACCAGCCTCTTTTGGAAAGGATTTAAATGAAGGAAATGTGATTAAATGTAGTCACCAAATCCCTAATTTGGATAATCCAATGGAAGAGAGAGGGAGTCCCAAAATTAAGGACACTCTAGGTCTACTCCATCACAATTTTAGAATCCCAACTATCACAATCTCTTCAAGTCCAAACAAATAAATTGAGTTATGTAATTAGGATGGTAATCTCCAATGTTTGCAAGTTAATTGGTTAAATGACTTTCACTCTTGCGAGATTTTTTTGAATATTGGGCCTTTATTTTATTTATTTATGAGAAAGAAAAATTCTTAGGTAAGTAGAAATAGTTTTAGGGCCTATTCCAAAACCAATTTATTAAGGAAGATTTTTTTCAAAAATTAGATTAGATTAAAATAAATATAATATTTTATTAAATGTAAATATATAATTAATTATTATTGACATTATTATTAATTAGTGGTATAATTTTATTATTTTTCTTTTATGATTTTTTTAATTTATTTAAAATTTAGTGATATGAAACTATAATTTTTTTAATTTAAATTACTTTTTTGAATGTATAAATGAATTTAGTGTGCTAAAAATTTTCAAAATACTTTAATTGTATAGACTACATTATTCAAACCTACAATTCTAAACAATCTTTTCTAGATTTTAGAATTAAACTAAAAATATATTGAAAAAACTAAAATAAAAAACAATTACACTTCTTAATTAATTTTGTTTTAAAAATTAAAAATTCTTACTCTTTATTATTTAATATCATATATAGATTTTATACTTATTATATCAATTACCATAAGTAATTGTACATATAAATATGCTTTAGGAATATACTCATGTGTCAATTTGTATATATTGAGGAAACAATAATTTATACTCTGTTTTATAAAGCTTTGTCCTTTGTATATGTCTTATATTCTATTGAAGCTTTCACTATTTTATCATTATGTTGGTAAAATTACATTTTTGAGACCCAATTGTCATCAACCAATGGTACAATAATTATATGAATAGGAAAAATGCCCAATAATCATCAAATGGTTAGGAAAATTTGAAATTGATTATAAAAGCCTTTTAAAACTATAAAAAATGCTAAAGGTAAAGACTTTGTGATTCATGCCTGTGAAGAATTTCTAAAGGCAAAGACTTTGTGAATCATGACTTTGAAGAATTGCTAAAGGTAAATACTTTGTGAATCATGCCTATGAATAATTTTGCTTCACATGGTTTGCATTGTATTAGGCTTCATTGCATCATCAACAAGTATTTAAATCATAATCACATTTATTTATGGTCTTTTGCACACTTACATTTGCATGTCCATGCAGGGATCAATACCATAGTTAATGTTAATTACAATATCAATAGGGATTAGAAAAAGGGTTTTTACAATGATAGTGCTTGTTGTGAATGGTATGGGTGTCTAGAGACATGCTCTATCCTAGGTGTCTACATGGCTACTACTTACCCAAAAGTTCTTCTCATGTTCTAAAATCAAAGTTGTGATGCTAGTTGTAGATGACATGGGTTTGACGAGGCAAGTTTTAAGGTGGGTATCTTCTTGTGGCACAACCTATTTGAGTGTTTGTCTCACATATAGATGTCAATTATTATGTTATGCAACTCAAGACTTACGGAAATTGCATTGTTTTGTTGCATGCCCTATAAAATAAAAATAAAAAATAGACCCAATTTTACAAATAAACCTAGTTAAGTTGGATTTAAAAGGTTGCATGATTTTTGATGACCTAGTATGTGGAGATAGCTTACTTTGCAATTTCCCTCATACTCATCATTTTCTTGAATGATATGGCAAATTAAGTTTTAAATAAGCTAATTTTTTATTATTGTATATTTAATACAACTTTTATAGTATATCTTCTACATACTTTTTAAGAAATGTATCAACCGATGACTTTTTCCTAGATCTTTTTTTTTTTTTTTCAAAAGAGAAACGAAATTATTCCTTATATTAAAATAAAGAAAACAGTACATATAATAACTGAATGCTATAGAAAAAAGTACATATAATAACTGAATGTTACAGAAAAAAAAGCTTGATATAGGAAATCATATGCTAGCAAAAAAGAAAAACAGGGTTTATCAATATCTATCCATAAAAAGTTTAACCACATATTGCGACTTGTCTACCAGGAATGACCAGAAGAAAACAACAAATAAGCCAGGAAATATGTACAGCAGGAACAATGCATACCAATGTCTACAGAAAACAGGATAACGACCAAAGCAAAACTAAGAAAGATGCAACGAATAAGAACTCGCCAGCGAGGGCCCCAGCCAACGCTCGACCCTTTCTTAGAAATTGCCTTTAACTTAAAATCCATTCACTATCAATCTTTTAATTTTTATTTAAAAAAATAACTATTAAAAAACAATCTTAATTATTAGGCCAATAGGCCTATTCTTTTGAATCGGTCTACCTGATTATTTCGTCTACCAATTTTAAGAATATGTGACATCTGTCTAGCTCCACTACGTGACATCTTTCTTTACCCTTTCTTTTGAATTAGTTAATCTGAATTTGGACATTACCTTTTTTTTGAGCGGATGACATCAGTCTAATAACTATACCCTGACATTTGTCCACATTTACACCAGGGTAGCTCCATTTTCGGAAGGAAGGATCCATTTTTGGCAACTTCAATCACTCCGCAAGCGAATTTTCTGGAGCACGATCTCTGTTGCCATAGGAAAACTGGAGGCCGGGCAAGTTTTTTTGATGCCCAATTATGTTAGACCCCTTGACCTTTTGAGCCAGCCAACACATGTACATACTTTCCTCTACTGCCAGCAAATTAGGGGGGCCAATAAGTAGTCTTCAATATTTCTTTAGTGTGGCAATATTAGGCCAAGTGGAACTCTCTTGGTCTTGAATCAAATGAAATCCTTGGCGATATCTCAAACATGATTCCTCTGGCGAGACTTTTCTAATGAATGAATTTGGACTTACAAGCCTAGAGCATGGAGCTAAGTATAATGAATGAATTTGGACTTACAAGCCTAGAGCATGGAGCTAAGTATTTCTCGGTATGCTATATATAATTCTCCTTTTGTAGAAGCCAATTATATCTCAAAACAATGATTGTAAAATGAAGGTTGATTCTCACTTTCCATGTGCTTGTGTTTGCTTTCTATTTTGCAGATATGAAGGTATTTTTCATGACTACTTCATGACAAAATGGAGCTCCCAGTTTCTCCCTAGCCCTATTCAATTTTGGCTGAACTTCTACAAGTTGAGATTTGATATGTTGCGCTTTTGTATTTCATAAATTTTATGTCGCTTGATTAATAATAAGCGTCTGCGAAAAGAAATGCATGTTGCAGATTGCAGTATTGTATGCAAATTTTGAGTCATAGTACTAGTAACTCAGTCCTTTCAGTCCTCCCCTCACATTCAATTATTCTTTTGTAATTAATTCTCCACTCTCACATGTTGAGATATGCATTGTACATAGTAGACTAACATGTCCAAGTCTTCATGCGAACGATACAATGTCCCAATTTCTTATAGGCACGCTCACAGTTAGCAACAATCAACTGCAATTTATCCCCTTATCCCCGGACTTCGTTTTGTGAAGTATTTATACATTAAGTTCAATATGTTTGAATGGTAGAACTTCTATTTTATTGAAATTTTTATAAAAGACTACCTTCCATTTGTGCACTGTTAAATAAATGATTACCTTCCATCCATTTCTACATTGTTAGAATTGTCTTTCTTTTTTCAGTACGGTCGTGGATAAAATGTAAAAAATGATCCAAAGCAAATTGGGTTGAGTTTTTGAGATAAATATATCCATTATAGAAAATCCTATAACCTTGGTTTCTCAATTAGTCGTATGCTTTTTCATTATTATGTGATTTTTCTTGATATAATATGTTGAATTTAAATTGATATTCATTGGTTTTTGAAACAACGATATGCTTTATTATTTGAAATTACTTGTTTAAATATTAAATGGAATTTAAATTTAGGATTATATATATATATATATATATATATATATATATATATATATATATATTGTTTTCAAGATGGTGCCAAACTCTCTTTTAAACTCAATTCCTCACCCCTCTCCACCCCATAACCACTGCGACATTTTTAATATATATATCATTTCTAATCGTATCAGATCCATCCTCTCTGAACACATCTGCCTGGAGCAATATGGTTTCCTCCATGGACGATCGATTCACGATGCGATCGCCATCGCTCAAGAAGTTCTACATTCTGCCCATGTTGGAAACAAGGAAGCATTGATATTGAAGGTTGATTTACACAAAGCATACGACTCGGTTGACTGGTCATACATCCAGATTCTGTTGCTTAAGATTGGTTTGCCTCTCGATATCATTCGATGGGTCATGTCTTGTATATCTACTGTTAGATATGCTATGCTGATTAATGACATACCCACGCTCTTCTTTCACGCTGCCAGAGGTCTCTGTCAGGGTTGCGCCCTATCTCCCCTCATCTTCATCCTTGTTCTTGATGGTTTCAGTAAGAGTTTGCATTATGCGGAACAACTGGGTTATATAAGAGGATTTTCCTTTTCTGATTCTATCTCCACCAACCATTCGCTTTTTGTTGACGACATGCTGCTTTTTGGATATCTCAATAGAAACCATTGGCTTCATATTCACTTGCTTTTGATTCGGTTTAAATCTGCCACTGGTTTAGGAATGAACAATGGAAAGTCTTTTCTTTTATTTGACAAAGGTGATATTCAGGAGATTCATTACGTGGCGGATTTATTAGGGTTTCATTCACAGTCCATTTCAGAAGGATTCAAATATCTAGGATGCTTTTTAAAGCCCTGTGGTTACCATTGAAAAGATTGGATGTGGCTAGTTGACCGTTTCAGATCTCGTATATACAGGTGGACCCACAAATGGTTATCCATGGGCGGTAGGCTCATCCTTATCCAGGCTGTTTTATCACAATTAATGGTATACTGGGGTCACCTATACTATTTGCCTGCCAAGATAGTGGAGCTGATAAACGGGATAATTTCCAAATTCTTGTGGGGGGGCACTAAAATGGATAATAAATATCACCTTTGTAAAATGGATCTCATCTGTAGACCCATCGATCTTGATGGATGTGGAATTCTGGACACAAGAGTCTTCAACATCGCCCTATTGATCAAATCCTTCTGGCGCGCGATCAGTGGAGATAATATATGGAGTGCCATCATTAAGAGTAAGTATATTAACGGTGATATTTTACATCAGTTGTTATGCAGGGAGATCATATGTCCACCCAATATTTCAGTCATATGGTGCGGTTTCAAAAATATTTTCACTTATATATGTGACCGGATGACTTGGGTTTTTGGCGATGGGGGAAAAATCCCATTGGCTTTCAAAAACATATTAGGCCTTACAAAAGTCAGTGCTATTTCCCCTCGGCTGTTACAATGCCTCTCTCAACGAGGTTATTTGGTGTTATCGCAGACCATTTCCGAATGGACATTAGGAGCGCCTTCTTTCAAGAGTGCAACTCTATTGGGTTTAACGGGGGATGAAGCTTCGGAATGGGAGGATCTACTGATATCTTTCAAATCTGCCGGTTTCTGCCATTCGGTGGGAGGGGAAAAAGTCATATGGAATGGCCCATTGAAGCAGGATGCTATTATAGTTAGAGACGCCTACAGGCATATCATCATCGATGCTGCTGAGGGTATCACTACCAAGATCTTCTATCGGTATTGGAAACACCGGATACCCACTAAGATCACATTATTTGGCTGGATGATTTGGAAGGACAAAATTCTAACGTGGGATAATCTTGTTAAAAGAGGTATTCAAGGGCCAAACAGATGTGCGATATGCTGCATGGAGGCTGAATGTATTTTGCACCTATTTTTCACCTGTACTGTTGTAAAAAATATGTGGAGGGTCTTCTCACATCACATTATGGATCCTAATTGGACGGCTTCAGACTTTATTTCTGCTATGATGGATTGGGATAGGCTTAAAGGTAAATACAAGTCACTTCCTTTCTATTTCTGTTGGGAAGTTTGGATTGGGAGGAATAATCTCATCTTTGAAAATAAGTCTTTCCTTCCACATATTATCATATCCAATATCATGAGTTGGATTGTAGATTGGAGTGCTCCTCCCCAACAGGTGGTTGATAAATCTTTCAAGAATAGGCCCCATGAGATTCATCTCCCTGCTATATACTTTGATGGTGCATCTGCGGCGGGTATCATGGGATGTGGCGTATGGGTTAAAATATCCCAACGTGAGAGGGTTCATATCTACTGGAATGGGGGTTCAGGAACCAATAATAAGGCGGAAATCATGGCACTGTGGGGTGGCCTTCTGGTGGCAACAATGCTTAAAGTACAGAATCCCAACTACTATGGCGACTCAAAGGTGGTTATTGAATGGATAAACAGTAGATGTGATCTCACTACTCCTAATTTATGGGGATGGATGCAGAGGATTCTCTATTTATGGCAGAATTTAAATCAACCTCCTATTAATCATATATATAGAGAGAACAATACCAGGGCAGATGGTCTGTCCAAAAAGGGTATCTCTGCTGAGTTTGGACAGATGTATTTCTCTGGTTTCAAAGATGGGGACGTGATATGGACTTCGATTGAACCAATTCCATGACGCTGTTTTTGCTGGGTGATGGTGCTCTTTATCTTTTCTTATGCTCTTGATATCTTTTCATATGTATTTTGCTTATATATAGATTTTGGTTGTATCGTTCTTCATTCAGCGCTCTCTGCCCTCATAATTTTGTCTTTTGATCACGGATCTCTGTATGCGGTCCCCTTTCCTATTGGCTGTCGAATGTTACTTTTTCCAAGTGAGTCTGCTTTTCAATCTATTGTACTGGATCGCTATGGAGACAACCTATTTGGCAGGGTTTTACCGTATATGGACTTTACCACTTTTCTTTTCATCTGGCGAGGCGCCCTTACTTGTGCAACCGTACCGGTTTTTCTATGTTGGAATCGTTCTGGCGTTTTTGGAATATATATGCATTATGCGAGCGGGACCTAGTTTTTGCTGTGAAGATCATAATTACAAGCGAGCCTGTTACATATTGCCTCACCCTGCACAAGCGAGCGGGACCTGGTTTTTGCTGTGTAGATCATATTTACAAGCGAGCCTGTTCTATTTGCCTCACTCAGCATAGTTGTCAATTTTTGTCATCTCGTCTGAGGTCCAGGTTATCCTATGGGTTTTCTTTTATGTTCGGGTGGGTGTATGTACATACAGGAAGGCCTTCATATCCGGGTTGAATTTTATTGGCTTTCTCCTCCCTGGTTTCGTTTTCTTTGCATCCTATTTGCCTCTATGTTACTTGTTATGATGCTTTTGATCTCACCTGCATGTATTATAATGAAAACAGGGATGCTTTGTACATCTGTTTTGGGTTTGGTATGCCGCCCGTAATTCTGTCTGCCTCATACATCGATTATCCTTCTTCAAGGTGTTTGTTTTTGTATTTGGAAATATGGATATCCTTGCTGTAACCACAACAGTAATGTGATGTTGAATATGTACTGTTATATTTTCACCTAATATACAGCGTTTTTTTTCTTCTAAAAAAAAATATATATATAAACTCATATATGTTAGGATGTTTAAATTTAAACTTTGGAAAAGTTTAAATTCCAATTTTTGCAGTTTCCATAGGTGAGAAAAGTGAAAAACACCTCAAACTAAGGTAGAGACGGTCTCATCTGCCTTTTCCCCTATGTGTTTTATAATCTTGGAGCTTCCATACTGGCTGTTGCCTGAATTTCAATGTTTTTTGATGCCAAAGATTCATTGGACATCGTAATCAAAAGGACCCTCGGCCTGATGTTGAGTCGTTTCATGACCTCTTTCATTCGCCTATTCCGTGGATATGAATTATCGTCATTGAGTCGCTGGCAGCAGCAACAAAGAGTGCAAGGTTGGTTGTTATATCTTGGGACAAATGTTGACCTTCTCCATTTGAATGAACGGTTGTATCGAAAAAATACTAAGGTTTCCATCTCTCCTTGCCTTTGAAAATTGTGATTCGGTTTTGAAATTATTAATGATCCATTTCCAGGACGTCACGTCACTTCTTGGCCAACTCTAAGGTTCATTCAGATTAACTTGAGTTGCTGGTGCGACCAAAAAAAGTCAAAATGATGGCCTCTCCTTGATTTTCTTAAATTAAGGTTTTAGCTACTTACTAAATGAATTATATGAATGTGAATACCCCAATAGTCTCGATAGAGAAATGAGTAAAGTAACCTCCTAAAAATTTATTGCAGAAATTCAAAAAAAATTCTTTACCGAACAAATATTTTGTTGAAAAGCTTGGCTTCTAGGAAATGTCTAATTATTTAGAATACAAATCATCATAATCCATAAAAAATCACTAAATCGTATATATCTTTATGGATTTCATAAAAATGGAAACAAATAATTGAATGATCATATTCACCTAAAATTTATGTTCTTCTATATTAGTCAGGCCAACAACTTTCTGAAGTCACTAGAGAAATTATTTAGGAAAAATACAGCCAGAGCTATTAACTGAACGTCATGCCTAAATACTAAAATTGAAAGAAATGCGGAAACACTAAAACCCTACGCAAAGTTTATATTAGAATCTAGGAGGTGCAATTATTATCAAAATTTGACCTAAACTTGAATTTGACCTAAACATGAAAATGCTAGCGTCGAGTGTATCACTGAGAATTGCTTTTAGTCTTCTTTCACTTTGGAGTCTCCTCTTGGAAACTCTAGGACCCGGGGCTAGTCAGAATTTTCATTTTGTTCAAGTATTTTGGGAATATTGATTAACAGTTTAGTTTTCGGAATATTGATTAACCATTCTGTCAAGGTAATGGTAACGGTAATGGTCAAGGTAATTTTTATGGGTTTTAGATGTAATGGCCAACCCAACATGGTATTAGAAGTTTGGCTTAACTAATGGTAAGGATTTGAAAGTTTGGCACCTTGGAAACATGGGAAAACATGGTATTAACGGCTCACTATGTGAAAAAAAATACCTGGCGTGGCGATATCTGAAAGATGATTCCTCTGGCGAGTATGTTCTAATTAATGAATTTGGATTCACAAGCCTGGAGCATGGAGCTAAGTATCTCTTGGTATGTTATATATAATTATGGTATGTTATATATAATTATGTGAAATAGTGCGAATGCCAAATATCATGTTTCAGATAAAGCTACATTTGTAACTGAGGTCTATGAGTAAAATAATGCCTACTACAAATTATAATGATTCAATAAACTAACCCGGTGTTAAAAAGTGGCTTATTATTCACTAGCCCAAGAGGATAATTTATAAATAAAGTTGTGTGTTGTGGCTCAACAAGCACGTATACCGGCTTAGTTTATAAACATTTTCTACTGAGTATCTAGGACTACTAAGCTCGTTGAAACACGTTTATTTTACAAGCTCACTATGTAGTAAATTAGGAAAACCATTTACTCTCTGATATGAGGTAATTAATAGTTATCTTACTATTACGTCCTCATCCATCCCATATACCCACTTTATATTACCCACTTTATATTGAAAATATTTTTCTTTGACAGAAGGGTCATTTTACAAAGGTTCTTAGGCACCTCTCACCAACATAAGTACCACTAGCATGTCTCATTTTGCAACATAAATGGCATGGTATTTCATATCATGCTTTAGCAAAGGTTGGGGGACACTCAAGGCACGAACTTGCTGCTTGCAGCTATCTTTTATTTAAGTTAAGCCTTTCTTTGTTTAAGTTATTAAGTTAAGCATTATGAATGAGTGAAAATTAGTATTTATTGTTGTAAGTTTAAAAAAAAAGTTAATAATAATAAATGATTTTTTATTTTTTTTTAATTTGTAATTTTTATATTATTTTATGTTTAAAATTTTTTAATATAAAATTATTTTCATATTATTTATGTATAAAATTATTTTATAACATAAAATTTTAGAAAATAAAAATTGTAAATACAATCTTTTTATTTTTATTGATTATAAAATTTAAAGTATATATTTTTCAATATTAGTAGATTTTTGGCTTCTGTGATCCATCAATAAATTATGAAGAATCTTTCGGTAATAATCACATTATCATGAACAAAGTCGACGCGTTTCGAACCAACCAGTGTGGTTCATCATCAGGACTAGGTGAGAGATCAAATCAGTCGAGATGCAAAGAAAACCATTATAACAGCTATTTTGACTATGAAATCCACAACGGTTAGTTTTAATATTTAAAACAAAATAATAAAAATAAAAATAAAAATAGTTCTACTAATTTAAATATTAAATACAATTTGAAACGGCTAGTTTGAATATTCAAATTTAATTATATATTATTTATATTATTATTATTATTATTATTTTTAATAAAAATAAAAATAAAAATAATAAAATACAATACAATAAAATAAAATAAAAATAAAAAATAAAAACAAAACTAAAATAGTTAAACCAATAAAATTAAAAATGATAACAGTTAATAATATATTAAAATATTTATTTATTTATTTATTTATTTAAAAACAAAAAATAAATATAAATAAATAAATAAAATTTTTATTTTTCTTAATATCGTTAAATGACTATTCAAAAATTAAATATTAAACAAAAATAAATAAATAAATATAATATAATAATAATAATAATAATAATAATAATAATAAATAAATAAATAATATAAAAATAAAATAAAATAAAATAAATAAATAAATTAATAAATTAAAAAATATAAAATAAAATAAAAATAAAAGTAAATAATATATATATATATATATATATCTATATATATATATATATATATATATATAAAATAAAAACTAAGAATATAATGCAGGAATCCAACACCTGCTTATATTCCAACCGTCATCTCTATTGAGATTTACGAGCCTTTTTTCAATTTCAAGGGCCTCTCTTAACTTACGATGATGAAAATGATCAATCTTGGCTAAGACGTTAGCCTCTTCAATGCAGATATGATGGTTAGTGTTTTCCACATGTTCAGCTAGGGCAGAGGTGCGGGACCTGCCATGTCTAATGTCAGCTGCATGTTCACATATCCTTTGGCTAATGGACCTACCCGTTTCCTGTGGGATGCCTTACATCGTTTTTATTTTTTATTATATATATATTATTTATTTATTTATTTACTTTTATTTTTATTTTATTTTATATTTTTTAATTTTTTAATTAATTTATTTATTTTATTTTATTTTATTTTTATATTATTTATTTATTATTATTATTATTATTATTATTATATTATATTTATTTATTTATTTTTGTTTAATATTTAATTTTTGAATAGTCATTTAACGATATTAAGAAAAATAAAAATTTTATTTATTTATTTATATTTATTTTTTGTTTTTAAATAAATAAATAAATATTTTAATATATTATTAACTGTTATCATTTTTAATTTTATTGGTTTAACTATTTTAGTTTTGTTTTTATTTTTTATTTTTATTTTATTTTATTTTATTGTATTGTATTTTATTATTTTTATTTTTATTTTTATTAAAAAAAAAAAATTAATATAAATAATATATAATTAAATTTGAATATTCAAACTAGCCGTTTCAAATTGTATTTAATATTTAAATTAGTAGAACTATTTTTATTTTTATTTTTATTATTTTGTTTTAAATATTAAAACTAACCGTTGTGGATTTCATAGTCAAAATAGCTGTTATAATGGTTTTCTTTGCATCTCGACTGATTTGATCTCTCACCTAGTCCTGATGATGAACCACACTGGTTGGTTCGAAACGCGTCGACTTTGTTCATGATAATGTGATTATTACCGAAAGATTCTTCATAATTATATATTTTTCAATTTAAAAATCCTACGGGACTTCTCTTTCACCTTTTGGGGCCATTTATAGTTAAATATGTTTCGGGATAGGATAATAATTCCAAATTAGTCAACATAATACCTTAATTATTAAATATGTTTCGAGGGATAATAGTTCCAAAATAGTCGACATAATACCCGCATACCATGAAGTTCGAATGCACAACATGTTTTGTATTAAAACTTAAATAATAGTCAACAACACACACCTACCGTGGAGTTCGATTCCATGGTACGCGATGCTTGTTTTTTCTTCAGATAGTTCGAACAAAACGAACTCGAGAGTAGGAAATTCAGACGTAAAGATATTTCATACGCGGAACGAGGGTTACACACCTACCGTGGGGTTCGATTCCATGGTATGCGGAAATTCAGACGTAAAGATATTTCATACGCGGAACGAGGGTTACACACCTACCGTGGGGTTCGATTCCATGGTATGCGATGCCTGTTTTTCCAGACAGTTTGAACAAAACAGGAACTCGAGAATAGGAAATCCAGACGGTTCGAGTGAAAACGTATAGATGTTTCGTATGCCAAACGTGAGAGTCGAACCTAGGACAACAAAGCTATGAGACTAGCACTTTACCAACCGAATTATACTGACAACTTTTCTTACAAAGGAGAATCGGAGTTTAAATATATTCAATAAATTTAGTTTAAATTCAAATCATATAATCTGACCTACATAGTTTAGGGTTAAGAATTCCACGTTATGGACCTGTGCTTTTTTTCAAAAGATTGGCCAAGTTTTACTAATAAGAATTTATATTGTCAAAAAGTATGATGGAAACATTAACTCCGTAGACCATAAAGCAACTTAGTTATGTTAACCCCAACGTTCATTTTATTTGGGTCAATCTAACCGTAAGTCGACCTCTTTTGTACTCTGATGGGAAACGTAAGATTTTCTTCTCCCCATTGGATGGACGATTAAACCCCTGACCGTAATATTTCAAAAAAGTGGAATGGTTAAAAACCAACGAGGTTGACTTTATCTCGTCAATCGAACATTGGAAATCTAGCCAGACGAACGCTCCTTTGTTTTTTGAGTAAAAAAATACTCATTATATTAAAAACATAAAAGGTACATAAACCCTGTTTCGACCGTCCATAGATTTCTTTGCCATATTTTCCTGTGTTCCTTTTCATAAACAAACCGTCAGTAACTAGTTTCTGTATGTTGCATAGCATTGCACTATACATAGAATAAGAACTATCAAAATTACAGTTATTGGATTCACTGCATAACATCTAACTAGTTCTTATCACATATCAGCATATCTATGAACTAAAAAAAACTAAATATGAAGAAACTTTATTATGATCATGGCACCTCTACAAGCATGCCATCTCTATTTCACGGAGTCGGAACTTCAAAGACATTTACCAGTTCACCTCTAGAAACATGTGATACATAGATGACACTCAGAGGGGTACCGATACCATTCTTTGAGAGCGTGTTTGCCCTCGAATTGTTTTCACAATAGACATGAACCAACTTTGGCCATCCAAGACAAGACATGAGGTTCTGAATACGGCGAAGCCACCCATCCAAGCCAGGTGGACAGAAAGTCGAAACCCCATTAAAACCATCTATAACTGACTTCACATCTCTGGAAACATGTATGTCTTTAATCTGCAAGTTGTGCGCCAACCACAAGAACTCCAAAGAGCCATTACTTCAGCCTTTGTATTTGATCCAAGCCCCCCATGCTAGTGTAATTCATATCTTTCACCCTTATCAATCTTGATCCATCCCCCCACCCCGCACAAACCACCTTGTCGTGCCCCATCAAAGAAAGCTGCAGGAAGCTCAATTGGGTGAGGACGCAAACGGGTAGAAAGATCCTTTGCATTTCTATGATGAGTGATAGCCACCACGGTCCATCCTTGAATTTCCCGGTATAAATGCCCCAGATACACCAAACAGTCTTCAAAAGTGGCTTTATTGCACGCGATCCAAACTTCCTATATAAATAAAAAAGGAAGAGTCTTAAAACGATCAGGAGTCGCTTTCCAGTGATTAAAAACAACCAAAATGGACACGAGCCTCCAGGCTAGAGCAATAAGATGAGTTGAAAACAGTAAACACTGTCTCATGATAAAAGCACACGAAAGAAAAATGTGCTCTACAGATTCAAGCGCTTTCCTGCAAAAAAAGAAAAAACCAGGCCCATTGAAACCTCTTTTCAAGAGATTGTCCCAAGTTAGTATTTGGTTTCGCCACACAAGCTAATCGAACAACAAGATCTTAAGAGGGATTTTTAACTTCCAAAAATTCGCAAAGTGAAACACCTCCTCATTTGCCCCCTCTTTCATTATGATGCCCCTATATGCATCCATCACCGCAATAGCGTCATCCTTCTTATGCCCATCCCAAACCACCCGATACCCTCTCGACTATAACATAAACCACTTCCTTTGAGTTTCGATAAATACTCGAACCAATTGAGTGCATCCTCTCCTTCAAGCCCCAATACTGCTGCTGATTTCCAAATCGGGACACCTTGCTGCCAACTAACAATTACTTGTGACATAAAAATATGCCCTTTTGAACCAGTGTATGCTTGATCTGATCGTTCAGCTCCATGCCATGACCCACTCCAAAGACCCTGTCACTACCCAAAATAATGTCCAAACCATTTCCAAATTTCCTCTTGAGCCTCTCCACCAAAACATCCACCACTTTCAGCAAACTCCTCCATATGGCCGAGCCTTCTTTCGGTTGGGAGAAGGTGTTCCTTGCAATTTGGGCCAATATCTTGCCATCTATATACTTAATTTTTACAATCTCTTGCCATACCCCCGACTCCATTGAACACTCTCCAAAGTGATTTCATAAGGAGAGATTGCATGAAGGATCTAATTTCTAACATCCCCCAACCACCCAAGACCTTAGGTGTGCAAATGTCCTCCATTTTGGCCAAATGGACTTTCTTGTTCTTTTTTTCCCCAGACCAAATGAACTGTGACACCATGCTCCTGATAAGATGGATTGTACTAGACGACAAAAAAAACAAATGTGCCCAATAAACTGTAATTTGTTGAAGCACAACTTGAATGAGAGTGAATCTCCCTCCTAAAGACAACCATCTATGGGACCACCTATTTATCCTCTTTTTTAATTTCTCAACCAACCACGTCCAATCCGCTACTCTATAACTGTAAGGTTTTAGTCTAAAACCCAAATAGGAAAGCCCCTCCTTCATATTCCCCATAGACCCCAAAGAGATCAGCAATAAAAAGTATGTCCTCCATCTTCCCTACGTCATGGAGTAAGAAAGAATTCCCTGCATTACTCTTCAACCCTTTTGCAACCCCAAAATGACGGAAAATGGCATGGAAATAGATCCATTGGAACCTGCACAGTCTTCCAAATACCAGAATGTCTTCAACAAATAGAGAATGCGTAATAGAGACCCTGGCAAAAAAAAACCATACCTTCAAAAAACCCAGAGCAGTTTTCCTTTTTCAAGATGAGACTAAGACAATCCATAACGAGAATGAATATAAGGGGAGAGAGAGCACATGCCTAATGTAACCCCTTTTCCACAGAAAAATACTCTGTTGATTCCATTAATAATCACTGCATATTTGACAGATGTTATGCACACCATTATCCACCGAATGCCAGAGAGTGACATACCAATCTTCAAGAGAATGAGCCTTATGAAAGACCAATCCACTGAATCATATGCCTTGAAAATGTCTACTTTCATTATGTGGGTCTCTAACTTCCTGGAGTGGATTGAGTGGAGGATCCCCTGAGCCGTTGTGACAACATCGTGAATTGAGATTCCTTGTAAAAATCCATATTTCTTAGCAGAAATAAACTTTTAACCGATATGCTATAATCTTTGATGTAATTTTGTACATGACATTACACAGGGAAATAGGGCGAAAATATCCAAAGGTCCTAGGGTTGGAGGACTTTGGAATCAGCACCAAGAATGTGGAGTTTAAGTCCCCCGACATATATCCTAACCATCTAGAATGTTCCACCATATTTAATAAATCATCCCCCAATAGTTCGAAGAAATGAATAAAGAACTCAACATGCCACTCATTCGGCCCTAGACTTTTGTCCACTGCAAAAGATTTTAAAGTAATTAAGACCTCTTGCTTTGTTATTACCTTATTCAGGTTCTCATTTGTTGTTGGGTCAAACATTTGATGCATGTGTTGCAAGACCCATTGCTGGCTAGCTAAATCGATCTCGTATTCCGCCTTGTAAAAATTGGAGAAATGTAGGAACACTTCTCTTTGAGTATCCTGAGTGGAAGAGGCCATTCCACTGTCACCTGCTTCAATATGCCAAATGGAATTTCTGTTTTTCCACCCATTGGCCACCTGGTGGAAATACTTAGTATTCTAATCCCCTTCCTTCAGCCATTGTGCTCAACTTTGTTGTAATCCAATTGAGTTGAGAACACATATGGTCCTTAAAATTTAATCTTGTAAGGGGATGCCAAATGGTATCTTGTTTTGACAATAACCAATTTTCCAATCCACATATTGTATTTTACTGAAGCCGTTTGAGAGAGAAAAAGTTTTCCATAAGCCGTTTCTGATTTCATGGTAAAATAAATTGTAAAAGATAAAAGGAGTATGCAAAGGAGTGATGGGCCAGCAAAGGAGACTCAAAGAGTTCCAGAGAGAATTGAAACAATCGAGGAAGAATGAAAGGGCATAAGTGGCAGGATATGAAATGTTTTCAGTCATTGAACCCATGTCTAATGAAGATATGAATCATTGTGAAGAATATGAAGAAACCAATACAATATTAAAGTGATTAATGCGAATTTTGCCATCTTTTTGAGGTAAAATTTATAAGCTCTGGGAAATTAAAATGGAGGGACTACTCAGTTTAGTAGATTTATGGAATTTGTTCAAGAAACTTCTATAAATCCCTGAGATAAGAGTAGAGGTGCAATAGCATTGTTTCTCATTATATTAGCTCTGGATGAAAACATTTTGTCTAGTATTTTGTATTCATTTGGTGAAATTTGTGATGCAAAAATGTTTTGGTATATTCTTGAAATGAACAATAGTGAGAAAGCTAACGAAGGCAGGGGGATCTTGAATATCAAATTTACAAAAAGGTGCAAAGATTGCAGAGCGAAAAGACATGGTAGACTTAACAACAATTGATGAATTGAAGAAAGTGAGCAACCTCTTTAAAGTATAAGTGATGAATCCAGTAACTATGGTTGTTGGTTGTAAAGAGAAATATGCAATAACAATAAAATTTGATGATGGATATTTGTTTTATGGAAATGAATTGTAGGTTATCTTTTAAAAGACGTTGATACATAAATTGTTGTTTTCTTTAGAAGAGGTTAATGATCTTCCCATCACAGTAGAAGCAACAAAAAATCTTAATGAGAGTCTTATCACAATAGCAGAAGTAGACCCTAGGGGAATTTTGAGGTCTAAAATGGGCCTCTTAAGGGAAATGTACAATCAAAATTCACTTTATGAGAACCAATCACATTTTGGGGAATGAGATCATCCCTAATGATTGAGGTGGCATTGTTTGAGTTAAATGTACTTACTTGTCACATTCTCAATGGTGGATAAAAACTCATGGTTAACCATGGTAGTGCTCTAGGTACTTTTAAAGTCAAAGTAAAACACCAATAATAAATGTCATTTTTACACTTTTTGAATAAAATATTACTATTTCCATTTCATATTTTTTTGAAAGAAACAATGCATATCCCTACACAATCTTCATGTCTTTATGCACTTTTGAATAAATATTGTATTTGTATATTTTCTTATATTTATTTTTAAATTATATATTCATCTCACTTTATTTAATATTACAATTTTAAATAAATTATAAGTTAATAAATAAATTTTAATATATATACATATATATTATACATATGGAATTAAAATAAATCAAAATGTAACCTTTTAATTTTAGGATGAATCAATTCTATAAATAATATTATTATAATATTGATAACAATATAAAAATACTAAAATTAAATTAAAAAAACATTTTTAGTTTTATATGATGAAAAAATGTATATTAATTTTGTATGTTGAAAAAAGTTATATTAGGTTCACTATAGTTTAGGGCAAAAAAATAATAATCTAAATTTCAATGTATATAAATCTTATATTATACTTATAGATATAAATTAAATCTATTTCAATAAATTTTTTCCCTTAATTTTAAATATAACTCAATTCATTTAATTATGATTATATTAATATTATATATTATTATCATTAATATTATGAAAAATAATGTAAATAATATAGAACATATATTATATTCCTTTTTATATTTTATATTATTTCTTCTTAGGTTATAAATCAAATAATTTTAATATGTAATATAAAATTCATACATAAAATAATATATTACATTTATTGTATTATATTATATTATTTTTATATTGTACATTAATTACATGTTATTATACAATTTAAATAATATAAATTTTAATTAATAACATATTATATAATTAAGAATTTATGAATTATATTTATATTTTATTTTAAGTACAAAGGACAAATGCATTAGTTATTCAATGATAATGATTTTTCCTTGAAAATATCATTCTTATTTATAGTCACATCAATACAATTTTTTTATTAATTTTATTTTGGTACAATTTTTGAATTAAATTCAACAATGGTTACATGGATTGTGATGCAAAAAGTGAATTGCAAATACATAAATATTATTTTATTGGTTTATCTATTATTTTATTATTTCCATAGGAGGCCCATTTTAGACCTAAAAATTCCCCTAATGAGAACATTAATAAAATTCATAGCAACAATTAGGGAAACAAGCCAGTTTAATTTTTTTGAGTAGGTTATGATGCATAAATAAAAATTATTGAAGAATGACTTGAAAAGTCCTTTGAACAGATTGATGAAGGTATGATGCAGGGGCATTAGGCTCAAAACAACCTTTGTACATAAATAAATGTAAAGGGGGGTCTCGTGTTTTATTTCCCTATGAAATTATCCATAGTTGAGCTAATTTAGTTAATTTGTAGAGGAAAATGTAACTGCCCGAATGATTAATGGGCACCTGAAGAGATAGTCAATTTCAGAAGTTAAGCTAATTTTAGAAGTCTGTCTCTGTCTGTTAGAGCGTTAGTCTCAGAGTTGGAGATATTAGTTTTGAGTGTTAGAGGAGTTGAGTCGATTCAGGGTTTGTATAAAAATAAGCCTTACAGGCATAATAAGATATACCTACTTAGAGAGCTGCATAGGTTGCATAGGACTATAGTAGAGACAGAGTAGAGGAGAAGGGCCAATTCATCGAAGATCTGGCCAGCTAAAGGGCTTGTAAGTTAATTTACTGTGTAATGAAGATTTGTTTCAGTATTTATGTGCAATTGTTGGTTTAATTCTGTGTGAAGAATCCCTGTATCTTTGTGAGCTGGATGTAATTAAGACTCTGTGATTGTTTAAAAGTCTGTCTGCGCATTCAATGATGAGAATGTGTGATAAATCCCTGTGTTAAGACCCACTGGCAATGTGTGGATTCATCCCGAGAAGTAGTTGTATAACCCGTGTGATGGAACGATGGGCGTTGAATTCTGTGAGTTAGAGTTAGAGTGCGCTCTGTGCATCCTTAGAGAATTTGATATCCAAGATAATGTGGTGGTCGAATGTGTATGGTATTATATGCAATTAAGGCAAAGATTGATCGGAGTTCTGCGTGTAAGATTCAGTTGTGGATTTGGTCGAACCTTGTGAAGGGGCGTTCAGCTTGTAAGTCTGGAGTAGAATGAATCGTGGTTAAAAGGCGAAGGCGAAACAACGTGAGTAGGCAGAGGAACGAAGTTGTGCATTAACCGAAGCGAGAGCGAAAGCGGAGTATTTGGTGTTGGAACCTTAAGATAAAACCTGGAGTAAGGGGAGCGGAACCACGAAGAAGTGAACAGTGAACATGGTTTAGAGCTAAACCGACAGTATATCGCGAGTTACTAAGGTGGTAAGCAGTGTTTAAGAATTTAGCGCGATCCCATAGACTGGGTGTTGCGTGTCCCTGAGCAAGTTTGAAAAACCACTCTCATCGCGAGTTAAAGTTCATGCATAATAGTCCACGCGGGATCTGATTAGGGATATTGGATCACCGAAGTGAGCGCAAAAACACCTCCGCCATTGGATAAGAAGGGCGATACAACCCAAGGTATGTTTGTGTGAGTTGTGGGACCCGAAAGGTCATTAGCGCTAGAATCAAATTCAAGACTTGGTATAATGCATTATTGTTAAGTGAACCTTTGCAAGGATTACTCGTACAAGATTTAAGCATTAAGGGTGTAGGCCATACAAATATGTTTGTGAAGTTAGCGCCATATGAAATATATGAGGGTTATGAATTGGTTGAACCTTAGAAGCACAGAAGGGCCAAATGCATAACAATCTTGTCGCCGATACATGTATGATTTCAAGGTGTGCTAAGGGTTGGATACAAGGCCGGTTCCTTTGTACAATGTATAAGGGAGGAGACTTCGATGGTAAATTGGGCGCTTGATAGAAAAGGGCCAAGGTTATAGCATAAGGGACTTGGAATTAATATCTCAAATATTAGAGATTTGAGATAGTAACGCTCTCAAATTTAAGTGTTTAAATTTCCAGGCCTAGAAACAAGAATATGTTGAGTTTTCCCATATTGTGAAGATGATTGGGCAATGAAATTTAGAGAAACGGGACTGTGGGTTTTACCCCCGTCATCAAGTGGTATCAGAGCTAGAATTGAATTAGCTCTTTGAAAGTTGACTTTTGAAATGCACATGTACTGGACAGGAAGGAAAAGTTGAAGTTTAAATCTGTTTAACAGAAAATTTGTAGATTTGATTTGACTGAATATGCAGTGAAGGTTGATAAATTAGATTTACATAATCTGGAGTTGAAGACAAAGTGTCTTGAAGATTGCAGCAGGTAGAAATGCAGTGCAGGTGAGAAAAGAAGTAAGATCATTCAGGGATCTTGAGAGGTGAGTTGATGAGCCTATTTGAACTCTAGTTGGAAGGATTTGTTTGCAGAATATAGAGTGCAAGTAAATGAGGAAAGAATCTCAGCAAGAATCAAATCACAAGCTTTGAGAGAAGTAATATAAGAATCCAGTAAGGGATTCTGAGTGCAGAAAGAGTGTGGCAGAACCTGGAAGATTCCCAACTGAGGTTGGATGAAGGAAGGAAAGAGGTGTTCTTGAGAGAAGTTGCAGAGTGAAGCCTAGAGAGCAGAAGAGAGTTCTCAGAGGGTTTCAGCAGAGAGGGGACCAGTAGTTTCCAAAAGCCGAATCCAGAGGAAGGGATTGGTGAGGTGATTTGCAGCAAGAGAGCTTGCTATTGCAGAGGCTTAGTGCAACTTGTGAGTGAAGAACTCCTAGAGAAGAAAATGGCTACTGAGAGGCATAACAGAGACTACAGAGATTGCAGAGGTTCTGAGAGAAGCCACAACAGAAGGGTGAGGGAAGATGCCAAAGAAAATGGCATAAGAAAGAGACTCATTGATGAAGAGTATTGGAAGGAATTAGCTGAGATCACGGAGCAGTTCAACATATTGAAACTGAGGATAGAAGAAAGCCAGAGAGTTGGTTGGCTCATGAAGAAGAAGATAAAGTGGCAGAGGCTACAAAGGAAGAAAGAGAAAATGAAAAATGCTCAGAAGAAAAAGGAAATACTCAAAGTGATTGAGTATTTGGAGAAGGACTTGGAGACTGAAGCTTCAAGTGGGACCAAGGGGTCCAAGAGCCTTACATCTGACATATTTTGTATGTTGGCAGGAACAACAGGTGAGAGAGAACAGACTGTTGATGTTGTCACTGAGAAGGAAAATGGAGCAGCTACATGTTTTGAAGATGTCAATGCACCGTTAGAGAAAGATTATGCTTTCCAACATGTTGGAAGTAGAGGGGATTCAGCTTATGATATTGGCCAGAAGCTATAGGTTGAACAGCTTGTAGAATTTGAAGCAGAGACCATTGAAGAATCTCTGAGTTGTACAGAAGACTTGGGACAACAAGAAGATTTGGTGATCAAATCATCGAATGAGACCATGTGGTTTTTTGTTTTTACAACTGACAAGTTGTGTATCAATGCAGGGATTGATGGAGACGGTTCACATGATGGAACTGTGATGAATGAAGCTGACTATTACCAAGCAAGATATGATGAGTATCCTTCTGATGAAGATCAAATTGTGCTATTGCAGCAAAGGGAATTCATTAATTCCTTATTTTATAGAGGAGTTTGTTTCAATGAAGCTGGTGGAGATAAATTTGTCATTAATGCTGATAATGACAGACTGCTTTTATTAAATGGCCAAGTGACGGGTGATGGACAGGTAGCTGAAGTTTTTTAAGAGATGGAAGTTCATAATTCCATTCTGATGAAAGCTGAGGAGATAATGACGGCAGAAGATAGTGAAGATTGTGGAGATGTTTTCTCACATGAGATGCTAAGAGTGTGGCATGAATTGAGTGCTCTCGGACAGAGGATAGAGACACAGAGGGAAGGTGTTCAGATGGTAAGGACAAAGATGATTGAAGATGAGAGATTTCATTCCTATGAACTAGAGCAGAGAGACATCCTTGAAGAGGATGGTGCAGAGGAGATACTAATTGACAGTCTCAAGATATGTTTGAAGAGCTGGAATCAACATTATTATGTGCTGATTGAGAAGAAAAAAAGATTGGGACAACATACTGAGATGCTGGTAGAGCAGAGAAAGGCACTGAGGCCTTGTGAGTTTGATTCTAACAATTGTTTGATGAATGCAGATCCTGTTGATGATGGAGATAAGTCGAGAGCATGGGGCAGTCAATTGAAAGAGAAGGAGAATTCTGTGGAAGATTTTAAACCATGGAATGGAGAAATTAAGCTGCTAGAGAGTATGCTGAGTCAGCAGGATTCAATACAAGAGAGAAAACCTCAATTTTAGAATTGGGGGTTGCAGAATGTGAAGAGACAATGGGGTGAAGATAGAAAAGAATTGATGATTCAATCATCAGTTGGGACCATTGGGTCTTTGGGTTTTGGAACTGATGAATTGGCTGTGTTTACAGGAATGACAGAAAACAATCCATCTTTTGAAGTTGTTCTGAAAGGTGATGGACTGTTACAGAAGGAGGAAGATGAAGGAACTTGTTGTTCCTACAGATGATAAAGAAAAGGAGCTATTGCAGAATGAGGATGAGCAGCTGGAAGAAGATGAGACAATCATGTCTCATGTGCATAAAATTGTTGTTGTTGATAGCAGAGAAGAATTGGCTCGTTCGAATAGCCAAGAGAAGATTGGAGAGAAGGTTGTAGAGCAGACTTTTGGGGTTGCTACAGCAATGGAAAATCAGATTTTTACTCTGATAGAAGATGGAATCTCAGTGGTCGAAAGACTTGAGGTGATTAGCAGAATCATTCAAGAAGAAGGGAGGCAATTGCTGAAGATTACCAAGATAGAAGAAGAAGATGCTAAAATTGAGTTGCAGCATAGTGAAGATTTGTTTGGCCAAAGGAGATGGCGAGAACATTTGCAGAAAAAATCCAGGGAAGAGAGTGAAATGCTAGGTCAACAACTGATTGAAGTGTTGCTGGGAGAAATGCTGGAGCAACAAGTTGAAGTTTTGCCAGCAGAGGAGCAAAAGTTTTACTGTTGTAGAGAGGGTATGGATGATTGGGTGGTAAATAGGGCAGCAGTAAGGACTAAAGAAATAAGACTGCAGCAAAATGAAGAGAGAGTCCAGCAGTCAGAGGAAAGATTAGACGGAGAGATTGAATTTATAAGAAAGTTGATGCAGAAGATGCCTTAGAAAAGGACAACAACAAGAAAGATGAGAAACAACAACAACAAGAAGAAGACAGTCACAGAATATGAGGGCATAGAAAGTGCAAAGATGCAGACAAAGATATGGAAGCCAGGAGGAATGCGAAAGAAGAACACTTCAACGAATGGTCAGTTGCAGAACAAAGTGTGGGATCCAGGAAGACGAAGATGAAGCACATGATCAGGAGATCATGAACTATTTTTAACCTGGGGAGTCTGATGCAGGGGCATTAGGCTCAAAACAACCTTTGTACATAAATAAATGTAAAGGGGGGTCTCATGTTTTATTTCCCTATGAAATTATCCATAGTTGAGCTAATTTAGTTAATTTGTAGAGGAAAATGTAACTGCTTGAATGATTAATGGGCACCTGAAGAGATAGTCAGTTTCAGAAGTTAAGCTAATTTTAGGAGTCCGTCTCTATCTGTCAGAGCGTTAGTCTTAGAGTTAGAGATATGAAGAGTTTTGAGCGTTAGAGGAGTTGAGTTGATTCAGGGTTTGTATAAAAATAAGCCTTACAGGCATAATAAGATATACCTACTTAGAGAGCTGCATAGGATTGTAGTAGAGACAGAGTAGAGGAGAAGGGCCAATTCATCGAAGATCTGGCTAGCTAAAGGGCTTGTAAGTTAATTCACTGTGTAATGAAGATTTGTTTCAGTATTTATGTGCAATTATTGGTTTAATTCTGTGTGAAGAATGCCTGTATCTCCGTGTGTTGGATGTAATTAAGACTTTGTGATTGTTTAAAAGTCTTTCTGCGCGTTTAATGATGAGAATGTGTGATAAATCCCTGTGTTAAGACCCACTGGCAATGTGTGGATTCATCTCGAGAAGTAGTTGTATAACCCATGTGATGGAACAGTGGGCATTGAATTCTGTGAGTTAGAGTTTGAATGCGCTCTGTGCATCCTTAGAGAATTCGATATCCACGATAACGTGGTGGTCGAATGTGTATGGTATTCTATGCAATTAAGGCGAAGATTGATCGAAGTTCTGCATGTAAGATTCAGTTGTGGATTTGGTCGAACCTTGCGAAGGGGCGTTCAGCTTGTAAGTCTGGAGTAGAATGAATCGTGGTTAAAAGGCGAAGGCAAAACGACGTGAGTAGGCAGAGGAACGACGCTGTGCATTAACCAAGCAAGAGCGAAAGCGGAGTATTTGGCGTTGGAACCTTAAGACGGAACCTGGAGTAAGGGGAGCATAACCACGAAGAAGTGAATAGTGAACATGGTTTAGAGCTGAACCGATAGTATATCGCGAGTTACTAAGGTGGTAAGCAGTATTTAAGAATTTAGTGCGATCCCATCGACTGGGTGCCGCGTGTCCCTGAGCAAGTTTGAAAAACCACTCTCATCGCGAGTTAAAGTTCATGCATAATAGTCCGCGCGAAATCTGATTAGGGACGTCGGATCACCGAAGTGAGCGTGACAACACCTCCGCCATAGGGTAAGAAGGGTGAGACAACCCAAGGTATGTTTGTGTGAGTTGTGGGACCCAGAAGGTCATTAGCGCTAGAATCAAATTCAAGAATTGGTTTAATGCATTACCGTTAAGTGAACCTTTGCAAGGATTACTCGTACAAGATTTAAGCATTAAGGGTGTAGGCCATACAAATATGTTTGTGAAGTTAGCGCCATATGAAATATATGAGGGTTATGAATTGGCTGAACCTTAGAAGCACAGAAGGGCCGAACGCATAACAATCTTGTTGCCGATACATGTATGATTTCAAGGTGTGCTAAGGATTGGATACAAGGTCGGTTCCTTCGTACAATGTATAAGGGAGGAGACTTCGATGGTAAATTGGGCGCTTGATAGAAAATGGCCAAGGTTATGACATAAGGGACTTGGAATTAATATCTCAAATCTTAGAGATTTGAGATAGTAACGCTATCAGATTTAAGCGTTTAAATTGCCAGGCCCAGAAAAAAGAATATGTTGAGTTTTCCCAAATTGTGAAGATGATTGGGAAATGAAATTTAGAGAAACGGGACTATGGTTTTTACCCTGTCATCAAGGTATAGAAGAAGAAGTTGATATTACATGCTTAATGGTGAAGGCTCTTGAAAATGAGAAAAATGATGAATCAATAAATAATTTAGATGATATTGGAATGGAAACAATGGTAGATACATCTGAAGATGTTCATGGTATTTTGATGCATTGGAGCCCAAAGAAACTCATATATTATTATGAACTCATGAGGCAACAATCAAGTGAACAAGAAAAAAATGAATGTAAATTGTAACATTCCACTTATGGATCTAATGAATAATTTGTATGTATTGAAGACAAAACTGTGTGTTGAGATTCTGACAGAGAATTGAAAACAATGAGAATAATTCCACAACTAAGTTGTATCATGCAGTTCAAGAGAAACAAACCAATGAAGAAACAATATTACTATTTAACAACAATAAAGGTCAAAATGAAATTGTTAAGATCAAATTGTAGCCTTAGCTTAGACTTTGACCAACAAGAATTATGTTTTCAGAAAATCTATTTCTCCATTAAGGAGGAGACTTGGAATTAATGGAGAAATCTAGTAAGTTCTAGATTAATTCATTATTAGTCACTTGTTGTAGAGCATTGAGATTGTGATGTCTTATTTAGGGTTCAGGTCCTATTTATTAGGGAGTTGTTCAAACTCCTCAACAAATTTGTAATCTTATAATTGTATGATATTCCTTTCTCATGAATATAAGTGGCCTGTGAGAAAGCCCTTTGAAGTTGAGCTAGTCTCCCCTAGGAGATGACCATTTATTTTGTAGTTTGTCCATCATTAATTTTGACTATTATTATTGTCAATAATTTTGACTATTATTATTGTCACTAGATAGAATTAGATTCTCCATCACCATAATACAAAATTGCAATTAAAAAAATACCTCCATTTTCCAATCAGTAAAACCTATTCTTTCATAGTTTTTCCATCATTAATTTTGACTATTATTATTTTCGCTAGATAGAATTGGATTCTCCACTGCCACAATACAAAATTGCAATTAAAAAATACCTCCAAACCTAAATTACTCGATTCTAATATTTAACACTCACTTGAATTCAATATTTTTACTTTAATTTATCTATATTTAAACTAAGAGACATACTAGCTACTATGTAGCACTTGTTTGCATTATATTGTTTTCTTATCATCATTCAAATGAAGACATCATCACTTTTTTTTTTTTTTTTTTGCTTGGTAGTGTGGGTCATGAGATGAATTCATGCCAAACCTATGCTGTGAGAAACCACGACCGAGGGGCATCTAAGCCGTCAAAATCACCTGGGGATCGCACCCGGCCTCAGGCACAACAGCCCTTATCATGGCTGGATTTTTTTGCCTACAGGGGGGATTGGAACCAGTGACCTTTTCATCAAGGGTCTCTTAACAACACATTCTTCACCATCGAACCAAACCCCCGTGGGCTACATCATCACAACTTTTAATTAAATATTAAATTTTAATAAATACTATAAAATTGAATAATTTAGAATTTTAATTAGTTCCATATAAAAGCTTAAAACCACTCATATATAATTGTGGAAGAATATTTTTTTAAATGAATATATTTATAAGTTCATGATTGATTATTTGGTCTTTAAGAGTGTTTACCTACTTCTTATTCTAAGTTTGATGACATTATAAATAATAATTAAGATGGGAATTAACCAATTGATTTTGAGATGCGGAGAAACAAACGCTGATATTTAAATGCTTATTATTATTTATGAATGTAGAAAATGCTTTCATGAATGTATGATTAAGTAGAAAATGATTTCATGAACATATGATTATATATAAGAACATTGATTTAGAGTATCAATAAGTTTTCATCTCTAGTTATGCATAATAAGGTTGGTTTAGAGTGACTAAACTTATTAAGACATTTTGGTGTATTTTTTTGAGGTTTTTCTATATGAAAATTTAATTTCAAGGATTGAAATTTTGTTCTATTTTAATATTAATTTTTTAAGGATTGAAATTTTGTTCTATTTTAATAATTAAATTTTGAAAGTTCACAAATTTAAGATTCAAGAAACCTTTAATGAAAGAGATGACATTTATATTTTTCTTTTACATATTAAAATGCAAAAAGTTATACAAAATTCATTAATGCACATAATGAAGCCTAACTTGGTAGGAATGTCAAGCATTTTACCAAAGGAAAACTAAGAGGAAACTCACATGCACTCGATTTCATTTCTACGATGGCTACTTTTTGCCTACAATGGGGATTGGAACCATGACCTTTTCATCAAGGGTCTCTAACAATACATTCTTCAATATCGAACCAAACCCCCGTGGGCTACATCATCACAACTTTTAATTAAATATTAAATTTTAATAAATACTATAAAATTGAATAATTTAGAATTTTAATTAGTTCCATATAAAAGCTTAAAACCACTCATATATAATTGTGGAAGAATATTTTTTTAAATGAATATATTTATAAGTTCATGATTGATTATTTGGTCTTTAAGAGTGTTTACCTACTTCTTATTCTAAGTTTGATGACATTATAAATAATAATTAAGATGGGAATTAACCAATTGATTTTGAGATGCGGAGAAACAAACGCTGATATTTAAATGCTTATTATTATTTATGAATGTAGAAAATGCTTTCATGAATGTATGATTAAGTAGAAAATGATTTCATGAACATATGATTATATATAAGAACATTGATTTAGAGTATCAATAAGTTTTCATCTCTAGTTATGCATAATAAGGTTGGTTTAGAGTGACTAAACTTATTAAGACATTTTGGTGTATTTTTTTGAGGTTTTTCTATATGAAAATTTAATTTCAAGGATTGAAATTTTGTTCTATTTTAATATTAATTTTTTAAGGATTGAAATTTTGTTCTATTTTAATAATTAAATTTTGAAAGTTCACAAATTTAAGATTCAAGAAACCTTTAATGAAAGAGATGACATTTATATTTTTCTTTTACATATTAAAATGCAAAAAGTTATACAAAATTCATTAATGCACATAATGAAGCCTAACTTGGTAGGAATGTCAAGCATTTTACCAAAGGAAAAGCTAAGAGGAAACTCACATGCACTCGATTTCATTTCACGAATGCTACTTTTTTGCCTACAGGGGGGATTGGAACCAGTGACCTTTTCATCAAGGGTCTCTTAACAACACATTCTTCACCATCGAACCAAACCCCCGTGGGCTACATCATCACAACTTTTAATTAAATATTAAATTTTAATAAATACTATAAAATTGAATAATTTAGAATTTTAATTAGTTCCATATAAAAGCTTAAAACCACTCATATATAATTGTGGAAGAATATTTTTTTAAATGAATATATTTATAAGTTCATGATTGATTATTTGGTCTTTAAGAGTGTTTACCTACTTCTTATTCTAAGTTTGATGACATTATAAATAATAATTAAGATGGGAATTAACCAATTGATTTTGAGATGCGGAGAAACAAACGCTGATATTTAAATGCTTATTATTATTTTTGAATGTAGAAAATGCTTTCATGAATGTATGATTAAGTAGAAAATGATTTCATGAACATATGATTATATATAAGAACATTGATTTAGAGTATCAGTAAGTTTTCATCTCTAGTTATGCATAATAAGGTTGGTTTAGAGTGACTAAACTTATTAAGACATTTTGGTGTATTTTTTTGAGGTTTTTCTATATGAAAATTTAATTTCAAGGATTGAAATTTTGTTCTATTTTAATATTAATTTTTTAAGGATTGAAATTTTGTTCTATTTTAATAATTAAATTTTGAAAGTTCACAAATTTAAGATTCAAGAAACCTTTAATGAAAGAGATGACATTTATATTTTTCTTTTACATATTAAAATGCAAAAAGTTATACAAAATTCATTAATGCACATAATGAAGCCTAACTTGGTAGGAATGTCAAGCATTTTACCAAAGGAAAAGCTAAGAGGAAACTCACATGCACTCGATTTCATTTCACGAATGCTACTTTTTATAAGTCTATTACTACTTATTAGATATCTAACCCAACAAAGACATGAATGAGGCTTGCAATAGGGACATCTAGCTTAAAGGATTGGACCGAAGACCTAACCCACTAGGTAATATTTTAATGCATAATACTTAGAACTAATTCACTAGAATACATTGTAATGCATGTTGTTTTAGCAAGTGTTACTAAAGTTTTTGAAGTTTGATTTAACTTTCTTCTTTGAGACCATTAGTTTGAATTGAGGTCATACTCATTAAATATGAGTTATATTAAGTCATTTTTTCAATATACTTTTCTAACAAATAACTAATTCACCTGTTAATTATTTATAATAAAAATTTTGTACTTTTCAATAAATTGTTATTTAATTTTAAATTATATAAAAGATTAATTATTTATAATTTATAATAGAAATTATATATATATATATATATATATATATATATATATATATATATATATAATATATATATATATATATATATATATATATATATATATATATATACTTATTTTTCAAATTAACTAATAATCTTCTCAAAATTATAATTATAATATTTTCAAGTCAGTAGATAGAACCAAACCAATAAATTTCCAAATGCAATAAGATACTTCATAATAAATGTTTGGATGGTAAATCTTTATCTTTGGTTGTATGTTAAATGACCAAAATAATATTATTATTTTTTAATGTAATTGAAAATTTTATTTTAAATATTCTCAAATTAAGGATTATTATTTCTGGTTGTTATTAATGAATGTAAGTTAACTTATCACTTCTAGCTAATGAAAATTAAGTTATTTGGAATTACCTTTATATCACTTTTATTAAATGAAAATTAGGCCACTTAGAATTACATGTTGGTGTTTCGTAAGAGGTTAACTGGTCACTGCTATTCAATGAAAACTAGGTCACTTGGAATTACCTCTACATCACTTCTATTCAATGAAAATTAGGTCACTTGGAATTACCTAATAGTGGTTTATAAGAGGCAAACTTTCACTCTTTTAGATTCTTATGAGTTTTAGGTCATTAACATATTTCCTTATGTCCAAAACAAACAAGCTTTTAGCTAAATAGAAAGAATTTTAAAACATATTCTAGACCTAATTTGTAAAAAAAAATTCTTTTTAAAAATATTTTAAAGATTTAATTAAACTTTATATTTGCTAAAACTAAAAATTCATTTTATAATTAGAGAAATATGATTTAAATTTTACAAGTTCTCAGAAGATTTTTTTGCCAAGATCAAACTTGTTTTCAAATAAGAAAATTACATCTAGTAAATAAGATGAAGCTTGTTTTCAAATGAGTAGATATAAAACACTATAATATCATATAAAAGAATAAGAAAAAATTAAGTTAAATAAATATAATATTATTTTAAAGGAAAATATATAATTATTTTTTATTAATATTAATTAGTGATGTAATTTAATTATTTTATGTTTTCTGGTTTTTTATTTAGAATAATGATATAATTATTTGTGAAATTATAATATTTTATAATTTAAATTACATTTTTGAATGTAGAAAGGAATTAAGTGTGCTAATTCAAGATATTTTGATTATGCAAACTATACCACTCAAACCTATAATTTCAACAAATATATACTAAAATTTAGATAAAATTAAACCAAAAATATACTTGAAAAAACCTAAAATATAGACCAATTACACAACTTAATTATTATTATTTTTTTAAAATTAAAAATCATACTTTTTATTATTTAATATTACATATAGATTTATACTTATTATATCAATTGATAATTCAATATAGTTTCAAAGCCTAAAAATGAACTTCCCAACACTAATAATATAGGGTGGCCCCTACCCATTAGAGGGAATGATTTATAATCATTGTTTTATAAAAAAATTCCTTTGGTATGTATCTTATATTCCATTGAAGCTTTCATCATTCTATTATTATGTTGGTGAAATTATATTATTGAGAACAAACCACTTTTCAAAAGTCTCCATTTCAATACACTACAAAGGATAAGAAGGATACCCAATAATCATCAACTATTGATATAGTACAATAATTGGATAAATAAGGGAAATACCCAATCATTATCAAATGGTTAATTTTGAAAGTGATAGTGAAAGCTTCTTAAGCCTATAACAATTGCTAAAGGTAAAGACTTTGAACTATGTCTTTCAAGAATTACTAAAGGTAAAGACCTTGTGAATCATATTTTTGAAATATTTTGTTTCACATAGTTTGCATTATATCAGGTTTCATTGCAACATCAATTCGTATTTAAATATAATTACATATATTTAGGGTTTTTTTTCATTTACATGTTCATTGAGGGATTAATACCATAATTGATTTCAATTACAACATCAACTAGATTATAAAAAGAAATTAATTTTGATTCCAAAATCAACTGGATTAGAAAAAGAGATTTTACAATGATGGTGTGCTTGTTGTGAATGGTAAGGATTTGCGCTAGTGTGTTGCAACCAAGGTGTCTACTCATGGCTACTACTTACTCAAGGGTTTGTGTGATGTATTAATATCAAAGTTAAGGTGTCTACTCATGACTACTACTTACTCAAGGGTTTGTATGAAGTATTAATATCAAAGTTGTGGTGCTAGTTGTACATTTAATGAATTTTTGGACCTAACTTTATGAACAAACCTACTTAAGTTGGGTTTAAAAAGTTGCATGGCTTGTGATGATCTAGTATGGAGAAAACTTGGTGTGAAAATTCCTTGATACTCCTAATTTTCTTGAATGATATAGTGATTAGAGTTTTCAATAAACAAAATTTTGATCATTTTATATTTAATGTAACTTTTATAGCATATCTTCCTTATACTTCATTGATAATATAAGAAACATATTACATTATTTACTTCAACTTTGAACTAAGAATATTAGTGTATATAATCAATTTTCCTAATAAAACCTTATATTTATTCATCTTTATTAATATAATTTAAGAAAATATTTTAGTCGAAAAAATAACTATTGTATTAAATATTTAACTAGATTAAATTCATCTTAATTCACAATTTTTCAAAAAATATAAAACTTTTTTTTAGATTCCACAAATTTGAACCATCTCATCACTTAACCAATATGAAATTAAGAAAGGATCCATTGTGTTTGAACCCGCAAAACCCGCAACATAGTGTTCCTGTTTTGTGTTAACCCAATATTCAGCAACATCCGCATACCGTCGTATTCAAACCCACAACCTGGAATGTTTGTTTTGGGAAAAAACTGGACGATGCGGGGTTCGAGCCAGGGATGTTACATGATGATAAATCCTAATAGTCAACAAACACCCGCAGACCTTAGGATTCGAACCTATAACATGGCATACTTGTTTTGCGTGGGGTTCGAACCCACGACCTGGGATGCTTCGCATACCTTAGGATTCGAACCCATAACATGGCATACTTGTTTTGCGTGGGATGTTGGAACAAAACCCACCTACCGTGGGGCATATTTGGGATTTTTCACTCCGAAATATGAAATTAAAATAAGATGATAACACGCCCACCGTGGGGCTCGAACCCACGACCACAAGGTTAAGAGCCTTGCGCTCTACCAACTGAGCTAGACGGGCTTTGCGCAATTTTTTCATGTCTCCGTAAAATGGGCGTCAGTTATATATTTAATTGGTTTACCTTAAATTCAAATCAGTTAGTCCAGCGCACGTTGTTTCTGTTGAGAATTCCACATTGTGGACCTGCGCCTGAATTCTTGCAGCAACCACTCTCAATTTGTTCTGGGTTTTGGGCGGCCACATTTTTTTTCAGTGAAAAATACTCTGGTCGGCCACATTGCCTGCGTTTCTTTTTAGAACATGAGGAATGTTTTACTAATTTATATATATTGTCAAAAACTATGATGGAAAGATTAACGGGATAGACCATGAAACAACAATTTCTATTGCTTTGGTTACATTTTGACCAACAAAAAAGTGAGTAACTTGATCAATTTATAATTTAATTTGCAATTCTGAAATTCTGATTCACAAACCATCATGCCTTTTCGAAATACCCAAATTGCGAAATTGGGAATATTGTAACCTCGAACTCCCAATTTGAGCTAAATCTTCCATGAAAAAACAATCGGAAATATTACAAACTCAGTGGCCAGATTTTAGTTAAACTTTTTTTTAGTAAGAAAAATACTCCGGTTTATATTCAGTACCAGAAACACACTATAAAACTTCCAAGACATTTATAAAGTCATATCAGTTTGACCACACAGAACGGCCTTATATCATGCCGCCTGTTCAAAAAAAGTGACTATAGTGGCAAAATTCATCACAAGATAAGTTTACAATGTCATGTCAGTTTGACCAAAAAGATCGGCCGTAACCCATGCCGCCTGTTCAATAAGGTAACTATAGTGGCACTACATCATAGAATAGTCTGTTACAACCCAAAATATATAAACTATCAACATAATCCAATATATAGAGATTTACCAACAACGTCCCAAAAATACATATTGCTCAAAAACATTGAAATTCCCAAACTTCTCAAATGATTGGGACATAACCTTCTGCCTCAAGTCCATGCTCGTTATGTACCTGATAATATACTTTGCCAAAGTTTGCATTCAACCCCTGTTTTGAAAGTCCATCTGTAATAACATTCTTTTCCCTATAAATGTGATGGAAGGAAATCGCTGCAAAAACACTTCTTAATCTATCAATTCTGCGAAGCTAATGTGAGAGAGTTCCAGGATTTATATTTGCTTTGTGATTCAAATGATCAATCAAGACCTTTGAGTCCCCCACAATCTAGATTTTATTAGCACAGAGATATGAAGCCCACCACAAAAGACCCCACAACACCATTACTTTAGCTTTCATATTGGTTCCACTTCCCCCCTTCCGAAAAAGTTTATATTGACATCCTGGAGATAAGAGAATCCATGCTCCACAACCACAGTTTGTTTTTTGGGCAGCCCCATCAAAATATCCAATAGAAAAGTGAAATTCATAAGGTTGTAGTCTTTTGGACAGATCATTAACATGCTTCTCCACATGTTTCATATTGTTCCAATCCTTGTATATATTATGAACAACATCAACCGGGGACATGTAGCATCCCTAAAAAATTCTCTTATTTCTGCAGCACCAGATATGCCAGTGGAACAAGATTGGGAGTGACCACTAGTTCTTACCTCTTTGCAACCACCACCGCAGGCATTCCTCCGTGCTTCTATATAATGGAGAATGAACATGTAGACTATCACACAATATTTGAACAGACTCAGAAGCGAAGGAGCAGGAATAAAACAAGTGTGAGTTTTCTTCCTGATGTGAGCCACAGAGAAGACACAATCCAGGACCCTGCCATCCCCTTCTTTGAAGATTCCTCCAAGTGAGGTTTTTGTCATACCTCACAAGCCAGAGAAATATGATCATTTTAATCGGCACATCAACCTTCCAGAAAACTCCAAACCAGCAATCCTGTTCCAGCTCCGGCTTTTGATTTATCAAGGTTGAATATATGTCCTTAACTCTCAGACCCCCTTTAGAACGAGAACCCTCCCCCCTGAGTCGATCCCCTTCCTGAATTTTGCAAATTCCTTTGCTTCTTAACAGATTTATATATGAATCCCATGAGGGCCCCCATCTGCAATCCAAACCCAAATCCACACTGTTTTTCCAGATTGGAATGTCACCCTCCCAAGCCTTGATTGTTTGTTGTAAATAAAAAATCCCTTTTTGATTTAGAGAATATATAATGCCATCCGAAATCGAGATATGGCTTCCTATGCCCATAATGTTTCTGCTCCCCATAAGGATCTTATTACCACATCCAAACTACCATATCAAGTATTGTTTTAACGCCGGCCATAGTTTTTCAAAACCCTTCCAGATAGCCGATCTTTCACTCCTAGTTTTCCAGCCCGAAACATATAAATATTCCAATGAAGCCCCTCCCAAGTACTTGTGGTTTATAATATCTTGCCAAAAACCACCTAGATGTAGACCTCTCCACATAGTTTTCATCAATAGCGATTTTCCAAATAACCCCAAGTCCAAAAGAGCCCATCCTCCCCTTTCTTTTGGGCATGTAAGCAGCTCCCATCAAGCTAAGTGTATAGCCTTTTTTTTATCCTTCCCTCCCCAAATAAAGTTTGCCATAATTTTAGGAATCTCAACAACAATCTTATTTGGAATGATATACAGGTGACCCCAGTAAACAATAATCTATTGGAGGAAAACCTATGACAAAACCAATCTTCCACCCTTTGATAACCATTTAGCAGACCAGCCATTTAGTTTCTTGTGATATTTTTGAAGTAACCACCTCCAGTCCTCCGAGGAATAACTCAAGGATTTCATCCGAAACCCAAGATAGGTAATACCATCTGATAGAGAAGCATAAGAGAAACCAAACAACATGGACAGATCATCCTGGATCATGACATTCCCACCCGCAAAATAAATGCAAGATTTAGCATCACTAATCGCCATACCCATGGCATCACAAAAAACAAAAAAAATCCTTTTAGAACCACCCAGCTATTATAAACTAACATGCCAAATATTAAGATATCATCAACAAAAATAATATGGGTAGGATTTAGTTGAGGACTGATCTCAATCCCCTAAAATGAATTCAGGGCCGCAACTCTTCTAATCCCAAGACTCAATGCGTCCATGACAAGGATAAAGAGCAAAGGGGATAATGCACACCCTTACCTTAATCCTCTTCTCGGCTGAAAAAACTTGGTGGCCAATCCATTGATGATGATATCCATTGAGGTTTTTGTCACACAACCCATAATCCATGCAACAACTTTTGTGCCCAACCTAATCCTATGTAGCAAAAGTCTCAGAAATAACCAGTCAACCTATCATATGCTTTATTCAGGTCGATCTTCATCATTGCAACAATTTTCTTTTTTTGACCCAATGGTGTGGATGATTTCTTGTGTCAACCCAACAACGTCATGTATATTTCTATTCTTTAGAAACCTCGATTGCTCAGGCGTAATATATCTAGATAAAGTACCCTTCATTCTCTGTGAAATGAATTTAGAAATAATTTTATAAAGAGTGTTATGAAGAGAAATCGGCCGATAATCATCAAAGGATAGCTTACCAGATTTTTTAGGAATGAGAGCTATGAACGTGGAATTTATAGCCCCATTGACCCTCCCAGAGACACAGGCCTCCTCAACCATCTCCGTTAAGTCCTGTAAAAAGTCATCAATGAAATAGAGAAAAACGTCCGGGCACTAGAAAATTTGGCAGAATTTCCGACGGCCAATGCGTCGCTATTCCGACACATAGTCATCGCAAGAGCGATAGTTCGAGGTCGGGCAAAACGTGGTTTGCCATCCCGTTGGAATTCTGACACACTTAAAAAGTGTCGCACTACCGACACTTTTTCCGTCGCTTCCAAACAGGAGTCGCTCTTCCGACGAAATGTGGTCTGACGTTTTAAAATTCGCTCTTCCGACGTTTGTAAACTGTCGCAATTTTGACGAAATGTGGTCCGACGTTTTAAGCGTCGCTCTTCCGACATTTGTAAACTGTCGCAATTACGACGCAATGTGGTCCGACGTTTTGGACGTCGCTCTTCCGACGTTTGTAAACTGTCACAATTCTGACAAAATGTGGTCCGACGTTTTGAACGTCGCTCTTCCGACGTTTGTAAACTGTCGCAATTACGACGAAATGTGGTCTGATGTTTTTATACTGTCGCTCTTCCGACGTTTTTAAGCTGTCGCAATTCTGACGCTTACAAGGCGTCGGTATACCGACGACGGGTTCAATTTAAAAAAAAAAATGAAACTTTAAAACAGGACAGTAAATCTCCAATATTTGTTATGAATTGTGGGTGTTCCAATGACCGTGAAATATTAATATAATAAACCACCATGCAGCGCTTCGACTATAAACAATCATTTTTTTTTCACAAGATAAAAAACGTTGTTTTGAATATATTATATGAAGTAAAACAGTCCATGAAGTCATTACATTTTCACATCTGAAGATTGGAACCCAAATATCCATCCAGAAAAGTGGAAGTCCCACCCCAGACAATGATAGAAAAATACCCCATGTCACATACAGGGACATGATATAAAACCCAGTAACGGTCCACATGGAGATTATCGACAATCCGAGAAAGCATCCAAATATGCCCGAGGCATCTATAAGAAAGTGAAATAGCAGTATGTAGAATAGTAAAGCAACAGATAGAGTACCGACGTCCATTGTTCCAAATACAAATTAAAGTACCCAAAACCCTGCAACAGAGAAAAACGCTAATCATGTGAAGAGTGTGATATGTCCAAAATATAAAAAGACCATCAGACCATATCAATAAACCAACAACATAGACCAGCATCGCTAGTTTTGAAGGCAGAGTGATAAACATTAATAAAAAAAAATTTTCACAAGAGAAAAAACACTGTTTTGAATATATTATATGAAGTAAAACAGTCCATGAAGTCATTACATTTTCACATCTGAAGATTGGAACCCAAATATCCATCATATAAAGTGGAAGTCCCACCCCAGACAATGATAGAAAATACCCCATGTCACATACAGGAACTTGATATAAAACCCAGCAACGGTCCACATGGAGATTATCGACAATATGAGAAACCATCCAAATATGCCCGAGGCATCTATAAGAAAGTGAAATAGCAGTATGTAGAATAGTAAAGCAACATATAGAGTACCAACGTCCATTGTTCCAAATACAAATTAAACATTAGGGGAATTTTGAGGTCTAAAATGGGCCTCCTAAGAAAAATGTAAAACAAAAATCAACTTTATAACAACCGATAGGATTCAAGATAATGATGTCAGCCATTGGGGATGATTCACCATTTTTTAAATAAAAAGGTAAAAATATTAAAAAATAATAAAATAATAAAACTATTTTTTCAACTCGTATTTTCAACTTAACTCCCAAAATGTTTACTCCAATTTTGAGTGGGAGTGCTCGTTGGATGCGGAATTTAATTCTTCATCCAAGGAGTATCTATGTTGCATACTTTCGATGAACTCTACTACACGAAAAATGAGAAATACATAAAAAATGTGATTGTAATCACGTTTTTTATGTATTTCTCATTTTTCATGTAGTAGGACCCATCGAAAGTATGCAACATGGGTACTCCTTGGATGGGGAATTAAATTCCGCATCCAACGAGTACTCCCGCTCGAAATTTGAGTAAAAACTTTGGGAGATAAGTTGAAAATATGAGTTGAAAAAGTAGTTTTTTCATTTTTCCCTCTAAAATTTGATGATCTCATCAACTCTTATTTGATTTTTTCCACTATTATTTTATAATTTCCTTAGGAGGCCCATTTTAGACCTCAAAATTCCCCTAATGGTACCCAAAATCCTTGAACAGAGAAAAATGCTAATCATGTGAGGAGTGTGATATGTCCAAAATATAAAAAGACCATCAGACCATATCAATAAACCAACATCGCTAGTTTTGAAGACAGAGTGATAAACATTAATTATTTTTTTTTCACAAGAGAAAAAACGTTGTTTTGAATATATTATATGAAGTAAAACAATCCATGAAGTCATTACATTTTCACATCTGAAGATTGGAACCCAAATATCCATCCAGAAAAGTGGAAGTCCCACCCCAGACAGTGATAAAAAAATACCCCATGTCACATACAGGGACTTGATATAAAACCCAGTAACGGTCCACATGGAGATTATCGACAATCTGAGAAAGCATCCAAATATGCCAGAGGCATCTATAAGAAAGTGAAATAGCAGTATGTAGAATAGTAAAGCAACAGATAGAGTACCGACGTCCATTGTTCCAAATACAAATTAAAGTACCCAAAATCCTTGAACAGAGAAAAACGCTAATCATGTGAGGAGTGTGATATGTCCAAAATATAAAAAGACCATCAGACCATATCAATAAACCAACATCGCTAGTTTTTAAGGCAGAGTGATAACCTGTCAACACATAAAATAGTATCATAAAGCGAATACAGGAAATGTGCAGAAACATGTACTGTTGATATATGCCTCACACAAAAAGCATCCATGATAGAGAAAAAATATGTATAAACCCAGGGTCGATTGTATGTTCTGGCTCGCTTGTTCCCGGAAATAAAAACCATCTACAGAAACCCAGGCTCGCTTGTAAGATCAGGCTCGCTTGATTCCAAAATTGGTAACCATCTGTTGCATCCGAGATGTAAGGTTCAGGCTCGCTTGTTTCCATTAGTAGCCCGCTACAGCATCCACCCTGTTCATAGCAAAAAGATTCCTGTAGATATACAGAGAAAGAGTATAATATGTAGACCATATAAACATGGCTCTATATTTCAAAAAACAGGTTTAAAATAGAAACAGGGCAACATTTTTTTTTTCCAATTGTTATGAACATAATTCGATCGCGAAATATTAATATAATAAACCACCCCGCAACGCTTCGACTATAAACAATCATATAAACATTTTTTCAAAAAACAGGTTTAAAATAGAAACAGGGAAACATTTTCTTTTCTAAGTAAAGTTAATCTATTAACAGTGGGAATAAAATTACACCGAAGTCAAAAACATTGCCCAGACTCATGGCAAATTTGTCATCAAAAAATCAAAAAATTAAGAATACTGCCCTCATACGGGGAAACTAGTCTTGAACGTTTATAGAATTCAAAAATATTACAAACGTCCAGCACAATAAAATAATCTAAAAGCAGCCCAATTAAGTGGGCCGCGAAGCAAGAAAAACAAATTAACCAAACTACTCCTCCGGCTCCTCAACGATTCGGCACCATCCTTCAGAAGGTCCAGGATTGCTAGGTGCTACCTCCACAGTCATGCCACCGCTCCCCTCCTGAAGGCCCGAATGTTGGCCAGCTTTTTCTGAGCTCAGACCCGCCGGACGGGTGCATTGTTCTTCCATTTGGGCCTCTTCACGGAAAACCACAGTAATTGAAGCTGTGATTTGTGGGCGGTTCAGAGAGCAATTAAAGGAAAAAAGCGCAGGGTACGTCATGGGAGAAGGTGAAGCAGTGGGGAAATGAGGAGCAGGGGAGCCCATATGGTGGCTAGATCCTAGAACCCGACCCTGCCCACTTCTAGTATCTGGATAGCGACTCGCATGATAATCATTGGACTGGGAAGTCGACTCAGTTGAGGGGCTGGAGGGAGCGCGCAGGGGTTGACCTCTAGTGCTCCCCCTGCGGCAACGCATCCTTTGACGCAGGTGAGGCATGGGTACAGTCTCAGCAGTGGGCACAAGAGGAGACGGAGAAGCAGAATTCCAAGAAATAGAGGAAGACAGACAAGGACCATACCGAGAGAATTGCAGATATGCAGCAAGGTCTAAGCAGTAGTTCAGTTGGCCACTTCTCCTTCTCGTCACGGTGAGCAGACAGTGTAACCCAGCAACCGGCTCGTCTGAAAAACCATAACGAAATGCCATATTATCGACCCGACTGCAATGCAATCGAAGGAAACCCGTCATAATTAACCTCTGATCATTAATGAGAGCCGAAGGCCGGATCATATTGGAGCATGCGGAATCGCTAACATAAGTGGAGGTCCGATCTTGAACAGTGTTAAAACTTAATGCGATTAGATGTGAAAACCTTGGAACTTAATTGAACAACGTTAAAACTTAATGCGATTGATATGAAATCGCCACATCCCATGTCCCATCGCCTTAAAACGCCATCGAATGCACCCGCATCCGAGAATAGAGCAACATTTGATTGAGGACACATGGCAGAAATTGATTGGAGCGGATCTTTGTTTGGGCTGCTCGCACAGTGGAAATCCAGACCCGAAAAAAATTAGGGCGAATTTGATAAGAAATTCGCGTCACAACTCTCCCTTTGTACGCCAACCCAAATTCAGACCCAAAAAATATTAGGGTAGAATTCAATTGGTTTTCGCGTCACAAAATTGGCTGATGTCAGCAGGCTATTTTGGAACGCGAATTTTGTTTGAATTATGGTTTATCTCCGTTTGAAGTCCGGCGAGCTCGACTTAAGAACAATTTTGTTTGATCCCATCTTATAAAATTTGTGTTGGTTTTCTTTGATAATACACATATTTATAATAAATCTTGGGAATACCACACTAAACATGTGGAAACGTTATATAAATTATTGAGAACAATCATTTTTATGTAAAAATATCCAAATGTGCTTTCGGGAAATAAGAATTCGAGTATTTGGTTCATATTGTTTTAAAGGAAGGAGTGAAGTTGGAGCCTCAAAAGATGCAAGCTATTACAAAATGACCTATTCCTAAGAAAATCAAGGTTCTTAGAAGATATTTTAGACTTACATGATATTATTGATCATTTGTTAAGAATTATGCATGCATTTCAAGTCCACTCACATATCTCTTGAAGAAAATATCATTTATATGGAATGATGAGGCTACTTTGGCATTCTCTCTTTTAATGGATACCATGTCTTCTACACCAACATCGGTTGCACCTACTTTTGGTAAAACATTCATAGTAGAGTGTGAGGCACTAGGACAAGGAATTTACGTAATATTAACACAATAAGGGATATCATTGGCTTTTAAAAGCAAGGAATTCAAAGAAAATATTTGGTGAAGTCTATGTATGAAAAATAAATGGAAGAAATATTACATGCAATAAAAAATGGGGATAGTATATCATTGGGAGGTACTTTAAAGTCAAGATATACCATGATAGCATAAATTATTTTTTGAAGCTATGGATTTCATTGGAAGATTAACAAAAATGAGGAGAAAAAATGCAAAGTTTTAATTTTGAGATAATCTGCAAAAAGGTTAAGGAAAATTTAGTACATGATGCTCTTTCTAAAATAAAAGAGGCCTCAAATTTATATCCAATTACATTTTCTATTCCTAGGTGGCTAGAAGAAGCTTGCCATAATGGAAAAATTACAATAGTACTAAACAAAAACTAAAATTTATAAAGGATGGGATGAACTCTATGGAGCATTGGGAGTGAAAGAGAGATATACTTTGGTGCAAATGTAGAATATTTTTATGCACGCAAGCATATTTGAATAAACAAATATTAAGGGAGTCCCATGTCTCTCTGATGGTAGGACACGGGGTTCCTTAAAACATCTCAAAGGATCAAAAAATATATTTTTGGAAGGAATGAAGAAAGATATTCAAAATTTTGTAAGAGAAGGTCAGGTTTGCATAATAAATAAAAGAGAGATAGTAAAATCTCTAGGGTTACTTCAACCATTACACATACATATTCAAATACTAGAAGATATATCAATAGAATTTATTACAGGGTTACTGAAATATAAAAGTAAGTATTACATTTTTGTGGTCATTTATATAGACAAATTTTGTAATTTTTTTTGTAGAGCTCAAAGTACATAAACAACAAGCCAAGTGGTGGAAGTGTCCGTGAAAGAAATTCATAGTCTTCATGGTCTTCCTAAAGTAATAGTAACAAGAAACTTTTGGAAACAATTATTTAATATGAGTGGAGAAACACTAGCTGCTATGAGTTCTACATATCAAACACAATCAAATGGTCAAACAAAAATAGTTAACAAATGTTTTTAAGGTTATCTACAATGTTACTCTCTAGAAAAGCAATATTAATGGATGAAGTGGGTTCGTCAAGGAAGAATGGTAATATGATACTACCTATCACACATCTACTAAAATTCCCCCATTTAAGGCCCTTTATGGATATCCAACTCCTAGTATCTCATACTTTTTGCGAGATAAGTCCAAAGTATATGAAACAGAGTCACATATGAAAAATACTAAAGAAACTTTGAAAATTATTATGGAAAACCTTCAAATGACATGAAACATGATAAAACAACAAGGGGAACAACATTGAAGTGAAAGATAATTTGAGGAGGGTAATTCGGTATTTTTTAGATTATAACATTATAAGCAATCTCCATTCAAGAAAAAGAAGAATAAAGAATTAGCTCAAAAATGTTATGGCCCTAAATAATTATTCATAGGATTGCACAAGTGGTATAGAAGTTATATTTTCCTTCTTCTTGCATTCATAAGGTTTTTCATGTATTTTGCCTAAAAAAGGTTTTGGGAAAAAATATGCCAATGTAAATAGAACTTCCAAAATTAGATGAAGAATGAAAGTTGATTCTTGAACCACAAAAAGTTATAGATAAACATTCTGTATCTCTTTGACATATAACCATTATGAAGTACCTAATCAATTGGAAGAATATTCCTCTGGAAGAAGGTACATGGTAAAATGATCAATTTGTGATGAAATACCCACGGCTAAAGGGTTCGTTTGAAGTTTTGACAAAGGTTTTGTTATATGTTTTATATAACGCGCGGCGGAATAGTTTTATTGTTTGATAAGGTCCCACACAGTGATCAAATTTGAAGGGCGGGTCCGAATTTCAATTAGAAGGGCATATATCTATGTCGCCCTTCCATAATGAAAAGCTTAAAAAAAAAATTTCAATTGACCACAATAAATTATTTTTACATTTCATTTTCAAAAAGACAAAACCATCAATCTTTATATTAATAAAAGACTGTTACATATACAACAATGAAGAAGGCTCCATCTTTCATTGCTTAAATATCTCATTGGAAATGTCAACATAAGTCTTGAAGACACTATTATAAGAGTTTGGATACATACCACCGGGATATAGGAGATTCTTATGTGTCAGATTGTGTAATGTAATTTTGACTTTGTCTCACAAGGAGCAGAAACATGGAGGTATGGATTTTTCTTATAGAACTTTTATTATTATTATTTGAAACATTGTTTATAGATATGAATACAACAATGAAATTATGAGCATGGTGGACAATTAGTCAAGCTCATGATGCCAAACCATGATGATGTAAGTTTGGAATTTAACATTTTTACATGTTAAAGACAAATAGTCAAAATCACTGACAACTTAGTATGCCATAATTAATAATCATTCCCTGTTCACTTTTGTTAATAGGTTTATGTCACACGATGATCTCTTTTCTCTGACATTTACTTGTATTGAAGATCACTATTCTAGGAATAAGGAGTTACTTTCTCAAGGATATCTTTCTATGCTTCATAAGTACATATGTTCTACTTCTAAATCATGTCTTGGAAGTGGTTGATTTGCTGGAAATTATTCACCAGTTGGTTTCATACCAAAGTCTTTTTCTCATTTTTAGCATCTAATACATGAAAAAGATAATGGTTTAAAACAACATAAATATTTGAAATTTTGCAAGAATTGTCTGGCACACTTTGAATATTAATTTTGAAGTCAAGTGCATGATGCTGTATAGGATCAAGTGTCATTTTGAATACCAAATGTTTCACAAGAAACTTCTCAACATGCTACCTCGCAGTAAGGATTAAATGACAATATTGCATCAACTATTTCCATAATAAAAGTGCACCTCGGCTATAAGACTAAACAACTACAAATGTTATAGATCTAACAAGACCACACAATCAAATGTATTCCACAAGGCCAATACTATATGAAAAATGAAAAGGAGTTTGCAACCAAAAATACCTTAGGCAACTAATTCAATTAAATACACCAAACCATCAGCAAAAAGGAAAACCAACCTACTCAAAAGGCAAGCGTTTACCTCCTTTGACAAAATTTTGAGTTCCGAAACACGGGCCTTTATTGTCTTGTCAATGCCCCTAGTAATTTGAATGGGGTTTGCACCTGCTGCAACAACCTAAACAAAAAGGTTTCATTTCAAATTATTTTTCACAAATTTAAGATACAACCATTGTCAGTTTTGTATTTCCTAACAAGCTCATAAATTTTGACAAAAGAACCAAAATTTTTTAATACCAGATAGCAATTTTTTCACTCAAAAACTATCTTAGACTCAATAAGCCCAACCCAAAACTAAAAAACCAAACACCATAAGACCCTACAAAAATGAATAGATGATCTTAATCCAGTACTATCGACAAAAAGTTACCTTTACACCCTCATTTATTAAACCCTGTGCTATTGAATTTTGACTTCAACTGCTGCAGCAGAAGGACGGATGCAACAACATCATTTCTTTTTGGAGGTTGCTTGCACGCCATCCAGAAATTTAATTCAGCATTTAAAATTCCTGCAAGTTTTTTTTTTTAGACGCCTGTAGCCATATTTCTATACAGGATTGTATTTAAACACAACAACTAGCATTAACGCAATTCACCAACCAGAAATTAAACAAACAGAAATTTACCCCCTAGTTTTGTAAATTCAAAAGGAGGACACGTGGAGCATTAATATTGGATCGCATGAAATTGAAGGGAATCTGAAAATCTGAAAATTGGACCCGAATTTTTTATAAGGCACATTGGATTGAGAATTCGCATTACAAATTAGGCAGACGTCAACATCCCATTTTGGAACGTGAATTTGGTTTGAAATCCAATCTATTCAGACTTTTGAAGTCCGACGGAAAGGGTTATTTAATGTTTTGATAGTTTAATTTTATGTATGCTTTAATATATACATATGTTTTAAACATATGTTATATATATATCATATATATATATATATATATATATATATATATATATATATATATATATATATATATATATATATATATATATATATGCGAAATGAAAGGTGGACCATAGAATTTACTTGGTTGGAGAGATCCAACATACACTTGGAGGCTAAATTGAAGAAATCTAATCAAGATCTTGACCTCCAAAGAAGGATGACTAAACATTATGCCCGGAGAAACCAAATTGCAAGGGCTAAACTAAAAAAGGCCCAAACCAAGATCCAAGCACGGCCAATATAACCTTGGAATATTGGCACAAGCTTCTCTACAAGTCTCTCAAAACCCATGAGGCACACATCCACCAAATTTGGGAGAATTTTGACAAGTTTTGGTTTTTTGCTAATTTTGAGGGCCAAGGGGGTAGCACCCTTGGTGCTACGATTTTTCTCAGAGCATATTCAGGAGGAAAGGCTTACATTTTTGGAATTCTCAGCCCAAGAATATCATGCTCCCAAAGTTTCAGGTCAATTGGAGTTGTTTTGGTCCTCTAAAAGGGTCAAAAACACCCTATTTTTCACCTTTCTGCCTAGTTTTCAGGACAGGTGTTGTGCCTTTACCACCCTTGGAATTTTTGCTTTTTGAATATATTACAGAGATCCAATCAGAGAACTAAGGGTGGTTATAGAAAGTAGACTCATTAAGATTTCCAACGAGAGATCACGGAGCCTGTTCTGACATCGGGAAGGCTTTCAAAACATTGCTGCAAGTTGACCCAGTTTTCCTGCTCCAGTGCTACGCCCTTGCCATGGAAATTCATCCTAAAACTTAGTGTTGCGCCCTTAACAGAGGAAAAGTCAACAATGTACGCTTGGAAATTTTTAGGAGGCTTGGCAGAGCCAAAATGTCAGTTTCTTTGCTAAAAATGCCCGAAAAGATATTTTGTTTTAGATATTTTGTGCCTTGGGCCTTGCAAGGTCTCAAGGACAATAGTGACATTTCTAATTAGCCAATAGGCTTCTAGAGACTCTATTAGGTTTTCTCCTCCTTGCTGGTTAAATATAGCATTGAGGATTCATTGTTCATGTTGGCATTTGATGATTTTTTAGAGAAATACATGGTTTTTTGAGGTTGAAGAGCAATTTGGTGTTGTGGAGCTTGTGAATGATTTGCTTTGATTGATGATGATGAAGGCTTGCTTGCAGGATCCCTGAGCTTGGTTAATGGTGATGTGTCTCTAATTTTTTCATGTTTTCTTCTTTATCATTGTGTCCATCCTTATATGTTGCAGTAGATCATAAAAGTATAGGCTAAGAAATGTTGTTTGAGGCACCTTAGTCCTTCCTGTTTACTATTATCTTTATGTTTTCCTATGTTGGGTTAGTTTAAGGAATTCTTAGCTGCTCCTTAGACCCACCTAAGCTTGTTTGTTTCATTAATGGTTTAAGAAAGTAGTTTTCAAATATGTTTTATGGTTAGCCATACTTACTTGATGCTATCTAAACTCTTTTTGTGGAATCTCTCTTTGATGTGTTACTTGCTAGGTTTAGCCAAAGAGGCCATGTTTTGATCATCCCCTTTGTCCATGCTTGAGAATTTTGCCTCAAAGTTATTTGTAGCTTGATAAAATGATGCTTAGGAGTTCCCTCTTCTTTGATTAAATTTATTTGTCATCTTATATGTTTTCAAACCTTGAACGTGAAATCACTAAAGTTAGATAAGTTTTCTTGCTTTCTTTGTTTCACTGAATTGTTCATCTTGAATTTCTACTTGTTTAAGTATTGTCATTGAGTTAATGGTTTTCCCTATCTCATGATTATTATCTTTTTCTTATCAGTATTTGAGACCTTCTTGTTCACGGGTATTTAACAAAGGATATTTCATTGCCCTTTGCCCTACCTTGTTCACCAACTTAATGTCCATTTCACTTCACACATAACCTTAAAGATCCATTGACCATACTAGATTTTCCCTATGATGCACTCTGACTCATTGTTGAGATATCCATGACTTTCATAGACTCCATAACCTAATTATTAGATTACCTCTCACTCCACCTATCCTACTTGATTATCTTACCCAACCAGAACAAACAACAAAACCCTACACTTAACAACTAGCCTAAAATCTAAACCCTAGAAGCAAACAAGTTCACATCCTTTGCATACAATAGAGAGAACCCTCTCTGATTCCAGGAAGGCTAGGTCCTAGGACTCCAAAGACTGGTCTGATGTTACCCTGTGCATTTGGTCTACCAATCTGCTAAATCACGGGACCCTAACATTCTGGCGATCACGATGGGACTCTAAGAAAATAACATCCTAAGCCCTCCTTAGAACCTCAGGAACACTCCTGTCAAGTAGTATCTATTTATTTATCACCGCCTCATCACCTAACATAATGGCGATCACGGTGGGACCTTGAGTAGAAAACATCCTAGTTATCCCTTAAGAACTCTCAAATCTCAGCCAAACTTAGAAAACTTAAGTGTTAGCCAATAGCAGAATCTAATTGTCTCACCATCCTAGAAAAATGATGACTCAACTGGAGGACACTCATAGAAACCTTAGGGCTACATAAAGGAACTCAGAAAACCCCAAAAACATCCCTAGATTGGTTTTTGTCAATTATTGGTGGTGGACCATACATACACATCCTAAAAACAACTAAAAACATCCACCTGGTGACTCCAGTAGCCTCCAGTAGGCCTACTACCCCACTAGTTCTTATAGACTCCCTTGGGAATGCATTGAGCAATCCCAATCATGTTGATGGTGGACAGCAAAGTTCAAATCTTCCACCTGGAAACTCCACAACCCTCGATAGACCAAAAGACTCCACTGGTAGAGAACTCTAGACTGGTTGAAAAGATGCAGTGACCCCTTTTTGATTTACAAATATGGATCTGAGAAAACAACGAAGATATGCCCCAATGAGTAGAGATAATATCCCTGGATTCCCACACAAAATACTAAATTGGATAAAAAGCCTACCTATATTTCAAGGTGAAAAATTCGATGACCCCTTGTTACATCTCATAAAATTTCATATACATGTATGGAGGTTAAAGGTTGAATGGCATGACGACTGCCTCATGAAAATGTTTATGGCAACATTACAAGGTAAGGAAATGGAATGGTATGAAGGTCTGAAACCAAGTAGTTTTTTTTCCTTAAAGGATCTACACAAGGTGTTCTACGAGCATTATAAAGAAAATTATCCATCTCTATCATTAGCTGAAAATTGATGTGATCAATCTGAAGACCTCATACAATACCTTGTGAACATTGATGAAGATTTAGGAAATTGGTATCTTGAATATCTATTAGAGGAGATTCATGCCTTTCGTATTGAAGATAAAAATCATGACAGCCAAGAAGAGTTGATTGAGGATGAAATCCATCAAGAAGTAAGAGAAGATCCATAAGATCTCTCTGAAGAAGTTGAAACAAATGACAATCCATATGCCCTTTTGTGTAAAGTGCAAGAGGACATTCATCGACAAGATCAACCTCCACAAAAGAAAGAAAACAATTGCTGCCCCATCCAAAGAAAACAAAAAATGCCTCCTCCTTTAACTGACGAAGAGATAGATCAGATGTTAAGAGTACAACCAGCCTCTGAAACTTTATATAAAGAAAATATTCATGTTTGTTCCACAACTGCGTTACCTATTAAATAAATTTCTCATAAAGAAATAGAGGAACAAATTGTTGTTGAAGCTGTAATACCTCCTCAAGAAGACATTCAGCCTTATGAGCAGTCACAAAAGGAGGAGAAACATCATAGTTCTATCCAGAGAAAAAGAAATACACCTCCCCTTTTAACTAAAGAAGAAAACAATCAAATCCTAAGTATGCAGCCAACATCCAAATTTTTATGTAAAGAAGATATGTCTATGTGTTCTACTACTGACCTATCTACTGATGCATTTTCTCATACAGAAACTATAGAACATATTGATGTTGATGCTAGACTACCTTCTCAAAAATACCTGGTTCCAGAGAATGCTCCTACTCATCGGGATAATGGCTCTCAAACAGAAATCATCTCACTCAATCAGGGCATACAAGGATTGTTTGAAGACATCATAACATTGCATTCCGAAGCTGCCAAATCAGATAATCATAAAGAGGGAGAAGATATTCTTTCTCAAAAGGATCCCAAGGTTAGTCAAGTAAAGGAGGGAGTAGTCCTAAATGAGGTCTATTTCTCAAATCCTCTCGGCCAGTTATTATTTGAAGACCCCTTTTTTGTTTCCTTAGAGACCTTTAAAGAGGGAGTAAAACATGCCAGGAACAGTTTGTGGCAGAGCTTAAAGAAAATTTGGGGCGCAATTGTTCAGAAGAAGACAAAGTGGGAGTGACCTGCCAGAATACCTAAGAGGTGGAACAAAAAGCAATCATCTAGTCACTTACTTGATTGGATATACTAGAAAAAAGAGTTCACCTAATGAATGTACATCATATGTAAAGTTAGATTAGGATACATAGGTGCAAATAATCTCAGCCTTTGAGCATCTTTTAGTTTTAGATTTTTTTGAAAAATGAAAACACAAAAACAGAAAAAAGATTAAAAAGAGGATAGATTTTAAAAAGAGGAACAACCCCATACCCAAAAAAAATAGTAATATTGAAAGTGTGCAAGCCTAAATGCCACTACTTGTTCACAAAAGACTCTTGTTCAGTGATCTAGCCTAATCATGGTTGAACATGTTTTCAATTTGTTGCTGATAGGTTAGTGAAAGAGAACTTGTCAAACATCTAAGCTTGACTTTTCAGTAAGAATAGATTAGGAAGAAAATATAATGGTTCTCCATGCTCAAATCTGAACCAAAGAGAAAGATGGGAGGCTTAACAAATGATATATCACAACCCTCATATTTCTAGTTTTGTTTGTACAAAAATAATGTTTATGTGTAGCTTGTCCTAATGCCACAGCCCATGGTAAATAAGATTGCCTAATCCTGGTTTAAACCATGTTTTCAATTTCATGTCAGTAGCTTAGAGAATGAATCCGGTCAAATAGCTTAATCTTGATAGTTGAGTAGTTTAGATAGAGAATAAAAGGGTTCGCTAGCATAATCTGAACCCTTGGAAGTTATAAGAGTACTATTACATAGTTTTTGCTTTCAAAATAAAAAATGTCAAAAGTTTTGCCAGTTCAAGTGCACCCAAGGAAGAAAAAAATGTTAAGCAAATAATATGGGTAGGTAGAGATGAAGTTGAAGCAATCATGTCCTTTCAGATTTTTGAGATCATAGCTTCAAAAGAACATCAGCAAATGAAGGAATACAAATCTGTAAAGTGCAAGTAAGGCATTGGTCTTCAAAACTCAGAGATATGAACTCTGAGGTTCTGGACACCTCCTGAAAAGGAGCTGCCCTCCCCAAGTGGAGCCACTGTTAGTCATCAGTATTTTACATTATCTGTAGATGACAAAAGATTGGTTCAATATTTTTAAAAACAACATTCTTTGAACATTGTGAGTTTTAGAAATCTCACTGCCTTCATTTTCCTTATGAAAAAAATTTCACTACTCCATCAACTTGTCATTCCATGGTCACCCTGCCACTCCTAAAAATCTCCTCATAGGCCTGTGCCACTCATCTCCATCCTTTTTCCTGCCTATGACCTCATTACTCTATTTTTCCCTTGCCCATAACTCCATTTACCATCTAGGGTTTACCTACAGCCTAATTCATGCCCATATTCAACATGTCCCTCAAGCAGTGGTGGTCTCAAAAACTATCTCTGTAGGCTCTTTAGATAAATCAAGTACATTGGATTTTGGATCTTCAATACACCACTTTGTCAAAACTCTGTTTTTCACTTGAAGCCTTCAAGCCAGTCTTCAGTCAAGTTAGGTCAAAGAGCCCTCTCACTAGGTCAACTAAGGTTTTATAGATTGTAAGGTCATCATTGGTGTTCCAAATATTGTTTTTCTTGTGCAAAAGGCTGACTCAAATGTATTGGAATATTGAGACATGGTTATTCAAAGAGGATCTAAAAATCTCCAAAGAATACTACCTTGTCAACATTCAAGTTTTGCAAATGCTAAGATTTTGACACTTCTGCAAGAGTGTTAAGAGATCCATCAGTAGAAATTTGATGAGGTAGGAGGTCTGATCCTGATTCAAGACAACTCATGGCAAGAGGACAGAAAAGCACTTGTGCTTGTAGAGACTAAGGTTTTGAGCTTGAAGGTCCAGTAGTGTGCCAAACAGTGACAAACTGCAGAAAATAACATGGAGGAAGCGATAAACCCTAATTTTTCTTTTCCACTAGGGTAGGGTTTGCTATGAAAAAGAGGCATAAGAGAAAAAGATCCATATGGTAGGTCATATCAGAAATCATGAAGCCATACCAACTCATAAACATCATGCCTCCATATTTTTCCAAGAATTCTTTCCAAGATACAATCCATGTGTCACACCTAGGGCCATTTTTGCTTCAAACTATGTTTCTAACCAAAAAGAGATGAATTTGACAAAAGTGAGAGAGGATTTTGTCCATCATAGGTCCAAGAAGAAACACCTCCTTTAGTTTTTACACAGGTATCATGTTTTGGGAGCAATGTTAAAACTACAAGTGTCACGGGAGAACTGTTGCATTGTTGGAGTGACCTTGGGAAAATAAGATTTTATCATAACTGGAGTGTCCAAATTACTTTCTTAATGAGTCAAATGATAACTAGACTGGAAGAGATTTCCAGTGAGCTATCATGAGCTCAATTTGGAGTTAATTAAGGCCTCCAAAAGTTGTATGCACCAACACTCTGCAGTTTTGCACCATCATTCAGCACTTTTTGGCCAGTCTTGGGAGAATGAACCTTTGATAGGATAAATCAACTCCAATTAGAAAAAAAAAAGGTATATTTGGAAATTAGACAGGATAAGATTTCCAACACACTATTGTGGGCCTAGTTTGGACACCGGGAAGGCCTCCAAATTCCCTCTGCAAAATGGTGTTGCACGCTTAGGAGTTGGTGCTGCACCCCTGGAATTTTTTTCCCATGTAAATTACACATGGCGTTGCGCACCTAGAAGGTGGTGTTGCGCCCTTGGCCAGGAGGACCTCCTAAACCCTAAAAACACTAAATTCACTTCCAAACTCTTGTTGAAGGTCCTCCAAGCATATTGAAGGTTAAGTACCATCACATCAACCCATTTCCAAGCATTTTTGCCATCATTTAATGGAAGGAAGTTGAAGTCCAAAGAAGGAACCCTAGCTCCTCCCTCACCTTCTCCTAAAGCATCAGATCAAGAAGAGAATGAGGATAAAGAGGAAGAAACAAATGATGAAGAGACAGAGGCAGAAAATGATCAAGAAGAAGGAAGTGAACAAGCCAGTGATGAAAAGGACAATACAGAGAACAGTGACAAAAGGGTCAGCATTGATAAAGATGATGACATTGAGGAAAGTGCAGAAGATAGAGGCAGCATAAATGAAAATGAAAATAGTGAGGATATTACAGAGGACAGTAAATAGGTTGAGGAAAATGAAGATGAAAATGCACAAAACATTAATGAAGAAACTGATCAAGACACCTCTAACAATGACCACTCATAAAATGATAAAGACAATGATAATGTTGCAAACACAAAGGACAATGATGAAGAAGAAATCATGATAACTGACAGCCCTAGTAATGATGACAGCAGTGACACTATGAACCAAAAAAGTAGTAAAGAGATTGATGACAGTGGTGAAGATCATGACAGTAATGTTAGCATGAAAGAAGATGAAGGTAAGTCTCAAGAGGGCAGTCAAGAACACATTGCAAAAGACATCAATACAGAGATCATTGATGAAAAGAAAGGCAGTCTTGAAATCGGCCATGATTGGGGCATTCTAGTAGACAAATTTGGGTTTTTTCCTCTCACATATCAAAAGGAGTCAAGGCTTGTGTTTGATGCCTCCAAAAGGCAAGGGACCATGCCATCCACCTCAGCTCAGCCACTAGACAAAGGGAAATAAAAGGTAAAGGAAGAAGAAGAAGATCATGAGGTTGAGAGAGACTTCGAAATCATTCAAGTGGATAGTGATGATGATAATGAAGCAAGAATCACAAACTTTCTCCTCCAGGACATAAATGCATAAATCAAAGACCTCCAAGCACATTTGGATAGGGCCAAGAGTGTGAGTGATGCCCTTGACTTGGAGAACAGACAGCTAGGAGCACAAATTGCAATCTATGAAGCTAGAGCCCTCAAGGCCTGGAAAGAAGCCCAAAAGGCCCAGGTGAAACTAGAAGATTTCATTGGCACTTATGAAGAGAGTTAGGATGAGGAAGGAAAATCTAGGAGGAGACCTAGAGCCATGGGGTTGAAGAAGGCATTGGCAAAGCAAAGGGAACAAGAATCAGCCCTAGCAGAACAACTCCCTTTAGATGAGATTTTGGCCATGGAGATAGTGCATGATCAGGAGTCTTGGTTGGAGATATCCAACATACACTTGGAGGCTAAATTGAAGAAATCTAATCAAGATCTTGACCTCCAAAGAAGGATGACTAAACATTATGCCCAGAGAAACCAAATTGCAAGGGCTAAATTGAAAAAGGCCCAAACCAAGATCCAAGCACTAAAAGAGGAAAAAAAACAAGCTAACCTTGGAATCTTGGCACAAGCTTCTCTATAGGTCTCTCAAAACCCATGAGGCACACATCCACCAAATTTGGGAGAATTTTGACAAGTTTTGGTTTTTTGCTAATTTTGAGGGCCAAGGGGGTAGCACCCTTGGTGCTACGATTTTTCTCAGAGCATATTCAGGAGGAAAGGCTTACATTTTTGGAATTATCAGCCCAATAATAGCATGCTCGCAAATTTTCAGGTCAATTGGAGTTGTTTTGGTCCTCCAAAAGGGTCAAAAACACCTTATTTTTCACCTTTCTGCCTAGTTTTCAGGACAGGTGTTGTGCCTTTACCAGCCTTAGAATTTTTACTTTTTGAACAATTTTTAGAGATCCAATCATATAAATAAGGGTATTTTTGGAAATTTGACTCATCAATCTTTCCAACGCGCCATCATGGATCCTGTTCCGACATTGGGAATGCTTTCAAAACATTGTTGCAAGTTGACCCAGTTTTCCTGCTCCAGTGCTACGCCCTTGCCATGGAAATTCATCCTAAAACTCAGTGTTGCGCCCTTAACAGAGGAAAAGTCAAAAATGTATGCTTGGAAAGTTTTAGGAGGCTTGGCAGACCCCAAATGTCAATTTCTTCGCTAAAAATTCCCGAAAATATATTTTGTTTTAGATATTTTGTGCCTTGTGCCTTGCAAGGTCTCAAGGACAATAGTGACATTTCTGATTAGCCAATAGGCTTCTAGAGTCTCTGTTAGGTTTTCTCCTCCTTGTTAGTTAAATAGAGCATTGAGGATTCATTGTTAACGTTGGAATTTGATGATTTTCGAGAGAAATACACGGTTTTTTGAGGTTGAAGAGCAATTTGGTGTTGTGGAGCTTGTGAATGATTTGCTTTGATTGATGATGATGAAACCTTGCTTGCAGGATCCCTGAGCTTGGTTAATGGTGATGTGTCTCTAATTTTTTCATGTTTTCTTGTTAATCATTGTTTCCATCCTTCTATGTTGCAGTAGATCAGAAAATTATAGGCTAAGAAATGTTGTTTGAGGCACCTTAGTCCTTCCTGTTTACTATTGTCTTTATGTTTTCCTCTGTTGGTTTAGTTTAAGGAATTCTTAGCTGCTACTTAGACCCACCTAAGCTTGTTTTTTTCATTAATGGTTTAAGAAATTAGTTTTCAAATATGCTTTATAGTTAGCCATGCTTACTTGATGCTATCTAAACTCTGTTTGTAGAATCTCTCTTTGATGTGTTACTTGCTAGGTTTAGCCAAAGAGGCCATGTTTTGATCATGCCCTTTGTCCATGCTTGAGAAGTTTTCCTCAAATTTCTTTGTAGCTTGATCAAATGATGCTTAGGAGTTCCCTCTTCTTTGATTAAAGTTACTTGTCATCTTATATGTTTTCAAACATTGAAGGTGAAATCACTAAAGTTAGATATGTTTTCTTGCTTTCTTTGTTTCACTGAATTGTTCATCTTGAATGTCTACTTGTTTAAGTATTGTCATTGAGTTAATGGTTTGCCCTATATAATGATTATTATCTTTTGCTTATCAGTATTTGAGACCTTCTTGTTCACGGGTATTTGAAAAATGATACTTCACTTCCCTTTGCCCTACCTTGTTCACTAACTTAATGTCCATTTCACTTCACACATAACCTTAAAGATCCATTGACCATACTAGATTTTCCCTGTGATGCACTCTGACTCATTGTTGAGATATCCATGACTTTCATAGACTCCATAGCCCAATGATTTGATGACCTCTCACTCCACCTATCCTACTTGATTATCTTACCCAACCAGAACAAACAACAAAACCCTACACTTAACAACTAGCCTAAAATCTAAACCCTAGAAGAAAACAAATTCACATCCTTTTCATACAATAGAGAGAGCCCTCTCTGAGTCCAGGAAGGCTAGGTCCTCAGACTCCAAAGACTGGTTTGATGTTACCCTGTGCATTTGGTCTACCAATCTGCTAAATCATGGGACCCTAACACCAACCTTATAGAGGTCAGTTTGTTAATCAACCGTATCAAGGGCAGTTTTAATATGGACCTGTAGGACAAAATCCAGTCTACCAAAGTCAACCGTACCTTGATTATACATATCAAATACCAACTCAACCTCAGTTTGGTATGGCTAACCCTATTTATCCTAGAGTTATTCCAATTCCAACTGCACAGGCTATTACGGGATATCTCGGATATCCTCCTCTGGGTACTGGTATTGTTCCTTAAGGTTATCAATTTTATCATCATGACCCCAACCATCGGTTACCATTCATTGCAACTTTAGACTTGCCAGATTTGTCGCGCCTTACAAAAAATCCGATTTATTATCTTCCGTTTTGGCCGCCAATGCCAAATAAGTTGCCCAGTGCCATACCTAAGTTTGAAGGAAAATCAGGAGAAGACCCCTCAAACCATGTGATGACTTATCATCTTTGGTGTGCATCCAACTCTTTGATTGATGATTCCATTTGATTGAGAATATTTCAAATAACATTGATAGGCTTAGCTATAAAGTGGCATATTGAACTGCCACGTGCTCCTTCAACAATTTCAACGCATTAGCAACAGCTTTCTTAACACACTTTTAGTTGCCAGTCCGTTACTAAAATAGCATGGAACTCTTAACTTCATTAAAACATAGTACATCATACTTTTCAGATCACATACATGAATGGAGACATAGACGACATTTAATGAAAGTTTTCATTCCGGATTAAATCTTAGCAAAATGTTTTATCAAATCATTACTTCCAAAGATAATTGAAGATGTAGCTAAGGGAGGCATTGTTACAGAAGAACAGTTCATAGCTCAAGCACAGTACTTAGACCTTGTATACACACATTCGGGTACTTTATACGAAAAAATTCTTGACTTTCCATGTCCAGGTCAAATAACTACAAATCCTTCTGGTTCTCATTATGCAGATGGTGTAATTGGTATTGTTAATGCTAACAAGACTAAGAATAAGTCATCCAAACCCGCTTCTCCCATAATAACTTTACTGGATTCACCAAAAGGAGATTCTTCCCTTGAAACTTCTGCCGACATTCATGTTGTAGATTCATCCACAACTAAAGCTAAAACCGACAACAAGAAGAAAGGAAAGGATAAAAACAAGCAAAATACATCCCCTAAAGAGAGAGAAAAAAAAAAAAAAACGAACCAGCTAATGGAAAACGGAAACCTCGTTATCCTTGTCTTATTTGTGATGAGGATCACTATACTAAAGAGTGTCCACATTGGTCTGAGGTCTCTAATTTTGTCAAAGGTTCACACACACCCACTGTCTTGAAGGATCATTTTCCCACTCAAGATAGTAAAATGATAGGATCTTCTTCGAATTCATCGACAGATATTTTAATGATGTCTCAGGTCATGGTTGTGACACGATCTCAAGACTATGGAAATAAAAATCCTATAATTGGTAAAGAGACAGAAAATTCTAATCAAACACGAGCCATACCTCCTTCAGTTTCCGAACTGCTTCAAATCGAGAAACCTAATCCTGATTTAGTGATTAAACCGCCTGCTAAAGGTGTACTTCGAAAGTCAGCTTTCAATCCACATGCGAGAGCTGCTCAAAATTACAACATTGTTGAGGATTTGGCGATATCCCCTTCAGCAATATCGGCCTTAGAAGTGCTACAATCATGTCCAGCACAAAGTAAATTACTATTATTAGCCATCGGAGCTATTGATCCTTAGGATTCGAACCTCATGGTCTTTGACCTTGAAAATTTTACACCAAGACTCCCTCATCAAATGGCTTTTCAGATTCAAGTATTAGTCAAATCAAGAAGATTTTTTCGTACTGTAATTGATGAGGGGCCATCTACATGTATAATTTCATTAAACTGTTGGAAAATACTTGGTTCTCCAACACTCAACCAATCACCAACTATACTTAAAGCCTTTGATGGAAGAGGATTTCATCCATACGGAATACTCCAGGATCTACCTATAGAAGTAGAAGGAAAAACCGTTAATCTAGAGGTGGAAGTTGTTGATGCCCCTCTTGATTACAAATTGTTAATTTTGGACAACTAGGTCCAAACTCCATGTTTTGATACTCAGATGAAGATACCAATATTTTTATTGGATTCCTCTTTTGAAGAGGTGCAAGATCGATCTAAAGATCATCTTGATCGGATGAGCAGAACATTTATTTTGAATTTATTCAAGGTATGTGTAGGTCGGCCTTGAGTTTTTATGCCCCAAAAGTTGTGTCACACACCCTCATTGATGGATATATATTGGTCAAAATTGGAGGAAATTTCCATTCATCTCATCCTCACACATTTCTCTCTCCTCATCTGATTGGTTCGATGACCTTGGAGGCTCTTCTCTCCACACGTGGGAAATTTCAATAGCAGCTCTTTTCTGTTTTCGGCCTAGGATTTCTGCAGCAGCTTTGACCAGAGTTGACTTTGGTTAATGAAAGGTCAAACTAACCTGAAACTCTCCCTAAATTTTGATCTTTCAAATTCGCATTTTTTGGCACTATTCTCGAGGCTAGACGTTGACTTTGACTTTGCTGCGTTGACCTAGCTAGTGCTACTATTTGCATTGACTGTTGACTGACAACATTGACTTTTGTGTTGACCATTTTGGCTATCCTAGAGGGTTGTGTGACATTTCTGGTTGGTTGACCATATTGAGACTTTGCATCCTGTTGACCATCGTAACACACCATCACAATTATATATTTTTGGCTTGTCTTCTGTCGATCTACTAGTATGTTCTATCAGCATTTTACTTTATTGTTTATGTGATTGCTGACTGATATTGGGATAAAATGTAAAGTTGCATCAAGCATAGAAATTCTACAAAAATTTATATGGTATCAGACGAGGTTAAGACAAAGCCTTAGTTTGTAGCAATCGTCGAAGAAGAGGATGGGTTCCTCAAACTACATTGGCTTTAAGGCTGATGACAAATTGAATGGGAAGGATGACTTCCATGCTTGGTGTTACACAGCAATTTGTCACCATCCCTACAATCCCCATCCCGCACATTGGAGGGCTCATTCCTTGACCTGTGGGCAGAGTTAAGGCTTGAAAATACTTTCATTGCATCCCTCTGAAGATGAGCTTTAATTGCCCTAAAGACATCTCCCTGCAAAAAACCCTAAAAATAGCTCTTTTTCCATTGGCGCGGTTCCACGGTTCGGCCCTCGCGCCGAAATCCTAAAAAAGGCGCGCCAATTGGCGCTCATCGCATGGGTGTGCAGCTAACCATATTAAGAGGTGTTTTATAAAAATAAAAGGCAGAAGTTTCATCCTAACAAATACTGGGCTGATTTCTATCTTGAGTTGGGAGGTTTGGCTACGGATTTCCATAGAGAGGAAGTGGTTTGCCACTTCTCATGGAAGCTTCCTTGATGATAGGGCCAATCCCATAATTATAGGGATCCCAACTCCCCTTCCTCCTTCTATAAAAGCTTGCCCATTTCCATTGCAAGCTGGTTCCAAAGGGTGGCGGAATTTCTAAGTTCCCAAGAGCTTTTCATCTTCTGTATGTGATTCCCTAAGGCCAAATCCAAGCAAGGAGACTATTACCAAGTATCCCAGGAGAAGGCTGTCCCATGTGGCAGGCTGTCGAGACATGTTGTGCTGACGACCCGCTAAAGGAGAGTGCTACGTCGAAGCTATGGTTGTATTCTTCTTTTGACTCTTTAATGATAAGCGACTATCAGTTATGGTTCCACTCTTGTTCTTGATCATATTCATGAGTTATATCCTCTTCGACTGATATATAGTTGTATGCACTGGATTTTATGCTTGCATTTGTGTTGTTTCTTGCATGTGCGTGTGTCCGATCACAGAGATCGTGAGGATTGTGATCTGCCAGGGCAAAGGAACGGGAGCACCACCTCTTCTACAGACGATAGCGTTGGATTCCAGGTAAGCCTTCCTCGCAAGTCGGTTTATTTACAATTGGGAACCTGCACTGTAGCGTGTTTGATTGTTGCTGAACGATGTTTGAGCTGGTAAGGATACGCCTGCATCCCTTGTTGAGAGGTTTTGCCTCCTCAACAATTTGGCGACTCCACTGGGGACTCAGCTTGTTGTTTGATTTGTAAGCTATAGACGGAGCCTGAAGTACAGCCAGATAGCCTTCGAAACGCTTTTGCTCTGCATTAGTGGAGTAGATCAACGCTGCTTCAGTCAATCTCCGGTTTGGTTTAACTGAACAACTTGGAGTGTTGTCTTGTCTTTTCGGTTGATTCTTGATCCTCCTTTCTTGATCAGCTCTTTTAGGCTGGTTCTTTTTGTGAATTTGGCTTTTGGATAGTTTGAACATCATTGGTCTGATCTTAGATTGCTTATTTTTTATTTTGGCATAACAAACTTGACTGGCGCGCTTTTTAGCATGACAGTCGCGCCAATTGGCGCCAGTTTTCCATGTATTACCCGCGCCAATCTTGATATGGCACTAGTTTCGGCCTGACAGTCACGCCAGTGCTGGGGACTGCTGGAGTTTGCTCTATTTCGAGCTTTCTGAGCTTGATCTGTGTGTTTAGCTTTGTCTCGCTTTGAGCCTAGATTACATGGTTCATTTGAGTCTTGGAGATTCCACTTGAAGTGGTGAGTCTGGTCTTGGTTGGGAGAAATTCTTTGTTTTTTTCATTTTCAGGCGTTGGCGCTCGTTGTCAGTTAGCAACCCGCGCCAATTGGCCATTGGCGCTAGTTGTCAATGTGCAAGTCACGCCAGTTGGCACTAGTTGTCAATGTACAAGTCAAGCCAATTTCAGGGTGTATGAAAATTGAGATTTTTTCCCTAAATCCTTCACCGGTGTGTCTTTCCCTTCCGGTTTTTCACTGTATGAGCATAGATTACATTGCTCATTCTTTGAAATTTCTTCTTTCCATGATTGTTTGATGTAAAAGGGAATGAATGCCTTGTTTTGATCTCTTGCTTTAGAAGTCCTCTTTGTGTTTGACCTCATATGTCTTGTCGCCTTTTGAGGGATTTCGTTACAAAGTGTTTAAAACAACGATTGCATTCTTAGTGTTTGTTTACATCTCTTTTGCATTCATCCTTCATTAAGAAGATTTGCATTTATTTAGTTTTCGTCTCAAAGTGTTCTTTTTGTTAAAATGCATTAGATCACATTGCATTGAAGAGTATTTTGAGATTTATCATTGAACTTAGATCACATTGTTTAATGATTGAAAGCTAAAAATTGCTTTGAGTGCATTCTCCTTCATTGAAAGCATGCATTAAGTAGATTCTCATTTCATCGAAAAATGCATTGAGTGCATTCTTATCATTTGAAAAAGAAAAGGAAATTGTGCATAGATTACAATTGCATAGTTTTCGAAAAAGAGGATTTTGCATAGATTACATTGCATTATTCGCATCGCTGAATGTTTGAAATTACTTTTGGATAGTGAAAGTCATCTAGTTTGGAAAAATTTCGTTTACAGTGTTGTTGTTTGTTGCATCATTGTTTGAAGCTCTTCCCTTAACTAGATAGCATTCATCGAATTGAAAAGTTTTCTTTTCTCATATAGCTGCATACAGGAGATTGTCATATGACATACGGTAGGGCCTTGAAACCGAAACATAATTGAAGAATCAACCATAAAATTTACTCAATTTACCTAAGGAAGCATTGAAACATTAACGAAACATTTAGAGGTCTAGGTTAGAGACGTGTTCCGGCGTCGTTAAACCTAGTAGTTGTCGTTCGCCTCTTGGCTTTGGACAGCGCTAGTACGGACTTGTGCTCCCCGTACCGTCGCGTATATAAAGGGAGACCCCACTAGGTTTCTATCCTTTATCCATAGGAAGCCGATTCTTCCGCCTTATACCCATGATACACCGGACACAACATTCGGGGAGATTGCCTGCACGTACGTTAAGTCCTTGGTTGATTTCTCTTTCATGTTGAAACCAAGGTGTATATTGCAGTTCACGGTTATTTGGTACACCCTTTGCCTAGCATTCCTGAGCAGTCATTTTGATCTTATCTGACTCCTTAAATTTGAAAAGATCATCAAGTGCTTGTCCTTTCACGCTTGTTTCCAATCTGAAAGCGATAGAGTCACCTTTTGCCTGTTTCTCGACTCTTAAAATATGAAACGGTAGAGTTTTGTTTCAATGTTTTAAAAATTAACTGCCCACGAAATATTCCTGGTTAAAGTTAGTTTCCTTAGGGTGTTGTTCTGAAGATTGTTTCTGATGGCAACTTTTCCGGAGTTCACCAACCAAGGAATCCCCTCCGATGGGAATCCTGGTCCTTTTCCTCCTTTTTGAAATGTTGGTGCTCCTTATATGGCAACGTTGTCCCTTCCTGGGTTCGCCCCTTTCTAGCTCTAATATGTTTTCAACCTCTGTGGTCAAAAATGTCTGATCTGACTCTTGTTCCCGATCGGTTATTAGTCTCTGCTGAAATGTTGATTCTAAGGTGGACCTCTCCCCCTTCTTGCTTTGTTTCTGCGTCCTCATCTTCTACTTCGCCTGGTGAAAGTCTGGATTCGAGTAACCAGGTGGCTAAGAAGAAGAAGAAGAAGACAAAGAAGAAGAAGTCAGATAAAGGAGAGGCTAACTCTGCGGCTATTGCGCCTAAGAAGTCTCTTATTGATAAACCTCCTAACCCTCCACGGAAAGTCAAGATCCCTTGCATGTTGTGCACGGGAGACCATCTTCTTCGAGATTTCCCTGGCATTCCCAAGGTGCTTGAAGCATGGTCCAACGGTCGCCCACCATTGCCTTTGGCTTCTGGGAGTCAAGTTGGGGGCACATCTTCAACTGGTGTTGGTAAAACTCTTAAGAAGCAGGGTAAGCTCACTAATCCCTGTAAGTTGTGTGAAGGGCACCATGCCATTCACCTTTGTCCGTATATGGATGAAGCCAAGCGAGTTTTGGACAACTCAGTTTTTTCTGCGCCATGCCTTCCGGCTGGTTACAAACAAATTTCTTTGAGTCCTCCACCAGTTGATCCTACGATTGGTCAAGAGTCATCCTTGGTCGATCCTGCTCCCTCGGAAATTCAGATTCAGGAATCCATTCCCGACCAACCATTGGTCGTGGGATCGGTTGAACTGGCCCCGTCTACAGTGCACCAAGTATTTTCCGTCGAGAGTGGACCTCACACCCCTCAGGTTCTTCTTATTTCTTCAGATTCCTCGGGCTTGGAGAACGATTCTCCTGTCCCTATACCTCAAGAAGCTGCTCCTCCGCCTCCCGTGATGGAGGCCCTGGAGGATACCCCTCCCACCTTCGAGATGGAGGTCGTGGAGGATGCTCCTTCTTCTTCCGTAACACCAGGGGAAGACCTTCTCGGTTCGATGGTAGCCCCTCCGAGTAGTTTGGTCGCTTCCTTTGATTGGAATCGATTTTCGGGATACCGCCTTCCGTCTTATGTGCCTTTCGAGATAACGGTATAGGCTTTTGGTTTGTTCGTACCCAGCACCATTATAGATGAAGGCGCGTCTGTTAGTATTTTATCCTCGACTACTTGGCAAGCTTTCGGTTCGCCGCCACTTGCGCCTGTTACGCAGAATCTGTTAGCATTTAACAGAAGAACGAGTCAACCGTTAGGGATCCTTCCAAGGTTACCTGTTACTTTAGGAGGTAAAACCATCCATATGGACGTGATGGTCGTTCCAGGCCCCTTGGATTTCAATCTGCTCCTGGGGCGTGATTACACCTATGCCATTGGAGCGCTTGTCTCCTCCCTTTTTCGTGTGGTCTGTTTTCCGCATGAAGGACGGATCGTTACCATTGATCAACTTTCGTTATTTGGTCCTGATGTGGTAGCTGGTCCGCCATCATCCCCTCCTGGTTTTTATCCACCCGTTGTATCTGCCCCACCGCAGGTCAACTATGTGACTACCTACCCCGTGCCTGTGCTCAGTCACGATTCCGTCGTGCATAGTGTGCTGGGGGCATTGGGTCCTGACTTCCAGGATGTTTTCCTTCCATCAGGAGTGGAACTCTTGGAAACACCGACTTCTTGTTCATTCTGATGAAGGTCGGTCAGAGCATGGTTCCCTCCCTGTGTCAAGCTCTTTAAAAAATGAAACTAGGTTCTCGGAGCATAGTTCCCCCGTTTGTGTCAAGCTCCTAAAACAATGAAACAAGCTGCTACGAGGATAGTTATTTTAAGTGTGTCAACCTCGTTAAAATAATGAAACACATTCATGTTCAATTCGAGTCTTTGTTTAGATCTCGTAAAATCCCAGTCGATTCTTTCTCTTGATCTCGTAATTTGAACCTTCACTCCATCCGCCTTACATATTGATTGAAGCTTGGGGGGCATGTACCTCGAATTGAGTCACCATGTTGGGGGCATGCTTACTTTTTCAAGCATAGTTTATTTCCGTTTCAAGCTTGTGTAAAAATGAAACCGGTTTCAAGCATATTTTATCTTTGTTTCAAGCTTGTGTAAAAATGAAACCAACTTCAATCAGAGTTTCCTGATTTCAAGCTTGTGTAAAAATGAAACCTTGCCCATTTTACCTCTTGTGATTGCCATTTTATTAGCCTGTTTTTTCCAGATGAGCCTTAGTTTTCTCACTCCATCATCATTATCTGCTGGGCCGATCATATGCCTTCACTTGGTTGTTTTACCCGTTCCTGAGGAACCGCTGCGATGAGTGGTCTTGTTAGCCAGCCTCTTGACCTTTATTTGTTTTGAGCAGTTCCATCATTACCGGAACCAGTAGCTACCCTTTATACCACTCGTTCCTCCAGGAGGAGTCAAATTTTAGCTCTTTTTTGACTCTCTAAACATGAAAAGATTGCCGAGGCCCTTGTCGTTTCGATCTCGTTAAAGTGTTTGCGAAACGACATCTACCCAGTATACGTTTACCCCTTTTTCGGGCTGGGATGGATTATTTACGAAAAAGGAATACCCTAGCCTATCGCGACTAGGAGGTTTTCTCGGATATTGTTTTCTACCTTTTCAGGTCCGAGGAACTATCTACAAAAAGGGACCGTTGGAGTTTACTTTTCTGCTGTCTTTTCAAACTCTCTAAATATGAAAAGACGCCGAGTTCTTCCTTTGTCAGACTCGTTAAACCCTGATGACATTGGATTCAGTCGAAATGACGTTCTTCGAGTTCCTCCTTCCTAGGGCTCGTTAAAATGTACTAGGATGGATTCGTCCGAAGGACGGATTTATATGACAAGCATATGGTATCCTCTTCAAGCTTGTGTAAAAATAAAGAGGTACTTGCCAGAAATGGTGGGGGAAAATGGAACCAGCATCGTTGTCGTGTCGGTAGTATGTCGCTCTTGAACATGGCACTTGTCTGCATTCGTGTCGGGTTGGGGACATCTCATCTCGTTCTTCACTTTGCCTCCGTGGGTTTGGATAATCCCTTTTGACCTCTCATTTGCTCATTGCCTCGTCACCATGACCTCTGATCTGTTGATGTCAAATACTGCCAAATCCACTGTCGTGCCGCCAATATGTTCAAGAGAAGTTGACCTCTGCAAAGTATCAACCTTCCTCTGATTCTCATATAATCCTGATTCACAAAACATTATGTTCCTTCATCTCGTGTCGATGATGTGGGAAACATTATGGCCCACCTTCGATCAAGGTCACTTCCTGTCGACTTCAGCTCATTATCCAAGAAGCTGATCTAGAGACTCTTTCATGGTACCTTGGAGCCTGCATGCCTCAATGGCAGGTTCGTCGCATTTGACGTGAGGTTTTCATCATTGGCCTCCGATCGAGTGATTCTACGGGTGTTCGACACCAGCTCATTGATTCACATGTCATAGATTGTACCTATAGTACCTTAAGGGCCATTGTCACTATTGGTGGTTCCTCTCGCGTCTGTTAACAGCTTTCATCATTGGCTGGTAATCAGATGATGTTCTTGCATGTTCGACTTCAGCTCACACATTCGCATGCTTGAACTTGTACTTTTTTCGGGTCGAGATGGAGCGCAAGACCCTGGATTGTGTCTGTTGTAATCCAGGCTGCGATTTTGTGGATTATTATGATTATTTACATGACTCACTGATTGGATGGCTGCGACCATACCTGAGTCTATTTATCGATCTTCATTAGATGGTTGCGTCCATGCCTTGGATCCAGATTATTGTACACTCTGTTATGGATGGCTGCGCCCATACCACGCATATATATCATGTATCTGAGACATCAGTTGTACTTCGCTCCGCAGGTTTTCTGATGGCGGTGTTTTCAGTCGGCATGTTCTCGTAAAGCATTTCACCCCTCTCTCTCTCTTTCGGGCCTCATGCTTTAGGGGGCATATGTTACACAGCAATTTGTCACCATCCCTACAATCCCCATCCCGCACATTGGAGGGCTCATTCCGTGACCTGTGGGCAGAGTTAAGGCTTGAAAATACTTTCATTGCATCCCTCTGAAGATGAGCTTTAATTGCCCTAAAGACATCTCCCTGCAAAAAACCCTAAAAATAGCTCTTTTTCCATTGGCGCGGTTCCACAGTTCAGCCCTCACGCCAAGAGGGAAATCCTCCAAAGAGGGCGCGCCAATTGGCACTCTGTCATAGAGCCGTACCCGCGCCAACCATTTTAAGAGGTTTTTTTTTTTAAATAAAAGGCGGAAGTTTCATCCTAACAAATTACTGGGCTGATTTCTATCTTGAGTTGGGAGGTTTGGCTACGTATTTCCATGGAGAGGAAGTGGTTTGCCACCTCTCATGGAAGCTTCCTTGATGATAGGGCCAATCCCATAATTATAGGGATCCCAACTCCCCTTCCTCCTTCTATAAAATCTTGCCCATTTCCATTTGCAAGCTAGTTCCAAAATCCCCAAGTTCCAAAGAGTGGCAGAATTTCTAAGTTCCCAAGAGCTTTCATGCTGCAAAAGCCTTCTTGATTCCCTAAGGCCAAATCCAAGCAAGGAGACTATTGCCAAGTATCCGGAGAGAGAGGCTTGTCCCATCCTTGACAGGCTTTATCGAGACATGTTGTGCTGACGACCCGCCAAAGGAGAATTCGGCGTCGAAGCTTTGGTTGTATTCTTCTTTTTGACTCATTAATATTAAGCGACTATCGGTTATGGTTCCACTCTTGTTCTTGATCATGTTCATGAGTTATATCCTCTTTGACTGATATATAGTTGTATGCACTGGATTTTATGCTTGCGTTTGTGTTGTTTCTTGCATGTGCAGGTGTCCAATCACGGAGATCGTGAGGGCTGTGATCTGCCAGGGCGAAGGAACGGGAGCACCACCTCTTCTACAAACGACAACGTCAGATTCCAGGTAAGCCCTCCTCGCAAGTCGGTTTATTTACAATTAGGAACCTACACTGTAGCGTGTTTGATTGTTGCTAGACCCGATCTGGGCTAGTAGGGATCGCCTCTGTCCGCAGAGGGGATTTACCTCCTCAACACTTGGAAGATGACATTGGATCTTAATTTTGAAGACCAAGATGTCATGGACTATGTGCAGTGTAAAATCCAAGAGCCTCCATCCACTGCAACTGCTGCTGCAAAATCAAAGTACAAGAAGGGGGGAATCAAAGCAAAGATGATGATCGGGGACTCAATTCATAAGATTCTGGTTGCCTACATCTCTGAACTGGGCACATCCAAGGAGATGTACGATAATTTGGTAAACATGTTCAAGGCCAACAATGTGAATCAAGTCCTATTTTTCAAGAACCAATTGAAGAATCTAAATAAAGGCAAGGATGAGTCTATTCAATCATATTTTCTGAAGCTGACCAAGATCAGGAATAATCTGCTGGTTATTGGGGAGACAATAGTTGATCGAGAGATGGTTCTCACTGGACTTGGAGGTCTTTCATCTGAATGGCATGTGTTCAACACTACCATTCTCAATAACAATTTGATACCTGAATTTGACGAAGTACTATCGAGATGCGTACAAGAAGAGACAAGGATGAAGGAATATGAAAATGAAGGAAATGTTGCCTTCGTTGCTCATTCTAGAAAGAAGAACTTTGGTGGTCCAAGGAACAAACGAAGAGAAGGGGCCCAGGAAAGAAGGGCAAGTGTTACACTTGTCACAAGCCAGATCACTATGCTAGAGAATGCCCTTTCAAGAAGGATTCTACCTGTTGTCGCTCCTAGAGACAGCCTAGAGTTGTGATAGACCAGTGCCTAGGACATCTTAGCATAGCAAGGAGCGTATAATATAATGTATGAAGTTGTCAACTTCATCTCACATGCTATCTCCTGTAAACAGGGAAAATTAATCTGAATGGGACCAAGACCTTCAGAAACTGACACAGAGGAAGGACTACTGCAGAGGCAATATGCAAAACTCCAATATAAAAGCAACAGACAATTCAGAGACAGCTTACTGCAAAGCGGGCCGATTCAGAAATACTTCACAGAAATAAGTTATCAGAAGGTGTATGTAGTGAATGAAATGTAGAGAAAATATTAGTTAACATTGAGCTGATATCCAGATACAAAATACCACCACGCATGGGCTTACCAATCTAAGAATCCATACATGACAGTAGCGTTTTAAAAACACCCTCCCAAAGAAACTAATATAGCAGAAACATGGTTTAGATGAATAGTGGAACAAAATACCATGCATGAGCCATATTTAAAGCGCTTGACTGATCCGAGCATGGGCATCAAATAGGATGAATCCATACCAAAAATCAGTGAGCCACTCGCATTCCAAAACATGATACAGGAAACATGGATGAAATGAAATGATATATTAAAATAACACATAAGAGAAAGTTACAGACTGTGAAATACCAAAGACCAGAATCCTCTTTAACAGATGGAACTCCTCCTCACTGAGACCCTATGGGCTCTGAGCCTTCATACAAAAGTTCTACAAAATGCATACAAAAAGCCTTTCACTGCATGATTTTCTGATAAAATCTAGAACCCTTCATAATTTGTTCGTTGGGTTTTTTATAGGAAACAAAGAAGACTCGTAAAGAAAGTGGGTGATGAACATTTAATTGTATCATTAAAACGAACTAGCGGAGACGTGCATGCCCAAACTGCTGAATGGTTCTAAAGTGCTGCATGTATTCTGAGGCCGACATTCTAAAATAAATGCACTGGATGAAGATCTCTTCAGGAACACGGTAAAGGAGTAAAATCATATAGACATTCTATCCTTTCCTGAAAGGATATGGTGCTGAGAAGAAAGCCTTGAGACATTTTTTCTTGTGCCTTGTACCCTCTGCCTTCCCAATTCTGAATTAAGCTTTAAAATCTTCAACGCCGAACACTGAATTCCTCAACTATCCACTGATCTTCCTCTGCTGCTCCATTAATGTTTTCATCTGTGAAATCGGCGCCTTGAATGTCCCTGGGAAGTTTTCCGAAGTATAACCCTGTTTCTTTAATGGATGTCATGTCACAGCAGCTACCCAGGACTTTCTTCATAAATTTTGCCTCTAAAAAACTGGTCCTTTGACGCATTCTCGGCTTTTGTAATGGATGCTACAAATTATGATAATTCTTTATCGCCGTAAACCTGCAAAACACACAAATTTGTGAAGAAACAAATGCATAGGGGACGGAAATGAAATGGAGGCGACTATGTAGTGAGGCAACATGATGAAATGGCGGAAGCATGCAGGGTGGTGACAAAGAAAATGCAGTGGAAATAATGGTAGGCGAATTAGCGAAAGTTTTAAACGAAAAACAATGAAATTTGACTTATGACTGACACATGTAATGGGTAGAGGAGAAATGTGACGCACACGTGGGATGATGACATGGTGAACATATGAAAGACTATATGGAAAGGATGACGTGGAGTGTTGGCCGTGGGACCGGTCAACGGCAGGGATGATGAAGTCTTGACCGTCCGATCTCAGGAAGAGATCGATGGCTGAAAGAGCGTCGGGAGTGATGGACAGTGGGCCAGGGGTGCATTTTCCATAGATTAAAACTCATGCAGCTTCGATGTGTGACGACTGTTCGATGAAGGTCTCCAGATCCGACGGTTCACAGTGATATCGCTGCGCATCTCTTGCCGATCAATAACGTGCGATGAACGACAGTTTTGGAGCCGTACGCGAGGACATGTGGTGAGCACTGTATGGAATCGCTCGGATTTGAGGAATACCGCCCGCCTGCGAAAGGCGGTGCGATGAATACCGGGCAGTTTTGAATAGTGTTTTTGGGCGCGGGGACCACCACGGCGGGAGAACTGTGGTACGTTGATCTATGGTATGATCGGATGGCTCAGAATGCACCCGATATACTTTGATAAGTGCCTAGTGCTTTTTCCCTAGTTTCAGCACTGGGTTACATGGAGGAAAAGGGTGCGGGGGTCTGGCCGAAAAGTGCTAGGCTTTACAGATTTTAAAATATGGGTTTTGCGGCCTTTTTAAATGTAATTTGGGGGCAGGAAAGGTAACGATAGGCCGAAAACGGATTCCTTAGGCCACGAGAGGGGATTTTCAGGATTTAAATGGGGTTGCTTGCGAAAGTTTAAAAGGGAGCTGATTATGATCAACATTGGCTCCACCTGGGGACGACACGTTCATCCCTGAACGTGTCGAGAACTTTGCAGACCTTCCCAATCATCATGTATGCAGACTCTGCTCTCCAGCACCTCCATTTTTCACTTTATAATTCATCAAAACACCCACATTATTCGAACAAAGATAAAACAAAAACTAAAATACAGTATAGTACATCAGGCTGTCCCTGCCTGGATTAGAACGGGAAATAGGGTTTAAGAAATTGACCATTTACAGGG